>CM042836.1:118649932-119849932 GCA_023653725.1 Bungarus multicinctus
TACTGAATTTATAGAGTAGAGCAAGAATATTATATCCTGAGTAAGCATTTGTGAGATGTGACTGCAAGGCTGCTAACTTCTAATTAGCATTAAATCCTTTCTTAAATGGAAGTTCGTTTAATATTCATATAAAAATGAAAAAGGAGATAGAAGACAAAACTGATTCACAGCTTGGCAAAAGGAAGACATTGTTCATTCCCAGGCAGGGTTTTTGTCCTATCCCAAATTAAAATCAGTATGTATATTTTGGAAATTGAAGTTGGCAAGAGAATTACTGGGGAAAAAATAACAGATCCAGAGTTAGCCCTTGATAAATTTAAAGTATAAGAAATAATGTCACACAGGCTAATTAAATTTCCCTGTTAATAAGACTGTTTCCTGTTAAAACATGTTAGTTGATTGCACTGTTTCCAAAATTATTGGACCCTTATGGTCCAATATATTGATCTCAAAACCAGACATTTGTAACTGTTTTTTTAATGTATTGAAGTACCTTTGGAATAATTTATCAGCATGCAGTACAAAGAAGTATATCCAACAAGATAGATTCTTATTGTAATATAGATTAAATAAAGAAGGTTAATGTATCTGAAACATCTTGACTCATGTTTTTATTTATTGTGGGAGCTTTTGCCAATATCTGATGTCTACACTGTATTCAAAAATTGAGCTAGCACCACATCTTTATGTATTGTCGACTTGCTAAGCAAAAGCTTGGTTTCATGGAGGTGTGAGGCTGTTCTGCTTTGTGCCTAAAAAAAAATTCTGATTAGCTCTTGACACTTGCTGTTTCTCAGCAGCCTTTCTCCATCAGAACAAAGAATCAGCAGTTGATACTGGTACCTTCACAAAATGCTAAAGGATCTATCTATCTACTGCTGTTTCAAACTGTTAGGCTGAATAAATGATTTTTGAATGCTGCTCTAATACCCATCTCTCTGGGATTTCCTAATTGGAAAAAAAAGCAAATATGCTTTATAACATGTTCAAAATAATTACCTTGTAAATACTTTGTAAATAATTACCTGTAAATCAGTGGAATGAAAGTTCAAAATACTTTCTAACTGCAACATATGCTGTTCTTTGTCAGATGCATATTTTTGTCTTTTTGTTCTTTGTCAAATGCCTATTTTTTCCATGTAAGTATAGAAAATTGCTTTTAATTTGCCTAGCTAGAAGACAAAACATATAGTAAAGTATAGGAAGAAATGTGTTATATATATATATATATATATATATATATATATATATATATATATATATATGTAAGGTTTTTAAGCTGATAATTTTAAATAATATAATTTTAAATGGTCTCTGGTGATGAGCCAAAAGACAGAAAAGAAAGCAGTATGCTTTCTCCCTTAATTGGGGCTTAACAGGGTGTTGTAATACAAAGTATATATATATATATATATATATACAGACACACACACACACACACACATACATATATACATACATACATATACACACATACATACATACACACACACACACACATATTTCTTGAAAGAAAGATTGAAGGCATATTATTTGTGTCAAATAATATTACCATCACACTGTTAAAATGCATGCCAGGTTTTTTTTAATACTCTATTTTTTTTTCAAAAGCAAATGATAATTGGCAGCTTCGTGCATTTAAAATTCTTGTACTCTCTCTTTACAAGTGATGGAATATATGGAAGAATAAGCATACTAGCTTTGTCTCTTCTACTGGCATTCATATTGCCCTCCAGTATAGTGGATTAATGTCTATAGGGAGAAATGCTTCTGTCTGTGAAGATTCTGCAGGATTTAGAATTGTAATTTTTTTCAGGATTCTAAATTGATTCTAAATTGTACAGTGTACAATTTCTCTATGGAGAGAAAAGGTTTTCTATTCTATCTTGATATTTGCTACCTTTAGCAGCTAATTAAACACTGAAAGAGGAAGAATGATAGGCTAGCATGTCATAGAATTGGGACCCTATAAATTTAAATAAGCAAATAAAGAAATGCTTGTCTTTGAGCCCATTTTTCATGTATAGCTTTAAGACACTTTGAAGCCCTGAGGACTTCCTTTTATAGGTTTTCCGCCCTCTTTTGAATATTTCACAGATTCATTCTGCAATCATTTTCTCTGCACTGCTAATCTTAATATCATATGCTCAAGTGCATGATATAAATTTGGAAAAGACACAATGGCATAATAGCTATATGGAAACCGTGAAAAATATATGTGTGTGTGTGTGTGTGTGTGTATGTGTGTGTGTGTGTGTAAGGTTTTTTTTTGAGCTGATAAATAATTAAATAAGGGAGACTAGGATAGATCTATTTCGAGCTAGTTAGCTTTCTTCAGCTAGCTATACCCTTATTGGAATTCTAGCTGAAGAAAGCTAACTAGCTCAAAATAGATCTATCCTAGTCTCCCTTATTTAATTATTTATCAGCTCAAAAAAAAAAAACACCTTACACACATGTAAACAAAAAAAGACAACGAAACAAATAAGAAATAGATCTATACTAGTCTCCCTTGTTTAATTATTTATCAGCTCAAAAACCTACACACACAGAGACACACACACATATACATACATACATACATACACACATACATACATACATACATATATTCATGGGTTACAATACACAAGCCTGATGATGGCAAATGAGAAACTGCCAAAACATTGCTACAACTTTAAAAGCACAACTATAATGACGTGGGAAAATACCCAAACAAAGCTGAATACCAACCATATAAATACCCATGAAAACTTAAGAATATATATACAGGTATGCAGGTTTTGGCATATTCAGGTCTTTTACCATGTAAGATTGAGAGTATCTTGGCAATGTTTCGACAAGGTCCCACTCGCCATCTTCAGGCTGGTGCTTTCGGCTTTGTGCTTGTCCGAGCAAAGTGTGATCGGAGCTGCTGTCTCTCTATAAATACTGGTGGGGAGGTGTGGTGTGCTGGCTCTGTTGTAAGCAGGCTGGTTGGCTGTGTTGTTATTTCTTGATTGGTTGAGGGAGTTGGTGTTTGCAGATTGGTTGGCTTTTTCGTAAGAACATGTGTGGCTGAGGTATTGTGCTATATGTCTTCTGTGTTGTAACGATCTGGGTAATGGGCTATGTGATGACCTTCTGAGTTCTATTGTTGTGACAAGTTTGAGGTCTGGCTATGTGTTCATGGTGTGTCACATTTGGAACCAAACCAAAGCCTGGAATGCGGCATCACAGCCACCCGCTCAGGATATTACATCACGGAACTCAGGAGGGTACACCACAAAACCTCAGGATACTACAACACAGCCAATGACCCAGGAGATTGCAGCACAAGACCCAGGATGTCATAAAATATTTACAGACCCCTCACATTCTGGACATAAACTGTTTCAACTCCTTCCCTCAAAACGACGCTATAGAGCACTGCACACCAGAACAACTAGACACAAGAACAGTTTTTTTCCCAAAAGTCATCACTCTGCTAAACAAATAATTCCCTCAACACTGTTCAACTATTTACAAAGTGTACACTACTATTACTGTTAATTTTCTCATCACTCCTTATCACCCATCCCCTCTCACTTGTGACTGTAACTTTGTTGCTTGTATCCTCTGTTTACAATTTATATTGACTGTTTCCTAGTATGATTTGATGTTGATTGTACCCTAGGACTATTATTAAGTGTTGTACATTATAATTCTTGATTCTTAATGAATGTTCCTTCTTTATGTATATTGAGAGTATTTACACCAAGACAAATTCCTTGTGTGTCCAATCACACTTGGCCAATAAAGTATTCTATTGTGAAGTATTTCTGGACTTTCTCAACTGTGTTAATATCAGATACGTAATGTAGGTTCCAAACTGATGAGCTGTATTCGAGTATTGGTCTAGCAAATGTTTTGTATGCTCTAGTTATTAGTGTAATATTACCAGAGAAAAAGCTATGTAAGATTAGGTTAACAACTTTTTACGCCTTTTTGGCTATGTAGTTACAGTGGGCTCTCGCACTTAGGTCATTTGAGATGAGTACTCCAATATCCTTAACAGAGTTTGGATCATCAACAAGGTCTTGACTATTCAGCCTATATTTTATTTTCTGATTTTTTTTGCCAATATGTAGGACAGAGCATTTATTTGTTAAGATTTGAAGTTGCCATTTGTTTGACCATTCTAATACATAGTCAAGGTCTTTTTGAAGGGTAGCAGTATTGTCTGTGGTGTTGAATAGCTTTACATCATCAGCAAAGAGAACACAATTGCTCTTAATATGATCACAGAGATCATTTATGTAGCGTATGACAAGAGTTGGTCCTAGACACATTGCCTTGGGGGACACCACTGTTGACAGGTACAGAATTTGATAGCACGCTCCCAATTTTGACCATTTGTTGTCTGTTTGACAGGAATGCTTCTATCCAGTTATGCAGGTGTCCAGAGATACCGTAAGAGTTTAGTTTTAGGTGTAGTTTGTCGTATACCACTGAATGAAAGGCTTTACAGAAGTCTATGTAGATTGCGTCTATTGCTTAAGTGGGACATCGTCAAAATGTCGCCAAGATACTCTCAATCTTACACAGGAAAAGACCTGAACATGCCAAGACCTGCACATATACATAAATACATACATACATATATACATACATACATACATCTGTGTGTGTATGTATTGCATTTGCATGCTGTATTGACACAGCGCTTTTCTCATGCTAGTATCATTAAAATATCTGACTGTGTGGGCTGTTCCCAAGAAAAATCAGAACACATAAAATCAGTGGTGTAATGCTGGCTTGTGACATGTTTCTCCTTTTAGAATCACATTTAATAAATATGAATTTGGGGAGCAGGTAGTCTCATATCTAGCAATGGACCAGTAAGCATTAGGATTCAGTACACGAGAGAATCTCAGGAATTTTTCTTTCTCTTTTATGTCCCTTTGGGAATACTCTGATAACCACTGTGATAGAAGTATTGTATTATTCTTGCCTCAGTTTGTACAGTTTTGCTGTTCTATCCAAGAGGCATAGACCTAGGCTCAGAATAATAACTCTAAGTACCTTTTCTCCAAAGCACCTGAAGGTAGGACAAGAAGCAATGGATGGAAACTAATCAAGGAGAGAAGCAACCTAGAACTAAGAAGAAATTTCCTAACAGAACAATTAATCAGTGGAACAACTTGCCTCCAGAAGTTGTGAATGCTCCAACATTGGAAGTTTTTAAGAAGAGATCGGACAACCATTTGTCTGAAATGATATAAGACTTCCTGCCTGAGCTGGAGATTAGACTAGAAGGTCCCTTCCAACTCTGTTATTCTGTAGTATTTATCTGTCTATCCACCAACATTTACCAGTATTATAAATCTTTGTAGGGCATTCTTTTTTGAGTGTTGAATAAAAAACAAGTGTATTATTATATTCATAGCTTAAAATTTCTTAACTCACAGATTCTACAAAATCAACCGACAATAGAAACAAATAGGTTCAAACAAAAGCTTGATTTGATCATATCTGTAAACAATTACAAGTAATAATCACTTAATTTTTTAAAGATACAAAAACTGTGTACAATACTCAACACCCAGCAGACTAATAATTATGCCAAAGGCATAAGACGCAGAGGCAAAACAAACAAGTTAACTTAAGTAAAAATAATAGAGTGGCTAAAGAAAAATGTTTAGCCTCGGTGAAGATGTTCCAAGCTCTTCCTTCTAATAATCCTGGTAACTATGAAATGTCTCCAGTTACTATAAACAGTACAGACCTAATATTTTTTTAAGAGCTGGGATGATGGTGTGAAATTAAAATAGCATTTTAGGATATAAAAATGGGGTGTTGCAGTGTTTGGACAGATGCAATTTTTAAATATAAGGAGATTCTCTGTAATTTTGCCTAATCTACCTTCTGGAAAATGCTCAAATTTATTTTTGAAAGCTTTGTCAGCACTACTTTTTGTCAGCTCTAGGGAGACAGGATGATAGTGATAGGTTTAAACATGGGCAGTGAGGATATGAGCATCATCACCTTCTACTTGATCTGACAGATCCTTCATAATTGTATACCTATCAAGTACTAGCTTTAAAAAATGGCAGTCATAATTTCAATCAGGGGCAAGTTGCTAAGTAAAGGGCTGTATTTTCCAGCTACCCTCTGATACAGTATAATAACTGCAGGGACTAATCCAGGCAGTTGCCTAGAATCAACAGTAACTCAAAAACACATATGTGCACACTAATATACAATATGCCTTTTTGCAAATAAGCCAGAGTGCTAGAATTTATTTTAAGAATTGATGCAATCAGGAAACAGAATATGAAATTTATCCTATTGTAAATATTATATTCCTTAATGAGCTCTTCAGTTTTTATCAAGGTTTGTGGCCAAGGCTGTGTCGGCAGTAGAAAACATTTTTTTCTTGTTTTGCACCATCATCCCTGCTCTATTCACACATGAAGAATGAGTAAACCAAGATGCCCATGTGTAACAAAGGTTTTTCCTGGAATAAATTACTCAGATCAGCGCTGAAACAATAATGTCAAATGAAAAATGTCTTGCAGAAGACTCAGAGTGACCTTTTCCAAATCGACTGCTGTAATTTAGATAAATGCAGGTTAGTGGCCATTCCAGTTACTGACAACGCCATAGTTGTCTCAGCTGCCTAGGAAAAAAAACTCAACACAAACATGCATACATAAATAATACACTTTTCCTTTCAATGACACAAAATCTATGAATTGGGTTTTTAATTTTTTTTAGTTAAATTTTGGATATAACTTATTAGAAGAAAAACCATTCAAGGTTTTAAATACTTTCTTCCCTTCCCACAAATAATTAAAAGTAGTATAACTCTTTTTTTAAAAATAATAAAACTATTCTCCATAAGTAACTGCATATCTGTGTAATTTCAGAGGATATTTTATTCTTTTAAAATATATTATTAAGAATATACAGATAAAACTTATGGAAGCATTTAGCAACAATTCTTTATTGGTATAGTGTATGTAACTAATACCCTGTCACAAAAGTATTTTGTATTTAGGATGTGTATTATGCATTATCTCGCTCTGCATGTGCTTATGTATGTATGAATGTGTGCATCTGTAGGCAGGCACAGTCTTCCAATGCTTACAAAAATATACATAACTTTACACATACTCATGGAGAAAGAAAATCACTCAACCTTCAAATGAGTATGAAGATGTTGAGGTACATTCTCATTAAAGGCTGAAATTAAATGCATGTACATACAATATTTTGAATCATCTATTTCAAGGCTAATGTATCTGAATCCTAAAGCATGAGAGTGACTTTTCTGTCCTCTGTTTCAGTGTAGTATCAAAACAATGATCAAATTAAATATAAATTTGCAATAGTGGCAAATAAATGTAAATTATAACTCACATGCCAATGCATTATAAAATGATCCATCAACTTATTGTACAAAAGTAGAGATGATTAATAGGATTGCATGAAAACAAGACATTATGTATGTGTATGCATATTCATCTGTTCAAGTGTATAATACACAGTGCTGTAAATTGTTCAGTTCTCTATGATCTAGAAAGTTGGTTCGCATATATACAGTATTCAGAAACAAAATTATTATTAGAAGACATTATTACAACCTTCAGTACAGATAGTTGAGCAGCTAATAAATTCAAATGAAAAATAACTAAATAAATAGTTCTCTTATTTCCCAGGGCATCTATTTGAAGAACAACAGGAGAAAATTGGACTCTCAAAAGTGAAATAGTTATATTCATAAATCAGAGAATGTCAAGTAATATTTTTTTACATTAACGTTTCATTAAAAGATACAGGATTTTACTCACTTCATCAGATGCATGGAATGTCTAAACTGAGGTAGGATTTAATTAGCTGGAGTTTGGAAAGGAAGGGGAAGTCAGGGTGGTTCTGTAAAATCAAGTTACATGTGAGATAGATTGTAAGTATCTTATCAATTAACAATTGTAATGTGTTCAGCAATCTGTCAACTTCAAACTGAACCTGGCAGAAGTCATCTTTCTGTTCCTCAGTTGCCACATAGATGGGAAAGTGGAGGAAGGAGGTTGGAATGCATATATAGACACAACAGAGAGCTTTCTCGTGAGAATCAAGGTCATCTCTACTGGCAACGGATAAGGTTGGGGAAGGAGTGCCTGAAAAGCCCGCCAATTAACCCAATTGGCCAACTTGACCTGTGACACTTGGAAATGGGATTATTTCCTAGTTTAATTATACTGAAACTGTGAGGAAAATTTAGAATTGGTTTTCCTTTGAAGCTATGCTGATACGATGTACACAATAAAGACTTTTGAGAAGGATCCTAGTCTCAAGAGTTCTGATTTGCTTGGGTTTGTTAGTTGAACTTTCACTTAATTCTGATGGTAAAGTACATCCCCACCCCCATAATAGCTGTTCTAAGATCTGTGAGGGAGAGTCCTTGGAGTGTGAAATGATGTTGTTACTTTGTCCTTGTTTTGAGACTTTATGTTACATATATGTCTATTAATACTGTTGTGCAAAACCTGATGTGTGGGTCCATCAATACTCTTCTTACTGCATTTCAAGTCTAATTTTTGCTTCCATATAATGTCATAGGGTAGGGCTATCAAACTCCCGGAGCATGGGCTGGATCGTCATGCACTGGCCACGCCCACGCCTGGTTTAGCAAAGGGGAGAAAAGTCACGTGATGCCATGACTTTGACACCCCTGTCATAGGGAAACCCATGATTTGCCCTATTCTGATCTTCATAGATATAGACAAATCACAGCATTTGAGCACCTGCTGTACTAAATGCCAGAATGCTTCATAGCAGACCTCAGCACAAAAGCTTTAGAATAGCAGGCCTTTAACTTCATCATTAAAGGAGAAAGTGTCAAACTCACATGCATGAAAAGGTTTCAGGTTATTTCAAGTTATTTCAGAAGGTCTCGACACAATAGTTTTTTAATCATGTGGGTAGTCCTTATTTATGTCCATTCATTCAATGACATTCAATGGTATGGCAGTGCTGAAAACACTGAATATATAACTAACCCTCAAAGTTCTGGCCATCACAGTAGCTCTGCTGTCACTTGATTGAGATTTGTGAACTTGGATGCTCAGCTTGTAATGACAACATTGCAGGGAATCATGTTCAGGTGATCTCCATGTGTGACTTGCCCTGTCAATTGCCCACAAGCAAATTAAATCTGAAATCTGGAAAGGAAAGTTGCAAGTTGTTCCAGCAAGTCACACTAGTCTTTCTGCATTCACCTGGCTACACCCCCTACACCTCACAGCACACCCTTGATGTGCTTGTGTGATCCTTCAACACTCTCATCCTTGGCCTTCCCTGACTAATGCACACTTGCCAGGCCTTTCCAGTCTCCCCCCTCCCCCCCCCCCCCGCAGTATCACTGCACATCTTATCTGGGGCTTCTGGCACTTCCCACTTAACAACCCATGGGTCTTGGAGTTACAATGGCAACTGGGACTGCTAGGAAAGTTGTTGCTAAGAAATGTGGTCCAAAGATGTCACACTTTATGACACACTAATTGCTTAGTGCTGTCAATCCCAGTCCCACTATTTTAACCTGAGGAATATCTTAATTATAATTGTTACATTGATAAAGAACTTGTCTCACATGTAACTTGCATCTGCCTAACCCAGAGGTAGTATTCAGCAGATTCTAACCAGTTCTGGAGAACCAGTAGCAGAAATTTTGAGTAGTTTGGAGAACCGGCAAATACCACCTCTGACTGGAGATTTTGCAGTATCCTTCCCCTGGCACACCCACCAAGACATGCCTACACAACCGGCAGTAAAAAAAATTTGAATCCCGCCACTGGCCTAACCACCCTGACTTCACCAGCTACATCTCATCCTAATTTAAACCCTACATCAGTTTAGTCACTTGATGGATCTGATGAAGTGAGCTTAGCTCATGAAAGCTTATCCATTTTAATTGAATTTATTATTCTTAAAAACCGCCATCAAAATCCTGGCTTTTTTGCTACCACAGACCATCTTTATGCAATATCTGAATTCATAAATCACAATGACAATCCCTTATCCTCCGTTGGATGTCTGGTGCATTGGGGATGTTTAATAACATGCCTTTACTTAAAATGCTCAGCTAAGTGATAAGAAGTAAGTAACTTGGCTCATTAAAAAGAACAACTAAGCAGTATTTTATACTAAGGTTGAAGGTCCCCAGGTCATAGCAACACCTAGATCAGGAAATATAAAAAAGAAATTCTTGGGGGAAAAAAAAGCAATGAGAAACCACTTCTACACAGCATCCACAGCTATCACCTCACCTCACCTCCACAACACATACAGAGAAAGAGAAAAAGAAGGAGAGAGAGAGGGAGAGAAATGCAACCAGAAAGAAGGACTTTTTTCTTTCAAATAAATAGAAATAGCATCCGTAGAAATACTGAGGTCATCTATCATCCACTCTCCAGGGCTACACAGATTTAATTTTAGTAAGCTTAATACATCATACACTTCTAATCCATGGTACATTCCTCTCTAAAAGCCATGTTACTCTTAAAAAAAAAATACTGTCAAGAGTAGTGAGAATGATATTGTCAGGCCTAAACCTGGCCCTTTCTCTATCATTCTTCTTCTTCTCTCATGCAGACTCAATCAATTTATTTTTAGATCACTTTGCCTTGCATAATCTCAAATGTTTCTCTTCTATTTCTTTACACTGAGCTACTTTTTTATATTTTATTTATATACTAGTTAAAGGTTTGAGGTCCAGATCAGCCTTTGTGTTTCTGGAGCCTGCAAGATATCCAACAGCCAGAAGGAAAATACTGTACTATATGTACCAATGCTATAGTTCTAGGTGGCAAAATATTAGACAACCTTTTTGTCACCATTTAATTTTTAAAAACCTATTTTGTTTCTTATGCTTATTCTACTTATTACAAGGAATAATAATAGATACCATAATTCAAAAAACATGATGCATTATAGGTAGTCCCCAAGGTACAACAATTGAATCCAAAATTTACATTGCTAAGTGACACAATTGTTAAGTGAATTTTGCCCCATTTTAAAATCTTTCTTGCCACAGATGTTAAGTGAATCACTGCAGTTTTTAATTTGGTAACATGCTTGTTAAGAAAATCTGGCACCCCCATAGATTTTGCTTGTCAGAAAGTCCCAAAAGATGGTCACATGTCCCCAGAAGAAGGCAATTGTCATAAATATGAGCCACTTGCCAAGCATCTGAATTTTGATCACATGACCATGGGGATGCTGCCACAGTCATAAGTGTGAAAAACAATTATAAGTCACTTTTTTTCATTGTAACTTCAAACAGTCATTAAACGATTGTAAATCAAAGACTATTTGTATTCCAGAAAAAAAGAATTTAAAAATCTGGAACTGAGCGCATGTCCTATGCTCTTCATAGCCATACCCCAAATCTAAACCAAATCCAAAGAAAAGCTCAACAAATATTATTTAAGAATATACCAACACAGTTTTAGCTTAATCTCCAGTTTTATTAATAAGTCTTTTCTTGGATGGTTATATATTGCTGTGCTTCAAAAACTGTATATAATTTTTGAAAAGCAGTAACTAAAAGGAAATATTGCAATATATTGAAGCCATATAAAAGATCAAATTTTCAAGGGAAGGCTGAAGAAGACTATAATAAATGCCATAAATACATATTCTGAAATAAGAGGTGATTCAATCTCCCCAAAACATGTCTAGGCAGTTCAGTGTAGGAAACCTGTAGTCAAATTTGGCCAAACAACTGTATACAACCCTGCTATATTGTAAACAACTGTACTATATTGCTGGGATTTGTAGTAAAGCATTATATACAGGATCACCATTAATCTTTAACATGCATTGATCTAACTCCCATATGTTGACATTTCAGTATGAACCAGATACTAGAAAGATATAATCCAGAAGAACTTCCTCTGAATGATGAAGCATGCCACTTTCATGTAGAAGGAAGACCAGGCAGCAAATGGATCTTCTGAAAATGTAGTTTGATAAACTTTCAAGTACTTGCTGAAGATATATTGATACAAATAAGAATTACTGGGAATAATAAATTATCGGGAACTGATACACTTAACAAAATAACCTACATGCAAATCTTTCTTACAGGGTTTGAATGGAAAACAAGCCATTTCTCAGGCAACACATATAAGCAGATAATAACTATGTGTGCTACCTTATCTACATCTTTCATTTTTAAGCATAGACTTTGAATTGCTTAAAACTGCATAGACTTTGAATTGCTTAAAACAGTATAATCATAAATAATAAATTAAGCCAAATTTTAATGCAATTCTATGAACTTCAATGGATGTAGTGCTGAGGGCTAAATCAGGCCAAATCTATATTTATGCTCCAAGCTAGAATTTATATATTCCATACACACGGGATACATAATTTAAGCAAATAAGTGTCATCACTGTTATTTTCAATACTGAAAAACACAGAAAGATCTCAAAATTTTATGAGTGAGAGAGTCATATATATTTAATGGTAAATCTGTCTTCACAACAGGAAAGCAAAGAAAGATGTTTTTATATTGTTCTAAGAAGTGTGAAATAGGAGGGAGGGCTGACAAAATTACACGTACATTCCCTTGCATTTAGTTATGGAACCATTGCAAACACATCTGATTTTGTTTTTAAAAAGTAACATTACGCCTGCAAAGTTTATTTTTTTCTTAAATGTGAATCTATTGTGTAGATGTTTGTTGAGTTGGGTTCCTATAGCCTTGCCATTCTCGGTATTTTTTTTCCAGATGGCAGCCATACCCTCATGAAATGTGTAAGTATTCCCAAACATTGGTTCCTGTAGTTAAAAGGATTACTGAAAGAAAATTAATATGGAAAGTCTAATTATTAATATGATAACTTTGCAATAAGTCCTTGTGGAGTTCGGTGACGTAGAAGAGCAATAAATGGTTTCGGTTATTTTTAATATTTAGTAGAAATAAAATTTCCTTCAAATCAAGCTTAAATCCTGTTGTCTTCATGGATATGTCTATGTACCTGTCTTGTTAACCATATAATTATTATTGTCTTCTTTTTGAATGTTTTCTCAACTTCCTAGTCTAGCTTACAGCCTTTTAATTTCCTGGAACTGTCGAATTTCAATATAGATCAAGTTTGCCTTAGCAGGTGCTGCTATCTGCTAAACCATCCAATAAGTACCTGAACAATTATTTCAAGTACATTTTCCAAGTGTGTGTTTCAAGATAAATAAAATTCATATTACAATAAATCCCATCCAACAACCACCAGTTTCTTCTATGCATACAAGACAGAGATGGGATAAAATGATGTACCATGCACTTTGACAATGTTCTCTGCAGTTTGGAAATGCAATACTTCTTTGGGGTAGGCTATGTACCATATCAAAGCTGAAGATTGACTTTTTTCCAATAAAAGGCCTTTCTTTCCAACACATTATGGAAAAGACATTTTTAACCAATAAATGATAGAAAAGTCTGATGACACAATATTGTTATACATGGACCAACAGATTAACTTGGCCAGAAACAGTCATTATATGTTTTCTGCATTTTCTGGGAATAAACACCATGAAATATGTGAACATCAATAAAATGAAAGTGCACTTCATTGGCATATTCGTTATTTGTATGTTTACCATTTTATTGTATTTATTTTATTTTACTCAATTTCTGTAGGAGCTCAATCAGCTTTCATGGAAGACTCCCTCATTATTCCCACAAAACTTATCTCGTGAGGTTGATTTAACATCAATTGATTGAGTAGTCCAAAGTTAGTTAAGGAAGTTTCATGTTTGAAGGAGGACTTCGATCTGGATATCCCCAGTCCTAGATCAACCACTTTACCGCTATATTATAACAATAGTGAATTGTCTCTCATACACCCAGCACCTGACAAAGAGTGCACATAGTACCAGTGTGTGTGTGAATGTGTATGTGTGTGTGTGTATCTTACTGTCTTTCAAGTACTCTTTTGGATCATGTACTCTGTATGTGTAAGCTTCAACATTGTACAGAATTCTTGCAAATAATTCCTTAGCTACCAGGACAGAATAATAATATGTAATGGGCTTTTTAATAAGAAAAATATGCTTGAAAATCAATAAAAAATTACTGTCCCATTAACTAATAAAAATATAGTGCCTAGTTGCTTATATGCTTTTCTTACTAACCATAGAATTCTACCACCACCACAACAACAACAAAAAAAAGCTGTGGTGATGCAAGTGGTTAGAATGAAGAATTGTAGGCTAATTCTGCCCGTTGCCTGGAGTTCAACCCTGGCTCAAGGTTGACTCGGCCTTCCATCCTTCTGAGGTCGGTAAATGAGGAGTCAGATTGTTGGGGTCAATATGCTGACGTTTATAAACCACTATGGTAAAGCACAATAGAGCAGTACATAAATCTAAGTCTATTGCTACAACAAAAAAGTGATCCTATGTTGGATAGAACATAATATTATTCTAAAAATACAATTTTGGTTATAAATTGTATATTTAATAAAGTTTGTGTTTTCTCTCACAATGAGGCTTCTAAGATTGCTCACATCAGAATAATTCAAAGCAATCAATAATAATCATATTCAAATCTGAAATTCAAGGGGAAAAGCAAGCAAAATTTATGGTTGAAGCTTATTTCTAGGTAGGCTTCAAAATAACAATAGCATGAATAAATTATCTGCTTATTAAGCAAATCTGGCTTCCCCCATTGACTTAGTTTGTCAGAAACTGATTGGGAAATGGCAACTACATGGCAAATGGCAACTACATAATTCCAGGATGCTGAAAGCATCATAAATTCATGCCAGTTGCCAGGCGCCTAAATTTTGATCATATGAGAATGGGGATGCCACAATAGTTATTGGACTAGAAGATTTCCAAGGTTCCTTCCAACTCTGTTATCTAAATTTTAAGTTCGTATCATAAGTCACTTTTCTAGGTGCCATTATAACTTTGAATGGTCTCTAAACAAATGGTCATAAGTTAAGGACTCCCTATAGAGGATACCATGATCTTGGACATTTATAATTGTGCCTTTTTATCATCAACATTTCCTTGTTGATAAATGATAGATATATTGTCCCAACATGAAACTCACCTCTTTGTAAATAATTCATAATTTCTGAAAGCATGGATTTTCTACCACAATTTATTTTATGGCATACTTTCTTTTATGTTTCATCAGTTGCGGCCCTTTCTGGATTGGGATGTCCTTCGCATGGTCACATCCACCCTTGTTATCTTCCGTCTGGACTATGCCAATGCTCTCTACATGGGGCTCCTCTTGAAGAGCACCTGGAGACTCCAGTTGGTGCAAAATGCAGTCGCGCGGGTGGTTTTGGGGGCTCCTCGGAGCTCCCATGTTACGCCACTCTTGCATGAGCTGCATTGGCTCCTGGTGGCCTTCCGGGTGCGATTCAAGGTATTGGTGACTACATTTAAAGTGCTCCATGGCTTGGGACCTGGTACTTACGGGACCGTCTACTGCCGTCATCGATCTCCCGTTGCCCAGTACGCTCCCATAGGGTGGGCCTCCTTGCGGTGCCACCGGCTGGATGGCTGGCGACCCCGAGGGTACAGGCCTTCTCCTTGGGGGCACCCTCCCTCTGGAATGAGCGGCCCCCGGAGATGAGGACCATCCCTGACCTTTTGGCCTTCCGGCGCGCGTTGAAAACATACTTATTTCATCAAGCTGGTCTGGCCTAGGGTTTTATAGGGTTAATTTGGTTTTAATGGGTTTTTAATCTTTTATATTCTTGATTGAATTTTTATTTGGAGCCATATATTTAATCTTTTTAATTGTTTTTTAAATATTTTATTTATATTATTTTTAACTTTGGCTGTACACCGCCCCAAGTCCTGGTAGGGAGAGTGGTGGTATAGAAAACTAATAAATAAAATAATAATAATAATCATGTCTAAGATAAAAAAAAACCATAGAAATTGTGTGCAAAAGCAGAATAAATTGTTTTTCAAGTGTCGCTGAAAGTTTTGATTCACATGGCATGCCATATTTACGCAGTCCTTTCCCCATTAAGGAGATTAAAACTGCTTAACTCAAAAATTGTAACTTGCAGTTGGTTAATTGAAATGGAAATGTTTTAATAGGCTGAAAGGCATCTTTCAGTGCATCAAGAAATAAACATGACTTCTTCTGGGCCAAATCTAGCAATGATTAATTTATTTAGTCCTGTTTCAATCTGACAATACTTTTAGAAAACCTTACCACAACCACATTAGTATATACTATCAGCTCAGGAAAAAGAAAAGGAAATTATCCCCAAGCAATGCAAATTTCGTTACCAAATTTAAGGGAAGCAAACCTGTTCAGAACAATGAACATTGATGCACATAAATGGTGTCTGCTGTCTAACTACATATTCGTCTCATCACAAGGGCTGGCACTAGTTCATTACAGCTTTGCCCTGAGGTGCCCGTTATAAAGCAATGAAAAGTGACTGCTCAGAAGATACCAAATGATGAGGTCAGATAGGGAAACATGTCAGATAAAGCATAGGTAAAGAGACAAAGCAGAAAATTGCCTCGGGGAAAACTATTATTACTAATGATTGGATTCCTAGTTGATGTATAAAGCAGCTCCTTATGATTAAAACTTTAACTTACCTAAAGCCTCAACTAGCAAAATGTGCAGCTTCTCTGACTGGCACATTTTATTCAAGGCATAAACTCTTGTGAGCTGCAGCCTAGTTCATCGGATGTATACAATCAGTGAGCTACAGTTTGCAGAAGCTAATGCTTTTTAATAAAACATGTTAATCAGAAAAGGTGCTACCAGACTCCTCCTGATTTGTGTGTGTGCTTTTTTTTTTTTTTACCACCGTAGACTAACACTCTCTGCCCAGAAAATATGTTTCCAGGTTTTTATGAAGATCCATAGCAAAGAGCATTAGGATGAGGGCAGTCTTCTGTATGAAAATGTTTCTGTGCTCCACAACCATTTCGTGTGAAAATTTGATTTGTGCATTTAATATCCACAAAAGATTTTATGCGTCAACATTTTTTTAAAAAATATTTGATGTCATATTTAAATATACATAAAATATTTTAAAGTCTTGGTTTAAACTTTTCTGGACAGGCTTCACTCAGTACCTCACTAGCATCAGAGGCATGGAGAATGAGTGTGGTGAGAAAGGCATGGGACCAGGTTATCTGAGGAACTGGCTCATCTCAATTACATTAATTGATCCTACTCGGTCAGCCAGGGAAAGTATGTTGTGGATCCCATCACTTAAAGAAGAATCCAAGAAGAAAGTCTTCACTGTCATTGCCCCCACCCTTTGGAACATCTTATCCCCAAAGTTGAGGTGACTATCACACTTTTGGCCTGGTGAGAGAGTGTTAAGACATTAAGGCTCTGCTGATTGGGTTCAGAGAGGGATATGAGATTCTGGGGGTGGGTGATCATGTGCGGTTCACTCTCCCTGCTTTTTTACTTTTTTAATACCATATTTCAACTTTAATTGTAACTTTGTTCTTAATTCTGTTTTACCTTTGATTTTTATTGATGTTTTGAACTACTTTTTGTGTTTTGTGTTTTATTGTAAACGCAGAGTCACATTTATTGTAAGCCTAGAGTCTTAAATGAGATGAGAGAGAGGGGAGGGAGGGAGGGAGAGGGAGAGAGAGAGAGAGAGGGAGAGAGAGAGAGAGGCTAGTCTCCCCTTCTATCTGTTTGGTTTCTGCAAGTAATCAAAAACATTCAAATTGACATAGGCATTTCTGAGTTAAGTTAGTTGGTTTCCAACTGTTTAGTTGCTTTTTATTTCTTTCAGTTGATGCCCTCTTTATTATTTATTGATTTATCTTCATAGGTTTAATTTAATGTTATTTTTGCTTTTGATGGAGGATAAAGCAGGATATAAAAATATTTTCTTTAGATAATCCAAAAGAAACTTGGGTATCTTTACAATTAAAAAAAAAACCATATAGCTACAGGTAAATGCTAATTTCAGACCAGCTATAATATATTATAATGTTTTCATTTCTAGAGCTGCAAAATAAATAAAAAAGAGCTATCATAATCTCCTCCTAGCCTTCATGGGCTATATCCAAATTCCTTTAAAATATATACAAAATAGATACACACTCTGGAATACTGGAAACAGTCCTGAATTATTTGCTGTGTTGTACATCACTCCATCTTTGCAGAACTAGTATAACTTAGTGTTTCAGCTTTCACCTCATTTATTGCAATGCACATATGATAATGGTGTTTTTCAGTATTACCTGCCCATCTGCCTTGCTTCAAAAATCACCATTCTGATAAGAAGTTTGAATATTAAAAATTCCTACCTTGAAATGCACACACTACACTTAATTCTAAAAAGGCTGAATGATGATGGGTGATGAGTTTGCTTTCTTTACCCACAGCTTCTTTTGCCAATCAGTGTATGTATGATGTATTCCTGTGATGGTTTATTCATTATTTTAGAAAATAATGAATGGCACAACACAAGAGGCCTTTCCTACAAAACAAATGGGGAGAATGCTTTTTCCTTTTATCTTGGTTTAAGAAAGGAAGTTTAGGATTGTGTCTCAGGTGAACAAAGCCTATATTGCCTCAATTCACTTTCCCTAGAGTTCAAGCCAATGAGTGAACATTGTCTCTTCTATTTATCACCTTTCAAAACAGCATTTTCTCTGTGCATCTGTTATTTGTAGATTATTATTCTTATCACTAGTAGATCTTTGCCTTATCAGGAAACTCCCCCGCTACCTAATTCATTTCATCAAGGTTTTTGTCCATCTCCCATTTTCTTTTTTCTCAATAAAGCTTTTGCAGAGACATCAATGATTCAGCAGTATAGAATAGAACATGGCATCTAAAGCTGCAAAAGAAAGGAGAAAATTTGAGGAACCAATTTATGAATGTGCTTTCTTCTAAGCCAGAGGTACACAGTGGCAGCTCTCCCATATATTTGATCATCTTCAAAGCCCTGCAAAGTTCTCATTCATAAAGAATAATCACGTTAATTGTATTTAATCAATTCATTTTGTAATGAAGTCATATTTAGATTATTATTTGCTTCTGCTCACTTGTATTTTGGGGCAGGAAAAAGAGATAGGACCCCAGCATAATATTTAAACCCTAAATTTAGTTATACCTCTAAAATATTGTACATCCTATATTAAGATATCGTTGCCTCTGTTTATAACTCTTTGGACCTCACCATACCTGATGAAATAGAGGAGTTCATGGATTGTGGGAATTCCATGGTGAAGGCAAATTTAAACTCACATACTTAATTAAACTAACTTCCACTCAGTCAATTGTATTGTGAGAATACCTATCTCATTGAGCAGACCGGTTACTGGAGAAGAGAAACAGCATTCCATTACTGTCCCAAAGGTGCTATTTTTCAAGAGGCAATTGGATTTTCTGGTTTTCCTTTGAAGACATTTCCATCTAAGAAGCTTCTTCAGCTCTGACTGGATGGTGGGGAATGGAATAAGCTTCTTGGAAACTGCCTCTTGAAAAAAGCACCTTTGGGACAACCATGAGCTGAATGATTGAGAATCTCCATAGACATTCCATTACTGAATACACCTCCTAACATTGATTGAAGCATTTAAGAGTTACAGGTTCCCAAAATGTCTCTGTTCAGTGCAGTGCAGTTTTATAGGCATATGGATGGTTGCATAATGGATTAGTTGCAAGGAACTCTACCTAGGAATGTCTTTGAGGATTCCACAAAGGTGCAGCTAGTCCAGAAAATTCTGATGGAAAGAATTTATAAACATTCAATTCAAAACCATGCCTCTTTTTTGTTGGGATTAATAGACAGTCAATTAGAAAAGACTCGTGTGAGATTATTTTTAAGTGTGATTAATGCAGCAAGAGTAATATATGCACAAAAATGGAAAGGAATAGCCACAATGGAAGAATGATTGGAGAAATGACAGAGCTAGCAGAGATGACCAAATTGTTTGATTAGAAAAAGACCAACAGCAACATTTATCAGTGATTGGAAGCCCCTTGTAGACTTTTTGCTGAAGAAGACAAAAATGAGCTTGTGATTTATGAGCTTAAAGATTTGAAAGTGTAGCTTAAGGAAAAAAGAAAATTATAATGTAATGAAAGTGAGAGAGAGAATGGGGGAGGATGGAAAGAGAAAGAAAAAAGAGTAAAATATAAATGCACTAGCTCGATACCCATGCTTCGCTACAAAACTATCTGGTTGGGCTTAATTTGGGGGGAGGAAAATAAGAGAAGAAAATTCAGTCAGTGTGTGAGAGAGTTGAGGACTGTTTGGAAACTAAAACAGTATTTGCTATGGGAGCAAGAAGTAGACAGCAAGTAGCCTGGGCATGGATTAGCTCAATTGTTCTGTATAAAAACTGCTTGGTGCTGTGAAATTGAAATTGAAACCAAAACTGAAACTGCTCTCCTCTGCTTGTGTTTTGCATTTGGAACAGATTTCTTTTCAGGTGGGGAGGAGAAGTAGAACTTCTTAGCATCAAAGCATGCTAGTAATAATATATGAAATACTAATACTGTGATGTCATTTTGAAAAATCCTTTCTTAGTGAGCACCTAGAAGCCAAGAGGAACATATGTGCCAAATTTCAAGTTTGTAGGCTTTATGATTCTGAAGATTTTGTGATAATGCATGAGTGGTATTTCGCTTTTATATAGTATATATAGAAGATTTATAAATGTAATGACTGGAAAGCACTTTTTTATAATATTTTCTTTTCTATTTGTATTTCTCTTAGATTCTCTTACTCATTCACTATTCTAACATTTTTTGCTTTCTAATGTATTGTTTTTATGTTGTTAAAAATTTATTCAATTAAATTAATTAATCAAATTAACAAAAAGAAAGCTGCAATTAGTCCTGAATGCAGCAGGGTGAGCAATTATGTACCGGTAGTTCTCAATTTATAACAGTTCATTTAATGATCATTTAAAGTTACAACGGCACTGAAAAAAAGTTACTTATGACCATTTTTCACACTTACCACCTTTGTAGCATCCCCAGTATCAAGTGATCAAAATTCATATGCTTGGAAACTGGTTCATACTTATGACCGTTGCTATGTCCCAAAGTCATGTGATTCCCTTTTGTAATTTTCTGACAAGCAAAGTCAGTGGGGAAGCCAGATTCATTTAACAACCATGTTAGTAACTTATCAACTGCAGTGATTCACTTAATAACTGTGGCAAGGAAGGTCATAAAATGGGGCAAAACTCACTTAAGAAATGTCTCCCTTAACAACAGAAATTTTGGGCTCAATTGTGATAGTAAGTCAAGGACTTCCTATAGTACTCGATGAGTTGAAGTATCTAATCTCAGTGTGCTTATGAGCCACAGTGTCGAAGTGGTTAGAGGTCAGTATTGCAGGCTACTTCTGTTAACTGCTGGCTGCCTGCAATTTGGCAGTTCAAATCTCACCAGGCTCAAGGTTGACTCAGTCTTCTATCCTTCCAAGGTTGGTAAAATGAGGACCCAGACTGTTGAGGGCAGTATGCTGACTCTATAAACTACTTAGAGAGGGCTGTAAAAGCATTGTGAAGCGACATATGTCTTATTGCTATTGTTTCTGGATGTCACCTATCACATACTACAGTAGAAAACCTTCCTCTAAAATAGTTCCCCAATCAATGCAATGATATGCTGCCATAATAATTGATGTACAGATTTGACTGGGTGAACAGCTGACTGGGATAAGAATATTATAAAAGAGCCTTTGTTATCTCTTATATGGATTCCCACCCCCAAATCAGAAATTTGCAACTAATCAAATTTTTCAAAATGATATTTTTTTCTTTTTATACTTGTAGATATCTATTTTCTTGCAGTTCTTTTTTTCTTTTTCACTCTCTTAGTTTCTTTTGTATTGTTTTATTCAAACCCTTAGTAAAATAATTTGAAAAAGGAATTTAAAATAGTGACAGTAACTTTCTTAAGGATTTAGGGAATCGGTGTGTCCATGAATACATTATGTCTTTTGGGAGACAGATCTTACAAAATGACACTTTATAGATAGATCTTGCAAAACAACACTTTATATATCAAGAAGAAAGGTTGAGTTTATAAAAGTTCCAAGACTTTCAAAATCCTAAAAGCAGAAGCAAAAAACAAAACTAGACCTGGCAATCTGGTTAGTTAACATTAGCATGATAGCTACGTGACCCTTCAGAGTGGGGAGGCAGGGAATGTCGAGGGTCCCATCCCCTAGGGAGATAATAAAAAGAGAGAGCCAACACAGAGAAGGCTCTGTGGTGCGACCCAGAAGAAGAGCCTTCTCTGTGTTGGCTCTCTCCCTCTGAAACATCATTCCCCCAGAGATTAGAATGGCCCCCATTCTAATACCCTTCCAGAAAGCACTGAAGACCTGGTCCTGCCAGCAGGCCTGGGGAACCCAGAGTGGGCTAGAGCCCAATAAATGGCTCGTGTGATCTGCTGTCACCAGGGAGGGGGCTGGGCGGTGATTTTATTATATAATATTGTATTAATTTATTTGACTCTTTTTTATTAGTTATATTGTTTTAAATGAGGTGTCATATTCTCTAAGCCACCTTGAGCCATGTGAGAATGGGCAGCAATATAAATTAAATAAATAAATAAATAAATAAACAAACAAACAAACAAATTCAGAGACATCGAAGGAAGCCATGATTTTATCTGTGGAAGTGCTCCCTTGTTATATTTGCAGACAGTTGGGGACAATCTTTGTAACAGCTGCACTGATCCTGTTTCACTATTTTGGGGAAGGGTGCATTTGCATAGACAAAAAGGGATTGTGTATGCATGTGGGTGTCTTGTTAGTGTATTTATTATAAAAGAGAGGGAAAACAATAGTGATGCAAATTTTCTATTCGATTATGTGACAAGTTTTGGGAGTTTTTTTGTGATGAAGGTTCAAAGTCATTTCCTTCTTTCTTTATTATAGACTTACTTTTCTCCTTTCTCTTGTATTTTCTATTCCTTTCTATTCTATTTTTCTTTTTTTTCAATTTAGTTTGTATTAAATGTTATTACTATAATGAAAATTCCTAACAAAAAATATTATACAGAAAAGATTATAAAGCGTTTAGAGTGATGATGAATGTTCAATGAAACAAAATCAAAGTTGAATACAGAAACAAAAAACTAGACTCTTTTATTTTGCTTTTGTTGCAAGCCTGAAGCACCACCTCATTTGCAGTATTTATGAACTAAATTCTTCATTTGCTTTTGCTATGCAAATATTTTTTTCTTCACTGCTGTACAGTTCTCTGTTCATCATACATTAAACTTTTAAATCTAGCTTTTGAAGTTTCTGAACCAATGTTTAACACATTTTCATGACAGAGACCCTATCAGTTTTCACTGTTCATTTCAGTTGTTTAGTTATGGATGTTTTGAACTACAGTTGAAAGTTGCCTCTTCAAATCAAACAGAATCAAACAGCTCCTTTGTAATGTATACATTAGTTTTGCATATTTGATCAAGTACACAAACACACACAAACTCTACCAAGCAAATTCAGTTTAGCGTTCATTTGTAAAACTGTGAGCCTTTACTGGCAGCATTTAGGGTCATTCTTTTGTGGAAAATCAGAGGGAAGTTTTTAAGGAAAACTTCCTTAAAATACAATCCCTATACATATCTATTCAGTCTTCAGGAAAGTAAGCAGAAAAGGAACTTTGATCATGTGCCATCAATTTGATGCCAATTCTTAGCAATAATCTGCTCTTATCCTGGTCTTTCACATTATCCAGTAACTCAGTCTATCCACATTGCTGCTATCTTTCCCTTCTTCTCTTTCCCAACTAAAGAGCCTTCTTCAGAGGGCTAGAACTTCATGTAATATTTCCAAAGTATGATCATTTGAGCCTGATCATTTGTGCCTTGGGTGAGAACTCTGGAACATGCTCTTTGTTTTCTTGACTGTCATGATATATTCAAGAGTTTTCTCTAAACCAAAGCTAAAAAAAAATCAATTCTCTTCCTATTGAGCTTCTTCAAAATCCAAACTTTGCTTCTATAAAGTGTTGAAAGAAAAACATTGCCTGAACGATTTTGACCTTTGTAGCTATAGATATATCTGAATACCTTTCCCAAGGCCTTGAAAAAAGTAATGTATTGTCTTCCACAGACATTTCTGGCACTTCCTTTTCCACGAAAAGGTCTTCTGTGTTGATAGATCCTAGTTAGAGCAACTTTAATCTTTAAAAAAAATAGTAAGGTTATAACTATATAAAACAACTAGAGAAATAAAATGGCTTTTTTTTTTCAGATTTACTTTCTATGAAGACCCCTGGGGAGTAGAACTTTGTGATTTATTGTATTCAACCTTTTCAGCTCAGAATATACGACTTGTTGTTAAACTTCGCACATGAACAACTATCTATATACAGTATATTAACTTGTCCCAAAGGCTCCATTACAAGCATTCAGTCTCAAATCCATTTCTAACAGGGTTCTATATACTTTATCTGTAACACAAGGCAAACAAGTATAACTGGTTACAGATTCTACATACTGTCAACAGATGTTTGGGGCAGTAATTGTCATGAGAAAACAGCTGAAATATTATAATAGACTAGGCCCAATTTAAATTTTCTTTAAGATTGTAGATCTTGAAGATGTACCGTATCTTTCCTTCCTTTTGCTTCAAATAGTGGGATTGCACTGAGGTCTTCAATCACAGTATTAGGTTAGATTACTGAAAGATAAAAGCTGATAACACCCTACAAAGCAGCCAGAGATTTGCAGAATTGCACTTCATCTGGTGTTCTGAGCTGTTAATGTTTGCAACCTCACTTATAAAAAAAAGAAAATCAGGATTTCCCCTGCATTCTGATCTGAAAGAGTTACACCTATTATATATTATAGGTGAAGTTTTCCATTTGGGATTAAACCAAATATAGCAACAAAAAGGTGAACATTATGCTACCAACAGAAGAGAATATTTTTAGCTCAGGGTTTATCTGTGGGTCTCTTGGTGCTCTCGGAGCTGGCTTGTTTTTTTGTAAATGTTTCAGTACCCAATGTTCCCTAGCTGGGTAATGAAGTGTTTATAAGAAATTTAGATAAGATGGCACACAAATCTAATAAACAAATAAATAAATAAAAGTAACCAAACTCAGAGTACAAAGGACCTCAAAGATAATGCTTCTTGGTACTTGGTACATGAAAGTCTACAGAATTTTACTAGCTATAAGTCTTATCTGAAGGCAGTAATCACCTTGGTCTAATTTTACAGTAAACAAGAGGGCTTTTGATCTTGTGCTTATTTAAATTTAGTAGTTTGTTGTTTCTTTATCAAAGAATTGTATATACCATCTTAATAACTTATTTTCTGCCAGGTATACAAACACTAAAACAAAGACTAAAAGAAAGTAAATTCACAAAAATTCAGTATTATTATGGCTATGTTTTAGCAATAGGCGATAGCACAAAAACGTTGCAAATAATGCATTGAATGAAAATCGATTTTTTTAAAAAACCCTAATATCTAGGCAGCATCTAAAGCTTAAAAAAATTCCAATGATTTATAAAGAGGTCCAAAAGGCTGGGTGAGATATTAGGTGGTCTCCAGAGATGGAGTTCAAAACCCCAGAACCAGAGGTGGTATTCAGCAGGTTCTGACCAGTTCTGGAGAACTGGTAGCAAAAATTTTAAGTAGTTCGGAGAACTGGTAGTTTCATGTACTTTTGAGTAGTTTGGAATACCACCTCTGACTGCCTCCCCGCCCTCTATTCTCTGCCTCCCGAGCCCCAGCTGGTTGGCTGGGTCTTCTTTTGTTGCCCTGCACAGGAGGACAGAACTGGAAAACAGGTTAGTGGCGTGGGGAGTTTTGGGATTTTGCAATAACTTTCTCCTGGAGTGGGGTGGGAATGGAGATTTTACAGTATCGTTCTCCTGCCACGCCCACCAAGCCACACCATACCCACCAAGCCACACCCACAGAACTGGTAGTAAAAAAAATTGAATCCCACCACTGCCCAAAACATCCAGTTTTGGATAGCACCATTTTCTAGCAAACAATAAAGAAATAATTAAACTAAAACTTTTTTCCTAAAGAAGAAAAAAAATATTGCTTGTATTCCAAACACAAATTGCAAATAACCTGAAATAGCCTGTGGTATTTGTAACTTCTCTGACCTTGAATTTCTTTTACATACATGCTTTCCAGAAACATTTGCAATCCAATATAGCAGAAGAAATAAGTTGTCTTTTTAAAATGAATTGGCCTGAATCTTCAGAGCTTCCTCCAGTCATTGTCTTTCATGTATTCATTGGAGTTAAAAATGGTTACCTGTGTCAGGGCTACAGTCTTTTCAAACAATCCCCTCAGTGCATAGGATACAAACTATCCAAAGGACTTCTAAGAGCTGGAAGGCTTGAAAGGCAGTCAGAGAACACGATTCAGTATTTTTTGCAGCAAAACTCAGTACAGTGCTCAGATTTATAAAGTAAAAACAGCAGTATTTGGCTAAGTAAATAAACAAATAAAGCAGTATGAATTAAACTAAACTCTTCTGTGTACCATACAGTAGAGCTGTGCCAAGCTTCCAAAGAGATGTTTTGATTTGGCAAACGTTAGATCAAATCACACAATCAGCATAGGTGTGAAACTAATGGGGATCTTGTTTTATGCAGCAGAGTAAATTAGGTTCTTAAAGTGCTAAACCAATGTATGATTTTTCTGCTGGTTCTGGGGTTATTGCTGGAATTATTGTTATAACTGTGCTAAAACATATGGGGAATGTTGGGGATTAAACGGTGATGGGTTTTGTCATGAGTAGAAGGCTTATAAATTTAATCTATTTGCCCCTTCAAATAGTAACAATAGTAATAATTTTAAAAGACTTGTATGACCCACCATTTTATGTGACATTGCTCTCACACTTTCCTACCAGTACTATATTGTGCCACTCAGATTGAACTAAATGGCACTTCTTTCATTTGTCTAGTTCTCAGCATCTTGGATATGGTCAACCATAACTTTTTCTCTCCTTTGAGCTAATGAAGTGTTTTGCTTCTCTGCTGGTCTTGCTAATGCATCTTGGAGTTCAACTCAGTTCTCAGGATTCAAGGCTGATGCAATGTGTCCTGTGGGACAAAAGCTGTACTTTTAATTCTTTAAGATTGGGGTAAGTTTACATCTAATGACAATGCCAGATTAACAGAAGCACTGACTCAAACAATATCTGTAGCCTTGCCACCATTGGTGGCAAGGCTACAGATGTTGTTTTCTATGAGTGAGAATGGTGTCTTTATCACACTATGCCAGTTTCTTTCTACTGTCTGGATTAATAACTGAGTTTTAGTCAAAGAAAACTAAACGTTGCTGTGTGCTTCTCCAGGCTGACATCCCAATAAAGCCACAGATCAGGAGGGAGGGACAAAGTCTGCCAACCAGCTACAGTAATTGCTTGGCTAACCCAGAACCTTCCCTAATCTGAGGCAGGAAAGCTCTCACAGGTATCTGACTCTATACAAAAAAAGTAAAAACATTTCTGTAAGCTTTATCCGAAACATAAAAAGTTAGGCAGGGGAATAAGACAGTTCATTTCTGGTATGTGTAGATATGATTAAATATAATTCCTGAGATATACAAGCTTGTACAAAATCATTTACATATTTAGTATAAAATGAAATACATTTAATAAGGTGTCAAAGCATGGCCACCTTGTCATAGGATTGTTGCTGGCTTTTAAGATTAGAATCCAAATAGTTGACTTAATACAGGACACCCAGAATGATATTTTGACATGATGAAAATAGGATAAAAAGGTTCAAATTAAATATTCTTTTCATTTATGCTGCTTTTCTTAAGCCTATTATTCCTTTTCAACAAGTCTCAATGTTTTGTTCATTATTTAAATGGGATTTGTCTCTCACAATGCTTTCTTTAAAAGATTTATTTTACTTACTTTCCTAACTTGATTAGAAAACACTGCATTTATTAAAGGCATTTTGGTAAATCCCTCCCATACACAGTATAATTAATCAGTAGTTCTTCTCTGTTTTTGTGGGAAAAAATACCATTAATATTGACTGCACTATATTTTATTTTACAAAGAGCACGCTCAGATTGACAGAGTCATGATACATATCTAAGATGTACTACTATGTTTGCATGAAAACACCTGCCTCAGCTCTTTCCAACTTTCTTTCCTGTTTTTAGTTCAGTAGACTGCTAAAGTACATTTATATATACTTATTAGCTTAAAACTAAATAAAGTTTCCCATAAGGATTCCCACAGTACAAATTCCACTGAGGTAAACAAAAATCTACAATAGAGGTAATTGGCTTTGAACTACATATGTTAGGAATCATAATGAAACTGTACTCCTTCATTGACAATCATGCCTGTGTATTGCCATTGTATGCAGTCTTTAGAAGATGTTGAAGGGAACCATTTTGGTTTTTGTTTTTATTGTTGTGACTGAATTCACATGTCATCACATGGCTTCATCTACTTCTTTTTTTAAGGCTATTTTAGAGATTTATTCAACCCAAATGTTTTGCAACATGGTGTGTTTGGAGCATTGCATTTGCAAGCGTATTCAAACAGGATCTCTCTAAAAAGCAAGATTGCATTATTTTAAAAGAAATTACAGGGAATCAACTCTGTGGATAATAAGCAAAAGCCCTAATTTCAAATAAGGCAATGGACACATAGGGAAAGAAAAACAGGAGTATGATGCTTTCAATATAATGCTTCAAAAGGGAAATAATACTAAGCATGAGCTTGTTTTGAATAGTGGTCCACTGAACTGGGTTGAAAGGGGCAGTTACTTGCAGATGACTAAATGAAATAGAAGCAACAATATTAATAGTCATGCAGTGTTTCAGATCTAATCTCCAAAGAATGCTTCACAACACATGGGAAAGCAAAAATGGTATTTTGTCTGCAACACTATAAAGCAGATGCATTGTTTAGTTTGAATGAAGGCAAATATACTTGTCCCAGGATAATGTTGTAGGATCCAATCTGGGTCAGTCACCAGGGACCCAAGGTTTTGTCTTCCAAGCTTTCAAACTCGTGATGGAGCCTGAAGATGGCCTCCAGCACGAGTTTGAAATCTCGGAAGATTAAACCTCTGCTCCTGGTGACCGACCCAGATCGGATCCTGCATTGTTTAGTTTATTTGCATGGCTATCCTCTGCAACATCCATGCAATCGTGACAAAAACATGGCTGTTTTAAGATGCTGCAGACATGTCTACACTTGTGTTTCCATACGTACTATAGTGGGGGCTGAAACTGAAGCCGGGCTACCTTAATAATATTTCCATCTTAAGGGATAAAAAATATATGAGTGACTGAATGAGTGACCTTCAGGATGTTAATAATTTCAATATTAGATGTTACATGTTTCAGGTATTTTTAAAGAAAGAGACAATTTTTAACAGTGAAAGCAAGCTTTAATATTTCTTGAATTCAGACATTTTTCTCATTACAAAAAATGAGAGATAAAGGCAAAGGTAGGGGAAAAAAAGAATAGGCAGGAAGTTTGTTGAGGATGACGTTCTCTTAAGCCTTATTATTTTATTTATGCAGCCATCTATTTCCTGTTCTTAGAATGTTCTTACAACACTAGCTCTTAGCATTCTTTATCAGACAGTTTGAAGTCACTGCCCCACTGTTAAGAGTGCTCCAGACTTTTACACCTCCGTCTTATATAGCTTTGGGCCATCGAAACATCTGCATTGAGATTTTGGAAGCATACAATGTCTACACGGCCTTAACGGATATTCAAAAAAGAAAAGAAAAAAAATGTCATTATGCTTCTGGCTAAATATAATATCTTGTCATTTTAGGAAAACTGAGATAGACATTTTTATTCAACATCTTCATGAGGTCATTTGTTGGCATGGAGTCTGGTGTTGTCAGTTTATTGACAATACCCAACTTTACATCTTTGGCCATATAAAGAACATTACCCTATGCCCAAATGCTGTTGGGTTTCTGCAAAGCTATAAAGACCTGATTGTTTCATCATGATTTGGGGAAAGGTGATCTCCTTTCTGATAGTTGCTTCTGGGTAATACGCTTATGCTACCTGTCTGCTCCCTATATGCATTGTGTATTCTTTACTACTTTTTGTTAGCTTTAATTATTTTAATTTGATGTTTAATTTTTTTTACTTGATGTAACCGAGGTAGCATATGAATTGAGAACTAAATTACACACACACACACACACACACACACACACACACACGTACGTACGTATGTACATACATACATACATGCAATATGGCAACAGACACATTCTCAGCTTGCATTCTTAGTATATTTCCCTGTTTTCTTCTTATGAATACCAGTTAACAAGCAATTTACAAATGTGATTAGAAAAGGAAATATGCCAACTCAGTGTCCTTTTAAAGGTGTTGAGGCTGAGCACAGTTCAAGCAGGATGATATTCCATTGTCTCCCCGTGCAGTCCCCTCAGTGGTGGGATTCAAATTTTTTCACTACCAGTTCTGTGGACGTGGCTTGGTGGGCATGGCTTGGTGGTCGTGGGAGGGAAGGGTACTATAAAATCTCCATTCCCACCCCACTCCAGGGGAAGGATACTGCAAAATCCCATTCCCTCCCCACCTGACTAACCTGCTTTCCAGATCCATTCTCCTATGCAGGGCAACAAAAGAAGACCCAGCCAATCAGCTGGGACTCAGGAGGCAGAGAATAGATGGGGTCGGGGCCAGTCAGAGATGGTATTTGCCAGTTCTCTGAACTACTCAAAATTTCCGCTACTGGTTCTCCAGAACTGGTCAGAACCTGCTGAATACCACCTCTGACTGTTGCACTTGGAAATGAGGAACAACTGTGTGGAGCACTTTTTGGTGATTTCAAATCCTTTCCTTGTCTGAAGAAAAATTATAAAGGCCAGTTACTCTCTGGCTCTTTTGTCTGCCACAGCCAGCTTTACTTTTTAGTACAGCCATCTTCAGTCTACCATGTCTTCCCTGGAAGTCATGGGAGTATGCTTTGATGTCCAGAATTACATTGGATTTTAAAAATTAATCTGATATAGAATTCAGTCATTCCAAAACTTTAAGTTAATGTATGGATTTATACCACATCCAAAATTTAGATTTTTCTCTTTATAAATATAGCATTTTACCTTCATGAGTTATTTACATTTGTTTTGTTTTTTTCAGATTTTTTTTTTACTCCTCTATATATTCTTTTTTTGTGAGCTATTTAAATTTCAGTGGTAATGATTCCATTTATTATAACTTCTAATTTCAATAAATAATGTATTCTTAGCTTAAAGCTTAATGGTGATTTTATTTTATGATTCATAAGCAATTATAATATATTAGTAAGTTATAATCATTACATTTTAGAGCACTTGTTGGCTTATTTCAATTTTACTATTTGTGTGTTATTCTGTTATTCATTTTTATCTTTTAACACTTTCTATTCATATTCCTCTAAAAAGAATAATAATAATATCAAGAAATTACAGTTTCCTGCAATAACACCAGCAGAACTGCAAAAAACAGCAGTACTTGGAACATCATATATTTTAAGAAGATGCCTAGGATGCTGGCAGCAACCCATATCATCCATCAGTGCCAGTCAATAATATTTGTGATATATTTTTAAATGTTCAGTTGACTGAGTTTTATGTTTAATAAATAAAATAATAGTAATAATATAAAAATTCAAAAAAACCTCATCTGATATTATGAAGGATTGAAATAACTCCTGCAACTTAATTTTAACAATTTAATTTCTAAAAAGATTACTAATATTTTGCCTCTCTAAGGGTCCATGAAGTATAAGACAATTCCAAGCTCTATCTATTTAATGGAAATGCAGTTAAAATCTACAATGAAATGAGTATTTTCATGTGCTGTGTTTCCGAAAAAATAATACCGTAATAGGTATTTATATGATGCAATGCAATGTAAGGAGGAGGATTCCCTGGAGGGAGGGGCTACATTCCAGAGGAGTAAAAAGCAGTTCAATCCAGATCTTATATCTGAATGAAAGAAGATGAAGGCAGCCCCTCCCTTAGAGTTCATAGAGTATATTATAATGCAAATAGTAGAAAAGCGCTCAGATTTGGCTAGAGGTGGGAAATAATAAAGAGCTCTGCTTGGAAGAATCACATAAAACATAAAAACTTGGTGGAGAAAATAAAAATTTAAGGATTCCTATCCATGATTTGTCATTCCAATTTGACCTAAAAAGATTTTCCCTAAATATTCTAAGATACCATTCAACAATTCACTTTAAGCAAAAACAATAGCAACTGTTTCTTAACACGGCAGCATGGAGAGCACTAGCCTACAGAGTCGCCAAGAGTCAGACAGGACTGAGCAATTAAAACTAAAATTAAAACTATTTATATGTACAGATTTTAATGACCATAGCTAAGGAAGGACAAACTAAACTCTCCCTCTCTTTATGAAAATTCTTTTGTCTACTATTAAAAAAGAAAAACAATAAGATTTTGGATTTAGAGTCTAATAATGTATTTGCATCTAGCTTAGCTCATATTCTTAAATAAATAGTAGCATTTATTTTTATGAAAAACTAACACCCACTTTTGGAATTTATTTCCCCATTAAGTTAATTGGAATTTAATAAGTCTGATTACAAATATAAGAGGTAATTTATGAATGACAAACTTTGACTATATATACTCTTGAAAATAACCCATATTAAGGAATATCTGCAATACATCTATATGTTGTTCCTATCCTACGCTCATGCCAGCTTAATTCTTAAGAAAATCTCTTTTGGATTCAGGTGTTTCAGCAACAGTTTACAAGGTTATATAATTAATGTGCATAGCAGGCTGCTCCATTCTCCCATTGCACCCTTCTCTTGTTGCTGCCCCTCCCACCTTTTCTACTAGGAAAGTAATGACCAATCTTTTTTCTTCCTGTGAGTATGTCTCTTACAGACATATATAGGTTTCTCTGTTTGCATTTATTTACACAAATGCATGCACATACACAATATAAACTTAATGTATATATTCCAAGTTAAAATATCAAATAAGTATACATATAAGCAGCATCTAGCTTTAAAATAAAATTTCTTTTTTTGAATGTTTCATTGTGTGCAATGTCTCCTAGAGCTACCAGTAAAGCTCTTATAGCATAATCATGGTTAATGCTTGCTTGTAAATAGAAGCTTGAGGTCTGAAACCTGATAGATTTTTTTTCCTTCTTTTTAATAGTTATTTTTCTTTCCTCTGCCTGGGTTTTTTTTTTCTTTTTTTGGTAGTAAATCCAGTGGTGAAAATTAAAGACCGGGAAAACATTGACTCAATTGAAGGGGTGTTTCTATCTCTGTAAATTAGTCAGTGGCATGCTATAGTTAGCTTATAATGAATTAAAGCCCACCAAGCCAAAATGGACAAAAGTACTTGACACAATATAAGGAGAGGGAAAAATTCTTTAAAACTGCAGCAGAAAAATATGCCTGGAGGTCACATCTGTGACAAGAGCATGGTAAACATGGAATCGTCATCCATTCCTACCCTCAAAAAATAGCTGTTGGCAACTAGGCAGTGTGGATAAGATTTTAGTTGGTGGTCCAGTAACCATAGCTTACCGGTAGTAGCAGAGCAATCAATTCTGTTTTACTTTTATACAAACAGTAGTGTCCATGAAAAAAGAAAATCCTGCTAAACTTTACACATTTATTCAAATTCAAATGGCACTGCCAAACTGCCTGACTCTGTAGTTACATCCTCAAACCCCTACTCCTTTAACCTCAAACTATCCACTATTGACCTCACCCTATTCCTAAGAGGTCTGTAAGGGGCATGCATAAGTGCACCATCGTGCCTCCCGTCCCTGTTCTATTGTCCCCATTTAATTGTACCTATTTTCTGATTCTTACTCATGTTTATACTTTTACCTATTATTTTGTAAGCAACTGACAAATCAAATAAATAAATAAAATAAATAAAAATAAACTGAGAGCATGTTAAAAGAACTGTCACAGGCTTCCTACTACCTTCTTTTAAGAAATAAAACATTTTTCCACAGAACAATGTAGTGGATATAATCAGTAAGGATGTCAAAGCATTCCTGTTGCAAGTTAAGTATTCTCATTTACGGAACCATGTCTTCTGGGAAATTTGTGTAAATGCTTTAAAGTTTTTCTCATATGTATGTGCATTTTCATGCCTGTACAACTGTTTAATTTCATGGCACTCCAAGGAGTAATGCTGTTTAATGTTACTGATACACATACTGATGCAACCAGCCAGAAAAGCCTACACTGCAGTCATGCTGATTCTTCTAGAAGACATGCACATTATCCCATTTAAATGCACTGCATCTCTGTTGTCCATCATATCTATAACTTGAAATTCCAATTGCATTGCTGACCTTCAATTTATCAAGTAGTAGCTTTAACACAGTAAAAAGTGATGTCTTCCAGGTTTTTTTTAGTCATCCAAACATAACACTTCATTTTAACAAACTCCAGAGAATACTGGAATTTTCCAAAATATAATGGGCCATGAGAGGCAGTTAGAAGGGGGGGGGGGGAGAGGATACTTCCATTAGGTCAATGTATCTATTAGATAATATCTAAAGTATTTTGGCCAATGAGTACCTGAAGAATTACGCTATAAGAATTGATTTTTGAAATGCAGTACTTAGCTTTCTTTAATATTAGCCATTGGAATTTCTGTAACATCCCATTCATATTCTATACACTGAAAGCTAATATAATTTACTCCAAACAAATTTGGCCAATTTGACATCACTCATATCAAGGAGCGTTTCTCCTCACCTGGCATCTCATGACTGTGGGGATGCTGCAACGGTCATAAGTGTGAAAAATGATCATAAGCCACTTTTTTCAGTGCCATTGTAACTTTGAATGGTCAATAAATGAACTGTTGTAAGTCAAGGATTACCTGTACAAAAAAAATGTAAAAAGCTTCTTTGCTTGCAAAAAGCTGCCCTAAATACCAATCATTAGATTAAAAATACCTGCAAGCCAGAGTTACAAATCAGAGCACCTTGAGAAATTAAAATAGTTAAAATGCAATGATAACTATCAGCACCCAACTCTTGCTCATAAAGTGAAACCTTTTAGCAGAGAGGTCATTTAAGCTCTCCAGAAAGAGCACACCCAGGAAAAGCAATCCTTACATCCATTTGCACTACTTAAAGATGCCAGCTGGTCTCACTCACCTCACAAGATATCGTAAGGAAATCATCTAGATATAAGGAAAGGCAGTAAAAAAAATCAGTGCCAAGCTTGCATCCTGCCTCTTGGAAGTACACCTCAAAAGGACAGTGCTAGATACTACTAAAGCAGTGAAGGAAGACACACACCCCCAGATTAAAAAAAAAACATAAGGCAGGAAAAAATTCAAACACAATGGAAATAATTAAATCACAACAGTAGCTGTTGCTTGTTTAACTAATTATCAGAACAAATAGACACAGGAACTAGCCAGATTTCTCAACCCAGTTTCTTTTCAGGAACAGAGATTAACCTTTTTCCTTCCAAACAAAGCTGAATAGGGAAAATTATTCTATCAATAAACACAGGATTAAACATCACCAAAGACAGAATTAAACTTCACCAAAAACCAGTATTAGGCCAAAACTCAGAAAGGGTATGTAAACTTATGTTTGAATGTCAATCTTTCTAGCTAGCCAATAAGCCATGCTGAATGTCACTCATCTTGGTTCCTTGTCATTAAAAGCTTTTTTCTGGCAGTTTGCTTCATTATTCAATTATTTCTTCAAAGTGCTAACTCCAAAAGGGGAGTATTTCCTCCCAACAGCAGTGTAAAGTGCTTAAAACAACCCTTTCCCTTTAAGAAAGTCAAGCTGTCAGGTTTCCAAATGAAATGGCCACACATCTGTAAATTTTGGGCTCGACACAAGCAAAGTACCAGCAAAGGAGAGGGGGAAAAAACTCCAGAGAAATCTAGTCATGCCAAGAATAACAGTTAACGGAGAGGCAGTTTTTGTAATCAACAACACCAGAATGTAAGGTATGTCTTCCTTACAAGATTGGGCCTGTAAAGTGGGGGTGGGGAGGAGGAGATTTCTTCTAACAATCGATTCTCCAAACTGCTTATAAAGTTAACAACTGGTTCTAATGAATAGGTGTGAAGCGGTAGAATCCCACCCCTGAATGGAGAGAATGGAATTGTTTTCATAATAAACAAAAACAGGAGCTCAACACAAGAGGTAATTTTTAACAGAATGGCAACACTGATTTTTTAATAAAATGCTAAAATGAAAGTGAATCCAGGGCTGATTTGAGAAGGTGCATCAAGAAAGTGATGTGTAGCTACAAGTTAATTATTGAGGATCACTTTGCTAATTCCAATCCCTGGCGTATGTGGCATGGCATTCAAAATATCACCAACTACAAGCCTGCCCGCCTTACTCCCTCATCCGCTAATGTCTCGTTTCTCGATGAGCTGAATGTTTTTTATGCTCATTTTGAATGAGACAACCAGGAAATAGCCACCAAGACCAGACCCTCTGTAGACTTACAGCCCCTCACACTTTCAATCACCGAAGTCTGCGCTGTTTTGAGCCAGATCAACACATGTAAAGCTGCGGACCCCGATGGCATTCCAGGAGGTGTACTCAGGGCCTTTGCTGGACAGCTGTCTGTAGTTTTGACTGACATCTTTAATCTGCCTCTTTCCCAACCAACTGTACCAACTTGTTTCAAGACCACTTCCATCGTGCCGGTGCCTCCAAGCCAGAGTGTTTGAATGACTACCGCCCTATAGCACTTACATCTACAATCATGAAGTGCTTTGAGCGGTTAGTGCCGGCACACCTCAAAACTTGTCTCCCAATCACACTGGACCTCTATCAATTTGCCTATAGCAAGAACAGGAGCACTGAGGATGCTGTTTCCATAGCATTACATACCACTCTAACACACCTGGACAATAAGAACACCTATGCAAGAATGCTGTTTGTTGACTTCAGTTCAGCATTCAATACAATCATTCCCTCCAGGTTGATCACTAAACTTGGTGACCTTGGCATCAATACTACTCTTTGCAATTGGATACTGGACTCCTTGACAAACAGACATGTCTAGTTGAATAACTCCACCTCATCCACCATCACACTAAGTACTGGCGTTCCCCAAGGCTGTGTGCTGAGTCCCTTCCTGTTCTCTCTTTTCACCCATGACTGCAGATCTGTGCATGGCTCTAATACGATTATCAAGTTTGCAGATGACACCACAGTGATTGGACTCATCAATGATAATGATGACTTAAAGTGCGGGGAGGAGGTGCAGAGCCTAGTTACATGGTGCGCTGACAATAACTTATTACTTAACACTAACAAGACCAAAGAGCTTATTGTGGATTTCAGGAAGAAGAATGCTTACACACACTCTCCTATATACATCAACGGGAGAACGGCTCACCAGCTTCAAGTACCTGGGGATCCACCTCTCTGAGGATCTGTCTTGGCAGATCAACACCACCAGCCTGATCAAGAAAGCTCACCAGTGCCTCTTCTTTCTGAGATTACTGAGGAAGAACCACCTTTCCCCGACTATTCTGATTAAATTCTACCGCTGTGCAGTTGAGAGCATCCTAACCAGCTGTATTTCAATCTGGTATGGAAATTGCACCATTAAAGAAAGGAACACATTACAGAGGGTGGTGAAAACCGCCCAACACATTATAGGGATCCCACTAACTGCCATTGTGGACATTCAGAGGAAACGTTGTCTGCAAAAAGTCTACAGCATCCTTAAGGATTTCTCCCATCCAGCACATAAACTGTTTACCCTTCTTCCATCTGGGAAGAGATTCAAGTGCCTGCAGTCTAAGACCAGCAGGCTAAGGAACAGCTTCTACCATACAGCAGTTTCCTTATTGAACTCCTCAACTCATCTATCCCCATACACACACTGATACTTTCCCTGATAATATATAACATATCTTGTATAAACTTTTTGAGCATTATACTTATATTCGATATGTTCATAAACACTTTGTACAGTCATATATATTCCTTCCATAGATATATATTCTGCATATTCATAGATATTCTGTATATCCATATATAGTTATATTTTTATTGTATATCTGTATATATATATATATACATATACATATTCCCTGGTTTGAATCCCAGTAAGGGTATGGCTAGCTGATGAGAGCTAAGTAGCTCGAAATAGATCTATCCTAGTCTCCCTTGTTTAATTATTGATCAGCTGAAAAACCTTATATATATATATATACTTTATTGCTGTTTTGCACTTCTGGTTAGATGTTAACTGCATTTTGTTGCCTGTGGCAATGACAATAAAGTTGAATAAAATAAAAAATAAAAAAAGGTTTATTGAGCTTTTTTAAAAAAAAATTCAATACTATTTGGCTTCATTGCATTTGTATGATACCAATTATATAAAATTATTAATAAAGGTTGTGCAAATCTTCTGACATGTGTTTCATGCTTTAGCTTTATCCAAAATAAATAAATTTGGCTTACTAAAATATGTACAAGTGATTTTAATGTTCTTTTCCAAACATACCTTGGTAAATATTTTGAAACTGTTCCTTCAAATGTGATTAATTTTACACTATACATTAACTACAAATTTTCACATGTTGAGAATTTATAGACATTTTTATTAAATAATTTCTCACCCACTATATATGTATCTATGGATATATATATATATATATATATATATATATATATATATATATATATATATATATATATATATATATATATACGTATGTGCATGTGTGTGTGTATATGTGTGTAGTTTTTATTAGCTTCACTACTAAAAAAATTCCACAACATTGAGAATTGAATTATCAAACTGGATATTAATAAGATAAGGTGTGGCTCAGGCAATACTAAGTATTTTCTAAAGAAAACATTATTGACATGCTTTAACAAAAAAAAATTAAATAACTAAAAATAATTTACTAAAAGTAAAGTACTACAGCAGATTAATAGTCCTGAAAAATTTTGAAAACACAAAAGTATTAAGGAACATAATCTTTATTCAGGTATTATGCTATAGGATGCTTGTAAAATTCAAGTTTTATCGAAGTTTTTTAAAAGTGTTAGGAACTTGATGCAGTTCGGGAATAAGGTATCTGACTTATGGAATTACATATTATCTCAAAATATTTCAGCAGCAATTCTATGCATATTTATTAGAATCAATAAGAACTACCCATAAATAAATATAAAAATAGTCAAACTAACAAAGCAAAACATGGACAATAAAATCACAATCAATACAAAAGCTATGAGTGGCGCAAAGAACCATGGAAAGATACATGCTCAGCATCACAAGACAAGATAGAAAGACCTGCACACAGATTAGAGAACAAATGAAAATATACAATGCCATCAAGACAGTAAAAAGAATTGAAATGGAAATGGGTTGGTCACATAGCAAGAACTGATGGCAGGTGGACCAAGGCAGTCATAGAATGAATCCCACTTGATAAAAATCATTTACAAAAGAGACTTAATAAAGATGGAGTGACAAAATCAGCAAATATTGTGGGCCCAATTGACAAAAGAAAGCTCAGGACTGTATTGGTTAGAACCATACAGAAAAAGGTTTCATCCTAGAATAGATAGAGAATGGCTAAAATGATGAAGAAGAGTCAAGCTAACACATATTTAATTCTTTGCATTTTCTCCTATATATCTTATGCACTTATCATACTGAATAAATAGTAACTAGATAACTTGGCTGATCTTAGAAAGCTCCTGATTTTTTGGTGTATGTGTGTGTGTGTGTGTGTGTGTGTGTATGTGTGTGTGTGTGTGATAGGGCATTGACTTTAAAATTTTGCATATATAACTTATAGCATGGCTATAAAATTCAAATAGTACTGTCAAGATGCCTTTTCCACTAAAATACAAACATTTGTCAATAACACCGTGGCTTTATTTTTTAAAGCTATGAAATCTCTAAAGTAAGTTTTGAAATAAATTTTAAATGTTGTCATATTGTTTTGAATGAAGAATGTATTTTTTTATTTTTCTAAAGAAATGCTGTAATACAGTTAATAAGCCACACCCACAGAACTGGTAGCAAAAAAAATTGAACTCCACCACTGACCTATATGGTTACTTATGTTTAATCATAGGGTCATTGTTGACAAATTTGATTTCTTCAGGGAAATGAAGGTAGAGATACATATACACATCTCAAGATCTGCAGTGTTGTGCTAAACCTGCAGAATATATTTGTCCAAGAAACTATCTTATAGAGGTTATAGGGTCTTATAGGTTAATGATGCAAAATGTAAAAGAAATCACTTTTCAATTGTAACAATAAAATGTCCAGCTTTTGTAATTTCAGAAATAAATGTAGAAATCTGGTAGGATAACGTATTTTAAGTTAGTGGCACATGTGAAAAATTTGTGTATATTTATATAAATACCACATGGACTTATTGAAGGATACTATTGAAACAATATCTTTTCAATTTACCAATGTGAAATTACATTTATTCACTGTCATTCTCCACAGATCCATTTCAATACTAAACTCTATTAAGTTTATGGAATACACACCCAGTTAGGTATGTACTGTTAACCAACCACTTTTGTGTGCTATTTCTCTTTAATGCAAACTCAGAAATTTGTGAACATTTTCTATAACTGTCGTTCTAGAACACCATAATGTCATTTTATTAGTTTTTATTTTTCAGTAAAGAGAGAGGTTCCATATGGTTTCTATTAACAGTATTGGACAATTCTTATCCAGTTTCTCTTCCTGGGTAAGGTTGTAGAGAAGGTGGCCATGCTAGTGGCTCCAGAGAATCCTTGAAGAAATGCATTATCTGGATTTTTGGGGAGTCAGGATTCAGGTTATGGGATTGAAATGGCATTGATTATATTTGTGGATGACTTCTGATGGGACAGGGATAGTGCAAAGTTGGTCTCTGGAATTTGACTGACACAAGGGTTGCTATCAGGGATGGGATCCGACTGGTATAAGTACTGGTTCTGTTGCTCTGTGTTGTGCGGGCATGTGCGAGTCGCGCAAGTGCAATTTATGACAGACAGCTGAGCAGCGTTGCGTGCAAGTGCACAGTGGTTGGAAAAGCCCTTTTTTTCTGCTTTTTCAACCGCAGCTGTGTCACACAAAGCAGCTGTGGTTGAAAAAGCAGGAAATAAAGGTCAGGTAAGAGCCAGGGTGGATGGGTGGGCCAAAACAGCAGCAGGCATAGAACCGGTTCTATGTATGCTCTCTGTCTGCTGCTCTTCAGAACTACCGGTTCTACAGAGGTGGACAGAACTGGTAGAATCCCACCCCTGGTTGCTATTGTTGGACAATTTTAATAGCCTTGCAACCTCTATTTTCCCTTCAACTCCTACACTTGCTCAGTTTAGGCATCAGCAAAGAAATATTAGATATTAATGAGGATATAAGATTGGGGTAGAGCTGGAGGTTTGATATGTCACAACTTACAAGTGTAAATAGGAAGAGCTACTGTAGCTTGTCTAAACAGTCTTTATTCCAGGAGTTAATTGAAAAAATGCATGTCAGTCATATACACTCTTTCAATTTGAAGTGATGGGTGTGGGTTTGTTTTTTTTTTACTCTGGCTGCTGTTTTAGATGTGTTGTTTTTGTTTATTTGGATTTTTAAAATGCTTTTATATTTTTAACAGCATTAGCTGCCTACAGTCACGAACTTGACAAGGGCAGCCATATAAACAGAATAAAGAAAGAAATAATCATGGCTGAGATGATATTTTTACCGATCAAAGTTGAACTTTTGGCTTGGCTGTGCTCTTAAATGCCTGGTGTATTTCTGAGTCTCTATAATAAAAAACAGTAAAGAATTTCAGAGGAAAAGAAGAATCTGCTGTGATCTCCATGGATAAATGTGCTTGAAATTGGGAGAGTATTTATTATTAATAGGGCAACACATAGGGCAGAATCAATATTGGCTCTGCATTTGCTTCTAAAAAAAGATTTTCGATACCAATCTAGATATGTCACAGAGGCAAAACAGAGAGACAGCAGGATAAAGCGCAAAACTGTTTAGAAGAGGAAGAAGAGACATGTTTTTGAACATTCTACAGATGCAAGCAAAAGCATGTTCAAAGCCAAAATAATTAATTCCAAATATGTCAACAGTTGTCAACGAATAAGATAAACAACTGTCATCGGTATCTAGTAAAATAATAACACAATTGTTTTACACCTTAAAATATATCTTTCTGTGTGGTATGTGAAAGAGATCTTTCTGTATATAGACTTTAATTTCATATATACGGCTGTTATGTTTTGTAAGAAAAATTGTATAAATGAAGGTTTGTAAAAGGACCCTGCTTGCAAAGTTACTCTTAAAAAGCAATTTCCACCATACGCCATTTTAAATAATTAATAAATTATTGTAGTACCTATATAAAGAGAAGCATTAAAATAAGATTACAGTGGGGAGCACTGGGACTTTAAAGAGTCCCCCCCCCCCACAGCATTATAGAAACACTGCAGATGGATTCTTAGTCTTCCATAAAGCTCTGAAGATCTGGCTTTTTGCCAAGAGCTCGGATAAGATTGGAAAACTGCATATTAGAATATAGAACTTTGTTGTTTTTCATGTTTTAATCTGTCTTGTTTTATAGTTTTAATATGATTAATATGCTGTTTTATCTATTGATTGGGAGTTGCCCAGTATTTTAAATAAAAATAAATAAATTCCTTTAGAACTATGTTCTAAAAACATCAGAACCCGAACTAAAAATCAAAGCTGTTACCTGGAAGAAACATATTGGATGCAAAACCACCACACAATGAAATCCAGCTTAGAGAATAACTCCACCATGACTAACATGGAACTGTGTTAGCCTATTTGTAGACCATTCCATCAAAAATCTTTGGCAATCCAAAACAAGCTTCCTAAGAGATGAGGAGATGGAACAAGCAGCCACACCCTCTTTGCTTTCATTCCATCAATCTGTAAATAGATTGTCCTTACTTTTCTGCCCTGTCATAAAGCATGAGAAGTCTGGACCCTTACCAAGTTGAAATGAATCCCTGGTGGTGGAACCGGAACTCTTTCCTATTAGTTTTAAATACATTCTGTCAAAGAGCATTTGTTACCTGGAGCATTTGTTACCTTTTGTCATACACACAAAAAAGTTTTGGAAGACAAGACAGCACTGGCTAATAGTAGTTGGGCAGATCTGTGTGTTACACACAACGTGTAGCTTAAACTAATCAGAGACTATTTATTTATATTTATTTATTTGTATTTCACCTTTATTATTTTTACAAATCACTCAAGGCAACAAACATATCCAAAATACTTTCTTCTTCCTATTTTCCTTACAATATGATCCCTGATGGCATAGTAGTTAGATTGCAGTACTGCAGGCTACTTCTCCTCGTCGCTGGGTGCCTGCAGTTCGGCATTTCGATCCTGATCAGCTCAAGGATGTGTCACCCTTCCATCCTTCTGAGGTCAGTAAAATGACGACTCAGATTGTTGGGGGCAATATGCTGACTCTGTAAACCACTTAGAGTGTGTTGTAAAGCACAATGGAGTGGTATATAACTCTAAATACTATTGCCACAACCCTGTGAAGTGGTTTGGGCTGAGAGTCTGGGCTGACTGGTCCAAAGTCACCCAGCTGGCTTTTATGGTTAAGGTGGGACTTGAATTGACAGTCTGCTACTTTCTAGCCTGGTTCCTTAACCACTAGACCAAACTGGCTCTTCAATCATTTTTTAACAAGTTAAACATTCAACTACGATCAGATTGTACCATTTCTTCTTTCAATGTCTTGGCTCAGCCCTAGACAGCATGTAATGTGGTCATCCCATTTTACACCAGAAATTTTCCAGTCAAATAGGCAGGAGTCAAATGAAACACATTATGAATCAAATTCCACACTTTTCTGTAGCACATTTTTTTCAGAAAGTGTTAAGGAAGATTTATGCCTAAAAAGCATGAAACCTTGGGTCAGAAGGACAAATAATCTAACCTTCTTTTAAGGAACTGCATTCTTTGTATTTTCAGTCAAGATTCCAGGAAGAAGAATAGTAACTACCTAAGAATTAAGAAATCCATTCTTAAGAATTCTGCTACTGTTTTCTATTTTTTTTGCCATCCAATATCTGAATGACGATATTCAAACTAAAAATTACAAAGTCATGTTTCCCATGACTTCCACTTAGGCAATCCTGTCACAAATCTTTCTTGCCTCCTGTGTTTGATTATAGTGCTCAACAGAAATTTAGCTTCCATCAATCATAGTAGATGATAATCTGAATTTTCTCATTTGATCTCCAACAGGTCTCAATGACAATCTTTTTTCTTTACTGTGGAGAGAAATCAAAGAACTCTCCTCTGATGCCTACAGTAGCCTCTTATTAAGTGAGCTATAAACACTGAAGAATGTGCTCACACTTCATCTGCACAGCAGACAACATAACTAGGAAAAAGAAGAGTTAGCTTATGTCAATAATGTGGAGTGATTGAAGTTGGGTAAAATAAATCACGGCAGGATTCCATCTGTACAGCAATTTAATTTTGACTCGCAGCAACTTGATTTTTTGCAAAATGCTTGTTATATTGTATGTAAGGAACTATACCTAATGCTGAAATTTATATATATGTGCTCTCAAAATAAAGTTACGTAAGGCATATGCGGTAATATAAGACAGTTATATTATGAAATATTGCAATGCAAAAATACAAAATGGTTTTGTATCTTTGATATAGAGCCGTGATGATGAGCCTATGGCATGCAGAGCCATTTCTGCCGGCACATGAGCTATCGCCCGGAAGAGATGTATTGTGCATGTGCGCGCACCTCCTGACAGCCAGCTGATTGCTGGGTATCTACCATGCATGCGTGGGGAGTGGGGAGCACACAGCATGAGTGGGGGGCACATGCAAATGCACAGGTGTGGGTGAATTTGCATGTGAAATGCATTACGGGTGCAGGCATGCACATGCTTTTGGCATGCAATGACGAAAAGGTTAGCCGTCACTGGTATAGAATGAAGGCTAAATGCAAAATGGTTTATTTCTCTAAAGTTGTCTGTTCTGGATTGTAGCCTCCACAATGCTCAAATAAGTGAGTATATTTAAATAATAATCAAAAGGAAATGCTACAATAAAATAAACCTAAGATTTAAATATGGATATATCTATATTTCATTATTTATGTTGGTGCTTTCTCCTTTAATATTGCACAAATAGTAGGGATTCTCTTCTATTTTATTTAATCAGTTAAGATAACAAAAAGTTATTGAAGAAATAAATGCTTCTCTCCCAGAGAAGAATATTTTTCAGCAAATCATGGCATTCATATGAAATTAAGCATGAGCTCAGCTCAGAGAAGGTTAATTTCACAGATCTTATTTAAATCAATACATAATTAAATTTCAACTTGCCCAAGTTCTGTGTACTTTAGAAAAATGATGTGAAGGCAGAGATAATTAAAAAAAAACAAATAAAACATGAATTTAAACCTTAGCTTGGTATACTCAAGCTTTATTTTTAACAAGAATTTAAAAAAAAAATCAGGTGATAAAAACCATCTGACTGAAAGAGATTTATCCTCTTAACCCTTTAATTTGACATGCAATCACAACATCCTCAAATGGTGCAGTTTTACATTGCTTGTTAACCTAGCAGCAACCAAGTTCCCTTTGTCAATAAAAGTGAGCCAAAATATTTCTATGCATACTTCATCAGGATAATTCTTGCATTCTAGCAATTCTAAATTATTACTAAAATTGTGTTACTGTTATGAGCTCAGACACCTTATATTCAAAACCAGAAACAAAAGTGTGTTTATATTTAAAGTAAAACTGCCCTATTGTTGTCTATTTATGTGTCTGTATATAAAATCACATTTTTCTGATTTATTTTTAGTCTTCTATTCTCTACTAGATGGGAGACACAACAAAAACAACAATAATTGGATAGATGCAGATTAATTAAAGAATGCTTATGTAAAAATGGGTATTTATGGAGTCCTTTTATGGAAAATGAGGACTCAAACATATATTTCAGAATTTTATTTAGAGAGAACTAAATTTAATACTAATTTATTTTTCAGAAAAGAAAACATTTGATATTATTCAAAGACTATAGAGCTAATGCAGTGGTGGTGAACCTATGGCATGCGTGCCACAGGTGGCACACAGAGTCCTCTCTGTGAGCATGCATACCGTCATCCCAGCTCAGCTTCGCTGCGCATGCACGCATGCCTTTCACCAGCCAGCTGGTCTTCAGGTGTCTGCCCCGCATGCATGGGGGTGCAGGGGCAGGGTGCATGCACGGGGCACACATATGCATGCAGGGCATGTGCACATGTGTGGGATGCATGCATGTGCACTTTGGACACTTGGTGCCAAAAAGGTTCACCATCATTGGGCTAATGTATCAGATTTATGGGCTTGCTGCCTATTGCAGATATAAAGGATATCACGTATCTAAGTCCAACATTTATATATTTGGGCCAGATGATAGTCACAAGGATGTAAGGTTGCAGTTTGTATTGTGCCTATGCTATAATAAACATAATGCTTACAAGCAATATTTTCCATGACTTTGTTCATGCATTCATTTTCTCTATAGGAAAGAAGAGACAAATGAAAATGAAGCACTAGAGTATTGTCAGGGCATATCATTTACAGAGGAAAAAAGAAAAAGGAATAGTAACATATATACTAATACCAATAATAATAATTTTACTATTTATAATATTACTATTTACTATGTGCAACAGAATAATTTAACTAAATTTATCTTTATGTTAACTTATTTGTAATCCTGTTGCTTATATTGGCATACTTGTAGTTATAAACCATCTTTATGTATAGTTCATACATAGCAATAATCTTTCTTCATCTAATTTTTACCTTTTATCTCTAACCACTCATAAAATCTATCCCATGTTGAGTAATATTGTGTATCTCCTTTGTCCATTATTTTTAATGTCAAATCTATCCATCTTTGCATAGTCCAATATTTTCCAATTTACATCCTCATCTGATGGAGTGTTCTCATTTTTCCAATATTGTTAAATACACTCCTTGCTGCATTCAAGATGATTATAAATTTTAAAAAAAGTAAAGCACTAGGCATTTTATCATTAAAAAGATCTGTGAATAGGATGTCTATCAGGGTAAGTGTATACTGTATATGAAGGGCACGAGGAGGAGGTTAAATACCTGACAGGGAGTGGGAGTGTGGCTCCGGTGGCTGTGGAGGAAACTGGGGAAGGGCACAGTCCAGCTGGGCATTCAGAGGAAGACCGAGACACATCCCCTCTTCATCCTAGGGCACGCAGGGAGGAACAGATAAGGGAGCAACATGAATTAAGTGGGTAATGGGGGAGAAAAGGGCCCTGATTCCCTTCATTAGCTGTAGCTGGGAAAATAAGATTTAAAAAGGGTGTTTGCGCACAGCACCTTGCTGGAAGCAAAGCGTGTATTATCTTTGTTTGTCAAATCTTATCTGGGTTCTGGCATTCTCCCAACTGTGTGTGTTTCATTATCTTTTGAAGTCTGCAATTCCTTATCCTGCCATGTCTTGTTAATTGCTGCAGCATGGTTTGTGTTGGTTTTCATTTATAATTTATATGTACTTTGGGTTCGGACTGAATTTCTTCCTTTTAAAAACTGTTCTTGGGAGAGTTTTTTCTCCAGCCAATGATAACTGAACATTGGGGGCCAAGTTGGAGGTATTAAAAGGACTTTACCTACTTTTGTGACTTTGTTACTTTCGTGCCGTGCCCGGGTCATCACATTTTGCTTCCAGCCACCCTTTCAACTTGCTCCTGTTTTATGTGGGGTGACCATGGATCAGCTGAGAGCAGACAATGACCAGCTAGCCCAGCAAGTGGTTCTTTTGACTGTGCAGGTTGCATGGATGCAAGCTGTCTGGCCACGCCGCAAATGCTCAGTAGCAGTGCCGGATAAATTTGATGGATCGCTGGTCCAATATCCAGCATTTTGGGGACAGTGCCAGCTTTATATGAGCCTTCAGCCAGAGAACTTTCCCACTGACTGGGATAAGGTGGGACTTTTGATTAGCCTGTTGTCAGGATCTACAGCACATTGGGTGATGCCTCTGTTGACCCAACCCAACCAGTTGTTGGATAATTAAGTTGAGTTTTACCATCAGTTAAGGGCCATGTTTGAGGACTCTGTTCAGGCCCAAACAGGAGATTGAGAGAATTGAGGCAGGGGTGAGGCTCACTCCGGACTATATTGCTGATTTCGGGTGGTCGCCCCGGACTTGCAATGGAATGAGGCAGCACTGATAGACCAGTTCCAGGAAGGTATCTTGTCAGAGCTCCTGGACAAGTTGGCGTGCATTGAATGCCCTTGCACCCTGCAGGAGCTCATGCATCTGTGCTTTCGTATCGATGCTAGGCTTCAGCAGCGACGGGCGAGACAACGGACAGAGACTGCATCCACTCTCATCAAGATGGCGGTCCCGTTGGAAGTGCCTCTGGACGAGCCCATGTAGTTGGGGGCTGCCCAACCTCACCTGACCCAAGCTGAAAAGGATAGGCATCGTCATGATGGCCTATGCCTCTATTGTGGCAGCCGAGGCCATTTTGCTGCCAAGTGTCCTGCTAAGGCACCTAAAGCAGCGATGTCAGCAGCAGCAGGAAACGAGCATTGCCTGGCCTACGGGGGTCTGTAGGTTGGGCTCCAGTGACATCAGGGCCACCATCTTCTCCACTCCAGTCATACTTGGTGAAGCATCTCATGCTGATAGCAAGTGTATTTGTGCCTGGTCAGGGAGTGGTGGAGATTCAGGCCTTGGTGGACTTAGGGGCTCCAGCCAATTTCAAAGATGCTCATTTTGTCGTGCAGTGGTCCATTCCCCAGGTATTGGTGGAGGAATTAATGGTTGGCCCCTTCATTCCCGACCTGTGGTTGCTGCAACCAAACCCCTTCACATGTGTATTGGGCAGCATGTAGAGGAAGCCATGTTCTATGTTGTCGCAAAACCTCATTTTCTGGTGGTGCTGGGTTTGGAGGGGTTACAGGTCCATGATCCACAGATCGTCTGGTCGTCTGGAGTAGTGCAGTTTCTTGGCAGGAAATGTGCCACTCATTGCCTGCACACCTGTGTGCTATGCCCATGGACTTGAATCTAACTGTGGAGTTGGTGGCCATTGGTGCAGTACTCCTCCAGGCCTACGCCTCCATAGGCACCTTGTCCCATGCACCTTTTATTCACGGAGATTGTCGGTTCCGGAGCGCAACTATATGATATGGGACAAGGAGCTATTGGTGGTTAAGGTCACTTTTGAGACATGGTGGCACCACATGGAGGGGGATCATCATCAGATTGAGGTTCGGACAGATCATCACAATTTGGAACATCTATGTACAGCCCGGACATTGAACCAGCGTCAGGTGCGATGGTCATTGTTTTTTGCCTGATTTGATTTCTGAGTGACCTATATTCCGAGTGGGTGGACTCAGTGCACTGACACACTATCCCGGAAGCCTGAGTATACTTGAAGGGAGGGCAAATCTTACTTCGGACAGTGATTCCGTTGGAGCAGTTTGTGGCCACTGAGGAACCTGTGGACCTTTGGGTTAGGATTCAAGAGGCGCAGCGGCAGGATCCATTCATGGCAGCTCATTGTCAAGAACTGGATGGGGATGGGAGACAAGAGACTCCTTGGGCATATACATGGGACCTATTGCAGTTCCATGATCACATCTACGTGCCCGGAGGTCCTCTTTGTGGCATGGGTTACCGAACCAAATAGTGTCAGACCGGGGTACAATTTATAGCACATTTTTGGCAGACCCTACTCATGGAACTGCAGGTACAGGCCTGTCTGTTATCCACCCATCACCCCGAAACTGATGGGGGTATAAAGAGAATGAATGCTATCTTAGAACAGTACCTCCACTATTTCAGCAACATTCAAGAAGAAAATTGGGTGAAGGTGCTGCCTGTGGCAGAATTCGCTTACAACAATGCTCAACATGCATCCACGACTATTCCCTTTGGGTCTGTTTGACTCCCTAGTTCCAGAAGTGGATACGTTCTTGCAAGAGTTAAAAGCTGTGCATCACATGGTCCGAGACCATGGAGAGAGCTGAGGAGGACTACAAATGCTTTGCAGATCAGCATTGTTGTGATGTTCTGCCTTTAGCTATAGACAATCAGGTTTGGCTCTCTACCCGATACTTACTGACAACGCAGCCATTGAAAAAGTTCAATCACTGCTACTTGGGACCTTTTCCATTCGAAGCGGTGATTAATCCTATGGCATTTCGATTGTCCCTGCTATAGACTATGCGTATACATCCCATCTTTAATTGATCCTTGTTAGTCCCAGCATTGGCTGACAGTCCGCATAAACCAGCTTCACCTTTTCTGGGTAGCCCCTCAGGGAGAGGTGAAGTTTGAAGTGGACAACATCCAAGATTCACACCAGTTGAGGGACCGATTTCAGTATTAGGTGAAATGGAAAGATTATGGACTGGAGGACTTCACCTGGGTTGATGCCACAGATGTACATGCCCCTCATCTGGTCCATGACTTCCACGCCCAGTTTCCTCAACGTCCCCATCCGCCTGGTCCCAGGGGAGGGGGCCCTACAGGGGGGATAGTGTCATGCTCCTGTTGGAATCCAATTCTGAGGGGGAGGTCAAGCAGCTGACAGGGAATGAGAGTGTGGCTCTGGTGGCTGTGGAAAAAAATTGGGAAGGGCACAGTCTGGCTGGGCATTCAGAGGAAGACCCAGGCCCACCCCCTCTTCATCCTATGGCACATAGGGAGGAATGGATAAGGGAGCAACATGAATTACATGGGTTACGCAGGAGAAAAGGATCCTGATTCCCTCCATTAGCTGTAGCTGGAAAAACAGGATTTAAAAAGGGTATCTTTGTTTGTCAAGTTTTATTTTGGGTTCTGGCATCCTCCCAACTGTGTGTGTTTCATTATCTTTTGAAGTCTGCAATTCCTTATCCTGCCCTGTCTCATCAATTGCTGCAGCGTGGTTTGTGTTGGTTTTTATTTATAATTTATATGTACTTTGGGTTTGGACTGAATTTCTTCCTTTTAAAAACTGTTCTTGGGAGAGTTTTTTCTCCAGCCAATGATAACTGAACATTGTGGGGCAAGTTGAAGGTATTAAATGGACTTTACCTACTTTTGTGACTTTGTTGATTTTGTGCCATGCTCCAGGTCAATACATTGGGCTCACTGAGCTTCTAGCATGTAGCTTCTGAAATGCTTCCTCACTGCCAATTTGCCCTTCCATCCTTTGTAAGTAGAGTGTCTCTTAAATCAGGGTCCCCAATCCGTGATCTGTGCACTGGCCATGTTCCACAGCATGTCAGAAACTGGGCCACACAAACAAGTGATGCCCCATCCATGGGATACCGACAGCATGAGAAACCATGCCCCCTCCTGTCTTCAGCCATGGAACTGATCCCTAGTTGGGGGCCACTGTCTTAAGTCATACTTAAGTCCTAGTGAATACATGGTGTGATGACCCGGGCCATGGCACAAAGGCAACACAGCCAGATAATCAGTAGGAGTCCCTTTATTAGCTCTAACTTTCCCTCCAATGTCCAGGTTAACTTCTAGCTAGAGGAAAAACTCTCCCAAGAACAACCTTTGGCTGCAGAGAATCAAATCCAAACTGTGGTCAACAAAAACTGTAACTATACGTCCAATCATGGTAATATGAAGTAATTAGTCTGGCAGGGCAGGAGCAAGAATTCCATATGTGAAAGCATATAATTCAACATGGTTAGGAGGACGCCAGGAACACAGATAACCAAAGTCAACACAAGATAAACTCACGTTTGCTCCCAGCAGCTGCTGTACTCAGCATGCATCTCTTTTAAATTCTCTTCCCAGCTGTGGCTAATGAAAGGAATCAGGGCTCTTTCCTCCACTGTAAGCCATGCAACTCACGTTGCTCTCTTTTCCATTCGACCCTGTGTACACTAGGATGAAGAGGGAGTGGGCCTGGGTCTTCCTCTAAACTCCCTCTCCCTTGTTCTATCTCTTCCCTGCTCTGTCCAGCCAGACTTTGCCCTTCCCCAGTTTCCTCCACAGCTAACAGAGCCACACTCTCACTCTCTGTCAGCTATTTGTCTTCCTCCTTCAGACTCCGACAGGGGCATGACACATGGTGTTCTCTCAGCGGCAATATAGGAAAATATTGCCAATGAGATCTTTTAGGATGATTAACTTTCCATGTATCTTTGGGATTTCCAGTGGTCTTCTGTGGAAGTATGAATCATGCTTAGCTTTTCCAAGATCAGTCAAATTTGGCTAGAGGCTACTACAAGCCACTACTGCTATTACCCATAAATTAGATTTAAGCAATGAGTATGCATACTTGTACAGAACTTCCTGCTTGAAACAGATGGGAAGAGCATTTGATTCACTTGAGATAATAATACTATTAGTTTTTTAGAGGTATCAATAATTAGCCACAACAAATACACTGAGCTTTTGTATTGCAATTAAATATTGAATATATATTTTAAAAAATAATACTGTGAATATTACAAAAATCTGCATACCTCTGAAATTGTAAATGATTTCCTTGGTGATATGATGAAAATATTTTCCTCATTTAAAAAAAAAAATGCATCCGTGTGTTGGGGGAAAAAGTGCAGGCTTCAGACTTTCCCATTTTTAAACATAATTAGGAGTCAGGCTTAAGCACCAAGCTGTGCCTAATTGCATGACACCCCAGAATGATCAGTCCCACCTTTAGCCTGCAATCCTATCAGGCTAAGTAAAAGAATAGAGCAGCCACAAAAAGGAAGCATTGCAATGAGGGAAGAAGCCACAAGCAATCAGTCTCCAGTTAGAGGCACGTGACGGTTCTGATGTTTCATTCCTCTTAATAATGGAATTCTCCAGCAATGCTGCTGCCTCTGAAAGTACAGATTTTACCTAACAGAAACCACACATTTACATCTACAGAACCCTGTCCAACTTCCCCAAAATCTGTTAACAAACCTGATCCCCTGAATATCCCACCTTAAATGTGACTGTTGCTTCTCAATTATGACCAGACCTTCAAATTGCTAGTCATGCTTTTTATTTCTCTGATGTTTATGAGCATCTTTCACAGGTAATACCAACAATTATTTAATTATTTCACTTCAGTGTCATAACTAGATCAAGATCATGTCATATGAAAAGGGAAGCCTACACCGAAGACTACTTGGTGCATGCATTTGTTTGACACAAAAACAGAAAAGCAAATTCAATGAAAATTATGTTTGACCTCCGTAAACATGCTAGGAAGGATTGATTTTTAAGGAATAAGAGATCCTGTGAATTATTAGGCTACTCCTTTCTTGATGTGGTGAACTTAATTTGTGTCAAACTCTCATGTACTAGAGGGAAATAAAAACAGAATGTGATACTTCTTTTACATATTGTGTAATTTTGACCTGGAAATGAAGCACAAAGAACAGATGACACGATACACTTTATAAAAGCTTTCTTGCCACGTAATTCAGGGGATTTCTTGTGCACTACACATACATTTTTTTTAAAACCGGTGTATTGCTTGCATCACCATTTACTTAATATAAAGAGCAAATTTTAAATATGAAAATGTCACATTTTTGTTTTAATTTTTGGAGTTTTCCCTACATTTGTCCTCAGGCTAATGCAGTATCATGTTCTAGTTATTAATGTTCTCTCCTCTTTCTCTTTCTTTCTGCCTTTTTCTCAGGATCTCACTGAATAAAGTTAATTTATATAGGACTGAATATTTACAACCTTGTCTTCTGGATTCAGAAAGAAAATCAGTAATGAGATATTACTTTGAACTCAGCATATTTTATCATAATCATATAGTTTCATATATCATATATTTAAAGGATGTACAGTACATGTATTATATCTTTCAAAAATATGCTCTTAAATATTGTACTTTTTCTATCTTTTAGAAATGCTGTACTGTACAGAATGCAAGCATAGAGCAGAGATTTATAGTTCCTGTGATGCACATACTAACCTATGAACGTCTAAGCATAATCTTTGAAAAATCTTTCAGGACCAGCTCCTTACCAAAACTATGGTCACAAGCCATGGTCATCCCCATCTTCAAAAAGGGAGACCCCAGCACAGTTGAAAATTACAGACCAATCTCTTTATTCTGCGTCACCTGTAAAGTCATGGAATCAATTATTAAACAATCCATCATCCTCCACTTAGAAACGAACAACCTATTCTCTAATAAACAATTTGGTTTCAGGAAAAAACTATTATGTAATCTGCAACTTTTATACTGCAAAAACATATGGACTACACAACTCGATCAGGGCAAAGCAATAGACACAATATACATAGACTTCTGTAAAGCCTTTCATTCAGTGGTACATGACAAACTACTTCTACAAACTAAAATCTTATGGTACCTCTGTACACCTGCATAACTGGATAGAAGCATTCCTGTCAAACAGACAACAAATGGTCAAAATTGGGAGCGTTCTATCAAATTCTATACCTGTCAACAGTGGTGTCCCCCAAGGCAGTGTTCTAGCACCAACTCTTTTCATACTCTATATAAATGACCTCTGTGATCATATTAAGAGTAACTGCGTTCTCTTCGCTGATGATGTAAAGCTATTCAACACCACAGACAATACTGCTACCCTTCAAAAAGACCTTGACTATGTATCAGAATGATCAAACAAATGGCAACTTCAAATCTCAACAAATAAATGCTCTGTCCTACATATTGGCAAAAAAAAATCAGAAAATAAAATACAGGCTGAATAGTCAAGACCTTGTTGATGATCCAAACTCTATCAAGGACCTTGGAGCACTCATCTCTAATGATCTAAGTGCTAGAGCCCACTGTAACTACATAGCCAAAAAGGCATTAAGAGTTGTTAACCTAATCTTATGTAGCTTTTTCTCTGGTAATATTACACTAATAACTAGAGCATATAAAACATTTGCTAGACCAATACTTGAATACAGCTCATCAGTCTGGAACCCACATTACGTATCTGATATTAACACAGTTGAGAAAGTCCAGAAATATTTCACAAGAAGAGTTCTCCGCTCCTCTACTCATTGCAGAATACCTTATGCCACCAGACTTGAAATTCTAGTCCTAGAAAACCTAGAATTACGCTACCTTCGGTCTGATCTAAGTATAGTATATAAAATCATACATTGCAATGTCCTACCTATCAATGAATACTTCAGCTTCAATCATAACAACACAAGAGCAAACAATAGATACAAACTCAAGGTTAATCGCGCCAAACTTCATTGCAGGAAATACGACTTCAGCAACAGAGTGGTCAATATTTGGAATACTCTACCTGACTCTGTGGTTTCTTCTCCAAACCCCAAAAACTTTAACTTTAGACTGTCTACTACTGACCTCACTCCTCTCCTAAGAGATCTGTAGAGGGCATGCATAAGTGCACCAAAGTGCCTATTTTCCCTGTCCTATTGTTTCTTTTATTTTTTATTTTTCTTATATGCATCCATGTATTCATAACTATGTTTTTACTTATACCTATTATCTTGTAAGCAATTGACAAAAATAAGTAAATAAATAAATAAAAATAAATACTATGGGGCGATAGCTTCCCTTCCCTTCCCTTCCCTTCCCTTCCCTTCCCTTCCCATGAAATGGTCATTTTGTTAAATGAGTTAACAAGCAACAGAGTGGTCAATGTCTGGAATACTCTATCTGATTCTGTGGTTTCTTCCCCAAACTCCAAAAACTTTAACATTAGACTGTCCACTATTGACCTCACCCCTTTCCTAAGAGGTCTGTAGGCAGCGTGCATAAGCACACCAACGTGCCTACCGTCCCTGTCCTATTGTTTCTTTTATTTTTTTATTTTTCTTATATGTATCCATGTATTCATAACTATGTTTTTACTTATACCTATTATCTTGTAAGCAATTGACAAAACAAATAAATAAATAAATAAAATAAATAAATTATTTATCATTACTTTGTCTTATGTCTGTCTAACTTAGGGAAATACACAAAGTAGGTACAGAGTTAAAGCAAGCACATTCTACAGATTTTCATCAGATTATATAATCCTTCCAGAGCTAATTTGATAATGGCCAGCAAAAGCTGGCTGTGTTTTGTATTGATTGGATCATAACTTGTGATATCACTAACCCATACTAAAGCTGTTTCTAAGCTTTTATATATGTTTAGCTTGTGTTTGCCAAAATAATCATTAAAAATGTTAAATTATCTTTTAAATGTATATATGCATAAATAAATATATATATATTCATTGGAAAGGTAGAATGTTGATGTTTTAAATGAAACATTGGCTAAGACAAAACTGAAGAATTAAATCACAACTTGAAGCATAGATTATGATGTTTATAGCATAAGAAATCATGATGTTCTCATGATATTGAAAGAAAAAAAATCTTTGTTTATCAGACATTCCTATAAAAGAATTAAATGCAAGCCTATTCTTGGTGAATTGAGGTTTTCTGGTTAGTGTATACAGAATGGCTCTTATAAACACTTCAACCTTAAAGACCTTTAACTATAAAATGTTACACATTGTTTAAAATGAAAAAAAGACCCAATTTCTAGTTTCCAGTATCAGAAAAGAAAGCCAGATCTTTGGGATAGATATGAGAATGTCAATATACCACTTTTAAAAAGAATTCTAGACCAACTATATTGCATTTCTAAAGACTAGAAAAGATAACTTATTTGAGTTGTATGTGTTTGTACCTATTTTCTCCTTAGCAGTTGCAGAATCTGGCTGACCTTGTCAGGGCTCTGAAGCTAAATAGGATTGGCACTGATGAGTAGATGGAAGGACACTACCAGAGAATTTTTAAAGCTGTAAGCTAGAAAATAAAAAATTTTTAAAAAGCCATTTCTGTATTTTTTCCAAGAAAACTATGATATATCCATGTAGTCGTTATTTGATTCATTAGATTTAAACCCTTCTTTTCTCCCAGAAACCCATGGCACCCCCCCCCCCCCAGTGAGATAGAGTTACCCATTGGGCTTCTACAACTGGGAAGAGGCTCAACACAATGGTGGCTTCTTTACCTTTCTTCTTAACTCATGTTTTCCTATGCAGGTTTCTTAGCACACAGCCTATAGAGTCACAGGAGGGAGGGACTCTTTCAAAGAGAGCAAAACTGCAGCAGGGTTTGGAATCTTTGGCATATAGGAAAAAGGTGAAGGAGAGCCCACCCTAGCAATTCAGAGTATATCTGGTTTAACCTGGCATTTCTGTTTATAGCTGAACAACAATAAAAGAAACTACTCAGGAGAAACTACTCATACTCTTTATGTAGTTCCTTGGGCCAGGATCAATTCAAAATACATTAATGCCTACAAAGAAGGTATAGTTGATATCCCCTTTGCATTCCATGTACAGAAGCCAATTGATCTGCAGTTAAACCTTATAGTCCATGTTAAATCAGTGACTTTCCTTAGTACAAGAATTGGGTTCCCCAAAAATCTGGCAGTCCTCAGTTCCAATATGCTTTTTTTTTTTAAAAAAAAAAAAGAACCTTTGCTACAGTGCACCGTCACCCAGTTTTATCATTTTAATGAAATCAATTTCCAAAATCTCTTGGGAAATCTAACTAAAAATAAACAGAATGAATAGAATGTAATCTAAGCAAAAATAAACAACATGACAATCTCTTGAACAGAATGTATTTACTGTTAATAGTATTAATAGGAATAAAATTATTAAAACAGGTTTATGAGAAACTGGAAAACCTGTTACAGTTCCTCCCAAATTCTTTTACACTGATTAAAAATTCCTGTTTGTCTCAAAAGCAGATTTAATGTTGAAAAAGTGTGCAGGTTACTCCTCTCCTTGAACATACATTCTCTGTCCCATCCTATTTCAAATCACTTCTTTTCCAGAGCTGCTTCTGAAACTGGCATTTTACTGAAGGCTTGCTAAAATTGGAAGCCATATTACAATCATCCATATTTTTGAGTGAGACTTTCTTTTTTCCAATGAAACTATCTGTTGGCCAATAACGGCTGAGACTAGCTTCCTAAACATTGAAGGATGGATTATCAATCATTCTGTTAACAAATCCTGTTGACAAACTGATATCATCACATAGGCTGATACCCCCCCCTTCCCCTCCTCCCTATCTCTACATATAACACTTCCTCTGTGTTAAAAACTTTTTTGTGCATAGGACCAGTGCTAGGATTCAAACATTTTTATTACTAGTTATGTGGGCATGGCTTGGTGGGCGTGGCTTGGTGGCCATGGCAGGGGAAGGATACTGTAAAATCTCCATTCCCACTCCACTCCAGGGGTATGGTTACTGCAAAATCCCATTCCCTCCCCACCCCACTAACCTGCTTTCCAGCTCCATTCTCCTGTGCAGGGCAACTAAAGAAGACCCAGATCATCTGGGACTTGGGAGGCAGAAAATAGATGGGGGTGGGGCCAGTCAAAGGTGGCATTTGCCAGTTCTTTGAATTACTCAAAATTTCCGCTACCGGTTCTCCAGAACTGGTCAGAACCTGCTGAATACCACCTCTGGATGGAACTTCATGGACAAATAAACTTAAAAACGATATAATTTAGGAAGAAATCCAGAGTAACCTAGGCAATGGACTACATTTCCCCATCTCTAAATCAAAGGTACATAATGATACCAGCCACATTTAACTTTTTTGATAGCACAGTAGAAATTTTGGTTTTCTATCTTTAAATTGATAGTCAGCATCTTTACTGTTATTTACTGTTACCATATTTTTAGTTCAAGTTGCTCCTGTGCTATGCCCAAGATCAATTCTAAACTGAATTAAGAAGAATATGTCTAGACTAAAGCATTTCAACAGCTTGCACGATAGTTAGACTATAGGCTCATTTATCCTCCCAACAGATAATTCTCCTGCTGCTGTGTCCTTCTAACTTACTATTCCAGGAAACCAGTGACCAATGCTTTCCTGTTGATATTTCTTCCTGGATATGCTGTATATACTCATAAATAAGCCAAGAATTTGGATGCCAAAATGCACCCCAAATTGGGTTCAGCTTATACACAAGTATTTATAATAATACTTTTCTACAAATACACAGCATTTGTATTCCTATGTATGCTCATGTACAATCCCCTGCTTAAATAACCCTCAAAAATGCTAACACAAATTTCATGAAAACAGGGTAATTGAAGGATAAGCCAACTGTGAAAGTTAAAACATACAAAAATGTTGAGAGTTGGCTTACCTGCATATTTTTCATGGTATTTAAAAATTGAGGGTCAGCTATATACAGATAGTGTTTATATGCTAAAATATATGATGCATATTTCTGAGATACATTACACATGCACAATGTGTGTGGATGTGTAACTTTAATATACACTATTTAAAGTATCAAAATGTACATATATGCAAGCACACATCACTACCATTGTTAAACATGCCTTTCTTGTTAACCCTTTTGCATTCTAATACCTTTAAGATCTTCCATTATTTCATTAATGTTTTTTAAAAAATTCCTTTTATCTCAAGTGACTGGAAAAATGAGGAGACACTGGAACTCTGGACTTACTATTTGCTTACTAACAAAAAAAAAAAGCAAGTCTTAGAAGCTCATACACTGTATTAAGAAAACCCAGGTAACCAGGTTCCTTCATCTATGAAGTAGCCAACAACATGCTAGCTAAGGTTAATATAAAAGGAAGTAAGGCACTCCAGTTGAAAATGGAAAAGAGCTCTGAAAGTGGAATAAGAATACCTTTAAACTGCAATACTCCTGAAGATTTGCAATAAGATGAAGGTGAGTTCAGTAAAGAATGAGATCATCTTAAATTTTTCAAAAATGATTACTGTCCCATTCCAAGCAAAGAAAAACTAAACAGGGTAAATAAGCTAGTAGGGCTTTTTATGTTAAAACTATTAATCTCACCACTCTGTCTTTAATTTATGCTGAGAAAAGAAAGTATTAAAATAGACTGATCTCTCCTGTGTAGATCCTCCTAATAAACCCTTTTCCATTTTATGATCTGCATAGCCTTGATTTGTCTAGTCACTGATCCTGTTCTGTCCCATTCTGATTGCTCATCTTGTGTTCTCTATGCCACTGTGCTAAACCTTTCTCTCGCTGGCACTCTTTGTTATCTGCCTTCCTCCTTATTTCTGCCCTCTCCCAAATAAAACCGCTGCTTCTTTGTGCTTTCCAGCTCTCTCCTGCTGAGTATAAACTCTCCTTGAGATTGCCATACAAAGAGAATCTCTGCTTCCTTTCTTATTCTTGAATTTTCCTCAAGTTCCCTTTCCCCTTCACAATTTCCCACTAAATCTCTTTTTTCTCTCTCCATTTCTTCTTTGCTTGGCTCTGCCTCTCCTGTTGCTTGCTTCATACTCTGCCGTTTTTTGGGTTATTTATCTCTACTCTGTTTATCTCCTTCAGGCTTTCAACACTGGAACACCTGTACCTCTCACCCGCCCCCTTTGCTCCTTTATCTGTCACCTTATTGTATCAACATAGTGTTTCTTCCTTGATCAATTGCCTCCCTGTTACACTGCCTTTCTCTAGGACCCAGTTTCCTCTTATTTCATCAATTAGTTCATCTTCTTGCCACTTCTTAATCAGAGGTGGTTACCGTTACCAATAATGGTAATGAGATATTATCTTTTACCTGCATTTGACACAGGAACACCTTCATTGACTCATTGGGAGCCTTTGTGACTAACACAGCTCTTTACTTGAACCAGTGGATGATTCAGGGGGAAAAGCAGTACATAGCCACTATCGCCCACCAGAAACTGCTCCCTGAAGTGATTGCCACATTCTGTGAATGGTGTGTGTGTGTGTGTGTTGTAACTGTTCTCTTAACTTTATTTTGTTGAGATGCTAATGGTGAAGGACAAGGTCTTTGCAGAGCTCTGGAATGCAAAGGCTTGTCATGAAAATGTCAAAAGTAATAACTCAACCTCAGTGAGTTATAGATTTGACCCAGCATTCTCAATTGTCAATTCTAAGAACAGGTTTGCTATTTATTTATTTTTGTTTAAAAAATAATAATGCTGGCCCTGATTCACATACAAATATAAGATTTCATTGTAATTAAATTTTTATCTGCCTCTCCTGTTTTCTAGGACAAGGTTCAGATGCTTTAAAACATAGCTGCTACAGATGCTTTATAAGCAACTACAGGGTTGCATTTTTTATTTTTACTGATCCAATTATGTAAAAAAATCTGATTAAGAAAATGGCACATCTATGAAGCTATTAAGGTAAGCTTTATTTCATAAAGAAAAAAAAACATTCTTTTTCAGCAAAACACTGATTTCCTCATTTTATCCTCTGACTCTTGCATATATAAAATACCTTGATCGTTCTCTATTCAAACTAATTTAAAGAATGCATGTTATTTTCAGCAAATATGATTTCACATATTAAGCCATGCTCTACAGACCCTCAATTCCTTTCAATGAACACTGATGTGATGAGTCATAACACCAATGCCTAACAGAAGAACATCTTTTTAAAAATATCCATTACAGATTTTTACACTTCACTGAAATAGGAGTTTAACCCCATATCAGAATAAAGGTATTTTATGTTGGTGATCTTCTCCACTCCCAATAGGGAAATAACTTTTTCTGCCTTGCTTTCTTCCACATCATTTCTCCTCTTCAATAGTCACCCCTCCATTAAAGATATATTTGTACCAGCTGTTGTGCCATATGTTCCAATCCAGTTCTGGAAAATAACAACTTGGCATGTTTACACCATTAAAATGTTTATATTACCATTTTGTTTTACTCATAAGAGAGTTATAACAGATTTTAAGACATACTAATACCAGGACAATAAGACATAAAATAAAAATTTTATATAGCTAGGTTAACAGAGATATAATGAGGGAATCCACCTAAAAGTGTGTAACTCCAACAGCTTCTACACTTTTCAAAACACCTATTACCTAATGTATTGGGCAATATTACTAAAAAAATTATATCACAGAACAATAATAAATAATTGTTCCTCTCTTAAAGAACAACATGGATGTGTAGAAAGTGTCTTTGTAAGTATCTCTTGTTGACATAATGTCTTCTATCAGCAAAGGAAATAGTCTTGTTGACATAATGCCTTATATCAGCAAAGGAAATAGTCAGACATTTGTGTCCAGTGCAATCTAGCAGTAATTAAGATGATATAAAATTATACCAGAAAAAAAATACTATCTTGAAGGCTGAGCGTGTTGCCCACTTTTCTATTTTAACTGGCTGAAATGAACAGACCTTGCCAGCAAATAAAACTACTACCAGTTCTCATTAAAATATGGTGGGACAGTACTTGGCAAGTGTAGCTGTGTACTTTAAACAGCTGGTGTAACCACTGTCAAGTTGCAGTTACAGATGCAGAATGTTCAATAAATGTGACTGGTCAGTTGGGTTATTTCTAACCATGGGTTTACTCCTCTTTTGAAGAGACAAAGAAAACCCATCTCTTGTATGCCTGCAACCTATCAACTGAATGAATTTTGCACAAGTCTTTAGCAATCTTAGTTGTAGACCCATTTCCCAACATAGCCAAATAGGCCAACAGGCATGGAAAAAGGATTTGTAAAGAACATCAGGAAGACTCTCTCTTGCTTTATCCCACTAAATTATCCTCTTCCATGCTTGTGACTCATCAGTCTAGCTTGCAAGAACAGGAGTGTGGAGTGAAATGCCAGAAAATTATCAATAATATGCAAGCTCTGTCTTCAGCCAATGCTGGAAAGGAACAGCAGTATCGACAGTACTTTTCTATAGCCAGGAACCTCTGTAAGTAGCCAATGCAGTAGAAAAATGGCACATCTGACTATAAACAAAGTAATAAAAACAGTAAATTTAATAGATTTGCTGGATGGATTTAATAGAGAGTGCTAGGCTTGTTTTAAAAACAGAGGACTAGTGCTTTTTCAAAAAGAGTAAACTAATGTAAATAAGAACCCCTTAAAACCTGGCAAAAAAGAAATCACTCTTAAGCTACTGTGCAGGCCACTGTCTCTTTGGAAGGCAAATTTCAAGAATCCAAGTCAAAATGGATTGGGCCATAGAAAGCACAGCCCAGTGATCAGAGGAAATCAGTCATGCTAACAATAGTCTAAAGTGCCCAATAGGAGCCTGGGATCTTCAATTCCATTATTCAGGAAATGTGATAGGTTGTGTCCAACATTGAAGATATTACTTTAAGAAATGGAACTGCTAAAGACAACTTACAGCTGCTTCAGTTCAGAACACAGGCGTGCCCAATATCAGGGATGAACGCAAAGTTATCAACTAGGGATGATGAAAATAGTAAAGACCCATGGGCAACCATTTTACACTACCTGTTACACCTTCCTATTTTATGAGGGGATAACAAACCAGTGATAATATGCTGCAAAACTTTGCTTCCCCATCACCCTTTGAAAATCTGTGATTTTTTTCTCTCTTTCTCCTGTGACTGCTATAGATAAAACTAACTGCCATGGGATGGTTAGTGGACAGACTGCCTGATATATCCCTCTGGTCTCTCTTGGATGTATTGCTTCACTTTGTAATTTACAAAGTTATGTGTGTAAATTTAACCCCAAAGCAGTAACTGCTGATTGGCCATCTTAGGATGAGCAATTACTGGTTGAAGATGCTTCCCATAAACTTAATATTATGGCAAATATATTTGGCATCTGGGGAGAATGAGGGAAAGTGGGTTCCCCTTTAAATTTAAATTACCAGGCACTTCTCTTTCTTCCTGAACAACATTTCTGAAGATTATTTCTTCTTATGGTTGCCGCATATGCCTTCTCCAAGCAGAGGAAGTACATCAAAGAAAAAGGGCAATATAGTATAAATTTGCATAAAATTTGCATAGTATTAATGTTTATTTTGAGAGGCAAATCTTAGAAATAATGCAACCACTCTTTGGAGCTCTAAAAATCCTGGCACTTCTAATCTCGAGAAGACAATTTTAGCATACAGAAAATGGTAAATCAAGCTTCTTTTATAATTAGCTTAGTCATCATACATATAACATCTCTATGCTGGTTCCAGTGCCTTTTACCAACTGCCATTACTAATCTCTAATTTTTAAATAACTGGTAGAGGGCTTTTGTAATAAGATTTAGTAACTTGACTTGGAAATATTTCTGCAAGGATGTTAGCTTTTGTCCTTATAAACATCCATGTCAAATTCACTTTTTAAAATGATAAGCTCTCTTGGATGTTTTCACGTATTTGGGGTGGGGGATTAATATTGAGAAAGGCATATTAGGAAATGTTCCTGGCTTAATAATATAAAATAGCTGTAGCTTCTGCTCTGAACAGTAAAAAGCCTTTTGTGATTGGGTTTTTAAAATGAATAGTGTTTTGTGTTTTAAAAAAGCTTTAAGATTTTGCAAGAAAATGAAAAGGGGTAAGTAACTAAATACTGTTATTGACTGATAATGAGGAAGAACTACTTATATTTTTCCTGAGCAGAAAGCATGGAATTCAGCATTGTGTACAACCAGTCCATTCTAGCTGACCATCTCATTAAACAATTTTCAAGGTGTTATGCCACACCAACTACGAATGATGATAATTTTACTGCAACACTAATTTAAAATGTCAGACTATAAAAGATTGGGTGAGGAGAGGACACTATGACTCTGTAGACACTGCTCGGCTAGAAAATCTATCATCAATGATTAGTTGGGATGACAAGCCACAAATTCTTTATATCTGCATGAAAATATAGAATCAAATCAAAGGGCTGTCTTGTCTAATGTTTGTTTCCATCACTGGATACCTAGATGCTTCAGAAACCTCATAAATATATAGCCACTCCTATAGCCATATTTCTAACTCTCATGTACAAATGAGATTTTGACTTATTTAATACAGGTACATGAAACAAATTGTTCTATTTAATTATTTGTATAGTGCCATGTCCAAATGAGATTTTGACTTATTTAGTAATACAGGTAGACGAAACAAATTGTTCTATTTCATTATTAATGAATTTAAACTCTATCACAAGCAGCACCCTGCTGGATCAACTTCTTCCAATTGTCTGTTTTCACATTGACCAAGTAACTGCCCAAGGAACTGCACTCTGATATCAAGGCATTGATCTCTACAACTTCCATTCAGCATCACATCTTTTATCTTGTTATTTATTTTGATACTCAAGATAGTAGAAAAAATAAAAACATGAAGTTATTAAAATTGTTAATTAACAAAATAATTCAATTAAAATCAAAACCTAACATAACAATAATATAATAATCTTGAACATTTTGAGGGATTGGTTTTTATCACTTTTCCTAAATCCCAGAAGAACAAATGGAGTCAATAAGATGAAGGATTTGTTCCTGTATTATTCAGCAATTTGCTTTGGGCAAAAGGGACATCTTCAGAAAGAACTTTCTTGATTATCTAAGTAATCAGAATAGTTCAGTTTTGACTTCCTAGCACACATCTGTGGGGGGAAAACACACTTTTTTCATTCCACTTATACATAGGCATATGCTTCCCGTAAAAGGAAAAAAAGGATAACTTTAGAAATAGCAACCATAAGACAACTTGAACAAAATGTAGAACTGCATTTATTGCAGAGTAAAACATAACAAAATCAAAATATTCTTGATACCTTCCTTCATCTTAGATTACCATTTTTACTCCTTTGATCCAATAATCTCCAGTTTCATATGCTATATTTCATTATAATGGCTAGCCACATTTATTTATTTAGTTTAATATAATACTATAGTATCTCAGGGAGGGAGGGATGGAGGGAGGGAGGGAGGGAGGGAAGGAAGGAAGGAAAGAAGATTTTGATACTCACTATAAGCTTCCTATAAAGAAACTCAATGGGAAACCAACAGGAAGTTGTTCCTGTTCCCACTGATTTTTTGACTGCGCATGACCACTCGGTTTCTCTGTTTAGACAAGGAAGTATATCTGAAACAATGACCCAGTGGGTTATGGCTGATCTAATGTATTCTAAATAGGAAATGGAAGAAATAAAAACAAAATTCATTTGTGGCAGAGTATCCTATTATTTTGATCCAAGGGAGTAATTTGACATCATCTCCTATTCAAATATATTACCCATGGTTATTGCATAACATTTTACACTTACAGATACAATGATTGATGAGATAAACTCAGACCCTCTTAAGAGTTCTGCGCTATAAATGTGACAGTTCTGAAAAGGTGAAAACTATATAAATACCAATCAAGTGCCTTGCACTGTTTAACTGAAATAGTCTTTAGACTGAAAAATCAATCTTCCAGCAGTCTTTTGAAAACTTGTCTCCTTCACTTCTCATTCAGGCTGTAAAACAAGGAAGTTTGTACTGTATGTTATAGATTAGAAGATAGTAGTGGACTATAATTACCTAGAACGGACAGAATTATCTAGAAATGTATTGTAATTAATCCCTTCTAACAAAACTTTCCTGGCAGGAAAGAAATGATGAAGTGTCGTCTACCAATGATTCCTCAATTATAATGAGATAATGACAGCTCCTTAGTGAACCACTTTTGAATTAAATGATCTTTCTTTCTATCATGTAAATTACTACAATTATGTAAATACAATTTTTCATAGTATACCATTTTTTTTATAAAAAAGACTGATTTATTGTCATATTGTTATCATATTTGCATCTGTATGGGGGAGAGGGCTAACATACACAGGATAGGATGTGTTGGGCCCATGCTGATTCATGCAAGAAGCCTCCAAACTCTCCTTCCACAAACTCGCTGTACATTCCCAAAAATCCAGGAAAGAGACTAGACATGCTGTCATTAGCTACTTTACACTAGCTACTTTAAACCTTCTGACATTGTTGTACCAAAGAGGAAGCAAGTGGAAACTCCCTGCTTTCAGGTGCATGACTTTGGGAGAAAGCTTAGACTAAAAGCTAGACTTGTTTCCCAGAAATAGCACTGCCAGTTCATATAGAATTTAACTTTTTCTTGAATAGAACAAAGTCAAATACTTAAAAGAAAGTGGACGGATGGACGGAAGGATGGAAGGAAGGAAGGAAGGAAGGAAGGAAGGAAGGAAGGAAGGAAGGAAGGAAGGAAGGAAGGAAGGAAGGAAGGAAGGAAGGAAGGAAGGAAAGAAAGAAGGAGAAGGTGAGGAGGAAGGATTTCTGAAGAGGTTGAGCTCAGGTATGTCAGCTCAAGAACTGGCTCTTCCCTCATATACAAACATGCATAGATATCAGTCTAAGTCTCACTATAAAATAAATCAAAATCTATATCACACTTATCTTCATTCATCTGAGCTTGCTGCCTATATTTTCTAAGGAAAAAAGCAAACAAATCCTCACAAATAAACAGAAAATTGAAGCTGCATCCTTTTTTTCTTAAAAAAAAAAAACCTGAGAGAAGAAACCAATTGACTCCTCAGAATTCATTTTTCTGTGCTCTGTTGTCTGCCCCAATTACTTGGATAGACTGACCAGTTAAATTTTCTTCAGTCCTTTTCAGGAACTGAATTTCTTAAAATAGAATTTGTTCACATCACAATACCTAAAAAACTTTATTTTAATCTTCAAACTCCATGGAATAGGCAAAGAAAAGAGTTTTTCAAAGCTGAACAGAAACATAAATGTCCTCTCTACTTTAAATCAACATATATTCAGTTTACTAGGTTGTCTCTTTCTTGGGACAAAATATTTTTTATGTAATTAGTTCTTTTCTGAAGCCAATATAACTTGTAAAGTATGGATTTCTTCACTATACACAACACAACAATCAATTGTCCTAGTTTCTTATTTATTCTTGAACTTTCTTCCTGCTTTATTTCACCTTGTCTGACAAAAGAGATATTGTTTTATATGCATGTGAAATTAATAATCTGACAATTATGTGCACCAACTGGCATAGTCTTTAATTCACTTTTCTCTTATGCCTGATGAGCAATAATAGGAATTTACTTGTCACAGTTGTCAAAACCGTACTTTGAAGATGTAAGGGAACAAATTATTAATGGTATTGCTTAGTTTTTTTTTAAACAAGGATTTCTTCTCAATCGTTGGATGTACACTATAATTGCTAAAAATTTAGGATGACTTCAGATAATTATAACCATGAAAAAGAGGGTTCAAGGTGATACTTTAAAATGACTATGATATAATAAAGTACAATTTATATTGGTCAAGTTGTCTAACATATTTGGATAGTTATGGTTAGATAGATAGAGATTGCAAACCTCAGAATTGGACAAGTAAGCCTTTTAGTCTGAAATAACCCAACTGAGAAATGGTTAATGTTCACAGCTATGATATTGGGAAGCAGTACAAGAGGCTGAATTTAACATAAGGTTCAGGAAGAGTCCTGATTAAATGGACTAAAAGAAGTGAAATACATCTATTATACTTATATAATACCACAAAAGATTTCAAACCTAGAGAACAACATAGGTATAAAGAAAATAGAAGATCTTTATGGTGGGGAAGGGATTGAAGGACCCTTTTTAATTTTGTAACTAATTCAGTAAGCATTATTCCTGCAGTCCTAAAGCTTTCATTACCAACCAAATTCATTTAATTAGATGTTAACATCTACATTTCCTAATGATACTTAACAGTGTTGTTAAGAGATTCGATACACTGAGAATCACACAGTGCCAGTGCTTTGTTTTGAACACCCATAAGAATCTTGATTTCAGTATAATACAGTGTTAGTAAGGGAGAATTAATTGGACTTTATTACTAAAATTAAACTATCTCCAAAGTATTTCTGAGTGTAATGAAGATGATGGTTTTAGTGTATTACAGAGGGTGAAATTAAAGCTATTAGTACGGTGAGCGGGAAAGGCAGATTTGGCGGCTATAGGGGGCCATATTTTGTATTGGGAGCGCGCCCCTGCTGGTTGTCTGCTGTGGCGCGCTACGACCCCCTTGTTATCTCCTGTTCCCCAGGGGGTCTGAGTGATCGGGCCCTGGGCCTTCGGCTGATGCTATGTAACGCCAGGTCCGTCATTAATAAGGCCCCTTTCATTCACGATTTGATTTGTGAGGGGGGTGCGGACCTGGTGGGTGTTACCGAGACCTGGCTGGGCCAGGAGGGGGGAGTCCCTCTGGTGGAGATTTGCCCAGCCGGGTTTCGGGTTTTTCATCGGCCGAGGGCCCAGGGGAGGGGAGGGGGGGGTTGCGGTGGTTATTAAGGAGGATCTGTGTCCGAGGGAAGCCACTGTTTCTCAGACGACCGGCTGTGAGCTCCTTTTCATGAAGTTCGGTCCCAGGGTACAGGTGGGCCTGTTGGTCGCATACCTGGCTCCCTGCTATGCGGCAGCGGCCCTGCTTGAGCTCCTTGAGATCATAGCTGGCGTGGCGGTTGGGACCCCCAGGCTTATGGTCATGGGGGATTTTAACCTGCCCTCTGCCGGCAGTGCCTCGGGGATTGCTCAGGAGTTCATGGCTTCCATGACAGCCATGGGCCTGACCCAGTTAATTCGGGACCCTACTCACATGGGAGGTCACACCTTGGATTTGGTTTTTGTCTCTGATCAGTGGCAGAGTGATCTGGGTATAGGGGATATAGTTGTAGAACCCCTGTCATGGACTGATCACTCGCTCCTGAAGCTCGACTTCCGTTCCACACACCCTGACCGCAGGGAGGCGGGGCCGTTAAAATGGTACCGCCCCAGGCACCTGATGGACCCTGATAGGTTCCTGACAGAGCTTGGGCCATTTCCCGAGGCTCACACACACGACTCGGTTGAGGGCTTGGTCGCCACCTGGGATAGGGTGGCTGCTGGGGCCCTTGACCGGGTCATGCCCTTGCGGCCTCTGACCCGGTGCCGATCCCAAGTGGCTCCTTGGTTTTCTGAGGAGCTAAGGGAGATGAAGCGCCGGAAAAGACGCCTAGAGAGTAGTTGGAGGGCTAGCCGCTCTGGGTCTGACCGAACACTATTACGATCTTTTATTAAGACGTATTTAGTGGCGATAAGGATGGCGAGGAGGTCTTACCTCTCCACCCTTATTGCGTCCGCGGAAAACTGCCCAGCCGCCCTGTTTAGGGTGACCCGCTCCCTTCTGGAGGTGGGAGCGCGGGAAGATCCCTTGCAGGGGCGGGCTGAGGAGTTTTCCAGGTTTCTGCTGGACAAAATCGCTCAGATCCGGGATGAGCTGGACTCCGACTGGGCATCTCCGGGCGGGGGGGCGGGGGGGATATCGGTGAGGTCAATTGGGTTGAATTCGACCCTGTTACTTTGGAGGACGTGGACAGGATACTGGGGGGGCTTAATGCCACCACTTGTTTGTTGGACCCATGTCCCTCCTGGCTGGTTTTGGCCACTCGGGAGGTGACACGAGGCTGGTTCCAGGGTATTATAAACGCTTCCTTGAGAGAGGGGCTGTTACCCGCCGCCTTGAAAGAGGCGGTGGTGCGGCCCCTCCTCAAGAAACTGTCCCTGGACCCAGCATTGTTATCAAATCATCATCCTGTCTCCAACCTTCGCTTTGTTGCGAAGGTTGTTGAGAGTGTGGTGGCACGTCAGCTCCCGCAGTACCTGGATGAAGCGAGTTATCTAGACCCCCTCCAATCGGTTTCAGGCCCGGGCACAGCACGGAGACGGCGTTGGTCGCGTTGGTGGATGATCTCTGGAGGGCTCGGGACAGGGGTTGTTCCTCTGTCCTGGTCCTGTTGGATCTCTCAGTGGCTTTTGATACTGTCGACCACAGTATCTTATTGCGGCGGTTGGAGGGGTTGGGGGTGGGAGGCACCGTGTTGCGGTGGTTCGCCTCCTTCCTCTCCGACCGTTAGCAATTTGTGTTGACAGGGGGGCAGAGATCGGCCCCGAGGCCCCTACTGTGTGGGGTGCCTCAGGGGTCTGTGCTCTCGCCCCTGCTGTTCAACATTTATGTGAAGCCGCTGGGTGAGATCATCCGTGGCTTCGGGGTGGAGTTCCATCAGTACGCTGATGATACTCAGCTGTACATCTCCACCCCGGGCCACCCCAACGAAGCCGTCGAAGTGATGACCCGGTGCCTGGAGGCCGTGCGGGGTTGGATGGGTCGTAAGAGGCTTCGTCTCAACCCGACCAAAACCGAGTGGCTGTGGTTTCCTGCGCCCAGATATAGCTTGTTCCTTCGCTGGCCGTGGGGGGAGAGGTTTTGACCCCCATGGAAAGGGCGCGCAATCTGGGTGTCCTCCTGGACGTACGGCTGTCCTTAGAAGAACACATTGCAGCCGTCGCCAGGGGGGCTTTTTATCAGATTCGTCTGATTTACCAGTTGCGGCCCTTTCTGGATCTGGGCGCACTTCGCACAGTCACTTCCGCCCTCGTTATCTCCCTCCTGGACTATTGCAATGGTCTCTACATGGGGCTCCCCTTGAAGAGTCTCCGGAGGTTGCAGTTGGTCCAGAATGCAGCCGCGCGGGTGATTGTGGGTGCCCCTCGGAGCTCCCACATAACACCGCTTCTCCGCAGGCTGCACTGGCTTCCTGTGGCCTTCAAGGTGGTACTGATGGTATTTAAAGTGCTCCATGGCTCGGGACCTGGATACTTACGGGACCGCCTACTGCCATCATCAACCTCCCGCCGCCCAGTACGCTCTCACAGGGTTGCCCTGCTTGGGGTGCCGCCGCCTGATCGTTGTCGGCTGGTGGCTCCAAGAGTGCGGGCTTTCTCTGTGGGAGCTCCCTCCCTATGGAACAATCTTCCCCCAGAGATACGGGCCATGACGGATATCCTGACCTTCCGGCGCGCAGTGAAAACCCTATTTTTTAGACAGGCCGGCCTGGCCCAGTAATGGGTTCGGGTTTTAAATTTAATTGGGTTTTAACTGTTAAATTTTATATTTTTAACTTTTAATTTAATCCCTGATTTTATATTTCTAAATTTTCAGTTGGATGGAATACAGCCGGACCTATGTATTTAATATATTTTTAAACTGTATTTAAATTATATTTATTAATGTCAATTATGTGTTTTTAGTAGGCTGTACACCGCCCCAAGTCCCTTTTTGAGAGAGGGAGCGGTATAAAAGTTCGAATAAATAAATAAATTCGAAAATCTACAGTTGTATTATTTTAATATGGACCTATTTATATTTAATGATAAAGCCAATTAATTGTAATTTGTTGTTATTATTAACATTAATGCAAACTTCATACCACTAAAAATTAGTATGAAATCAAACAGCTCTCCTTTGCTATCTATTAAATCTAGTGAAAGAAAGAATCTCACATGAAATCATGAATTCCAAACCTTTAGGATGTTGAGGCACAATTTACATTGTGACTGCAGTGTCAGTAGTGCGTGTTGTAAAAGAAGTGACTAATCATAAAAAGTTGGGATTAGTATTTAGAGTATTATCTCTAGAATGCATACAGAGAGAAAAAGAAGTCTATGTACAAACAATCAGAAATAATCAGGGAGAAGCATTTCATTCTATCTGCTTTCTGCAGACAAAAGTAAATCTCTGGTTACTGGTCTAGAAGAGTGGTGGCTAACCTTTTCAGCTCCTGTGTTGAAAATTGTGCACGTACATGCACGCACATGCTTGCATGCCAGCACCCAGAAGGCAATGTGTGCTGGCCCTGCCCATGTCCCCTGCGCATGGGCGTGTGATCCCCCCCGCATGTGTACCGCACATCTCTGTGCACATGTGCGTGTTCCCCCCATGCTCTATGCATCTCTGTGCATGCGTGCAAGACCCCCGCGCACTGCATATCTCTGTGCATGTACATGCACCTTCCGCGCACCCCCGCACCCTGTTTATGCAACCCAGATACCAGAAAATTAGCTGTTGGGCAGCAGCGCACATGCACATGTCAGTGGGACTCTTCTGGGTGACCTCTCACATGCCGGCAGAAGTGGCTCTGCATGCCACTTCCAGCATGTGTGCCATAGGTTCGCCATCACGGGTCTAGAAAATAATTTTATTTATCAGTTTTTTCCCTCAAATGCCTATGGAGTAGACCTTCAAAGCACTGTGCCAAATACTCATCAATTTTATTAAGTATGAATGATAATATCACATTCTAACAATTGACTCATGGACATATCACATTTGAAAACAGTGCCCTGTTATGATTAGCTGTATAAGCAAATGTTGACTTAAAAATGATTTGGTTTACTCTTGCTATAAGATTTTAGCAATAAAATATTGGATTATGTTTCTGCAGCCCTAAAATCAGTGGTAGTATTCAGCAGGTTCTAACCAGTTCTTGAGAACCGGTAGTGGAAATTTTGAGTAGTTCGGAGAACTGGCAAATACCACCTCTGACTGGAGAATTTACAGTATCCTTCCCCTGCCACACCCACCAAGCCACACCCACAGAACCGGTAATAAAAAAATTTGAATCCCACCACTGCCTAAAATGTACTTTGTCAGTCTTTTTTGACATGTGACTGACACCTCATTTCCCCTTTCATAGTTATGTAATACAAAAATTACTCATCTCTTGTATAAATTAGTAATCACAATTCTTGCACTCTTTCTCATTACATGAAAAATTCTTTATGATTCAGGTGACATTTTAAAAGGTGGGATTCTAAAGTTAGATACTTTAATCTATATTTAAATACTGAGCTAAGCTAGAGGTTTTTAAATAGTTCCGTTTGACTTGCAGTGCCAAACAAGATTAATGCACTTTTAAATTCTGAGAAAATTTGAATTTCTAGTAGTATTTCTTCCAGATCAATTCCTGAAATAAACAGGAACTTTGGGATGTAGAGTCTGAAATATGTAGTTGTTTGTACCATTTATCATTTCAAAGAATTAATAATTTTTGGCATATCACAAACAAAGTTGAATATTGCAACAAAGACATTAGAATTGTCATTTTGCCATTGCTCAAAGATGGGACTCAGTCAAAAAGTAGAAAGCAGATGAATTACAAGATGTAAAGCAGAAAAATTACAGCTCTATTCCCAAACTTTGATTTAAAGAAGGGCATTGCATTGGATGCTATTTAGGAGATTAGTAATGCAGGAGGCATTTGTTAAGAAGAAGAAGAAGAAAAGATGCTGCCTACAAATGTTCTTGTGTACTTTGAATTTAAAAAGAAAATAGAAGAACAAATACAGCAGTAGATGATGGATGGAAAACAACATCGAGCTTGGTTGTCAGAGAATAACACTGTCATTTTGAAAGACAATACTAATTGAGAGTGAAGCAGTGCTTTGCCACTGCAGGAACAGTTTTCCTAAGCACAAAACAAACAATGAACCCTACTTTCATCAATTATTGAATGAAACTGACTGAAGCAGACCTTGTCACTGCCTATTGCCCTTAAACTCTCCTGATGTCAGGCGCAAGAAACCAGAGCAATGCCATGAACTGGTCAAAGTTGTTTCCTTATTGTTGCCTGCCTATTTTCAAGAATCTTGTCACACTGACTGCATTCTCTTAACGACAGCCAGATAAGGGTTAGAGGCATTCATGGGATGTGTATGTGTGCATCATTTCCTACTATGCAAGGACTCTAAGCTAGCCAGTCTCTTCATACTTCTCCCTGCTCTACCTGGAGATTTCACTACAAAGCAATGTATTTCTTTCTACAGAAGAGTCTGTAAATAACATCAAATACCTTGCTTTATGAAACAATCAGTTTAGACCAATCAGCAACTAACACATTGAAGTGGCTTGGTAAAGCTTGGATGGAAGCCATGATTCCCCAGTGCATCTTTGCTAGGCTGTGTGATGGTATGTTGGATTGACCTTAGGAGACAGAAGGAAAACCTGCAGCCTAGACCAGGGGTGTCAAACTCAATTTCATTAAGGGCAACATCAGGGTTATGTTTGACCTCGGGAGGCTGGGGTGGGTGTGGCAAGGGTTGGCATGGCCAGATCAATGTGTCAGGGGAGCCCGAGCGCTCTGCCAGGAAAAGCTCTGTTTTCTCCCAAGCTCTGTTTTCTGTTGTGCCAGCCTCCTACAACTCTCTGTCAGTGAAAACAGAGCTCCCAAGCATGTGGTCCTTCATTTTTGCTGGGAGAGGCACCATGACCCAGCTCCTTGCTGTCCAGGGTGGCTCCACAAGCCAGATCTAAGCACCCCGCAACCAGATTTGGCCCACCAGTCTTGAGTTTGACACTCCTCACCTAGACAATGGTCTGATAAGAAGTAGCTCAGTCCACAAGTGGGAGAAAAGCATGGGAAGCATTTCAGATGTGACCCTCCCTACTTTTCCTAAGACTAAAAAGAGAGGACGGGAGAAATGCTTTCAGTGTTTCAAGATTCTGTTCAATATAACTTCACAATAAAGACGGTGCTGGTGCTTCTGGTCATGCTTCTTGTCTGGATTACCTAGAAAGGCTAACAGCTCCAAGGTCCTGGCGTGAGCTGTTCCTAATCAACAGTGGGGGCAAGAGTTGCCCCATTGCAGTAGACAGAACCCTAGGTCCAGGCTTTCTAGGTTGCACCACAGGTCCAACGAAATCCAAAAGAATTGCAGAGCATTTGTTTTAAATCTATTCCAGGAAGCCACCAAGGACAATTACTCAGAAAATATTATATTCTGTTATAAAATAATATTATATTTTCTGAGTAATTGTCCTTGGTGGCTTCCTGGAACAGATTTAAAACAAATGTTCTACAATAAAACTTTCCAGGGCTCAAATGATCCTTCCAAAGTTTTGTATGATTTTTTATAATAAAACCTGTCACATTTAACACAAAAATTTTGCATGCTATAAATGCCCTTACTACTAAAATAATTATATATGCACTACTGAATCTGTATAGCTTTGGATTGAAAGACAAAAGATTCTTTGGAATTCTTAACTATCACCTATCTGCAATTCCTTAAAGCAACTGCATCATTTGCTGGAGTTTATGACTGACCTCTACAGCTGTTTCATGATCTTAATCAACAATCAAAAAAGCTTTTTAAGACAGCTACCTCTTCACCTGTTTCTAGAAATCCAACAGTATCAGAGTGTGTCTACCTTCTAGGGCATTAGTGTCAAACTCTCTGTGTCACATTGCTGTCATATGATGTTTCATGACATTTTTCCCATTTGTGGAGCTGGGGTGGGCATGGCCTCCATGTGACACATTCAACCCACAAGCCGCCAGTTTGACACCCCTGTTCTAGGGAAATGTTATTCTTATCTTAACTGTAACCCTAGCTCTCTATCCTTCCTATGTTTGACTTTTAGAATTCAAGTTGGCAATGAAGATACAATTATTTATGAGATGAGGGTAGTTTTAGATGTCTGTCATTTTCTATTTTTTAGTTATTTCTGTTGTTTTCAATAACTGGATTTATCATACTGCTTTTATGTAAATGCTCTGGAGTTTGTGGATTTTGGTCAGATATAATTTATATAAATAAATTGTATAAATAATACACACCCATCATGATAATCACACAGGGTAGGTAATTCATGAAAAGCACAAAAAAGAATAGTAAATAGTAATTAAATTATATTGAGATATAAAATTAAAAAATAAAAAGGAAAAATAGCTAAATGTGATTTATAGCAACACTTTTCATAACACTTTCCATGCCTTTCTATCCTTGTAAAACACCCTTGTTTATACCATATCTATTCAAAGATACTGTTATTCTTTAAACTTCTAACCTCTAACTTTTTCAGAACCTCAAAAAATTCAACCATGTTTTTCTCATTCTTCCCCCTTTTCATAACCCATTTGCTCATTGTTTATATGCTTATTTTATCATTTGATTCTGATTCCTTCTCTCTGCATAACCAAATCACCTCAATACCTTTATTTTGATTACAAATATTTTTATCCAATCCATTCATTAATTTTGGAAACTATTTTATATTTTACAGCAGATATATTTAAGGTAAGATATTATTCTCATTACACTGAAATGACTTTGATATTTCTCCAGGAATGTCAACTTCTATATAATAAAGGAGGAAATGCTTATATACTTTCTTTCAGCAAACATGATTCTTCACATGTTAACAATCTTGATAGATATTATTTCTATATTTTTATTGAAATTTACTCACATATACATTTACTCATATATATTCAAATACTCAACTGCTGCATACCACAGCCAGTTTGGTCTAGTAGTTAAGCCCCAGTTAGAAAGCAGAAAATCAGGAGTTGCAGTCCTGGCTTACCTATGAAAGCCAGCTGGGTACCCTTGGGCCAGACACCCTCTCTTAGCTCAGCTCACCTCACAGAGTTTTTGTTGTAGGGAAAATTGGAGGAGGAAGATGAATATGCTCATCTCAAGTTATAACAGCAATAGCACTTAGACTTGTATACCACTTCACAGGGCTTTACAGCCCTAAGCAGTTTACAAAATCAGCATATTTCTTCCAACAATCTGGTTCCTCATTTTACCAAGCTTGGAAGGATAAGTCAATCTTGAGCTGGTGAGATTCAAACTGTCAAACTTCTGGTAGCCAGCAGTCAGCAGAAGTAGTCTGCAGTGCTGCATTCTAACCACTGCCCCACCACGGCTCTTAAATAAATAAACCATCTAAATTGAATCCTGTATATTCCCATTCACTGGATTCATCAAATGTATGTTTATGGTTAAAATGTAAATGATCAAGGAATGGGATAAAAAAAAATGCAAGACTGAAGGTTTTTTTTTCCTTTTTCAAACTCCTAATGGAATTATTAAGTATGAATTTGAAATAACAGCCAGGACAAAATGTGTTTGCTATGACTGAATCTGAGTTTACTTCTAATCCATTGTAAACACTTCAGTTTACTTTTTTTAAAAAAATCATATTTAAAATTTGGTATATATACATATGTTTTTGTTTATACAATATAGTTTGTCTTATTGCAGTTAATAGATATATATAAGTAAAGCAATATTTTTTATCATATTCTTTGCCTCTGTTACTTCTTTTGATATTTGTATTCTTTTTCCTATTTCTTTTTAATAGAAAAGTCAAACAGCCTGAAATTGATTGAATGAATAGGTATGTATATGTATATGTGTATGTGTATGTGTATGTGTATGTGTACGTGTACGTGTATGTGTATGTAAGATTGAGACTATCTTGGCAATGTTTCAACAAGATCTCACTTGCCATCTTCAGGCTGGTGCTTTCGGCTTTGTGCTTGCATACCTGTACCTGTGAAAATCTACGAAAACAAATATATATATAAAAGCAAAATATCACTTACACATCATCACAAAATCTCCAGAACCATAAAGCCTACAAACTTGAAATTTGGCATGTATGTTCCTCTTGGCTTCTAGGTGCTCACTAAGAAAGGATTTTTCAAAGTGACCATTAGAGCATTAGTATTTCATATATTATTATTAACATGTTCTGATGCTAAGATTCTACTCCCCTTCCCTACCTTAAAAGAAATCTCTTCCAAATGCAAAACACAGCAGAGGAGAGGAGTTTCAATTTCAGTTTTAGTTTCACAGCACCAAGCAACTTTAGTACAGAATAGTTGAGCTAAGCCATGCCTAGTCTCCATGCTGTATCCTTCTTGCTCACATAGCAAATACTGTTTCAGTTTGTAAACAGCCCTCAACTCTCTCACACACTGACAGGATGCTAGCCAGATGAATACCGATGCATGCTAGTAGGCAGAAGCAGAATGTTCCCCTTATTTTCCTCCCCAAAAACTAATCCCGACCACATAGTTTCGTAGTGAAGCACGGATATTGAGCTAGTAGTACATAATACAGTTGAAAATATTTGGGCAGAAAATCTTGGGGAGAGTTTTTAATTGCTGTTATCTTGCCAAACATTGATAATGAAATAGATTGCCCAAATCTAAATTCAACTTTAGTCTTGTGAAAATAGCATGGAATTCTGGTGCTGTTTTTTTTAAGTGCTGTCATGTTTTCTGTAATATTTACTTGTGATTATCTAAAACAACATTAGCTAATATTAAGCCCAATAAATTTTGGAAACAACTGCTTTTGTGATTCATTATCAATGTTAATTAGGCTAGCAAATAATTTTTATATTGTCACTTTTAGAAAGGTATATGATTTCAATTGCAATTGATGCATATATCGACTTTGGTACCTAATAAAGAAACAAGTTGTTTGCAAGCAGATTAATTATATGAAATACTTTTTAAAATGAAGATAGTGAATATATTTGCTCTTCTTAATATTATTTACTATAGCTTTAATAATGACACTGAAAAAAACAAATTGGGCAGAGACTTGTTAAGTATTCGTATTTATTAGAAAACATTCTATATTTGTCCAAATCAATGCTAATTAATTTAGTTTTAGTTGAAGTAGAATTAATTATGGAAATGAATTTCCTCTAAATCCCATTTCAAAGGAAATATTTTTTGAGAAATTTATTTTTCTGTCAAATGTTTTAAAACATGTATTGATAGCAATGTTAATAGAGTTTTAATATATTAAAATAAATTATATCTGATACTCTTATTAGTAGAGTCTGATATATTTATTTTAGGAACAAACCAAGATTGACGTGGAAAGCTATAACTACTTAAAATGTTTATTTTTTAAAAATCAATACTGCAGTATATTTATATCTGTATATAAATGCATGACAACATCTCTTGAATCTAATATCTGATTATCAAGCTTGTGTCAGATGTAAAATTATTACTGACATAGACATAATATTATTTTAAAACAATTTTATAATGTTCTGTCCACATCAAAATCTGAAGCGCCATTTCAAAAAATTTGTTATAAAGCTACTTATTTCATTCTTCATTTATGTTTCTTAATTAATGTGTGTGTGTGTGTGTGTGTGTGTGTGTGTATCTTCAAACGTAGGATGTATAAATTAAGAAATAATGTTATCCCAATGCATTTTGTTTGGTGAAAAGTATGTGGATTTTGACCATTATGCTGCTAATTGTATTCCTATTTTTTTCCTCAGCAACACTGACCTCCATACCCAGCATGGTATTTTGTCCTGGCCTGTTTTCTCACACCAACACATGCTGGGTTACAGCTGTCATTTTTGCTGTTTCCTGCTAGTGGTGCTGACACCAGGCATGTTTTAGCACATTAAATTCTTGTTTCAAACTCTTTGACAGCTGCCTAAATCAAAAGTGATTCTTCTTCAAGCATGATTCTCACAAAGTTGTCTGCATCAAGATGTACTAAAATCGGGATTACAGGTATTCCAGCAACTGAACTATGTACCATTTAGTATCAATAATTTATATTATGATGGAAATATTCTGATTCCCTTTGTTTGATAATCTTTGCTACTTTTTGCCATACTTAAAAAAAAAACCCTGATATCCATAGATTATTCACTTGAAACTCATTTTGAAATTGTTTTGAAACATTACCTTTGATTCAGATGTTGCATAGTAACCATTCAGTCTGCATTTAAAATATGGAGATGAAGCTATTAGATTGTAATAATTCTACTAAAGCTGGGACATAATGAGAAATTATAACATTCCTATTGTAAATAAACTGATAATCAGCTGATAGCCAGGTGATAGAATCATGCCATCTATTCTTAATGTTTATTGCAATGACTCAAATATATTATTCTGTTACAATGTTCACACTTTTATTAGAAACCAAGAAGCATGGCCAGTAGGTAGGTATATGGCTGTGCCCAAATAGCCTAGCTGTCTGCGTGTGCCCATGTATACCCAGTTTCCCTGCTGAATCCCCCAGCAGAAAACAACAGGTAGCCAGAGACATTTAAAACAGCAAAGTAAGTCATGCAAGGGATGTAACTAATTTAAATGCTATGCAAAAGACTTCTTTCAAATGCTTTTCACACTCCTAGCAGATCAAGCAATCAGAACAGGGAATTTGGAAGTCTTCTAGTCCAATCCCCTTGCTCAAGCAGGAGACCCTATACAATATGAGACAAGTGGCTGTCCAGTCTCTTCTTAAAAACCTCCAGTGATGAAGCACCTACAACTTCTGAAGGCAAGCTGTCCCACTGGTTGATTGTTCTCACTATTAGGAAGTTTCTCCTTAATTCCGGATTGCTTCTCTCTTTAGTTTCCATCCATTTTTTCTTGTCTTGCCTTCTGGTGCTTTGGAATATAAGTTGACCTTCCCTCTTCCTTTTGGCAGCCCCTCAAATACTGGAATACTGCTATCATGTCACCCCCTAGTCTTTCTTTTCTTTAGACTAGTCATACACAGATCTTGCAACCATTATAGATAGATGTAAATAGATGTGACCAAACTGTTTGTTTAAACATTTTCATTATACCCATAGTCTACATGCACAGCAAATGATGTGGCATCACATTTTACCTTAGGTTACAAAATAAAACATAAATCAAAGTATAATTGGCTAAATTAATTTCCAATGGTAGATAGGAATCTTTCAGGATATGAATCCAGAAAGTAGATGCTTGTGTGTACATATTGCCAAACCTAATTTGTCTAAATGTAGCAGTTACATATGTGTGATAGGCAAAATAAACTAAGCATAAGAGCCACATTTTCCACAAAGAAATTAGGTTGTATTGACTTTCTGGAACATTTCCTTTAATAAAAGAAATTTAAATGGTTACAAACCCTATTAGCTTACCAGCCCATGGGCCTATTAAAGTTGCCTTAATTTGATCTCTGCACATAGTTCTTTCATCTGATATACATCTATAGTCACAGAGGAGACCAGAATAATTTCTCTGATTAGAATTTTTAACTTGTACTTGTGCACACATAGAAACTATTTCACCAATATACCTTAAGAGATCTTGTATCAAACTAAGCCGGCAGAAATGGGGAATATTTTTATTCTGATTGTGATTAATTATTTTATAGTTAGATTCCTGTCTTAGTTTTTTGAATTACTTCTTTTTAGTTCAATAAGCAAGCTTTATATTAAGCTGCCATTAGGGGGCAAATTTAACATTCAGAAATCAATTAAAAGCATTTTATTTCAGTAGATTGTTAATAGTCAATTCATGCATTCCAAAGAAGATTGGGTAGCTCACAGAGGATAGAAAAACATGACCACCTATGAGGAGCAGCTTTCCATACACACTTAGTTTCTGACTTTGCTATTAAGCATTGAAAAATAGGGGGAATGAATGGAGAGAATGGATCCAGGTGGGGAACTGTGAGGGGTTGAAATCGGAATTGCTCTCTACTCTTTTCAAAAGGAGGTTCCTATCCCCTACACAAATGTAGAGGGAGGGGGAGAGAGGGGAGGAGAAGGAGAAGGAGTGAGATCTATCAGGCATTCATCCATTCACAGGAATGGAGGAAACTCCATTGCTCTCCATTGCACTCACAGGCATTCCAGCTGGTGTTCCAGTTGCCTGACAAACGCATCCATACCCTGGTGTTTCCAAGGAGGTCCACAGGCAGCCTCACCCTCCCAATTTTTCCCAAAGCAAATACTAAGACAGAATGAGAAGGTGGGTGTATGTAGCAAGAAAGGTGAATGCCAACAGCCTATAGACAGGAAGTGAAGGTGATGCCTAAAGATTGAGAGCTATTGCAAGTAGGCAAAAGGACACAAGCCATAGGAAGGTCAGAATCCTGCCTGAAGTTTGGAGTTTGGCCAGTTCAGCAGTAACACTGAAACAGCACATCATCCCAACCAGTGTAAGAACCTTTAGTGGAGAAAAGGTAAAGGTTGTACGTTAGTTTAAAGACTTTGAGACTTTTATTTGGACAGAATATACTGAGTACTAAAGATACTCATAATAATAATAATAGTCATAATAATACTCATAATAAGGCACCAACATGCCTACCATCCCTGTCCTATTGTTTCTTTTATTTTTCTTATATGTACCCATTTCATGTATTCATAACTATGTATATACTTATACCTATTATCTTGTAAGCGCTTGACAAATAAAATAAAAAAATACATTCACATGTATTTTGATAAACCTAGAAGGGTGGCGTTGACTCAGAACAACAGCCTATTTTAAGGAAAGTGTTTGTTGCAATAAGGCATTTTGTACAAATTTGCTAAGCTACAGTGTGTCCAGTCTTTGGAGAGCAAAGATCCCTCACAGGATCAAATTGTCTGGAACGTTCTCTCTTAGATGCTAAGTCTTCATATATTCTCTGCAACAAACAAAAGAAAAACAATAGCCATAGGAGTATGCAGTCCATAACCACAACAAAGTGCCTATAAGGTATAATAATATAAAAATTGTGCAAGTATTATATTAACTCAAAAGAGGATGACCCTAGCTTAAACTGATTCTCTCACAAAACAGAGCATTAGATATAAAAATGATTTTAGACATAAACCAAAGTCCTCAGAGCTGTCTGAATTTCCTACCTCATCAGCCAATTCTTACTAAAACCAATCCTTGTGATTTTTTTCAAGTTAACACGTTCATATATCAGTTACAACCAATCCACTGTTATAATTCTGTCTTTAGGAACTCAAACGGCACTTAAAATCTAGGCAGGAAAATCAATAAACAGTTTGAATAAGGTTTTTTTTTTTTTTGTAGATACTAAAATGTCGTATAACAGTGAAGACTTCTACAGAGTCTAATAATCTAGTTGTTCCTTTTTAAATGTGAGTGTGTGTCTGTTTCCCAAATTTTAAATTCTAAGTTTATTTTTCTCCTGCACTTTAATCACAACAGTTCACAGGTCCTTTCTCAACCTGGGTTGTGGTGGCACCTGCATTGTGTTTATTTGCACAATGCTTTTCTCTTATCCAATGTGCTGTTTCCACTTCTGTACCATAAAGTTCTCACTCTATGTATGTCATCTGTATATTGAGAAGGCACTATGGGAATATTGTAATAAATATGTATATAATAAGGCTCTGATGAGTAATCTAAAAGTGCTTTGGATATTGCATGAGCATTGCACCTTTCCACAATCATTAAAGGAATTTGATATTTTTCAAGCCTTCCACTCAAGCCTGGAAAAAATGCCATATTTTCTTTTTACATGAATTATTCACCTCACATAATGACCATTAATATGGTTTGCCACTTCTCCTTACTTCTTTTGGCTCTCTTTTATCATGTCCATATTACCCTTTAGTATTTATACTAACTGTATTTATATTTTATATAAATATATATATATTTTCTTTATACTTTTAGTATTTACATGAATTTTTTTTCAGAACCGTAGTCCTGTTCAAAACAGAATAACCCCACAATAAAATAATAGTTTCTACATACTTGGGAGAATCCCTAGTTACAGGTACTTCTTTTAAAATGTCAATAAATTAAACACACATATTACAGAAAGCCTACTTGCTCAGTAATTACTAGAACTTTGCACCATTAAAGAGAAATCATATATAGCAATGTCCCCACTAGTGATTTACAGCATCATCCAACCATCACTGTAATGGGATAAAATCTGTCCCGTTATTTATTTATTACACCAGCAATGTGCTAGATATTGCGATAAATTGCTGTCATGAAAATACAGAAAGTTGATGTAGCATGACTAAGCTATAGAGTTACCATGCTTGAACTTATAATAGGCTAGTTTTAATTCAGGAACAGGGTATACAGATTTCAATTTGGCTGGACATAGAAACCCCAAACCCAGCAATTGCAAAGACTTTCAGAGACAACTATTCCCATTGCCACTAACATGCTATCGTCCCCATTTGATGTCACACCATTAACGACCCCATTGCTGTGTTTGATCTTTCTGTAAGGCTGTATTAAATTAAGTTCCTTTATGAGTTCTCTTTCGCTTCCTTTAACTAGAAGCATGCTACACAAAAATCTTAAAAGCAGCTGTATATAGTTTCTAATGATGTCCAGAAAGCTGGAGCTCCTGAGTTTAATTGTGGCTAACCATATATCAATCTTGTTGCAGTAAGAGATACATATATATGCTGAATAATTCACACTAGTTAAAATTTTATTTACTTAAGCTTAAAATATAATTTTATTATTAACTTCTTGATTGACCAAATCTTTCTTGCATATTCCAACCATAGATATGAGACTTTTTGGTTTGAAAATCCAAATCCATGATGCTCAGAGTTGGACTTCAGAAATCTAACAGGAAAGTATTCAGGCATTTTCCTTCTGTGCTATTACTGTGCTCTGTTAAACAGAAAATGTGTTCTAACTAGAATGGTAACCCAATTTGAGTGATGCATGAAATCATCCATCTCTTCATTTTGCAAAATGCTTAGAGCTCCTTTGGGATAAAAAGTACTGTACATTATAAGACAACATTTTTTCTTATGTATTTAACTTGTCAAGTAGTCTTACTTTTGCTTGAATCAAACAGCAACCTTAGAATAATATATTCTCTGAACCACTTTTACTGTTAATGCTTTTGAATGGGAATATGTCCCATTGCTTTTTGTACAGCTTATTCTGTAGTCTCTGTTTATCACTTTGAAAAGAAATACATGAAACTTTCTCTTTCTCTCGCTCTCTAGTGACATTCTGGCCTTGGATGCCTGAAATATCATTTTATTTGTCTGAGTATATGAGTATTCAGAAAGTGACTAGGTGCATTCTAAAACTAGGTTGTAGGGAGTTTTTTGGTTTAGTTTTGCTTATATGGTTTAATTACTAAGTCTTTCACCCCAACCATTTTTCAGAACCTGTTGAGCTAGTTACATTAAGTTTTTGATATACATACATTCTTGAGACAATAAAACTCAATGCAAAATCCTATAATGTAAAATCTGAGTTGACTTTAACTGATAATTATAACACATTAGGTATGGGAAATGATAGATTAAATATGTGCCATCAAGTTGCAGTCAATTTTTAGTGACTAGATATAGATACATATGTAGAGACTACACATACTGTATACATACAAGCCACATATCTATCTATAGTGGTATATCAATATTTTGATATATGTAACTAAGTTAACAATGATATGAGAATATGCTGGAGGCAGAAGATCATCTTAATGATAATGTCAAAGGCATCATTTAATTTTGTTCAGTGCTAAAATTCTCCTGTATTTTACCAAGAAAAGCACACAGAGAGAATATAAAATAGGAACCGAATCCATAAATTGTTTTGTTGTTTATTGTTTTTTTTAGAGAAACTTTCTGAATCAAATTAAATGTCCAAATAATAGGATACCTTGTGAAGTCTTGAAATAGATATAGCCTATATATCTATTTCAACACAATAGATTTTTCAATACGCGTTCAGGAAATTTACTAAAAACAGAACAAAAATTATTATTTTTTACCTCAAGACACTAGATCAGCTGCATAAGAACTCTCAACAATAGAGAAGGCCACTCACCAACACTTTAAAAAAATCAGAATCTAACTACTTCCAAAATATATTTAAAAAACTAATTATCCCTCCCCTTCCACTTATTTTAAAATTGCCCTAATAAAAAAACAAACAGAAACATACCCCAAGAATAATACTCCTATAGATTTAAAAAATTACATTGGAGCACATCAGCAGTTTACCAGGGATCAAAATGGCCCACAAACTTACAAAAACACTACAAAAACTTCTGTAAAAACCCAAACATCGCCAGATTGCAATCACCATTGCATAAGACAAATAAGGTACCAGCTGAATAAAAGAAAAAGAATCATAACTGCAATGCAGCAAGATAGATACACAACAGCTGCCCATGCCCTCAATACATATCACAAATTTGACTGAGAAAACATGAGAGGAGGGGCAGATCACACAAACAACAAGTGGACTATACAAGAGAAAGGCAGTGCCACCCCAACAACAAATTAATCCAAATAATAATAATCACAGGAAACCTCCAATCGCCAATCCATTCCTCCAACTTCAGATTTTACAGATTACAAATACTGCAAGGCAATCTCCATTTCTAAACTGTTGCACAGAAGAAATCTCACTGGGATGTGAGGTGAGAACATTTGCAAACAAACATATTTTTTTGTCTTTTAATGACCCCATAATCCTTTACATCAGGGCAACTGAATGAACCTGAGTGTTTAGTGGCCAGGTGCCCTTCCTGCTGCCAATGCAGAGTTCACAGCAGACATTTTCTCAATGTGCCCAGAGAGAGAAATATTTGCCGCTACCTAGGATCGAACTCACAAGCTCCTGATTGTGAGGTGAGAGTGCCACGTCTAAGCCACTGCACCATTCATTTGCAAACAAATAATCCTGATAAATTCTCCCCAAACCCAGAAATCCAACTATTAAGTATGTACAATATCCTGTTTCCCATAGGGACCAACTAGATTGCTGTTGGAAATCAATAAAGGCTTCATAGATACAGATTTCTCCTCTTACATCCCAGCAAATGGTAGACAGTGATCAATTCCCTTTGATGCAGGAAGTAATATCTAGCTTGTATTAAATGAACAGCAGTATGATTAATATCCATAGTTGACTGAAAGCATTTTTGCACATACTATTTGTTTATTTATTTAAATGATTTATAGCGCCATTCATTTTCCAGAGTGTCTCTAAGCCACATATAAGGATGAAAACCAATGATGGGTTTCAAACAATTTTCCTACTGGTTTGATGTGAGGCTGTGCTTTGCATGCACACACAATGTTTCCAACTCACCACCTGCTGCAAGCCCTACTGCTGCAATTGGATGTGCCACGCAAAGCAGCTGAGGTTGAAAAGCAGGAAATAAAGATCATTATAGAGCCAGGGCAGATGGGAGGGCCCAGCAGCTGATTGTCAGAGTGAACCGGTTCACTCATAGATGATCTTTGGAGCTACCGGTTCAGCTGAATCGGGCCAAACCGGTACAATGCCCCCATGGATGAAAACCACCCTAATCATATAACTTGTTGTAATGTTCCTGCTAAACAGGAACTCTCAAAAAAAAAAGGCACTTCACTGAAAGAGCTCACATTAGCTCCTGAAGGATCAGCCAGGTCTCCAGAGTCTTAGAAAAGATTAGCAGGTTTGGGTCTACATAGATCACTGGGATGAGGATGTTTCACAGGGCAGGTGCAGCCATAGAGCTGTTCTCATCCTGGGCTCATTTTGAATCAGTTTGCCAACAGCTTGTATGGTATTCAGTCTGGACAGCAGATTATTACATCTTCCCATGGGAAAATCGCCTTGCTGCTCTGTCTTGCCATCTTTCTGCTCCTGGAAAGCAGTTGTCAATTGCTTTTGTTTTTGTGGTCTGGTCTTCCTAGATACATACACCTCTATGTGTGAGTGTGTTTGTGTGTGTGTGTATTTGAGTGAATAAGAAAGAAGGAGCAAGAAGGAGCAAGTACAGTTACATGTAGATAAAATTATCAGCTGAAAAAGAAAAAAATCCTTCTCTTGCTCTTTCTAATATCTTTTACAGCTACCATTTCCCTTTCATAGAGTTGTAACTGTTATAAATAAAAGGTTGTCCATTCTAAACACATTGGAATCTTAATTTGTTCTTAATATTTCTTTTCTTGAGCATATTACTTTTCCCTGTATTAGAAAAGGTCTAGTGGTTCACTCTTTCACCTATTTTGCCTAAAGTACACAGATTTCAATTAGAGCTCCCAAATAATCCTGGTTTATTCATTATTTTAAAGCAGGGGCCCCAAACTTGGCAACTTTAAAACTTGTGGACTTCAACTCCCAGAATTCCTCAGCCAGTTAGGCTGCCTGGAGAATTCTGGGAGTTGAAGTCTAGAAGTCTAATATTTGCTATTTCTTATTTATATAAGCATTGTATATTCACAAATCAATGGCATTCTCAGGAAAAATCTGGATTTTAGTAGGTTATAGGAGAATCATATCAGTGTTGGGATGGTTATATATCCCTCTCCTCCAATGTTTTTAAACATAGTTAAATGACAATTTGGGAATATTTTCATATGTATAAATGAAAATATGCAGAATGAAAAGTAAGCAGCCTTTGTATTATTAGAATTTTTATTTTAGGTGCAACACTTTATTGGATTAGAATAAATTATTTAGCTGTATCATTTACTTTATTATTAAAGAACTAAATCCTGAAATCATTTGTGATATTACGATTTGTTTATGGAAGCTATAATCTGAGATCCAGCTACGTAGGGAAATGGCTGGTATTAGTAGATTGATTCTCCCCAAATAATTAGTATTGTGCAGACATATTATATTCTTATTTATTGTATGCACATGATTATATTTTAAATTAGAAGCAAATATTAAATATGCCCACTGTAGAAATGTCTGCTACCATTTGATGGGAGAAAGACATAAGTTGATTAGTTTAACAAATGAACAGTCTGAAGTCAATTGAAATGGTGGCTCGTTGTTGGATAAAAAGCAGAGTTCAGAGGAAAGAAAGGCTCAAAATCTGAGAAAACTTTGTTGGGCGAAGACATCAGAATTGGCTCTTGAGAAAAAGAGAAAATACTGTAAAAATAGTGAGGCATTAAGTAAATAACAAAGTAAGTGCTATAGAGCTCCAAGAAACCAATGTAAAAAAAATCCTATATAAGTCTTTGAGTCAATTTCCTACATGTTTATATAAACTGATTTTTCTATAAACAAGCATTATAATTGATTTATTGTGAATACAGTTTTTATTTATCTTTTATTTATGAAAGACTACATCCCTGTGACATGCCCAAACAACCAACATTTAATTTCAATGGAGTTAAAGGTACTTTATTTCCTCTGTTTGTACAGATTTAAACTAGATGCTAGTGTAACTTAAAAATACTTTGGGGTGTATTATTTCTCTTTACTTTTGTTCACTCACAACCGTTTGATACTTTATAAATTACTTATCTTCCATTAATAATGCTTAACATGGGGTATTAACCTCCTATACATTTCTAATTAGTTTTTAATGAATTTTAGTTCGCTTGCTGACTAACTACCACAAATTTAATCTCTGTTACTGAAGCACAAGACAATCACCCTTGGGAATTCATGCCCTTGAAATTTTCATGTTAAACTAGCATGACTCAAATGAAAATGCACCTATGCTTATCCCGCTGGCTTTTATCTGTAATGGGTTCTGAATAATATACATATAACTTCTAATGGCAATATACTACCTAAGCTTTACTACATAACCAAACCTTTGTATTATTCCAAATGCAACTAACAATAGTCTACATATCAACTTTCAAGTAATGGAGAAAAACTTCAAAAGAATATGAATATCTAAACAAAATTAAAATGTGTAATAACAGTTGTGTTATTACATGCAACAATTTCTTTCTCAAGTAGAATATATTTAAATAAAGCATTAATTTCACTGGATCTCCAACAACAGAAATACTATGAAGTCATTTTTAAAATATTATTTCTTGCTGAAAAAGATGCAGTCTAAAATCTATTGAAATATTTACATTTTTTTCACTTCTTTTTTACTGGTTAACTAAAAGAAGGTAAGCAAAAAGAAAAAACAGAAAGAAAAAAGACACACAAACATATATATACACACACACACAAAAGTAATTTTTTAGGAAAATAACTTAAGCAAAACAAAAAACGATCTTAAAAAATTATAAAAGGGGCATTCTGATAGTCCCCTTCTCTTTGCCAGCCTTTTTTCCCCACTACAATTAATTACTACTTGAATATTTTTATCCTTATTTTGGACATTATTACTCATTTCTGATTAAATCACTGTATACACAACAATGTGAAATCACAACTGCCAGTTCTCTAGCTGTTCTTGGCCTCCATATGCAGCATGTTTTTCCCAAGGATATAAGATGCTGTAATTTATTGGTGTAGTATATGTAGGTATCGCCTTTTGTAATTGGCAGTTGGACATTTACAACTAACAACCACAATTGAGCCCAAAATTCCTGTTGCTAAGCAAGACAATTGTTAAGTGAATTTTGCTCCATTTTACAGACCTTTCTTGCCACAGTTCTTAAGTGAATCACTGCAGTTGTTAAGTGAGTAAAATGATTAAGTGAATCTGGCTTCCCCATTGATTTTGCTTGTCAGAAGGTCATAAAAAGTGATCACATGATCCTGGGACACTGCAACCGTCATAAGTATGAACCAGTTGCCAAGCATCTGAATTTTGATTACGTGACCATGGGATGCTGCAATTGTTTTAAGTGTGAAAAATGATCATAAGTAACTTTTTTCCGTGCCATTGTAACTTTGAACTGTTGTAAGCATCAGCATATATCTTTAAAAATATCATTCTCTGTGATCATACCTAATCAAACTTTTGTGATTTTAGTTTAAATTTTATTTTCAGAATTTTGAGAATGTTTTCATGTTTTTGCAAACATGACTACATGATTAAACATTTCTTCTTTTTTGTGACATGATATATCCAACATTTATTGTTATATGATTTTTCCATCTTAGCAACTGTTAACAAATATACATATTATATATACAGTGTGTGTGTGTGTGCGCACGTGCGTTATGATGTCATATATATTTCCCCCACCATACACGCGCGCGTGTACACACACACACACACACACACATGCACAAACACCCTATATGTAGAATGTTTTCCCCAGATTGTAGCTTGATATAAATTTTATTTTTTTCTATAGTTCTTCCCATGGTTTCACTGTTATTTCTTCTTTGAAATTTTGCATCCATTTTATCATGAAATTTTTATTTGTTCTCTCTTGGTATCATATTTAAATAGCAATTTATAGATACCTCCTAAGAAATTGTCTTGATCCTGCATAAGTTTTAAAATTCTATCACATTTTTCATTTCTTTAAGATCATTTTTTTACTTTTTCAATTCTTTGCAAATATATTAACCATGGTAGAGTCCTTCCTTGATTAAGTAATTCTTGGTGTTGATTCATCTGTTTCTTAAATCCAAATGCATATGTAATTGTATGTTTCTTACTGTAATTGTCTTTGAATTAAGAAGCATTAAATGATTATGCTACTGATTAAATTGTTGGGCCTGTTCATGCTTTTACAAAAATCAAAATTTTGAACAGATTTTCCCTTATAATGTGTCTCTTCAGATTCATGTCTCTCTTTGTTTCCTTATACCATAAATATCTGTGAAGTCAATTGGCTAAGGCTGCTCTTGTTTTAGCTGATATCCTATTACTAGGAAGTATTATCTATTCTGACATAGACAGTTTGCTTTATGATTCCAATCAGATGTTTATAATCTGAGACTTGGGAAAGTTAATTCACTACTTTTATGTCGTGCAAAATTTTGAATTTCACTATAGCCTGTTTGATATAAATATATAAATTGCTATTTGCCAATTCTGCAATTTTTTTATTTGGAATACAATCTGGTGCCCTTTGAAATAAGAAATTCATTTTGGGCAATACATTTGTTTTTATTGCCACTATAAGTCCCAGCCAGGGAAATGCTAAGGTTGTCCATATGCCAATGCCTTATTTCTTTCCATAATCTACTGTAATTGTTTTGTGTTTTGTTTTTACTGCATCCTGCCAAGTCCTAAATATTTCATTGTACATTTTCTTGTTTCAACCAATTTTCTTTATTCACAAAACTTTCTTTCTCAGAGGTTAAGTGCCTTACTATTATGTTTATTCTTTTCACTGATTTTGCATCAAAAAAGCAATCAAAATCTTTTCATTATTTTCATCAACTACTATATGGACCTTTGTGCTTTCATACTTGTTAATACTACTATCATCAGCATAACATTTATTTTTTTCTTGAATTTTGATTCCAATCATATATATATTTTTTTTCATATCTTTTGGGGCAAGATTTCCAGAATGATTACAAATTGTAAAGGGGAGAATGGACATCATTGTCATGTGCTTTTGCTAACTGAAAATCTTGTCGGGGTTCTATTCATAATTGAAATAATGTTTTTTTCCCATTAAAGTTGAAGAGATATAACTGTAACCACATTGCTCTAGATTGGGATTTTATGCTTCAGCTATATGAAAGAGCATACAAATAAGTGGTAATAGGAATGATGTATAAATTAGAATGATTATGTAGCCTTGTTGGAGCAATTTCAACATCAGTGTAACTGTTCCTATGCTTATGTCAGAACTTGGTTTAAAATATGTAAATAATATCCTGTCATCTTTTGAGACGCCTCCGATTATTATCATAATTAAAATGTGCACAATTAATTTATCATACTATGTATACTTTAACAGATAGAGTTTTACTTTTATTGAAGGCAATGTTCTCTTGGGCTTTTTCTTTATACTTGGATATTATTACTTGGTCTGTTGTGTGGATGCTTGTATGTTTTTAGGAGGCGGGGAATTTTGGTAGGTGGGGAGGTGTTTGGGAATTCATGTTGGGTCTGGTCTCTGGGTGTTATGTGAATTTCGTTGTATATATATTGTGTACTGTATATACGTACCATGACAATAAAGAATTCAATTCAATTCATTTCTTCAAAATATCCAATGAGACTCAAATAATAGTAATACCAGTAGCAGACTTATATACTGCTTTACAGTTCTTTACAGGCCTTTCTAAGTGGTTTTTAGAGTTAGTATATTGCCCCCAACAATCTGGGTCCTCATTTTACTGACCTCAGAAAGATGGAAGGATGAGTCAAGCATGACCCAGTAAGAACTAAACTGCCAAATTGTATCTGGCAGTCAGCAGAAGTAGCCTGCAGTACTACATTCTAATCACTGCAACACCACAGCTAATAATCTCCTAGAAACTTAGTGCAGTTTCATATCTTTTATCCATTGCATTAAATATGCACAGTAAACTATAACATCTGTGCATAACATATTATGTATAAAGATAAAGACTGTATCTTTTAAACTCCTGTGTTTTGCATCTAGCTGAGCTTGGTAGGAACTCTGGTCAGTCTAGAGGGCAACAGGCTATGGAAAGCTTTTTTTACATTTGTATGCATGACAATATTTCATTAATAACAAGAAAAAGATAATGTCTTTTTCTTTGCACTGCTCTTCTAGAAATAATTGGATTCAGTTCTTTCATATAAGCAGTGCAGCAACAATATAATTACAAAAAGTATTGAGAAGATTAACTGAATTTGAAAATATTTTATAATATAATGTAAGATGTTTTACCCACTGGTATACCACTCTAGTTTTGCTTGATAAAATAAATATTTTTTCTACAAATTGTTAGAAACCTACAAGTAGGTTGGATCATTCTTTCCTAAGCAGTGGTAATAATATAAAATCAAAACACTGGAAAATGATTTAATGCAGGATGGAACAAATTTTTGCAAATTGCAAACCTATTTCAACCAGAGATATTTCTATTAAATTTTATCAAATCATAAATCTATTCAAAATACACCTGACTAACACTATAAATGGGAAAACTCTGATTCAAGTCCTTTCTTGAATCAGTCAAATACGAAACTTTTCCAGTTATGCCTTGGCCAATCATTCATTCTGAGCTCACCTATTTAACAAAAAGATTGTTATGACAATGAAATGAGGAAAGATCACCGTGAACATCTGGATGAAATTTAGTATATAAATCTCACAATAAATGAATGGACATATGGAATATTGACCAGACTCTGTGGATTGATTCATGTGTTACTCCTTCTACTCAAATATCTTTAAAGCAAACTTCTAGAGCAAGGGAGTCAAACTCAAGGCCTGGGGGATGGATCTGTCCTGCGGGCTGCTTAGATCTGACCCATGGGCCCACACTGGAAACAGCAAAGGACCGGCCCATGGTGCCTCTGCCAGTGAAAACAGAACTTGGGAGGGTCATGCACAGCCTGCCCAGGCTCCATTTTCAGCTGCGACAGCCTCCTGCAAATCTCTGCCTGTGAAAACAGAGCTCGGGAAGGCTGCATGTGACCTCCCCAAGTTCTGTTTTCACTGGCAGAGGGTTGCAGGAGGCTGTTGCAATTGAAAATGAGTGACGTGGAGCTGGCCACACTCACCCTGGCCATGACCCTCAGCCCCCACGAAGTTAAACACAACCCTGATGAGGCCCTCAATGAAATCAAGTTTGACACTCCTGTTATAGAGAATAAATTTGGACAATGGATAAAGAAAAAAATTGGAAGAGGGATAGTTTACACTGTTAAACATGACAGATACAGTATGAATGATAACACATCCTTTCAGTAGTACTGTCCCAGTACATTTAAGAAAACCATTCTTCTTTAGCTTTAAAATTTGCTTTGGTTGGTGGCAATCCCAGTGATGGTGATTTATCTGCATTCACACTCATATTCAGAAGACTAAAATGGGTCACTGAGCAGTTGCCCAAGCTTTCAAGATATGCCACTGTCATTTTACAAAGTGCCTCTTTGTGACTGATATTATAGAATCTTCAGGTATTTAATAGGAATGCTAGAATTTGCCACTTATTCGCAGAATTGCAGAAAAAATTATAGATAATTTGATGAGTGGGTGAAGTATCAATCTGACATGAAATTCATATACTATAATATCTTTTCAGCTCTAAAGAGGAGAAGAAAAAAATATCTTCTGCCCCAGAAAAGTACTTTATCTAACATCAGTGTCCTTTATTAGCTTCTCCTGGTATCTTTCTATAAAGTAAACATCCTATAATACTTTAACATGATGGTTGATTGAATCTCATTCTAGAAGCCTACTGATTACAAAGTATGAAGGAAACTTTGTTAATAATCCTATCATAATTTAATTAAAAAATAAATAAAACTATGCCCTGAATGTCTAATACAGAAAGAAGCTGCAAAAATAGAGTACTGTTTTAACAAGATGTATAATTACTATAGGAATGCAATTAAGATGCCAGAAGGACAACTTAGATTCCCCACTACTAGCATTTCTCAAGCTAGTAGTGCCATGAGGATATCTGCACATGTCACTACTCATTAGGAGATGTATATAGTTGCAATACCAGCCATTAAGTGATATCTGAAACAAGTCAGCGGTTCTACAGTCAGGATGCTCTTTTATTGCAGCAAAATATGTTGAATTACTGTTTAGTTTGATATTATTTCCGACATGATTATTTTTATTACCCACAGCTTGCAGCTCTCTCTATAAGTTTTAATACATTTTTAATATACTTGCACAATCCTCAGTAGATATTACTGCAGAATCTTAACTATCCTATTTTTTTAAGCTTGCAATGTCAGTGAAATTGCTATTTCCACAAAAGACTCTGTAACTTACTGTAGTGATTAAAGTACAATGATTTATCATTCATTTTGCTATACTACTTTTCCCCTGACTGTTGCAGCTATATTAGCAAAATTCATATTATTACAAAACCATATTATGATGCAGTCATTTTAAACCACTTCCATTCAGCACTAAAGTATTTCACTAATGTAGCTATAACAGTGGCCAATAAAATTTAAATACTGAGAACAGTTGAGTTTGCCAAGTGGAAGAATAATGCTGGAACACAATGTGTTACCAACACATACTTTTCACCAGCTAGTCTTCGGTGATTTCATATTTTTGAGAATCTGACATAACTTAGATTTTATGTAACAATTCATTTCTACAGTATAAATCTAAATGAGTACTCTAATTAAAGTATACATTTAGATTTATAAAATGAATAGCTACATAAAGTTGAAACTTTAATATTTAACTCCCATCTTTAAAAAAAGAAAGTAGCATGTTGAAAACTAGCAAGAACGAATGGTGACTAGAATGCATCACTGAGCAGGTACTATTGGATTAATCCTATTTCATTCTAAAATTAATCGTTTCAGAAAATCATTTAGAAATATATAATATCAATTCTTGAATAGCCAGGGCACATAACATTTTTTATTATATCTAAAAATAAAATAGGATTTTACGCACATTATTTATGGTAAGATGCACTAGTGTTTTAAGACAGCATTTATTTCTAGTGACCCTGGTAATATTTTCCTTGTGATGTTACTAGACAAAATTGTAGTCTGCTGGGTGTGATAAAAAGAGAATTCTCAAACTTACATTTCATTGCTTGAGGCAGCAATGGAGAATGCTGCAGCCCATTTAATGCAAATAATTTTGTCATTCCACATAAGAACTAAATATGGGTTACTGTTATGGAGAAAATATAGAAAAGACCACCATATATATCACTTTGAACTCCTGAAAAAGGGGGACAATGGAATCCTGATATAACATGTAGCTCTGCTGGCTGCATTGCTACCACCATGCAACACTACTTGCTTCCAAATAGGTGATCAACATGCTAGATCTGGGGTGTCAAACTCATGACCCGTGGGCCAGATGCGTAATGTGCTGGCCACTCCCATTTTAGCAACGGGGGAAAAAGTTGTGATACATCACATGCAAGTATGACACCCTTGTGCTAGATCAACCAGCTCACAAAATTCCAGGAAATGTCAGAATTGCTTCTCACAAACTGCTATGAGCTGGCCTATTATATCCCTGGATATGAATCAAATACATAACTAAATGTGTGCCCTTGTTTCACTTTAGTTATGGAAACATTACAATTACAAGATGTACTACACCTACAAAGGCTTATGTGAATTGAAGCTGGAGCTAGTGATTTTCCATCACCAAACACCACACCATTATTTTGGGGTAAGGATTGGAGAGGAAAACAAGGCATTTAAATCACTGCAAGCACACAAGCTATTTGAACTACCTAATTTGCAATGAACTGTTTCTATAGTGTCATTCTTGTCTGCAATAAAGTTTCTCACCTAGCTGAGCCATTAATTTAGATCTCTACCAAGTCCAGCTGAGGAACTGAACTAAGGTGTCAGGAGATCTGTGGTTTATCACTGAGTCCATGATAGGGAAGCCAAAAATGTTAGAAAACATAAGCTTGCATCATATATGTAAGATCAGCAAAGATTTGGCATGGGTCACCAAACTGGTAGTAACTTCTGGCTGGCCATGCCCCCAACCCGGTCACCTGGTCACCACTCGCTTGCTTGCCCTGCCCGCCCGATGCTCACTCACCCCATTCGCCTGATTCTTGCCCACCCAGTCACTCCTTAAGGTTTTTTTTTAACCTCCCAACAATCAGCTGTTCCTACAACAGCTGAGCCGGGATTCCCCTCGCTTCTTACTGCTTCACCCAGGAGATCTTCCTGGGCCCCAGGGACACTTCCTGGGAGCAAAAATGCACCTAGAGGTTCTTCTGAGGCCAAGAAGGCCCCAAAACAGAGCATGGAGTGGTGCTATGCTTTTTTTTTTCTTCCTGAGCCCCAGGGGAGCCTTCTGGGAGCAAAAATGTCCCCCCAGAGTCTCCCCTGAAGTCAGGAAGCCCCCCAAAACAGAGCATGGAGGGGTGCTGCATGCCCCTCCTATGCTCCATTTTTTTCCTTTCTGAGCCCCAGGGGAGCCTTTTTGGAGCAAAAATGGAGGCTCCCCTGAGACCAGGAAGCCCCCCCCAAAAAATGGGGTGGGGGTGGGGGTAGTGCTGCAAAAAAACCACACCCACCCAATCACATGGTCACACCCACCTAGCCATGCCCAAGAACCAGTAGTAAAAAATTTTGAATCCCACCACTGTGTAAGATGCAGAAGGAAACATGTCCTTGTTTAATTATGAGATTTACTTATCACTTTACTGCAGACAGACCATACTGTAAGTGGTTATGATTATGGTATGATGAAAATAGTAATGCAATAAAAAATAAGCAATAATTAAGCAAACAACATCATGTTTCTTTCATCGTTGGCACTACTATATACAGTATATATCCCATCAGCTTTCTGGAAAAATCTGATTTTATAAACTTCCAGAAGCCCATGACAATGGGGACCCTTTTACCTTAGAAGGTCAACTTTTCCAAAAGATGGAAATTTCCAAAATAATATGCCCATTATCAAATCCCTTTCCATTCTATAATATGACATCACTCATATTGGATGGCTAGATTCCGATTTATGAAAGGTACTCTGTTATAGATAAGCAGATCCTGAGCCTTTTAGGGTTCTATAGGAATAACCAGTAATCAGTAATTACTACTGGTAAGGTGATAGTAATAAGACTAACCAATAAGAATTTGTTGAAAGTTCCAAGAAGACAGTTCCAAAAAGGCTCCACACCCATTTGCAGTACTCAGATGACTCTTATGACAGATAAACCTCTAAGTAGCTTCAATAACTCTCTAAAACATGGGCCAGATGTGTCACATGCTGGCCATACCCACACCCAATTTAACAAAGGGGGAAAAAGTCCCAATACATCATGTGATGCTGCTGTGATGACGTGAGTTTGACACTCTTGCTCTAAAATAATGCAAATGACAGCTGTCTGCAAGGAATATAAATCCTTCCATTTTCCCACTGAAAGAGCTGAAGGAGCTTCTTGGATAAGAAGCGAAATGTCTTTAAAGAAAAACAAGACTTGCCTCTTGAAAAAGTACCTTTGGGACAACTATGACTTGGATGACTGAGAATCTCCATAGACATGTATTACAATAGTCCATACCAAAGAGTATGAATGACCACCTTTAGAACATTATGCTACATGTAAAGTCACAGTTGGTCTAACAGCAAAGATTATCCTGTTATTTCCTTTTGATTTCCTTTTTACTGCAGAAGGTCCATTTATGTGTGCTGCTTGTCTCTAACTCACTTTTCTGGCTATACATTAACCAGCATATGGTCCAAATGTTCAATATTTCTGTGATTACTGATATATAGGAAACATTGTTTGGAAAGCAGGGGATTCAAGATAAAGGAAAGCACAAAGAATATCTATATGAATATCTTTTGAAAGTAAAAATTTTGCACAGAAGACTTATTTTTATAAGAAATTCATTTCATATGTTCAGTTTACTGATGTTCCTGTAGCTAAAGAAAGACACTTTGATTTGTTACCAGGGAGAAATTTAGAAATAGATTTATCTGTGACCTATTCCATTGTCCATTTTTCAAATTCATATTATAATCTGACAACTCCATAAATAATAGGTCAAAAGACAGAGGTAACTGAATTTGAACTGGTTGTGGACTGCAATCACGGATTATTATTCATCACTGCTCATTAATACACACATATATATTATTTTTGTATTTTAGAGTTGTTACTGAGAAAATGGAGCACAGCATGAAGTAAATTAGTAGGATATCACTTACAATGCAGGGAAAACCTGGTGCTCTAGGCTGGAGAAAGTTGGAAAAAAAAATCTCAAAAAAAGAAAACTGCATGGAAGTTAACTAGGAGTCAAAGTCAGTTCAAAGGAGATTTTACCATTAATATGAATATATGAATTAAAGCAACCAGATATACACACAATTCTGAAATAACAGCAAATGCCATTTAATAGCTATGAAATTGGCATTGGAAAGTCTTATTGGTCTATTCAATCCTCAATGAGCAGATCAGCAGAACAGCAGAACAGATTCAAAGTCCCAGAAGAGAATGACGGTAAAAAACTGGCTTTCAAAAATTGACTTGTATTCTGAAATATGTTTTCCATTTACTTCTCTGTTCTACTTTTCCCCAATCTGAGAGTACTTATTATGACATGTTAATAATAATTAAAAATACCTGTTGGGCTTAAATGATCAATTATTTCAGATATTAAAACCAAAGCAATAAATATACGTATTTGTATTATAATATGGATAGATAGGTGCTTGAATATATCCACTGCAATCTTAAATTGATATAGAACTTTACATGAACCCTGACTAGCATACAAAACTTGATTTTTTTTCAGTTTATATGGTACAGTTTATGAGATGTATATCCTATACTCAGGGGTGTGATTCAACCAGTGTAACAATCGGTTTGATTAGCACATGCTTTGCACAACACATTTGCTACAGACCTTCTCCAGCAATCTCTCTGTATTAAATAGCTGATGCATGGCAATCTGCTGTGCCACGTGAATCAGCTGAGCTTGAAAACCAGGATATAAAGCACAGCCTAGCGCTGGGGCGGGTAGATGGGCCCAACACCTGATCGTCAGAGCAAACTGGTTCGCTCACAGATTATCCTCAGAGATACCAGTTCACCCGAATCGAGCTGAACTGGTAGAATCCCACTCCTGCTTGTACTACAATTTGCCAGATTCTTAAACCATGAGTAAAAGTGGAAGCATATAATATTGCTACCTTGCATCAGGGTTTTCTGTCTGGAATAAACATGACTACTCTGACAAATAATACATGGCAAAAGTCCATCCTTCTAGGAAATGTCAACACATATACTTACTTAATACTTTAAGGCACAACTCTTCAAAAATCATAAACACAAATTTTGGGGTTGCTTTTGTTAGCATATGACAAGTGCTAGCCAGTAGCTGGCCACCTCAGTGAAAGGAATTTTTTGGGGCAATGTTATCTTTACCCACAGGGTGCCTGAATGCCAGTAGGCAATTGGGGGAAGCTCCTTTCTTGTCCCTACACAGTTTATTCGCTCACAGAAATCGAGCCACCGACTTCAGCAATGCACGGGCCCAGCATCTTACTATGTGAGCCACTGTGCCCCCCCCATAAATTTTGCTATTATTAATCTACAGTGGTGCTTAAAAGTTCATTAAGCCTCTCAAATTTTCAATCTTTATGCATAAATATATATTTAAATATAACCTAAAATGTGATCTGTGTTCTATATTTCTAAAACTATATAAAGAGAACCTAATTAAATAAACGATTAAAAATGTTATACTTGTTCATTGATTTATTGAACAAAATTTGAAGGGAAAATTAGATGTTTCACTCAATTGGATGATAATATAGTATGAATATGGCAGGTCCTTCCTTATTTAAAGAACAGAAATTTGGGTATTCACTATCAAGGTTTGATCTTCACAACACAGGTATGTAGAAGTGTGTCATGACTTGAAAAAGGGGGCCTCCAAGGAATTAACTTCCAAAAAGTGGGAAAAAGTTACAAACTATTTCCAAAGAGTTTGGAATCCACCAGTCAACTATCGGGCAAATCATATACAATTGGAATCAATCCAACTTCATTGAGTGATTTGTTGATCATTCAAAATCTCACCAAGAGCAAGGTATGTAATATTATGAGAGAAGCCCAGAATAATGTCTAAGGAACTAAATGTCTCTCTTGTATTGGCCAATATCAGTGTTCACAAGACCATAATGAAGAGAATTCTGAACAACAATAGTGTGTGTGGTAGGATTGCTAAAGAAAAAGCTGCCATTTTTCAAACAGAACATTTTGGTCCGTGTACAATTTGTGAAAGACCACATGCATAAGACAGAAAGCTATTGGAATAATGTTCTATGGATCAATGGTACCAAAATAGAACCCCAATCCTAAACTAATTTTTTTCTACATAAATTATACTATACAGTATATAATAATCAAATGGAAAAATACTGTAACATTTTTAAATGGACTCTTTAATTATTTAGTAGTTTATTGTTTCTTTTGGTGCCCTTGAAACAATCTTGATTCTTGTTGAGTGCTGGACAAATCCTTTCAGTTTTCTTGGCAACATTTTTCAGAAGTGGTTCACTATTACCTTCTTCCTAGGGCTAAGAGACACCACAAAACCAAAATCACCCTATTGTCGTTATAACTCAGGTGAAATTAGAACTCATGGTTTTCCATTCATAGCACAGCACCTTTAGCCATTGCACCAAACTGGCTATCTTGATTTAGTTTTACATTTAATTTAAACCATTTTAAGTTTGTGTCTTTCCCATTTCTATTTATTATAAACAATTTCAGAATGGAATAGACTGGTATTATCTCGGAGTACAAACTGTCATTTCAAAAGAGTTAACTCAATGTAAATTCAAATTATACTCCTTTTATTAAATTTATATATTGCCATCTCAGTGTTTAGGATGAAATATTTTTGAATGTTTCTAGTATAAATCTTATGATATATTACTTAGTAAGGTGATTGTTTAAAAATGTTTGATTAGCCACTGTTACTTGGAAACAAGGATTCACACTAGGTCTTTATACTGAAGTGTGTGGAATTTGTCTGCCACTGGCTATGTTTGCATATAAAAGGTCAGTCAATTGATGTTTGCCAATGTATTTATCTATCATTTCACACATTTCACAAGGATTCAAAATCACTCCTGATATGATGCTCATAGGATTGTATGAGGGGACGATATTATTATACAAACTATTTATTTCAACATCTAGAAATTTTCTGATTGTTTATATTTGCTACAGAACAAAATTTTGGGAATGTTATCACAACATCTATCTATAAATACATACTAAGCATGTAACTGTATTTAAACACAAGGAATAGAAGTATTTGTTCATGTGTGTATATACACTAACACAGGAGAATCAACTCAAGACTCATGAGCCGATCTGGCCCACAGGGTGCTTAGACCTGGCTCATGAGGCTGCCTTAGAAACAGCAAAGGACCATCCTACAGTGCCTCAGCCATCAAAAACAGAGTTCATGAGCACCATGTCTGCCCCCCTCCAGGCCCCATTTTCAGTCGTGATGGCTCCTACAGCCCTCTGCTAGCGAAAATAGAACTCTGCCCTGAGCTCTTCCATGACCTCCGTTTTCACTGGCAGAGGGGTGCAGGAGGCCGTTGAGGATGAAAACGGGGCCGGGGGGGACTGCATGCAGCCCTCATTAGCTAAGTTTTCACTGGCAGAGGGCTGCAGGAGGCCACTGTGGCCAAAAAAGAGGCCTGGAAGGACCACACACGATGCTCACAAGCTCCGTTTTCCCTGGCAGAGGACTGCAGGATGCTGTTCCGGCTGCAAACAGGGCCTGGGAGCCTGTTTTCCTTGGCAGAATGCTCAGGCCACCATGAGTGACATCAAGCTGGCCATGCCCCTGGCCATGCCCCCCCCCCCGAGGTCAAACAGAACCCTGATGCAGCCCTCAATGAAATCAAATTTGACACCCCTGCACTAACACAAATTCTGTTCTTTGCAGTTCACATTTTTAAAACATATATTCTGAAATCATATTTATTCAGAAATAATTTATTCAGTAAAGGTATAAAGGTATGCTTTTATTCAGATATGCTTTTATGTAAAAATAAGCTGCAGCAAAGTAATAGATCTGACATTAGGCATTTAAAATGGATTTGAATACATTTAATTTTTTTAGTCTATTTAAAAGTGGACAAGATTTTAAAGCTTATAATTAAATTTAATTCATGGCTGAAATATCAACATTCTATGATAATGGGTTAGAGAAATTGGCCTTAATTGATGCTGAAAATCTAAATATATTCATTTATAATGGATTATAGTGTCTTAAGACTTCTAAATGCTTATATGACTTTCAGATTTTGAATTAATGCTTACTTAAACCTCAGTTCAAGAAGTTCAAAAGTTCAAAAAGAAATGAAAACTTTCAAATAACATGGATTTTATTGTTCTTCCATCAAAACCAGAATTCCACATAGACATATTTATCAATTACATACAGAAAACTTATATATATCAATTGGTGGTTTCAATCATTGGTAATTTTATTAGCAGGTTAATTTGAATGTGTAAATACCATTCAACTTGTATCAGTTTCATTTTGTAACCTTCAAGATAGGCCAAGAAACTGACACCTCAGTGATATTGGAACTCTATTTTATTGTTATAAAGCAGGGGTGTCAAACTTGATTTTATTGTGGGCCGCATCAGGGTTGTGTTTGACCTTGGGGAGCTGAGGTGGGCATGACCAGAGTGGGCATAGCCACGGTGGACATGGTCAGCTCGATGTCACTCATGTTGGGGGCACCTGTCATAGCCCAAGCACTCTGCCAGAGAAAACAGAGCTGCGGCTCTCCCGAGCTCCATTTTTATTGGCAGATGCATTGCAGGCCAGTCCTTTGCTATTTCCAGGTGGCCCTGTGGGCCAGTTTTAAGCATCCCGTGAGCCAGATCCGGCCCCCGAGCCTTGAGTTTGACACCCCTGTTTATAGAGTATAGTAATTGAATCTTGACAGCCTTTCAGAGTTTCTCTCTGCCCCTTCTTACAGCATACAAAAATAAAGTAAGTTATTTTGAATCTCTTTCTTATGCTTATTCTTCCATGGTTAAGGTTTTATTGTTTGTTATCTGTTTGTTTACTTTTCACATTCTTTCACTCTGTCTCCCTCCCTCTACATATTCTTTGTGAGGAACTCTGTTCCAAGGGAACATGATGCACTAAGTTTATAGGGGCAAGCCCAAGGGAAACCAAATGGAAATCTGATTTTGTGACCTGGAAATTCACAACATTAAGCCAAATCAAGCTTCAGTTCCTCAGACATGTGTTTATTTAATTATTAAAATGATTTGCCGGCCATCTCACAGGTCAGCAACTCCGAGCGGCTTTATATCAGGATAGCAACATATAACAATGATTATAAATGAAAAAGTGAGTTAAAATTACAAAGATTAAAACAAGCTAAAAACAGAGGTTTAGAGAGAAGAAGTGGGGTTCCTCCTCTATTAGGTTATCAACCACCTCCTGCCACTAGGTTTTCATTCAGGAACTCATGCCAGCTGGTTTTAAGGTTTTAGGGATTTTTCCTGAAAGCTAAAAGAGAAGGGCAAGATGTTCCAGAGGTCAGGAGCCAAAACAGAAAAGGCTCAGGAACTACCTTTACTTAGGATTGCCTTAGGTATCTGTCAGCAGAAAGATAACTGTTGGAATAGCATGTTACCTTATCTCTGCTATCTGTTTAAGAAAATTCAGGAAACTTCTAGATTCAATTTCAGATGCAGAGAATCTTTCAGCCACAAGAGGAATAAAAGAAGATACTATCTAAATAATTCTTGTTTAATATTGGATGCTGTCCAATCATGATGAAACTACTCATAATAAATGCATAAATCCCATTGATTTCAATAAGTATACTCTTGATTAAATCTGCTTCCACCACAATATATTAAAACACAATATAATCACAGTCCACCAAAAGTAACATAAAGTGAAAATGTTACAAAAACTGTTAGAAAATATAGATAAGTTGAAAGATCTTCTGGTTTATAATCTCTTTATTGTTTTAAAATAAAGCTCCACATCATTCTTCATTGTCAAGCTTCAAGACATTCTTCATCACTCAGTTCTTTAATGAGTTAGACCTCATTCACAGACTGTCACTAAATTCCTTCCTACTTATGGCTCTTTTTTTCTCAGATCATTAATTCTCCTGGGCTGCTTCTTTCTACCAGAGTAAGAAGATCAAATGCTACAGACTGAGTGTGGGAAGCAATTTATTTGCTTGAGCTGCGTTGGATGGTTCCAAGCCTCCCCCTCACAGCATGTCTTTGCTTTTGTTTTTAATTTTCATAATTAGCCAGAAATCTTCTGTCTGGTGATGGGTACATCTTAACTGTTTGGTTTTGTTTTTTAGGAACCTCTCTTCTCATATCTAGATCTAATAACTTTAATTTTAATTCAATTTATAAAGTTTATAGTCTTAATAATCAGAGTTTGTTCCTATATGCTTTAAATCCAGATTTAATTTAAATATTATGACACTAGAGAGCCAGTTTAATATAGCAGCTAGGGCAGTAGGTCAGAAACTGGGAGAAAGTGAGTTCTAGTCCCACCTTAGCACAAAGCCAGTTAGGTGAACCTCGGCCAGTCAGTCTCTCTCTCTCTCAGCCCTAGTCAAGCTAAAAAAACAGCAGGGACAGGAACAACAATGGTACAGAAAATAAAAAATGAAATGAAATGAAAAACTATTAACACTAACCAATCTTAAAAAGAAAAAAAGAAAAAGCAAGTAGAATATCCAGCAATTCTTTAAAGGTTTTTCATGGAGTTTTATATTTTTGATTTTATTTGTTGTTTTTTTTATTCTGATTACTGTGCATTGTCCAGAATTACTTTTGGTGAGATGCTTGGTAACTTTGATTGATTGATTTAGTATGTTAACCCCTGCTGTTCCACTAAATGCCAAAAGTAATTAACGATAAAAATAAAAATGAAAATATGAATTAGAATTAAAAGGAACTACAAATCAACTAAAAATATACCACCAACAATTCACAAAGAAAGGCCATTTACCTATCAGAATTCTGCACTAGTACAAAGGCAGCTTCAGCATTCATATCTTCCAAATATCACCACTGGAAAAAAATGCAGGTCGTCCTTGCTTAACAACAACCAGGTATCCATTCAGCTCAGTGGTGGGATTCAAATTTTTTTACTACCGGTTCTGTGGGCGTGGCTTGGTGGGCTTGGCAGGGGAAGGATTATGTAAAATCTCCAGTCAGAGGCTGTATTTGCCGGTTCTCTGAACTACTCAAAATTTCCGCTACAGGTTCTCCAGAACTGGTCAGAACCTTCTGAATATCACCTCTGATTCAGCTACTGTTTATGATTATGATGGTGCTGAACAACCCATGCTTAATCATTGCAGCATTCTTGGGGACACATGATAAAATTTTGGACAGTTGGAAACGCTCCCCCCCCATATGACTATGAGGTGCTACAACTTCCCAATACTGGCCTATCGCCCTTTGAACCTAGGCTGCCAAGTCAGACAAAGTATCTGACTTGGGCCTGAACTAGAGGCCCAGGCCTTTGGCAATGTCATCTCAGCACGTCTGCTGCCACTTAGAAATGTCAACTTACTCCATTCTCCCAGGAATGACCTTTTTCCCTGAAGCTGCCTCAGAGCCAGTTCTTAAGGAGTGCTGGGCTGGAGGAACCATAACACATCACAAGTCTGCAGGCATTTTTCTGCTGCTGTTGAGTGCAGCCTATCCAAAGTTTTGGGAGGCTTCTGAAACCCTGCTACAACTGGTTCCAAGACAACTTCGGAAAAGGATGGCTGGTGTGACCAGAAGTTGTATCAGGTAGGCCACTCAAAAACAAGAGTAGCAACACTTAAGAGTAAGCAGTGTGCAACAGATAATTGGGAGTGCCAGGTGATGGGATAGTCACATCATCCCCCAAAGCTCATACACATTGAAAAATGGCATAAGGCATCAGTTCTGAGTGGCACCTGTGGTGCTAGGGATGGTGTTGAAGAGTTGGATAGTGGCAGTTGGCTGAGATTCCTGAAAGCTCTGGTCCTCCACTGTGACCAAGTGTCACTGGGCAGAGTGGCCTAGATCATGGGAGAAGTAGGCCCACATGGAGTTGGGTGGCATTCCTCATTTGCAGTGGTAGCACCAGGGCTGAAATCAATGCATAGAATAGTAGCATCTGGCTAACATTGCAGAAGCTCCAGGTCTCTACTTCAGAACTAGGCCCACGGCTTCTTCCAATGAGTGCCACATTGCAGGGTCAGTTGGGAGGGTTACAGCTTTGCACTGCAATGCAACCTATCCAACTTGCATGTGTGGGGCCCAGAGCCTCCTCCTGGTCACCACTTCGTGTTTAATGACTACAACTGAAATTCTGGTCTCAATCGTGAATGTACAGTAAATGATTACCATCTATTTATTTTTGGTTTATGTTGCAGTGTAGCTGAAACTGCTATAAAGATGGGATGTATGTATAGCCTGTAAGACATTAGGGAGAACTCATCCTCTGAGACTCTAAATATCAGGACCTGAAAAGAGAAATGCTAGTCCAAACTAAATAAGCAAGGGTGAATAGTCAAGAATGTTATCTTCTTTACCCTTCTCTTTAGCACTGGAGCTGGTATGGAAAACTCCAGAACACATTTATGGATTATGGATGCAAGACCATCATCAGTGAAGCATTTTTAATTCCTTGTTCTCAGTCCTTTAAATGGGCAAACAGGTGGATAATCATAGATCACTTTCAACTAGTTCCATAAAGTTAGTACAGTCATTTTATGGAGGTGCCTAATGAGAAGGAAGGACTCACTGCATAAGAGACTAATGCTGGGAATGATTCAGGGCAAAAGAAGAATGGGACAACAGAGAATGAGATGGCTAGTTGGAGTCACTGAAGCAGTCGGTGTGAGGTTGGATTCTGGGGGATGGTAGAGGACAGTAAGGCCTGGAGGAATGTTGTCCATGGGGTCGCAATGAGTCAGGTATGACTTTACGACTAACAACAACATATATATACATTTGAGGGGACAGGACTACCAATAGAACTATAATGGGACTAACCTGGAACCACCATGATTAGTTATACTTATAAGCAGAGCTAGTTGTTTTCCATATTCAGCATATAACAGAGGTCAGAAGGTGGTGGTAAGTTATTTGAGAGCAAAACTTTGTGTGATAGGTCATATACTTTATTGTTTGCTCATCTGTTATCTCAAATATGGTAGAAGTGGAAGATATTCTGTTGCCAAAATAATATCTTCCTCCTTTCTCTTCACCAAAATGAATAGAGGATGCCATTTTGTCTTAAGCAGCAAAGTGACTTGGTTAGTCTTGCACAGTATTCAAATAGCTGACAGATTTATCGCCTATGGAGGTAGGGCTCCAAAGAAAAGTACACCCATGCACTCTGAATTTGAACCTAGAAACTGACAAGGGCTAAACTGTAATTCTTCAATTCTTGATAAGAAGTGTGGCCATCATCTGACCCCAGTTATTATTGTATAGTGTGGGTTGATCAAGTATATTTCTTTAGCACTCAATTTCCTCCACAGGAAAGTAAATTTTAAATGGTGGAACAACAGCTTTGGTACATTTTTGTCTGTCATACATCATTATGTATGCATGCATATGTGTATTTAGACAGCGAGCACTTAATGTACAATTCTTCTTGTCCTGCTCAAAATTAGAAAAGTCTCCCAGGACACCACAGTGTCATTGCCATGCCTTCTGTGATTTCATCACATAAAATTTGCACATAAAAGTACTTGTAATGAATAATGCTGTTTCACATTAAATATTACCATGCTTTCCTGAACAAAGTGATCACATTAGATGTTATTATATTGCTGCCATCAACAGCCTCCCGCCGCCCAGTGCGCTCCCACAGGGTTGGCCTCCTCGGGGTTCCGCCGCCTGGTCGTTGCCGGTTGGCAGCCCCGAGGGTGCGGGCTTTCTCTGTGGGGGCTCCCTCCCTGTGGAACGATTTGCCCCCGGAGATACGGGCCATTACCGATATTCAGACTTTCTGGCGCGCAGTAAAGACCCTGTTTTTTCAACAGGCCGGCCTGGCCCAGTAACGATTTTTGGGGTTTTTAAAACTAGGTATTTTAAATTTTTAAAATTTTAAATTTGTATTAGTTTTATATTTTAAATTGTATATTCGGCCCCTGATGAAATTGTTTTAATTTGTTTTTAATTGTATATATTGTTTTTGTTTTTAGTTGGCTGTGCACCGCCCCGAGTCCCTTTTTTGGGAGAGGGGGCGGTATAGAAATTTAATAAATAATAAAAAAAATAATAATTATTATTATTAATGTATTTTACTTATGTATTGTCAAAATTAGATCACTCTCAAAGTGATTCTGGGCAGTTTACAGTTTATAAATTATATTTTTTGCTTATAAGGTAAAGAAGATCTCTCTCCAGCTGTTGGAACTATTGCAAAACTCAGCCTATTCTTTTTCCAGTGAATGTAAAAACCACTTAAAGAAAATCAATAAAAGCAAGAATAGTCTTTTGTCATTAAGTTCTACACCATATTACATCTCTATTATAGGTCTTCTGAGCAACATTTTTTATTGTTTAATTTTTTGCTTTTACTAATTAAAAAGAAAAAAAATCAATCTCACTGCTAAATTAGAGTATGACTTTTTTTCTGATATTGAATTTTCTGAATTTGCAGGTATTCAAGTAGTAAACAATACACCAATCAAGGAACTCAGACAAACAAACTAACAGTAAACAACAGCCTAATCAAGAACCAAGAACACTCACACCAGCATTGACAAAGCAAGTTACTAGGATACAAAATGAGAGCAAAACCCACTCCCTTTCAGCACTGATATGTTACCTAGTTGGGTAATGAAACATCTGCAAGAAAACAACCAAGCTCAGAGAGCATCAAGGACCCCACTGTTTCTTAAGTTCAGGATGATTAATTATCCTTGACAGTATTTGGGAGGTTTGTATAATCAAAGGAATATAAAAACATATGTGAAAGACTGCATTCTTCCAGATGATCTTTTATGCAGTTTAATATGATAAGGAAAGCCTTCTGGATATATAAAATGTAAGTAAGAGAAAGTCAACATCCTTTTCCTATTCTTCACTTGGCAGGCAGGCTAACTTGTATTTCATATGTTACTTCTTTTTTTATTGTACCTCCTTAGGGGATGGGACCTGCAACATTTCTTGCCTCCCCAGGGTTGGGTAGATGTAACTGGCAAAACACGGTACTTCAAATAATCCAGTCCCAAGTCATGAAGGGCTTTAAAGGTGACAATCAGTGCTTTGAAATGCAACCAGAAGCAAATCAGCAGCCAAGGATGTGATGGTCTTTTTTCTCCTGCATCTCGAACCATGTCAAGTGAGCTAGGAAATGGTTTCAATTTGCCCTAAGATAATAATGAATTGACACCACTGAGTGGACTGGAAATTTATTTGTACTAATACTGCAGTGCATATGCGCTGAAAGAACTTAATTATGGGATTGCACAAGCTTTATACTATACTAATATAGACTAGACAAAGTTCACATCAATATTTTTAGTGATACTTTGAACCCTGTGCTTTAAAGTTGAACATTAGTCTGTGTTATATAGAGTTCGGAATTAATCTCAAAATCCTTATGAAATTCTTGCATGCAAATGTGAAGAGAAGATTTAATACAAATTATTCTTTATCTACATTGAGAAGAAACAGAACATTTCCTAAAACATAATATGAATATTTTTTTCTACTGAGTTTAGTACGGATTTGAATATATTCAAAAAGAGAAAGAAAAATACACATAATATAAAACATGACTGGCCTGCAAGCAGTTTTAGCTTGCATGGTTGATTCTTACACTGAATAACATTCTGGGTCATGTTGACCTTGGCAGTTTGATGGAGATCATATTAATACAGATTTGAAATGTTCTTGAGCAATTTTAGAAATGTATTTGACTAAAGCTAAAAGACTTAAGAATTCTGTTGTTATACTTTTCTTGTCAAGGGTTTCATCCACCAAGCAAGTTTTAGGTGCATTAAGAAAATATCTGGCATTTTAAAAGATTGCATTGAGCCTTTCTTTTTCAGCCTGTTGAGGCAAAAATGAATAGGGCTGTGAACATTTTTTAAATGACTTGGAGTGGTTTAGAATAAGTGCTTCAAACCTTGCATGAGGACATTTCTTTCTTATAAAAAGTTTATCTTCTTGCAAGCTTCTGGGCAAGACTGGGGAAAAAAAGAAGAGAGTTAACTTTTAAAACACTAGCCTTTTTTTTTTCAGGTTTGCTGGGAACCCTGACAAAATTGAAACAGCCTACTTTAATAAATACCAAAGAGGTGGTCACACAAGGTATAAAACACTTCTTTCCAAATAATTTTCCAAGGGTGCCCTTCCCTAAAAAGTAAACAGCTAGATTTGAACATGTTATCAGCATTACACATCCTGACATTCTGTAACATACACTTTATTTTAAAAGAGGTTTAAAGTGAATATTCCTGATCTTGGCTTTTGATCATCCCTGCATCCTCCTTTCTCTCATATCTAGGAGATACCCGCAGCAGGAAGCCTATCTTAATAGACTCCTAAAAGCAAAGTGATGACAATGAACAGCTTCTGTTCACTGCCCACTGATTAAATCTGTGGTGTTTGGGCTGAAGTTAATTTAAATGGAGTATTTCCTGTTATCCATGCTATTCTACAAGATGAGCAAGCAAAAAACACTATTTTCTAACCCCCCTCCCCCCCAAATCCCTAATTTCTGGCAGGAAAGCATTTATGTAGTTTCTGACAGTCTTATGGTTGACAGACAAAAGCATTTATCTGATACATGCAGGAGAGGGTACAGAAGGAAACAGTTATTTTGTAAGTGAGATAACGCTTCTAGCTAGAAGAACAATTTATCACCAACAAAAACCAAATCAAAGAGGGGGAGGGAGGGGGAGGGAGGGAGAGAGAGAGAGAGACAGAGAGAGAGAGAGCAATACATATAATTTATCATATCTTAATGCTGCCAGGGTATGAAAATCAGCATTTGACAAAATCTGCTAAATCCGTTAAAGATATACTAGCTTTGTCATATCATCAAATCTTTTACAACCAAAGACCAGCATAAGGAGGGTAGGGCACAGTCAATTAAAAGGCATAGAAAATAATCGAAGTCTTATAATTAAAAAAGCTAAAAGTTATAAAACAAAAATGTACTGTATATAACATCAAAAGTCAAAAACCGTTAAATAGATATAGGGGAGCATCAAAGTTAGTATGTGGCAGACTAAATCTATCACAATATAGAGCGCTGTAGAATGACAAACTAGATGCTCATTAAAACTAGTTTATGGCACAGGATTTTAAGTGCTGCTGTGCAGAACCTGGCAATATTATATGCTGCAGCAGGGTTAGCATCTGAAAGCAGCAGGGAGGCATAGCGTTGTCCTCTGTACCTTGGGTATTTGTGCAATAATGGTGAGATGAGGATAGTATGAATATCTGCAACACAGGCACTGGAGCAGTGCATGCTTTGTTATTTCTGTGTGGCCAGAGTCAAAGAGACACTGTCTCCCCAAATAAAAAATCTTATATTGGCTTTCAAGGGCGATTGAGGGCACACTGTGTCAGAGTAAAGATCCTCCAATGGTTAAGTATTTTGAGTTGAATTAAGTATGTCATAGGGGAGGCAGACTACCCAGCTGTTTGCCAACTCTTTCTTTTGGTGTCTGCTTAGCTCCAACAAGTGCTTCCTGTTGGGGGCCTAGAAGTCCAGGCAGGCAGGGGAAGAGTGGCTAGAAGGGGAGGAATGAGTAGAGGCCAGCGAGGCACCCCTAGACGTGAGTGACATCGAGTTGTCCACACCCACCCAGTGACATGACCACCTAGCCATGCCCACTCAGCCAGTCATTAGGCAGATCATACTAGTGGTCCACGGAATTTAAAATTATGAATTTAGTGTTTCCTCAGGTCCGAAAGGTTGGTGACCCCTGGTCTAGAGAACATCTTTATTTTTGTCAGGCTAGATCTGGTAGGCCATAAATATCAGATTAGGTTTGGTGGCCCAGATTCAAATACCTACTCAACCATGAAGCTCTTTGCATGGCTTTGTTGTTGTGAGAATAGAATAGAAAGCATACGGAAACTGTGAAGCTTGCAGGAAGAAAAGTAAGATAAACATTTACAACAACATATACATGTATAGAATGTGTGCATGTATATGTTCATATGTAATTACAAATATTAGCAAAGTAAAACATCAGGATGGGAGACTTTTTCTGTTACACACAAGGCCAAATATATCTAATAGTATTATAGACATTCTCAGTTTAAATTAATCTTTATTAATCAGTTGAGTCACTGAAAAACCACCGAGTAACTTTAAATTATGGTGGGACATAAATGAAAACAAACAAATTCCTTGGACAAAAATCTATAGACACTGAATAAGTTATGTGTTTCAGATATATATTTAAACAGCTCAATGACTCAGCTAAAAATAATACTGTCAGATTCAAGCTGCAAAATATTGCATAGCCACGAGATGGCATAAAGTTTTCTATCTATTCTTGCTACCTTATAGTGATTATAAGTATTTTTGCATCCCAGTTCTTCTGGGCCTAAAACAATAGCTGGACTAGTTATGGCTCAAAGGCTCCACAAGATGTCTTTCCTCCTTTCCTTTACCACCTCCAACAAAACCTATGCAATTTTTAAAATTCCACTTTTATTATATTTATAAGTAACTCTAGGTCACATGTGTCAAACTCGTTGCCGTCACATTATGTTTTGCTGTGTTTTTCTCATTTGCAAAGCCAGGGTGTGCGTGGCCTAGGCGTGACACAACCAGCCCGCGAGACGCCCGTTTGACACCCCTGCTCTAGGTGGAAAACATACCTAATACACTTTTTTTCTCCTATGTTCCCCCCAACAACCCTATGAGGTAAATGAGGCTGAGACAGAATGAAAGGGCCAAAGTCACCCAGCTCGTTTCACACCTAAGGTAGGATTAGAACCCACCGTCTCCTAATATCTAACCTGGTCCTTAATCACTAAACCAAACTGGTTTTTATTCCTTCTCCACTCATTAAAAATAAAGGTAGTCTTCAACTTACAACCACAATTGAGCCCAAAATTTATGAGAAATTTGTTAAGTGAGTTTTGCCCCATTTTACAATTATTCTTGCCACATTTGTTAAGTAAATCACTGCAATTGTTAAATTAGTAACATGGTTGTTAAGTGAATCTGGTTCCCCGATGACTTTGCTTGTCAGAAAGTTGCAAAAGAGGATCACATGATCCTGGGACACTGCAACCGTCATAAATGCGAGTCAGTTGTCAAGCATCTGAATGTAAATCATATGACCATGAGAATGCTGCAATAGCCGTAGGTGTAAAAAACGGTCATTAGTCACTTTTTTCAGTGCCATTGTAACTTTGAACAATCACTAAGCGACTGTTGTAAGTTGAGGACTACCTGTAAAGTAGCATTTCTGATTTACTTTGTTTTATTGTTTTTCGGAACATCTTAACTTTTCCCACAACTTTTTTCCCCCTTTTTATACAGTTTGAATCTGTATTCCAAAGCACTTGAGGCAGTCAATAGCCTTTTTCACTTAGAACTATTATTTTTCTCAGTTTGACCCATAGATTAGGTCTTATTTGCTTCAGTTCTCAACAGCCTAATGTCACATAGGCATTACATGTTTCTGAATTAATCCCAAATTAATCCCCAATTTATTTACCCTTCCAGCTCTGCTGTCAGAGATATTTCTTCAGCCTTTGACTCAGTCTACATTAGCATATCTAATGTATATTTAATTAAAGTCTCTGCTCATGTTTTCCATCACCCTCTCAAAGCTGCATGAAGTACAGAATGGAGTATTACAGACAGGCACTTTCTTATTTCAGAATCCATATCATTTCTTAAATTTTAGTTTATTAAGAAATATAAGCAATAAACAGTAAAAATCTTAAGAAATCCTTCAATTTTTGGCCAAATCACAACCACTGCAGCAATTACTTCAGAGTCAAAAATGATTCCCCCACCTCTATTTTTACATTTTTTATTTTTGCATTGTATTTTTTCCCAATCTTAAGAAAATATGAGTGATTATAATTTCTGTTTTATATACTCATAGATATTACTGCTCTAAAAAATAATAAAAAAAATAAAAGAATTCTGGGTCATTTCAAAGCATGATAAGACAATATTTTCTCAAAGTTATCTAATTAAGAATTATAATAGTGAATCAAGAAAAAGACTATAAGAGTATGGATTTTTTTTAAAAAAGGATAACATTATCAAAAATCTTCTATCAAATGACAAATAAATTAGGATTACAATGAGATAAAGAATAAGAAACTATATAAATACTTATATCTATCTATATTTATTTATATATTAAGTTAAAATTATATAATGAAAGAAATGTGTATATAGAAAGATGATAAGGAAATGTAAAAGATGTCTTGATGTTGATATAATGATGTATAAAATTTTATTTTGTGTTTTTTAAATTTTGAAAACTAAATAAAATTTAATTAAAAAAAAAATTAGGAAGAACCAATAAATGGTTCGTTATTTAAAAAGTATGGTATATCTATTGCAGTTTGAAAACTGACTCTAAGTATGTTTTCCTATTATTGAATAACGAAAGTCACAAAAAAATACAGTTCATTCTTATAGGAAACATTTTAAGTATATTAGCAGACATATGTGAATGAATTTTTTTCCTCCTACATTGTAGATCCATATCCTCAAACTCTTGAGAATAAATTTAAGAACACTGCAGATTGCCTGCTTCCAATCTGCTAATGGTGCAGTGATTAAAATTCTGGCCTAAGTAGCAAGAGACTGTGATTTCTGGGCTTCCCTTAAATATTTTATTTTTATTTATTTATTTTGTGTCCAGATCAAACCTTAAGCTACCAAAATGAGGCCACCTTGGCCAGAAACAAATCACTTTCTGTTGTGTCCTGACTGAAGTCTTCACTCAGGTCCATGTTTCTGGCGGGAAACACGGACCACTGCCATTGGCTGATGCTGTTTGACAGCCGGCTATAAAAGGAACTGTCAAACAGCATCAGCTGTTGCCGCTCCAGCTGGCTGCCGAGTTAGCGCAGTAGTCACGGCAACCCTTTATTCTGTAAATAAAGTTAAAGCTGAAGTTGCTCTGGTTGTCTGCCTCAGTGATTCCGCCGCTCTACAACACTGGCGACGAGGGCGGAATACTTATAAGAGGCAAACCAAGCAAAAAGACATTAGGAGCGAAGTCACTACAAAAAGAGCTGAAAACATTCAAAGAGCTGCTGTCACTGTTCGTGAAGCGCGATTTTCAAATCACTTCAGGAGAAGCGGCACAGCTGAGAAGACGATGACTTCAAACCCAGCATTCCTGCCTTTCAGACCGACGGCAGAGACATGGGAATCATACAGAAACCGGTTTGACTGTTTTTTAGATGCTATTGACCTTGCTGACATTTCAGACCATAGGAAAAAGTCTTATTTTCTAAGCTTTTGTGGAGCCACGGTATTTGACACCATAACAGCATTATTGGCTCCATGTTCTATTAAGACTGTTCAATTGGAAGAATTGCAGGAAATTCTTTCCAATCATTACTCCCCTAAACCTTCTAGAATTGCCAGACGCCATGCCTTTAGGAGACGTACCCAAGCTGAGGGAGAATCAATTAGTGATTATATGGCAGCACTACGGACAGCTGCCTTGCATTGTGGATTCAGAAACTATTTAGAAGATATGCTGTTAGACCAGCTGGTATGTGGAGTCAGGAACTTAAGGTTGCAAAAGTGGCTACTAGCTAAAGGGGATTTAACCTTAAAACAAGCAGAAGAATCTCAAGCTGCTGAGCTGTCAGCACTCTCAGCAGCTGAAATACAGGGAAACCCAGTTAGACAAAGTTGCTCAGCTGTCCACTGTGATGAGGCCACCACAGAGGGCTCTGAAGAGGCTATTGATGTAAACCACCTTAGGCAGCTCAAACCCAGTCAAAGGGATTACAGGCCAGCTGCAAATCAATCTCCACGGCCACAGCCCACCTGCCTAAGCTGTGGAGGCAACCATTTTAGGGCATCCTGCAAATTCAGAAATGCCATTTGTTTAAAATGCCTTTTTAGAATATGTCAAGCAGGAAAGACTTTTAACCAGCCCCAAAAGCCTCAGACAACCATGCACTTCCAAAGACAAATTGAAGACTGCTCCACATGCTACCAAGCCAAAATGACAAAAAGAAATTCTAACAAAATTAGTGTCATTGTTTCCCTAGAAGGTAAACCATGCAGGATGGAAGTAGACACTGGCTCTGCACTATCCATCATTTCATGGGGCACCTTGAAACAACTGCTTCCCAGAATAACAAGAAAGAAGATTCCAGGCTGTAATTTGACTCTACGAGACTACCAAGGCAGAACAATTCCTGTCATTGGAAAAGGTAAGTTTTTGATTCAATTTCAGGATTTCAAGGGTCACTTGCCTTTAGTGATAATGGATGGCACCGTCCCAAACCTGTTGGGATTAACTGGTTCCCTGCCCTAGGCCTTCATATAGGTGGAATCCATTCCATTGCAAATTCAGAAGTGGACTCCCTGTTCAGAGAATATGCTGATGTATTCAGCGAGGGCCTAGGCTGCTACGTGGGAACCCCAATATCTTTCAACATGGACCCACAAGCAGTTCCAATTCATTTAAGCCCCGAAGGGTACCTTTTGCAATCCACCCTAAACTTGACAAGGAACTAGACAAACTAACCAAACAAGGCATACTACAACCTATAGACTTCGCTAAATGGGAGACCCCAATAGTGACACCCCAAAAGAAAGATGGCGGTTTAAGAATTTGTTCTGACTACCATGTTTCTCACAAAATAAGGCAGGGCCTTATTTTTTTTTGAGCCCCGAAAAAACGTCTAGACCGTCTTTTTGGGGGTGAATTAATTTCTCTCCCCCCCATCAGTGGGTAGGCGGCAGCGGTGTTCCCGCCAGCACGACAACAGCAGCAGCGCTGGCAGGAACGTGGAAACGTTTCTGCCGCCGCTCGGGTGTGTGCGGAACTTCCGCACACACCCGAGCGGTGGGAGAAATGCTTCCACGTTTCCGCTGGCGCTGCTGCTGTTCTCGTGCCAGCAGGAACTGTGGAAGCCATGGAGGCAGCTCCCCCACCCAAGAAGCAGCAGAAACGCTTCTTCACTTCCTGCTGGTGTGAGAACAGCGGCAGCGCCGCGCAGGGCACTGTTAAAGGCAAGTTTCCCCCCTCCGCCCTCCCCCCCAGCATGTTTTAATCCCGGCCTCCCCCCTCCCCCATCATGTTTTAAACTAGGCCTAAATTTGGGAGGAGGGGCTTAATTTCATTTCATGCCTAGAAAACATGCTGGGTCTTCCTATTAGTGGAGGCCGTATCATTGGAGAAACACGGTACAAGTGCACAATAAATAAATATTTACAAATAAGTGCTTATCCAGTCCCCATTGTTCAGCACTTACTCCATTCTTTTGAGCCTGGCTCCATTTTCACAAAACTAGATATGTCACAGTTCCCTGTTGATAACACAACTGCAGAACTGCAAACCATTGTGACACACAGGGGTGCTTTTAAGTGTACACACCTCCAATTTGGGGTTAGTATGGCCCCTGGAATTTTCCAGTCACTAATGGAAAGGATACTTCAAGGGTTACCTGGCGTAGTACCGTATTTTGATGACATTCTAATATCTGCCAATGACAAAACTCAATTGCTGCAACGAAGTGTCATCGAACATTTTAGAAAGTCAGGTCTCAAGTTAAAAAAAGAAAAGTGCACAATTGCCACTCCACAAGTCGAGTTTTTAGGCTACAAAATTGACGCCTCGGATATTCACCCAACAGAATCTAAAGTAAAGGCTATTCATGAGGCACCCACTCCTACTAATAAGACTGAGCTCCAATTTTTTCTGGGACTTCTAAATTTCTATGCTTCATTTTTGCCACATAAGGCCTCAATTGCAGAGCCTCTGCATAGGCTCCTGGATGGACAGACAGCTTGGCATTGGGGTATTAAGGAATCTTTTGCTTTCAAAGCAGTCAAATCACTGCTCACGTCTAAAGCTGTCTTAATACAATTCAACAAGAATTTGCCATTAGTACTAGCTGCAGATGCTTCACCATTCGGAATAGGGGCCGTTCTAAGTCATAGACTGCCTAATGGATCAGAAGCACCCATTGCATTTTTCTCTAGGACACTATCCTCCACTGAACGTAACTATAGTCAAATTGATAAGGAGGCTTTGGCTGCAGTTGCTTCAGTAAAGAAATTCCATGGGTTTCTCTGTGGACATCATTTTATATTGGTCACAGATCATAAGCCTCTTTTGGGATTCTTAGCAGGCAATAAGCAAACGCCTCAGATTTTATCTCCAAGAATGACCAGGTGGACATTATTTCTGGCTGCTTATTCATATACTCTGGTCCATCGCTCTGGCAAAACTCTCAGTCATGCAGATGCCCTCAGTCATTGTCCCCTACCAGTTCCAGTGGAGGATCCTGCACCAACCAATGCTGTGTTCCTGATCAACGAACTCCAGCTGCCTGTCACCGCTTCTGACATCGCTGCCCAGACTGCCAAGGACAAGGTAATTTCCCAAGTCCTTGACTGGGTGGGGAGGGGATGGCCTACAACCCCTTATCCATCTGAATTCTTACCCTTCAAAATATGCCAACAGAAACTTTCCTCATTGCAAGGCTGTTTGCTGTGGGGAACCAGGGTAGTGATTCCCCCTAGATTACAGACCTCAATTTTAAAGGTTCTGCATGAGGGCCATCCGGGCATTGTTAGGATGAAGGCCCTCACCCGCAGCTGCGTATGGTGGCCGGGTATGGATGCCCAGATTGCTAGCTGGATTAATGCTTGTCCTGCATGCCAGACCACCAGACCATCTCCTCCAGCATCTACCCCTAGGATATGGGAAGAGGCAGGGAGATCCTGGTCCAGGGTTCATATGGATTTGGCTGGCCCTTTCCATGGGCATACATTTCTAGTATTAGTTGATTCATTTTCCAAATGGATGGAGTTGATTTTAATGCAACCACTGAAGCAGTAATTAAGGCATTGACCAGAATGTTTGCCATGCGTGGCCTCCCTGATACTATTGTATCTGATAACGGCTCCAGTTTACTTCATGCGAGTTCAAGATTTTCCTAGCCAACCAAGGAATCAGACATATATTAATAGCTCCTTTTCACCCTGCTAGTAATGGACTGGCTGAAAGGACAATCAGGTCAGCTAAGGAGGTCCTACAAAGACTTGGGCCCATAGACTGGCATTCTAGACTAGCCCAATATCTTCTGAGCCAGCACACAATCCCCTGTTCTTCCACAAACAGGTCACCGGCTGAACTCCTAATGGGGCGCCATTTAAGAACCACCCTTGACAGGCTTCACCCAAATTATTCCCCAGTGCCTCCCCTTGGTTCAAACAGCCAAAGCAGAGGGTTCCTTGAAAATGACCTAGTGTATACTAGAAACTTTGCTGGGCAACCATTGTGGTTGTCTGGGCATGTGGTGGCAATAACTGGTCCTAAATCTTACAGAGTTCAGCTACAAGATGGGCACATCTGGCGCCGCCATTTAGACCACCTGAGAGGGCACTGGAGCACTACACCCAGAGGTCATCTAGACGGTCCTGATGCTGAACAGCCACCATTGCCCGGAGAAGCCTGCCTCCAACCCACATGTAATGAGAGCCTATCTGAAGAAGACACTGACCAGGGACCAGAACCAACTCCAAGCGAGCTGCCAGCCTCACCAACAATGGAAGCCACACGACAGGAAGAAGACAGCTGTCCGGCGCCATTTCCAGCGGAGCCACGAAGATTGGGCCGTCCGTGCAGGTACCTGACATATCTAAAAGACTACACATGCTCCTCACTAGGAGGGAGGAGTGTTGTGTACTGACTGAAGTCTTCACTCAGGTCCGTGTTTCTGGTGGGAAACACAGACCACTGCCATTGGCTGATGCTGTTTGACAGCCGGCTATAAAAGGAGCTGTCAAACAGCCTCAGCTGTTGCCGCTCCAGCTGGCTGCCGAGTTAGCGCGGTAGTCATTGTTGTGTATGGACTGAGTCTTCACTCAGGTCCGTGCTTCCAGCGGGAAGCACGGACCTCTCCCATTGACTGGAGCCGTTTGACATCCAGCTATAAAAGGCGGCTGTCAAACGGCATCAGCTGTTGCCGCTCCAGCTGGCTGCCGTGTTAGCGCGGCAGTAGCGGTAACCCTCTTTGCCTGTAAATAAAGAGTTAAGCTGAAAGCCTTGACCTGGTCTCTGCCTGAGTTATTCCGTTGCTCCACAACACTGGCGACGAGGACGGGATACTAATAAAGGCAAGCCAGGCAAGGAAGAGAAAGAAAGGAGCGAAATCACTAGCTGAGAGCTGAAATCGCTACAGAGTTGCTGACTCTAGCCGCGAAGCGCCGTCTCTAACTTGCCTGAGGAAAAACTTCACAGCTGACAGAAGATGACTACAAATCCTGCATTCCCGCCCTTCAGACCGACCGCTGAGACGTGGGAGTCATACAAGAACCAGTTTGACTGCTTTTTAGATGCTTTAGACCTGTCAGAAATTTCTGAGCATAGGAAGAAATCTTACTTCCTAAGCTTTTGCGGAGCCACGGTTTTTGACACCGCATCAGCATTACTGGCCCCTAGATCTATAAAGACTATCCCTTGGGAGGAACTGCAAGAAATTCTCTCAAATCACTACTCCCCTAAGCCTTCCAGAATTGCTAGGCGCCATGCTTTCAGAAGGCGCATCCAAACAGAGGGGGAAACAATTAGTGATTATGTGGCAGCACTGAGAACAGCTGCCTTGCATTGCGGGTTCAGAGATTACCTGGACGATATGCTGCTCGATCAGCTGGTTTGTGGCGTTAGAGACCCCAAGTTACAAAGACGTTTATTAGCCAAAGGGGATCTAACCCTAAAGCAAGCCATAGAGGAATCCCAGGCTGCTGAGCTGTCAGCACTCTCAGCAGCTGAAATTCAGGGAAAACCCAGCAGACTAGAAAATCCAACAGTATATTTTGAGGAAGCCTCCACAGAAAATGGCCCAGAAGAGGCTACTGAGGTAAACCGCCTCAGACAGCCCAACGCAAATCAAAAAGAGTTCAGGCAAGGTATAAGTCAAACCCCACATTTACAAACCTTATGCTTAAGCTGCGGGGGAAATCACCTCAGGGCATCCTGCAGATTCAGAAATGCCATATGTTTAAGGTGTCAAAAGAAAGGCCATCTGGCCAAAATTTGTCAGGCAGGGAAAACCTTCAACCAGCCACAAAGGCCACAGAAGCTCATTCAATACCCCAGACAAATTGAGGACAGTTTCACATGCTATCAGTTTAAAATACAAAAAATTAATAAATCTAACAAAATTAGTGTCACTGTTTCTATAGAAGGTAGACCCTGCAGAATGGAGGTTGACACCGGCTCTGCATTATCCATCATCTCATGGGACACCTTAAAGAAGCTACTCCCCAGAATGTCAAGACAGAAAATTCCAGCCTGCAATCTAACACTTCGGGACTACCAAGGCAGAACCATCCCTGTCATCGGAAAAGGCAAGTTCCTTGTCCATTTTCAAGGGTTTAAGGGTCACTTGCCTCTAGTGATAGTGGATGGCGTCCTCCCAAGCCTATTGGGACTAGATTGATTCCCAGCCCTGGGCCTCCACATAGGGGGAATCCACGCAATTACCAATTCAGAAGTTGAATCCCTGTTAGGGGACTATGCAGACGTATTCAGTGAGGGCCTAGGCTGATACGTGGGAACCCCAATATCCTTCAGGGCAGACTCCCAGGCAGTACCAATTCGTTTGAAGCCCCGCAGAGTTCCTTTTGCAATTCGTTCTAAACTAGACAAGGAACTTGACAAATTAATCAAGCAGGGCGTACTGAAACCTACAGACTTCTCAAAGTGGGAAACCCCCATAGTAACACCGTTAAAAAAGGATGGAAACTTGAGGATCTGCTCAGACTACAAGTCGTCCATAAACAAATATTTACAAGTTAGTGCGTACCCAGTCCCTGTGGTACAACATTTACTCCATTCCCTTGAGCCTGGTTCCATTTTTGCAAAGTTGGATATGTCCCAGGCGTATCAACAGTTTCCTGTTGATGATGAAACTGCTGAACTGCAAACAATAGTAACCCACAGAGGGGCTTTCAAATGCACACGCCTACAATTCGGAGTTAGTGTGGCCCCTGGAATTTTCCAGTCCCTTATGGAACTAATCCTGCAAGGGTTACCAGGCGTTGTGCCTTACTTTGATGATATTCTGGTATCCACTACCAATCTACAACAATTACTACAAAGGGTCAGAGGTGTACTTGACCGTTTTAGACAATCTGGTCTCAAACTAAAAAGGGAAAAATGTACCATAGCCACTCCACAAGTGGAATTCTTAGGTTACAAGATTGATGCCAAGGGTATTCACCCGACTGAGTCAAAGGTCAAGGCCATTCACGATGCGCCTACTCCTATTAACAAAACTGAGCTTCAAGCTTTCCTGGGCCTCTTGAATTTCTACGCTTCATTCCTGCCCCATAAAGCTTCTGTTGCCGAGCCCCTTCATAGACTTTTAGACAAGAACTCACCATGGCACTGGGGACCAAGGGAAACTATTGCTTTCAAACAAGTCAAGTCATTGTTAACTTCAAAGGCCTTCTTAATCCAATTCAATAAAGACTTACCACTCATTCTAGCAGCCGATGCTTCTCCATTCGGAATTGGGGCTGTCCTGAGCCACAGACTGCCCAATGGTGCAGAAGCACCTATAGCTTTCTTTTCAAGGACACTATCTTCTACTGAATGCAACTATAGCCAGATTGACAAGGAGGCCTTGGCTGCAGTGGCTTCAGTGAAGAAGTTCCATGAATTCCTCTACGGGCATCATTTCGAACTCATTACTGACCACAAGCCACTGTTAGGTATTTTATCCGGCACTAAACAGACTCCCCAGATTTTGTCCCCAAGGATGACCAGATGGACGGTTTTCCTGGCTGCGTATTCCTACACTCTAATCCATTGATCCGGGAAAAGCCTTTCCCATGCTGATGCACTCAGCCGCTGTCCCCTGCCAATGCCAGTCATGGACCCAGCACCTGCAACCACAGTCTTTCTTATCAACGAACTCAAGCTTCCAGTCACTGCTGCTGACATCGCTGCCCATTCAGCCAAGGACCAGGTAATATCCCAAGTCCTGGACTGGGTAGGGAGGGGGTGGCCTATGGCCCCTTATCCTTCAGACTTCCTACCCTACAAATTACGCCAGCAGGAACTTTCCTCCTTGCAAGGCTGTTTACTATGGGGAACCAGAGTAGTCATTCCCCACAAATTGCAAACCTCGATTCTGAAGGTGCTGCATGAGGGCCACCCAGGGATTGTGAGAATGAAGGCCCTAGCTCGCAGCTACGTATGGTGGCCAGGCATGGATGCCCAAATCTCTAAATGGGTAAATTCTTGCCAGGCGTGCCAGGTCACCAGGGCATTACCACTAGCAACCACCCCTAGGACCTGGGAGGAAGCAGGCAGCCCCTGGTCCAGAATACACATAGACTTAGCAGGCCCCTTCCATGGGCGCACTTTCCTGGTGGTAGTAGATTCATATTCAAAATGGGTGGAATTAACTCTAATGCACTCCACCACTACGGAAGCAGTCAGCAAAGCACTGACTAGGATGTTTGCCACTCATGGCCTTCCTGATTCTGTCGTATCCGACAATGGCCCCCAATTCACCTCCTGTGAATTTGAGATGTTTCTAGCAAGTTTGGGCATCAGGCACATATTAGTGGCCCCTTTTCATCCTGCCAGCAATGGGCTGGCTGAGAGGGCAGTTAGATCTGCCAAAGAAGTGCTACAAAGATTGGGTCCAATCAACTGGCATGCCAGGCTAGCCCAATACCTATTGAGCCAACATACTACACCCTGTGCCTCAACTAATAGGTCACCAGCCGAAATATTAATGGGACGCTGGCTGAGGACCACTTTGGACAGGCTGCACCCAAATTATGCCCCTTTGCTTCCCCTTGGGTCAAACAGCCAAGATAGAGGGTTCCTGATAAATGACAAGGCGTTTGTCAGAAATTTTGCTGGGCAACCACTATGGTTACCAGGGCTTGTGATAGCAGTAACTGGTTCCAAGTCTTATAGAGTCCAGTTACCTGATGGACGGACCTGGTGGCGTCACATGGACCACCTGAGGAAGCGTTGGAGCACCGCACCCAGAGGTCATCCAGACGAGCCCCCTGCAGAAGCAACCACACCATTCGACGAAACCAGTTTCCAACCCACCGGGAACGATGACCTACCAGATGGGGAAGCTGACCAAGGTGCAGACCCAGCTCCAGACAGCCCGGCAGCCTCTCCGTCGCCCGAAGACACGCAGAAGGCACCAGACTGCAACCCGACGCTATTTTTGACGGAGCCTAGAAGATCCGGACGAATTCGCAGGCGTCCAGCGTATCTGAAGGACTACGCATGCTCCTCACTGGGAGAGAGGAGTGTTGTGTATGGACTGAGTCTTCACTCAGGTCCGTGCTTCCAGCGGGAAGCACGGACCTCTCCCATTGGCTGGAGCCATTTGACAGCCGGCTATAAAAGGCGGCTGTCAAACGGCATCAGCTGTTGCCGCTCCAACTGGCTGCCGTGTTAGCGCGGCAGTAGCGGTAACCCTCTTTGCCTGTAAATAAAGAGTTAAGCTGAAAGCCTTGACCTGGTCTCTGCCTGAGTTATTCCGTCGCTCCACAACAGTCATGGCAACCCTTTATTCTGTAAATAAAGTTAAAGCTGAAGTTGCTCTGGCTGTCTGCCTCAGTGATTCCGCAGCTCTATAACACTTTCAGTATATTCTACTTGTAGTAATCAACAGAACAACAAATAGGCCAGGCTCGGTGTCTTCCCACATTCGCACTGCATATTGTTATCCGCCGGCAATTCTCATTTATGCATATTGGTCTTACACTTAGGCATTTCCACTCTCATCCCATTCAATGTCTCCCAGGTAACATAGGGAGATCAGATCCCTCAGCCCTATTCACTTCTAGGATTATTTCTTGATCCATAAATTCTCTCTTCCAATTCGGTTTTGCTCCTGTGTGCCTTCAAAAATATTTGAAGATCTTCCTAGATCTAAGTCGATCATATATCATATGATAAGTATCATAGTGTAGATATACATATGACATCATATAGGATATCATATATATAATAGATCAGTGGTTGCCAACTGGTGAGCCACGGCCAACTGGTGGTCAGCGAGAAAATTTTGGTGGTCTGCAGAGAAATGTCACCCCCCAAAGCTATTAATCCAGGCTGCGCGGGAACACAAGGCTGTGGATACCCACATGGCACCTGGGAACCCTCCCCACCCACTCACTTACCTGGCAAACTTGCCAGCTAAGTTGCTATTTTTCCTTTTTGCCCCCCGACCATCAGGTGTTCTGCTGTGCTGGGAGATTTAGATTAGCTAGAAAGCAGAAAATTGTTGGATTTCTTACTTTCTAGCTAATCTTTAGATCATCCTTAGGACTGAAGCTTCTATTATTCAATGCAGGTAGCTGAGGGCAGAAAGATAAATCTCTGAATGAATCGGTGATTCTGTGAGCAACTCAATCTGCCTGCCTGCTTTGCCTGATTTTGGATAAAAGTTGCTCTTTTTTAAATAAAAAATTCAATATTTCCATACATGTTGTGTTGTGAGTTAATTTTGTGAGTTTGCTTGCTAGCAAATTGTATGCAAGCAAAGTTTATGTGACAGACTCAGGTAGGCAATTACAGAATCATATATCTCTAAGTTAATCTGTGATTCTGTGAGCAACTCAATCTGCCTGCCTGTTTTGCCTGATTTTGGATAAAAGTTGCTCTTTTTTAATAAAAAAAATCAATATTTACATAAATATTTATAATATTTACATATAAGCCATGCCCTGCCAGTCACATGATCACCAAGCCACACCCACAAATTAGATGATGCCCAAGAACCGGTTGTTAAGAAATCCCATCCCTGCCTCTGTGTGTTTGTATGTATGTCTGTGTATGTGTGAGAGAGAGAGAGACAGAGAGAGGGAAAGGGAGAGGGAGGGAGGGAGAGAGAGAGAGAGGTTAGATCAGATCTCTCTCTCTCCCACCAACGTCAGCAAGCCACTGTCAGTCAAAATTCATATTAGTGGTCCCCGGAATTTAAAATTACGAGTTTGGTGGTCCCTGAGGTCCAAAAGGTTGGCAACCCCTGTCATAGATCATATCCCTTAGGTATGAAAGCTGTCTGGGTAACTTTCGGCCAGTCACTCTCAGCTAATTCATCTCACAGGGTTAGTATTTTGGGGGGAAATAGGAGGTAAGGGTATCAGATATGTTCATTGCCTTGAGTTATATATAAAAAGGGGGGATAAAATACCATCTCCAAAATGGAAGATCATCTTGGAAATAAGATCAGCATATGTTAAGATCAGAGGCAAGCAAACTAGAACAGATGAAAGAAAAAAAGAACTGAAGTACAAGTAGACAAAATAATATCTGATCAAGAAATAACATCTAGAGACAAGAAAGATCAAGGAAGCAACGGACATTTTTAAAAAGCAGTAGACAACAGCCATAAACAAGACAATCAGCAGATACTAAACTGGAATTACATACTACAGACAGAATCTCCCATTTCAGTCGAATCAGAGATGTTTCTATCAATCCATCAACAGAAAAATTGTAATGAATCAGATAGCACTTTACAAAGAAGAAACAGTGCACTTCTGGATGGGACAATTCAGAGAAATACAAAAAGATTGCAGCTTGGATAAAGGAGGTGGAGAAGTGGGACGGTGGGGAAGAACCTGAAATAATGGAACTTGTAATAGCAACAAAAATTTAGAGAAAAAAAGATCAAGAATTGGAAAGAGATGAATTGCATGGGTTTTTATTGAAACTCCTGATTGGTCTACACCCATTCATTGCAGGGATTTTAATAACATATTGCAAGGATGTTAAATTGAAGATTGGTTAACTTCTGATAAAATGTACTCAATAATGAAAGATCTAGCAAAAGGGGCAGCACCAGACAACTATAGGTCAATTACCTGCTTACTGATAACTTTCAAATTGCTAACCATTACAGAATTGTTTTCTGGCCTCTGCTTTTCCCCTATGTTTCCTATTTATTGAAAATGAGATACAAAATACTTCACTCAACTTCATCACCTGACTTGTATGACACAACTTAGAAATTGTTTCAGATATTGAGAGGATGCAACACAAAAGTTGCTCACATATTGCTTGCATCTTTCACCCATCAGAAACCCATATCAGAGTAACAGGATAGATGTTTCTTGTTTTACTCTTGATTTTTTCAGGAGAAAGCAGAAAGAAATCCGCAGCAGAAAACAAATTGCCAAAGCTACATAAATTACTGGCACATGGTTCACGGTGGCTCACATGGTTAGGATGCTGGTCTAACGATCAACAGGCTCATGTTTGAAACCCCAGTTGCTGCCATGAGATGGGCTGAGTTCCCATAACTCAGTCCAACTCCTGCTGACCCCACTGTTTGAAAGTGGACAACAGTGAGTAGATAGACGGGTACAACTTTGGTAGGCAGCTTAATGGGGACATGAAAGGAGCCTCCAAATGGGTGTCCTCAGCTGGTGATGTCACCAGCTAATCCTTTCAACCTGGAAGAGCTATAGCACTCCCAACATGACTGTAGTAATACAGAAGAGAGAGGGAGGAAGAGTGGGGTTTGTATAGAATACTGCAGATTATGTATATAGATATGAGTTTCCACTATTAAATAATGGTCATAGCTTGACACATACCAATAAAAGCATTAATTAAAAGAAGACAGAATATAAAATATAATTAAAGCAAACAGCTTTATATCTAAACAAACAAATAATAAATAAATAAAACAAGTACAATAAGGAATATATTTTATGACACATTTTGGATGAGTCCACATTTTTGATATTTTGTGACTATGGATGCTGAAAAACAGCTGTTTGGCCTGATCTGTGTTAATGGACTGGAGCAGACACTTTTCTATATAAGACTGTGAAAGGCTCATAAGCTTACTAGAAGTGTTTTCTTCTAATTTTGCAAAATGTTAAGCCTTTTCCTACATCTTACACAACTTATTTCTCTCTGAGATATACAATAGTGGTTTCTGTTCATATTTTAAAGGATGTTATTCTCTAATGACTGACATCATTATATCAGCATGTGACCCTGCAGTCCCTTTACTAATGGGGTTGAAGCATGAGTGTTATAGTGCCTCTTTTGTAAGTACACAGGGGAACATTGAATCATTGCCCCTTAGAGGCCTGTGCTCCCATACTTTGTCCAAAGGACAGAAGTCAAAAGTCCTTGGGACTGAAAGGAAAATATGTACATATTATCTGATGAATGCTTTCGCTGAGCTGTGAATTGTGTCCCTATGGTGGGACATTAAATCAGCTGCAGAAATTCTGTGACAATGACCAAAGATATTTGGGTATAATATAAAATTACACAATTACCATTAAAACCAAATTTAATCAATGATATTTTATTGCTGCACAGCATAACAAACATGTTTATGATGTGCACAGAATTATCACATCTGTAATATGAATTTGACTTCTACATCCTTGACTATGTCATAAACTTTTAACTTGTATTTAATCTGTGCTGTGAATATTTCATTTACGCCATCTGCAATAGTAAGTGTTGTGCTCAAATTTCCACTGGAGAAGCACCTACCTGGTATAACTTAATTTGCTTCAAAACATCTGTCTCAGTTAATCTCCTTTAGCTCAAATGGCAAAATGATTATTGTTAGTGCAACTTCACAACTTGAGCTCCAGTACTTATGGATAATTAAGAAGCAATCTTAATGTCAAGATGCAAGGCAGTTGATTCTAATAAAAAGCACCCACAGTTTTCAAAAAGAGTTCAAAATAGCAACCTTAACTAAGCCAATGCAATACTATTGTGGGATCTTCTTTAGAATCCCCTTATCATGAGCTGCACAAAATACCACACATAGAGCTACTATCTGATCTTCTTTTTCAGCCAGGATATACAACTCTTCAGGAATGATATGATGCCAACTATCATATGCAGATCATTTGCCGGAGGCAATTGAGACACATAAGAGTAGAAATACAAAGTGTCTACAGGACACCAAACTACCAATCATTCCCCAGGGCAACTTGTTCTCCCAACTAGCTAGAAGGCTGAAAAGGATGTTCCTGGGAGGGTGCTGCTTGAGACATTATTTATTTTTTGTCTGTTTTGAACAGGTTGAAGAATGGGGGGGAGGGGAACTAGCACTAAGCTTTTGAGAGTCAAAATCCTTTCATTTCTAATAATAAAAATGCCCTTATGACTGAAATTTGTACAATGTATAACGTTGACACATTTTGACTTTGCTTATCAAAAGGTCGCAAAAGGAAATCGATGACCCCAGGTACCAGTGAAACCGTCATAAATATGAATCAGTTGACAAGCATCTGAATTTTAATCATATGACCTTGGCGATGATGCAATGGTCATGTCATTTTTTTCAGTGCCATTGTAACTTTGAATGGTTACTAAATGGACTTTTTAAAGCTGAGGACTACCTGTATTATAACCAGTTTTCTAAATACTTTATAAATATTTTGAAGATAAAATTGCTTACAACCAAGCAGTTTTTCCCCATTTTTGATGAATCCATTTCATAAATTCAATTCATAGTAGGAAGAAATCAGTGCATTGAGGCCTACCGCCACTTTCCTTGATTGCCTACTACGGCTTCTGCAATCTGCTTTAATGTTTGTTTGGTTTAGAAGAGAAAGAAAAGAGGAGAGAGTATGTTGGAGAAAGGTATGATTTTTGACAGTTTAAAGCAAGCTAGGTAATTTAGTCTTTCTGGGAAACAAATCATCTTGAAACAGGTAGAAGGAAACAACTGCTTGGCTGTTTTTAAAAACTGCCATTTTGTGAGCAAGGTAATCCAGCAACACTATGTGGTCTTGGAGAAGACATTTTCTGAACCCATTCTGAACAGTACAGGATTTAGGGACTTGATTGCACAATATAATGCTAAAGTTGAACAAATATACTCTAAAGTTCTGTATTTTTTTTATAGAATAGAATACTTTATTGGCCAAATGTGATTGGACACACAAGGAATTTGTCTTGGTGTAAATACTCAGTATACATAAAGAAGGACCATCCGTTAAGAATCAAGAATCATAATGTACAACACACTCAATCAACATCAAATCATACTAGGAAACAGAGGATACAAGCAACAAAGTTATAGTCACAAGTGGGAGGGGATGGGTGATAAGGAGTGATGATAAGATTAACATAATAGTAGTGTACACTTTGTAAATAGTTGAACAGTGTTGAGGGAATTATTTGTTTAGCAGAGTGATGGCTTTTGGGAAAAAACTGTTCTTGTATCTAGTTGTTCTGGTGTGCAGTGCTCTATAGCGTCGTTTTGAGGGAAGGAGTTGAAACAGTTTATGTCCAGGATGTGAGGGGTCTGTAAATATTTTCACAGCCCTCTTTTTGACTCGTGCAGTATACAGGTCCTCGATTAAAGGCAGGTGGGTGGTAATTGTTTTTTCTGCAGTCCTAATTATCCTCTGAAGTCTGTGTCTGTCCTGTTGGGTTGCAGAACCAAACCAGACAGTTATAGAGGTGCAGATGATAGACTCAATAATTCCTCTGTAGAACTGGATCAGCAGCTCCTTGGGCACTTTGAGCTTTCTGAGTTGGTGCAGAAAGAACATTCTTTGTTGTGCTTTTTTGATGACGTTTTTGATGTTAGGTGTCCATTTTAGGTCATGTGATATAGTAGAACCTAGAAATTTGAAGCTCTGATTCATCTAGAATTTTCATTGGCATGCGATATTATTAGCCACTGAATCTTTTTGGAACGTATGTGACAGATGGCAACACCTATTTAATATCAGATATGTGTTTACTGGTCCCAATAATGGGATTTATGATTTGTAACACTGCAATGTTCCTCAAATAAATGTATGAGTGGAAGGAGATATTTATTATATTTTTAACAATAAGTAAACCAGATACTTTTTAAGATGGAGAGATACTCATTTACCTTACTCTGGATGTAGCACTGGTGCTTCAAGTTGAGATCTTTCTCAGTCATAAATTTAGCTCACTGGATGAGGCATTGTTTCACCTCTTGTCTTTTATGGTGGATGAATATTCTTTTTAATGAAAGATATGGCAGTTTCTGCAGTTTTCTGGCAACTAATCATGATGGGGTCTGTCCATCCATATATATTTTTTTACTAGCTAATAAAAATTAGTATTTAGTTCTTTCAACTGGAATTTTGCAAATTGGACTTTTTAAAAACTTTCTGGTTTGAAGTATGTTTTAAATTTGACAGTGTTTTATTATTGATACTTTTTTTTACTGTATCACCATTCTATATGAACTTGAAAGAAAGTAAAACTGCTTGATTGAATAACAACATTGTAATTTAGCCTACAATGATAATGAAGGCATTTAAATTCTTAGTAGATAAAACCAGATTTTCTCTAATATCATGCCCATTGGATATATTGATATACAGCTCATTCAGTGACTTGAAAAAGCAATAGATAAATGGCAAATTGTTGTAGTAAAAACATAGTTTTACTAAGCTATTTTATTACATGCCTTATGAGGCCTTTGCATTCAATCACCAAGAGCTTATTTTAAGATGGAAGCAAGCCAGCCCTTTTGTCTTCCGCAAATAGCTTTGCTGAACTCAGAACCAATTCATTTTAAAATATTAATTCCAGCTTAAATTTCATTTATGGACCAAGGCCAGCTTTGCTTGTTTACAGATGATAAAACAAAAGTCAACTTAACTGTCAAGTCAAAGACAAAACAGTACATAAAGATTAGGTCTTTATGAGCTCAGTAAAACCAAAAAATAAATCTGTGATTACAAAATTTAGTGGACTTTCCTAAATAATAGAGAAAAGCATAGGCTTTGAATGCACTAGATAATTTATTGAATTCTTGACAATTCCTATTAATGGATTTTAAACAGCAATACTAGAGGAACTTTAATCTGAAATTAAATGGATTCATTTGTGATTACAGGAGATAATTGTTACTTAGGCAGACATGAGACAGATACTATCCGATAAATTATCTTTGGTTTCTGGTGACCTCCTCAGTGCCTTAGCCTTTTTCAGAAAGTTACCACTTTATAGGTTAGTTTACCATCCTAGTAGATCTTCCATCAAAATTCTAACCAGGCATGATCTGGCACAAAGTCATCCAGGTGCTGCACCTGTGGAAATAAAATATGTCTTTTTTTGGGAGCCGCGGTAGTTCATGTGGTAAAACACTGTACCTGCGCACTGCTGAGGTCAGCAGCTCAATTTCTGTGAGCGAATAAACCATTTTGGGACAAGAAAGGAGCCTTCCCCGATTGCCTACCAGCATTCAGGTGTCCTGCAGGTAAACATAACAGTGCCCGAAAAAATTCCTTTCACAAAGGCAGCCAGCTGCCTCGGTGATCTCTGGCTAACATGTGTCACCTGCTAAAAAAAAAAAAGTCTTTTTGATTCAAACTTGACTCCTGGTAAATTCATGAAGATGTCCATGGAGTTTGTCAGACAAGAGTATAGAAATGATTTGCTATTATCTTCTTCCAGGATGTTGTTTTCTATAGCTTTCCAGTTCATCGCCTTTGATTAATAATTATATAAATTGTGGGAAATAACCTATACGTTAGACCATTTCTTGTCTGATCCCAGAAGGTTACTGTGTGAGAGAAAGATGTATGGGTATGTATACAAGTATGTTTCTCTCTCTCCCTCTTCCCCTTTCTCACCAAATATTTGGGCTAAATTCATAACTGTAAATCTTTTCATTGCTACAGAATTTATTTTTATAGTTGAAGCAGTTTCATTAACTAACTTCCAGAGAGACATCACAGTGTTAAAATTTTCCAAGTGTTTTTAAATGTAATATAATATACAGATAGTCTTCAATTTATGACTACTTGCTTAGTGCCCATTTGGACTTAGGGTGGACCTAGTCAGCTGCTATTTATAACCTGGATTCAAAATTCCACTGTCACTCTCCCATGGTTAATTGACCAAATTTCAGGTACTCAACAACCAGGCTACATTTACAGCTATTTGCAGTGTTCCACAAACATGTGGTTGCAATTTATAGTGATTTAGCAGAAAAGTGGCGATTACTTTCAAGTTTGGGCTAAATTGCGCCCACAGTGAACCACTGGTTCAATTAATGGCCATGGTGTTCAGTTGATGACAATGTTGGCTGTGGCACCCATATTAAATCACTGCAAAAAAAAAAAAAGGTAGCAAAATCAAGTCAGTCACATACCTAATCCCTTCTATGACTTTCAGAACTTATGACCATAAAGAGAAGTCTCCATTATGGTCAGAAATCAAGGACTAACTGTAATAAGTTTTATGTCCTTGAAATTCTCAGTAGATGCATTTTGTTGATATTAATTGTTTAGTTTAGTTTTTGTTAGAATTAATCCTTCCTTTCTTCCAGAGCATAAAATAGTACATGTATAGGATAAATAAGGGCTTCACTCTAATTCTCAATCCAACACTTTAAGCACCACAATACCTTAGATTTCTTCATAAGTATGGATGCATTAATAATTATTGTCTTCATGTCTATTTCTCTTTTACAACAGAAAAACTTATTAAAATTTATTTAACTGGGATGATTAAAAAAAACTAAAGTCTAAAAAAACCCAAAAGAAATTAGACCAACAATGTTTGTAATTACAGAGTAATTACAGATAATTTATTTGAAGGCAAATAAATTATATAATGAGTAAACAATTTCAAAAGTCTGGTTTAAAGAATTTTAAAACAGGATGACAATTTTTTTTTAATAATTTAAGCTGTAGCTTGTATTATATTTCAGATAAAACAATTAATTTAAAGTAAACTTAAAGTGAGGTTTTAAAAATTAGTTTATTTTTAAATAAGTTTAACTTCCAAATGTAATGGGTACAAGCAATGAGAAAAATACAGTAAAATAAATGAATTAATAGATGAAAAACCTGTGATGTTTAATTATTACATTCTTGGAAATCATTCTTCTAAAAACCAATTTTTTATTCCATGACACATGTTTGAAGTTCAGTTTACTTATGTCCCTAAAAGCAAGCAAACACAAATCCAAACCTGGATTTATTTTTTTAAAATAGATGAGGCACTTCAATACTGTGAAGACTATGTTTATTATTATATATTATAATAATATATAAGGGGTGGTAGCATCCCATCCCTGGAGAGGGCTGTCAAAGCACTGTAAAGCAGTATATAAGTCTAAGTGCTACTGCTATCCTACCATCAGTCATCTCTCTAGCAGCCCTAAGATTGTGGTGACTTCTCCCAAATCAAGGAGCATTAATAAACTACCATTCTTTACATGTTACTCACAATAACATTATCTTTTGTTAATCTACAATTCCTATTAACAAGATAAAAGGTGTTCCCAATTAAATAGAGCATCTCAATTAAGATTATAGTTTAGCAATGCTGATTATCTAAAAGAGAGGAACCAGAGAACAATCATCTAAAGCTTTAAAAATTCACCTAGAAAGACGTCTTAAGAGTTTTCTGATGTCAGCAAGATGAAGATAACAGGAAGAGAAAGCTGTTTTGTCACCAATGGATCTATCTTCCCATTTAGTCTGCCTTAAATTTAAGAGCACAGACATCACAGAGAGAAGGAAAACAGCAGTGTTCTTTTCAACCAGAGACAAAAGCTTTTGAAGGTCTTTTACAGTTTAATCTGCATTTTTTCCAACATTATTCTTTTTCTGATAGGAACAAAAATGTTTTCATTATTTAAAGGAAACAACAACTTTTGGGACTATTTTATGGATGGAATGCAGGGTTTTTTGCATCTACTTTGGTGAATGAAAGCAGCCTGCAATTTGGCAGTTCGAATGTCACCAGGCTCAAGTTGACTCAGCCTTCCATCCTTCCAAGCTGGATAAAATGAGAAGCCAGATTGTTGGGGGCCACAATATACTGACTCTCTAGACCATTTAGAGAGGGCCAAGGGTGGGATTCAATCTTCAGGGTGGAATGCTACCAGTTCGGTGGCTACGTTTTGTGCGCGCATATGCATTTTGCGCACACACGCACCTGACACACGCTATGCCTGCATGTAAAAACCCTTAAACTGTGCTGCCCGGACAGCTGAAAAGCACTGCGCATGGGTGCGCAGCATTTGAAAAGCCACTTTTTCCCTACTTTTTCAACCTCACCAGCAATGGAGCTGAGGTTGAAAAAACAGGAAATAAAGGACAGGTAAGAGCCCGGGCAGGCGAGGTGGGCCAAACAGCAGCAAACACAGAACCGGTTCAGTGTCTGCTGCTCTTCAGAACTACCGGCTCTATAGAGCCGGGCAGAACTGGTAGCATCCCACCCTTGGAGAGGGCTGTCAAAGCACTGTAAAGCAGTATATAAATCTAAGTGCTACTGCTATCCTATCATCAGTCATCTCTTTAGCAATCTGCATCCTAATTTCCCAGGCCTCAATTTAATCTCAAGGAAAGACTCAGCAAGGAACTTCTTGCACAAGATTTTTCAGATCAGTAAGCACAGGCAGCGAAGTGGGGGTGGGATGCTACAAAGAAGCTAATAGTCAAGTAGCAAAAAAATGATCAGTACACCTTGACACTGAAAGAATTCAAGACTGTTAAAAGTGAAACAGAACAAATTTCAGGAAAACTTCAGGAAACTTTGAAATATACCATTTGGCATTTGTTTGGTATGATAGATAGTTTCCAATATAGGTAGTCCTCAACTTACAACTACAATTGAGCCCAAACATTTTGTTACTAAGTGAGATATTTGTTAAATGAGTTTTGCCTCATTTTACAATTTTCCTTGCCACAGCTGTTAAGTGAATCACTGCAGTTGTAACCCAGTTGTTAAGTGAATCTAGTTTCCCCCTTGACTTTGCTTGTCAGAAGGTTGCAAAAGAGGATCACCTGATCCCAGGACTCTACAACCATCATAAATTTGAGTCAATTGCCAAGCATCTGAATTTTGATCATGTGAATGTGACCATGGAGATGTTAGTACAGTCATAAGGGAAAATTGATCATGTCACTTTTTTTCACTTTTTGTAACTCTGAAAAGGTTACTCAGTAAATTGTTGTAAGTTAAGGACTATCTGTATTGGTTTAAAACATTTATATAAAGTGCCCATCTTCTAACCAACTCTGGGCAGCTCCCAATCAAAAGTTAAATCAACATATAAAATTAAACATATTAAAGACAACAAAAACCAATTGCCAAATCAAATGTGCAGTTATCCAATCTTCCTCCAGTGCTTTGGGGAAAACCCACATCTTCAAAGCTTTTCAGATGATTAGGGGTGGTTGAGGTCTGCTGGAGTTCAGGGGACAGAATGATACATTTCAATGTATCATTGAACTATCTGACCTGGTATGGTAGATGTTCATACGCTATCTGACCTGGTATGGTAGATGTTCTTAGGAAAGGTGATCCCACCCTGTGCCATAGAGAGCTTTAAAGATGATGATCTGCACATTGAATTGTACCTGTACATTCAGTTTGCCACAGAAGAGGCACGCTCCCTAGTTCCCATTACAACATTTGGGGAAGGATCTAGGCAGGGGTGGGATTCTACCGGTTTGGACTTGATTGGGCGAACCCTTTCTTCCCATGTTCAGCTCACTCCGAACTGGTTTGCTGCAACAAGGAAGTGAGCCCAGCCGCTCCTGCTTTTTCCTGTGTTTTATGCCTCTGTTTAGAGCACAGCTGATTCACATGGCAGAGGTTTGCCGTGCCTCAGCTGTTTTCTTCAGGCTGCAGTTGAAGGTAAGTAAATTTTTTTAAATGGAGAGCATGCAAGCAGAGCATATATTTGACGCAAATGCGCAATTACCAAACCGGTTAAAATACCGGTGGCATCCCACCCCTGGATCTAGGACAAGGGTGTCAAACTCATATTGTCAAGGCAGCATCACATGATGTATTGGGACTTTTTTCGCCTTTGCTAAACTGGATGTGAGCATGGTCAGTGTATGATGCATCCGGCCCACAAGCTGGGAGTTTGACGGCCCTAGTCTAGGAATACGACCACACTATCTGACCTGGTATGGTAGATGTTCTTAGGGAAAGGTGGTCCCACCCTGTGCCATAGAGAGCTTTAAAAATGATGATCTGCACATTGAATTGTACCTGGAAAGAAACTGGAAACAATGCAATTTGCACAACAAAGGTATTACATGGCCAGGCTTAACAGTTTGTTTAGAATGCCTAAGTTTGCAGGTTGCTTTGATGTTTTCTCTATTTTGTTTTATTTTTCCAAAATTTAATTTAATGTTTGTTTGTGATTTTTGTTAAGTGCCATGTATTTGCATTTAATTGAATAATGGTTGGGGATCAAGTTTCCCACCCCACTACCCATAAATGAACAGCCTTTAAAAAAAAAAAGCTACAGTTATGGTTAATTAAGGTGTTTGGCAAAGGCAAGATTAAGTTTAAATTTGAGTTTACTAGAAAGCTGTTACTGTAAAAAAAAATGTCTTTTAATTACATTATCCTTTCAAAATACATGTTTTAATTTTTATCTTTTCACTTTGGCAGCATGCTTTTAAAATATGATTGGCAATACAGCAAAAATGTGTAAGAAGTTTGCGCATATAGAGAAAAGTAACATCTTTATATTTAATACATAGCACAGTGAAATCACAGCATTAAAATTCTATAAAAGCAATGTTAATTAGTTCAGACAAATGTGGTAATTATGATCCAAATCATTTACCTGGAGAACTAAATATTTTTTAAGTATAAATGTTTTTGGTGACAAAATACTTAATATGACATGGCAGAATTTCATATGATAAAATACCAAAAAAATGGGGAAATCATCTCTGCAGACATCCAGCAATGAAGGGTTCTGACAGAATTTGGTTTTTAATATTGAGTTTTCTACAGCAAAATTGAATCCAGATTATTCATTTCAGAGGCAGCCCTGGAAGCAAAATAAATGGGTACACAATAAAATTAATTCCTACTTTTCCTTCTGCTGGATTCAAATGCAGCAAAAGGAAGGGTAATAGCATCTCTCTGGTTACAAATACAACTCACTCTCTCCCCTCCCCCGCTCCACCATTTCTATAAAGGATTTGGTACCTATAATCTGACATAATATGGACAGATACAGGATTACCATCTCTGTAACAAAATTATAAATAGAAGGCAAAGAAATCAATGTTATGCATTAGGAGGTTTTTTTTGGGGGGGGGGCAATCTGGATGTAAGCAAATTATTGTAATGGCTGAAATTTATACATGCTAGTCTTCTGTTATTTTCACTTGAATCTTATATAATCCTTTTATCTCCTGAAAATACTTTTTGTGCAACATTTGTTGAATTTGTTATTTTACTGTTGAGTCACATATTTTCAGAGAAAATTAAATTACACCGAACATCTCATTCCATGAATTTTTATTCAGAGTACTTTATAATTACAAAGATTATCATTGTCTTGTTTTGTACCCTTACCCATTCTGTGTGTGTGTGTGTGTGTGTGTGTGTGTCAATTGGAGAGGGTGTATAGTACTATACTGTACATTAAAAGGAACAACTCTAAATGCATGATCCGCAATTATAACTCAGAGCCAAACTTTGCTTTCTGGAATGCACATTTGGCCCTCACAGAAATAACAAAGTCATCTATAATGATACAAGGTATCTCTGATGTTTGTTTAATACACTTAACATTTGTTGAAGTAACAAGACCAAAAAAGAAATAATAAAACATCAAGAACTGTTCATTCCTATCCTGAAGACAATTGCATTTCCAAGAAATGTTTGTTTTATTTAGGGCACATAAGCACATCATTACATTGCCTTAAAACCTCTGGCAATTTTTTTCCTAGTGAGGGCCACACAGTTTTGACTGATGACAACCTAATACCCCAATGTCATGATTGGCTGTTCAAGAAAACAAGGTTTGAAATAACATGCAATGATTTCTCTGTCAGCAAAGTGGACCTGATCCAAAACAAACTTAGAAAATCAATGGATTCTAGTGTGCCTCCTTTTGAATGGAATCAATGCCAATGTCATTACCTGGGTGTTCTCCAAAAGCTGCACTAATACGGAAATAGGAATTTGTTCTACAAATAGCCTCCACCCTGTACAATGAATGTAACATATTCAAAATCCATGTTTAGGGTAAACCTCTATAAGTTTAGGACTTCTAATAATAAACTAAAGAAGTTCAAATTGAAACCATTATAGAAGACAGCATTTTTTGTCCAAAAAATGTTCCCATTCTAAAGCATATTATATCTTTCCCTCCCTTCTCCCAACCGTTACTACCACACTTGCTTAGGTGCCTCACTTTGTAGAAGTAAGTTTGGACCCATTTATGTCAATGAACCCTTTAAACATGCAGCTTGTCTCTTTGCCTTAGGAACTCAGGGGAGTGGCTAGGGAATGAAACAGGAGTACACTTTTCTTGATGTTTGCCTCTTATTATTTGATCAGAGATAAGTGCCAGCAATCTTGCTTTTCCCTTATATATTAGGACATAGTGCTTTTCAGAATGGAAGGAACTCAATTTTTATAAATATATATGGGATGTCTATATGGATTTTTGTTATATTTATATTTCATATATATCTGGAAATTTTTGAAGAGCTACAGATTATTGGATAATCTCAAATGATAATTGATTGAATCTAGACATCAAGCAATTTAATATTATTTAATGAAGCAGTTTTCTTGGATGATTTTTCATTTTACTGTTGTTTTCTAATCTATTACTGTTAATAGATTTTTATTGGCATATTGTAAGAGTAGAGAAGTAAAAATAACCCTGATATTATATTGCCCAAAACCCACATAGACCACACACCATATAGCAGCACCTTATTTACCTATTGCCTGCATATTCTGAGAAATTCTAACTAGTTTCAAATAACTCCTTTACCAAAAGTAATCAAATTTGGGGGGAAACTGATTCTTCTCAATGATTGAACAGTAGAGTTTGAACAATAAAAAAGTCAAGGAAAACAATAACAATTTTTTTTCAGCAATCTTTCCTTGATTCACTTTTTGTTCAGAAAGAAATTTATTTAAGAAATGGAACACAGAAAGTTCAAAGTTTTTTTCTTTATTTTAGCTATTCTCCTATTGCTCTTCTTTAGATGATGCTGTAGGATCAAGAAAAAAATCCAAAGAGCAATCACCCATTATTTAACCTGCACCCCACTGCACCATCTACTTTCTAAAAATGAATTACTCTCCATATTTATTGCATTACATTTTGAATTGCTACTTGCATCTCTTACCTTCATTAACTCTTATACTTGCTTAAGCAAGGAAATGAGGAAGAATTCAGCATGTAATTGTATTTATAGGTTCCAATCAATGTTTGGATGTTCCCTGTAAAAAGAACCTTGCATCCAACTATGCATATATCTCTATATCTGCACCAATAATTATCAACATGTTATCTTTTTTATCACAAATGAGAATTAACAAGATACAAAGCATGGCTTCTGGAATTCTTTCCAAAGCCTTTACCAGCATTGGCCATAAGATATGTTTCTGTGGATTGGGATGCATTTGGATAGGCTGCTTTGAGTCACATGACCAGAAGGGGGAAAGGCAGGGCTATTAGAAGGGAGGATCTGCTGATATTCTGAGCCACTGCTTCATCCAATTGTGAAGCCCTGAGGGGATTTTTCAGAATGCTTCCCCCTCCCCCCACCATAGAGCCCCAAGTGTCTTTCACTTTCTTAATTCACTGCTTCTTTTGCTAGCTTCTTCTGCCACATGCTTGGTTCTGTTTTTTTTTTTTTTAATGTAATATTTAAGAAGAGTGGATTGTGGTAAAAAAGCACAAATTGTGTCATCTGTCTGCTTAGCCTTCAAATGACCCTGACATTTTGGAGGCATCTGGCAGCAGATAAAATATTTCCTGCTTAGTTTATTAAATATTTAAGTACACACAAACCCCACTTTTGTTTTTTATCGCTCTGATCCCAAAGATTATCTCTCTCATGAGGGAGACCAGTTCCCTGAGGATGGGCTCCAGCATGAGTCCGAAAGCTCGGAAGATAATAAACCTCTGGTCCCAGTGAATGACCCAGATTGGGTCATTATTCCTCTCAAGCATTACATTTTCTCTCCGTCTCACATCCTTTTTTTGAATGCAACCATAACCACGCCAAACATATCCAGTAGCAGCACCTAGACATCTTGAGAATATAAACAAGCTTAGGTCTTCTTAGCATCAGAACGGGGAAGCACCACAAAATCCCTGGGGCCCGGAAGTTAAAAAAAAGTCTTGGAAGAAGGCATTACAGGTAATCCTGGATCACAATTAAACCCAAAATTTAACTGAGACATTTCTTAAGTGAGTTTTCCCCCATTTTATGACCTTTCTTGCCACAGTTGTTAAGTGAATCACTGCAGCTGATAAGTTAGTAACCCGGTTGTTAAGTGAATCTGGCTGCCCCATTGACTTTGTCAGAAAGTCACAAAAAGGGATTGCATAGCAAAAGACATAAATATGAACCAGTTGCCAAGCGACTGAGTTCTGATCACATGACCATGAGGATGCTGCAAATGTCATAACTATAAAAAAGGTAATAAATCACATTTTAATGCTGTTATAACTTTGAATGGTCATTAAATGAGCTATTGTAAGTCAAGGACTACCTATACTTTAAAGAAAACAACCTGGGCACATTTATGGGATCACCAAGGTCAAGTCTGAATGTCACATAACTTCAAAGATGATGAATCTCTTCTCCAAGATAAGCTCTTTACTATTTATTTCCAACAGCCCCTAAAATATAAAAGATATCACATTAAAATACAGAGTGTTCTGGGCCATGAATGAATATGCACAGTCATTTATTTGGTGATACAAGATTCTTTATTCTTTAAGCATTGTTGTAAATCAACTGGTTCAGTGGTGAGATTCAAAAAAATTTATTACCAGTTCTGTGGGCATGGCTTGGTGGCATGGCAGGGGAAAGATACTGTAAAACTCCAGTCAGAGGTGGCATTTGCCAGTTCTCTGAACTACTCAAAATTTCCACTACTGGTTTTCCATAACTGGTCAGAACCTGCTGAATGCCACCTCTGAACTGGTTGTCTATGCAATTGTTTACATCTGTACACCGCTCAGAATTCATGCAGATTAAGACTGTAGATAAATCTTATGAATGAATAAAACATCTAATAAATAGCTGCAAATATTTTTCCTCTTGTTCCATGAGAAGATTGTAGATGAAAAGTGATTATCTTGTGATAAAAGCTCCAACTCTATCATACTGAAGTACAATTAATTAAAATTAAATTAAAAGAATCACATTGACATGTGATAGAGCCATTTATATTTATCTTATATTGTGCCTTAAAAATTTTCTACTATACACTGAACAAAAACTATAAATAATAAAGCTTATATCATAAAGAAATTATATTTGAATGTTACGCATATTGTATTTATTATAAAAAGTAAAAATTAGAAACAAAGAGTGATAGAATACACTACTTGTAGTGTAATGTTTTCTTGCCATTTTTACCCTGTTTGATTTTAAATTGTTTTGTTTTTAATATTTTTTTATTATGATGATGCCACTCAGTTGCTAGGTGAGATTAATCAATATGTGATTAAATACATATCTATAAATTAAAAATTAATTATAAATATATTTCTAATATATATCAGTGATGTACATTACTAATGAATTGCAGTATACTGCAATATATATGCAGTGATGCATGTTTTGTAAATTTACAGTATCTCTATTGTACATTCCACTCTCTACATCTTGTTTTAAATTTTATATTAAATAAATATAAATAATGTCCAGTAGAATACTATGAGCTTTATTTTATTGCAATTAATATAGACTTATAGAGGAACAGTTAAACTTCAACTTGAGATTTAAAGAGCCACAATAGCTTAGAATTTGGATACTTTGATTGAGCACATGGAATATGACTGAATAATATTAATAAAAATTAATTCCCCTGGAAGAAAGAACTCTTCCCTGAATAAATTACTTTCTCTATATTGAAATGTTAAACAGATCATTCTGGTACAAATTAATACTGAAAACCGAGCACTGCAATGCTGATATTTTCAGCTGATAATATTAAAAACAACACAGGAGAATATAGAAGTAATTCAAAAATTCAATATATTTTTTAAAAAAAGATTACTGTAATGTCATTTAATATGTGCAATTGCCTTAGGAATTCAATGCCAGTTTTAAAAACCGGGAACTGAATAAAGCCACTATTTCCTTGTTTAGTTTTTGCAACATTTTTGCATTCTCTCAAGGAAGTAACTTTAGATTTGTTTACCATGTAAAATAATATGTCCTAAATTACTCTACTCAATCGGCCAAAGAAAGCATTCATCCTGTTTTTTTTTTAGTATAGACAAAATGTAAGAACAGCAGAAGCAAAGCCTGAATAGTTACTGAAGTCTTCAACCAAGCTCATATGAAAAGATTATAAAGTATATGAATATTTCAATGATGGTATCAGCATTATGGAACTTATTAACCACCTGAGACACATAAGGCTAATGCTTCTGAGCCCCAAGAAACCTATAGGGCTCCTTGATGGACTGATTAAATGCATGATTGATTTAACTGTATTTAATTGGTTACAATCCTGTTCAGAATTTTATTAGTTATTAAGTTGTTTATTGGGTGTTAATAGTCTATTATTTATCTGTTATTTATTTGATTTATACCTCTTTTCTATTCATGTGAACTCAAACCAGCTGTGATTTTTTTTTATGAATTGATAAGCAACTTGTACATTTCCTCTTAAAGATACTCTTAAATAAACAAACACAGGCACTGAATAAGAACATGTTATCGAACTTGAAAAGAACAATCAATTCCTAAGTTTTGTCACCCAAATCCTACATGCCAGAATTCTTATAAAGTTAGCTCCTTAGTATGTGATTTAATTTTAAAAACCCAACTCACTGATAAAAATGAATGATCAAAACATTCATGAACTGCATTCCAGACAACTTTTCAGGCAATAAACACTACACAGTTAATCCAGTGAATATGTCACCTTAACAGATAAGAATCAAAATCGTATCTAGTCAACATTATATCTCCATTGAGACCAGATGCTGATGGGGTGTCAGTAAGCAGGACATGTGCAACAGTAACCCTAGTTACTACTACTCAGTTCCCGGAAGTTGGCCTTGAGAGTATAACAATCACTGTCATCCTTCATCTCCATCAAGATACTAATATCTTTTTAAAATGATTCAGGTTGGTGCCCATTGTGTCCACATGTTTTGAAAATCAAGTCATAGTTTAGCTATATACTGAATCAGTTATTATAACTATTCAAGCACACGAAGCACAGAATACTGAATCACTTTATTTTCATCTGTTCCATCACTTCAGGAGAAGAAACAAAAATTCTGCTCAATTCTCTTTATTGTCCCTAGTTACATACACCAGTTATTCATTTGATTTTGCATTTTTTTGCAAAGTTAGTTAATTAACTCCCATAGTTATCATTTTCTTTCAGAGCTTCATAACTTAGTCTTTCTTATTTTGCATCCTTTTTAAATGCAGAAGTTTCTTTATAAGGTATCTAAGATCACTGAGGAATACAATTACCAGCTCTTACAAGAAAGTTTTATCATGTTTTAAGCATTGTATTAGTGAATAAATTAGCAGTAGTAGTATCCATTTAAATCTTTTCATAAATAGAATATCTGATCAGAAGAATGAACAATCTGATTACCCCTGCAAACCTCCAAAATCTGGAGCTTTGTGGGACCTTCTGGCACAGTTTTCAAAATACACAGCATGATTGCAAAGGGGAATATTTCATTTCCAGAGTAAAGGTTACCTATATATATTCTTTCACAAATCTAATCATATGTCAGTATTATTATTTCTAAGCAAAAGTATCATTTTATAGTTCTCTTATTCCAGTAAAAACTTTATGCAATAAATGGTATATAATGAATGTTCATGGCATTAATTTTTATTACTTAGAATGTTTAATTTACATGTATTGCAATGATATTGAAAAACCATTCGAGCATATGAAGCACAGAATTATGAAAATCTGCTTATTTCACTATTTAAAATGACACCTAATCTTTACTGGGATAGAGAAAAAAAATAATAGAAACATATATTTGGCAAAATTACATATGCATCTTCATTTCCTAAGTATTGTTACTTAATATGCTGAGAGAAGTATATTCAAAAGGGAGGATTCTTCTCAATTAAAATGTAATTCTTCCTCAAACTGAACAATCAAAAAGGCACATACATGATCTTGTTGTATGGCCTTCACAGTTAAGGAATGATTCCTCTACATACAGTAAAGCTCTCTGGGAGAAATCAAATGCAATTTGCCAAAGTGTGATAGTGATAAGTCTAATCTAAAATACTTTCTATGGAAACACCAAGTCAACTATCTTCTGTGTACAAATACTTAGATTGCCATGCACATTATTTTAAAACCTATTTTTCTTTGAAGGAAACCCTACTGCCTTATTCTCAAACATGAAAGCTCAATTATTTACCATGAATATATTATGCAAATATTATGCAATATGCAAAACAGATACCAGATTGTTGATGTGACTTTAGAACACTTGAAACCTCAACATGGAAGGTGCAGTCCTTTAGGTCTGCCTCTACTGGGTGAGATTCCAGGTTCCAGTTCACCCTTTTTTCAATATTTGGGTGTATTTTACAATCTGGGTAATCATTCAGAACCAGCTCCTTACCAAACCTAGGGTCCTTAGCTACGATCATTCCTATCTTCAAAAAAGGTGACCCCAGCCTGGTTGAAAACTACAGACCAATCTCACCATGTTGTGTCACTTGCAAAGTCATGGCATCAATCATTAACCAATTCATCACTCTCCACTTAGAGTCAAATAACCTACTCTCCCAAAAACAATTTGGCTTCAGGAAAAAATTATCCTGCAATCTTCAACTCCTACACTACAAAAACATATGGACTACTCTACTTGACCAGCGTAAAGCTATAGACACAACTTACATAGACTTCTGTAAAGCCTTTGATTCAGTGGTACACGACAAACTACTATTAAAACTAAACTCTTACGGCATTTCCGGATCCCTTCATAAGTGGATTACTGCATTCCTGTCAAACAGACAACAAATAGTAAATATAGGGAGCACTATATCAAACCCTTCTTCAGTTAACAACGGTGTCTCCCACGGCAGCATTCTAGGACCCACACTCTTTATACCCTATATAAATGACCTTTGCAATCACCTTATAAGCAACTGTATCCTCTTCGCGGATGACGTAAAACTATTCAACACCACCGACAATGCTACTGTCCTTTAAAGCGACCTTGATTATGTGTCTGAATGGTCAAACAATTGGCAACTCCAAATCTTGACCAACAAATGCTCTGCCCTACACATTGGTAAAAAAAATCAGTACAGTAAATACAAACTATGTGGATATAACCTCGCTCACTCTTGTCAAGGACCTTGGTGTACTCATATCAAATGACCTAAGTGCCAGAACTCACTGTAATAGCATTGCCAAAAAGGCATTAAGAGTTGTAAATCTAATCTTACAAAATTTCTCCTCCAGAAATATTGAATTGCTAACTAGAGCATACAAAACTTTTGCCAGACCAATATTCAAATACAGCTCATCAGTCTGGAATCCGCGCTGCATATCTGGCATTAATACAATTGAACGAGCCCAGAAGTATTTCACGAGAAGAGTACTACACTCCTCTGCTCCCAACAGAAAACCCTATATCACCAGGCTTGAGATTTTGGGCTTGGACAACCTTGAACTATGCCGCCTACAGTTGGACTTAAGTATAGTACACAAAATTATCTGCTACAATGTCCTACTAATCAATGACTACTTCAGCTTCAACCACAACAATACAAGAGCACACAACAGATACAAACTCAATGTAAACCGCTCCAAACTTGATTGCAGAAAGTACAACTTCAGCAACAGAATGGTCAATGCGTGGAATGCACTATCTGACTCTGTTGTTACATCCTCTAACCTCTACTCCTTTAACCTCAAATTTTCCACTATTGACTTCACCCCATTCCTAAGAGGTCTCTAAGGGGCATGCATAAGTGCACAATCGTGCCTACCGTCCCTGTCCTTTTGTCCCCATTTATTTGTACCTATTTCCTGTATTCTTACTCATGTTTATATTTATACCTATTATCTTGTAATATAGATTGACAAATCAAATAAATAAAATAAATTCTTAAAGCGTCAATTGCGGCTATTTCCAAATAAGACCAATTATGAGCTAAAACCAATCAAATCAGCATATTAGTCACAATTTCCAACTAACTTATCTATCTATCACAAGCATAATCTGAAAACTAAGTATAAATCCATCCATCCACCCACCTATCTCCAGTTGTGGTAAACAGGCAACTGGTCTGCCAGCTGCTGCTATTAAAAAAAGGTGATCTTTGGGGAGTGAGGCAGATAAAAAGAAGGCTGCTTTTCCTGTTGCCATCAGGAATAGGTTAAAGCCCACAACTGTTCTCCAAAACAATTAAAGCCTTCAGATGCCAATATATTCTCATATCTCAGTTTCTGTGGTTTAATTGTCTTAAAAGTTACCTTCAAGTTTCACAATATTGGACATATTTTTTCCTACTGTAAGGGAGATTAATGTTGAATGATATTAAGTACCACCCCTGCCCTTAAAAGGGCTTCCAAGGGGTGTTTAAAGAAAAATAAATGAATAATTTAAAATCACATTCTAGTCTCTCCCCCTTGACTATATAAAATATTGATCTTTTTCTCATTAATAAATTGACTCTGTGAACCTATTTTGTTCATCTCCACCCATTATTTGAAGTCATCAACCTGCATTGTCCTTTAGCTTGACTATAACCAAGTTACTCTCCCCCTGTGCCCAACCCGAAAAGTATCCTTGGCACCTCTGCAGTTTGAGCAGCTTCACTTTTTTTTCCTCCCACACCACTCAGCCTTGGCTGCCCTTAAAGAAAATCCTCACAGAACAACGTGTCAATTTTGCATTCCTTTACAAAGGCAACTTCTATTACAGAGACCAGTAGCTTGGCTCTGCTTCCCCACAGACAGAGAGCTTTGTGACCATGTAGAAACCAGGGGAAAGGAAAACATTTTCTGCATGAAAATGCAACCTTCTTTAGCACAGGGAGCTAGGAGGACTGGATAAGGAATTATTTTTATTTTTCCCCTCTTTCCTTGGTTCCAGGCACCTATGTATTCTTTTATCCCCCTCAAAATAATTTTCTCATTTATTCAATAAATGTATATTCATAAACCCATGTATTCAGTCATTTAGAATGGTAATGTTATTGAAATCACTGATCTCTGCACTTATTTCCACATTTAAGTGCTTCCACTGGACATCCCTAACATTTCACTCTTTCATTTTTCTGAGAAATTGCTCAGATCTTCTTCTTTGTACCTTTTCATGAGTAGCCAGGAGGGGATGTTAACGGAGAAAGATGATCGAATGAATTTTTATATGGACAGCATCTAGAAAGCTTTATTATTGTTGTTGTTGTTATCATCATCATCATCATCATCATCATCATTCCCAAAGCTTCCACCATCCATTTTATTAAACAAGTAGGCTATGATCTAAGTTATAGAAGACAGTCTCCATTTTGCCATATACTTTGCCATATTGAGAACATAATGTTTCTTCTGGAACTTTTCCTGTCTGGGCTAGGAGCAAATGAGCTTCGGGTTTTACACACTAGAGATGTTAAATATGTTTCAATGCGGTCACTAGCCAAGATAACCTAGGATTACCTGATATTTATACAGTACCATTAAAGGCCCTTAATAGATGCTCCCTGTCAATGTACAAGGGAGGTTTCAGAAGTCATCCTCTCTTAACACATTTTGCACAGTAATATTAATCTTAGGTCAATGATGGCTAACAAATTGGGAATCAAAGTTACCCATTCCCTTAACCTCTGAGATTCTAGTCTATTTGGATTTTTTTAAACTTTCAATAGTATTTATTATTCAGATTGGCTACATGTGTTTCAAAATACCTTCCCTGCAAAGCCACAGCAAAAGTCGCAGGTGAATAACCATATGCAGAAAGACTCTTGCAATAAGATAGAAAAGTAACTTGATAACCAACCTGTTAGCAGCATAGTTTTTTGTTTACTGGAGAATAGAATCATAAGTCCAAATTTAAGGAATAAGAAGGAAAAGCCTTAGCTAAATTGTTTTTTTTTAAAGAATATTTACATATTACATTAAATGAACAAAATTAGATCCTCCCTCTTGGAAGGAATCCAGAGAATGACCAACTGCAGACCTTCAGAAATCCTTTTATGCAGCAACTGGTGTGGAGTGCAACTCAGTTTGACTTATAGATCATTTAAATTTATTACACAAAGGGGCAGTAGGACAATGGAGCTCTTTTGAAGAGCACCTACCTTCCTTTGGTGGCCGCTTGGCTTCTCGTGTGAGATTGCAGACCTGGGTGGTCTGCAGTTCCTGGGTGAGACAGCCTTCTGTTTGCTCATTCAGTGGCAATACGACATTATTGAGCAACACCATGGAATGGTCATTTCCCCCTTCTTCTCCTAAATGCTGAGGGCAGGTGCATTTTGTATACATGATCCCACAGGACTCGGTTCTCCCATTCTCAGATTTCAAGCAGCTCTCCAGCCAAGTGCATAATACATGGCAACCAAACTGGCTTGGGCTCACCTTGTTCAAAACCAAAAATTCAAAGAAAGACTTTTTATCATCTTCCTTTTTGTATAATCCTATGAAATCAAAAGGGTAGACCCGACGTATCTGAATGAAATTCTTATCATATTGCAGAAATACAAAAGCATTCTTGGAATCACACAGCGGCATTATAGAATGATTATTCTTTAAGAGATCCTTAATTTTTTCATGAGAAAAATGATCAAATTGATAAGCCAGCAAGGAAAAATTAGAGCAAGTAAAGTCCTTTTTGGAAAATTTCAGGTAAATACTATATTTGGTTGGATCTGGGTTTTCCAGCGTCCATGTGCAGTTGGTAAAGTTTTTGGGAAACATTTCACTTAGAGAATACGATCCATAAATGACCCCCTTCACCAGCGTTGAACACCAGAAGTCTTGGGCAGCATTAAATCCAAACATAACCAGGAGATAGGTGGAAAATATATAAATCAGCAAATTACGAACAGCCTTCATCCTATGTCATTTGGCCTGCAGAAGAGGAAAGGAAATCAAGAATGCAGGTCAGATGCTTCATGAAACTCAAATGTCTTCTAAAATTGCAGCCAGCTATTTTCAGGATTCCATTTAGAATATATATGTAATGTCCCCCTTAAAATAGTTTTAAATATGTTATTTTAATTCAAGAAATTGTTGGATGCTGTGTGAATAGTGCCACCATGTGGTCAATTTGGCTGACTAATTTGCTTTTCAAGATTTTTAAAAGTAATGTTTGTTATACTATTATCACAAATGTGTCTTTTTGTTTTGCACATGTTCAGGTTGGCAGGTTCTGATTATTTTTGACAAATTTTATCAGACAGATTACAATAGAAATTATTTTTATATAGTTCTTCTATACAATATGTTCATGGAATAAGGAGAAAAATTGGGACCAACTATTGTTATTCAGCATCTTTTCTACTGTTATTGTCACTTTGAATAATTAGGAATCACTGTCATAATTTTAAAAATGTACAATTTTTCCTATACTTGGGCATTATCTTCTATATGGTTGTCACTAGAATAGTAGATTAAGTATATTACTATTTTTAAAAAATATGAATAAATGATTTAATTCTGGGAAAAACTTTCTTCCATCTATCAGTAGGAGCAAGTTACAGTATTTTAAATACTGAAATGTCTCTGAAATTCACTCTATGTGGTGTGAATTTCAAAGGAGTGAATTTCCAATAGAAATTAAAGGGGCTACTTGCTTTCTTGAGATATAACTTCCCACTTAAATAGACCCACGTCGTGGATGCTTTTTTTCAAATATGTGTGTTGGGTAATAGTGCCATCTATACTCCTATCCATTCTGTCCTGGAAATAGTACGTGTATTTTAATTCTCACAGTAGCTGTAATTTCTATGTATCTCTTTCTAAAGGAAGTAAATTGCAAATATATTTAACTTACAGAACATTTAAGAGAAACCGTGTGTGACAGAAGATATTTCCAGCAGTCATATTTGTGAAGTTGCTTATTTCTTTAGTTAATGGTGACCAGTTCTCTGTGAGGTCAAGTTAATATTTTTAAATGAATTAGTTAACACTTTTTCTATTATTTATGTAGAGACAACAGTTAATGAATGTTTTATATTAATTCCTCTTATTCCTTCCAGCTTTTTCATCTCTACTCTGAATGACCAGGCAGGCATCTCCCTCTCCCAATTGCGTAATGGTGAACAAATCAAGAGATTTTAAGCTTCCCAGATTATAATCCACAAGCTCTAAACATGAACAGGAGGAAAGCAAATGGCTTAATTTTCTTTAAATCTGTAAGTTACTGAAGAAAAATAATAGGGTAGGGAGCGGTGTGCATTGTGGAAAAATAAGCTTCCCCAAGAAATGACAAACCCTTTCCTCTTTGCTGAGCATTATAAGCAACAAATGGCTTCTTTGCAAAATGAGGCTGAAAGGATGAGAAGGAACTTGCTTATGAGCAAACCCTGGATATGCTACCTCTACTCTGCAAATGTTGCTGGAGCGCTTTGTGAGCACTGCAGCCCTGATATTTTTTTTGCAAAGATTTCAGCACTGAAAGACAATGTGAGATTAAAAGAATAACTTTGGGAATTCCATTAGTAAAGCACATCTATTTCAGAATGTGTAGTAAATATGTTGGCCTTATTTAGACATTTGATGAAAATCTGAGGAACTGCAGGAAGAGACCTCAGGAAAATGATTTCTTAAAAACAGCCAGAGCTTCCACTGGCTGGTTTGTGTTCTGTTAAAGATATCATTGGATATCATTTTGGCTTTCCTGTTTGATCAAGAAAAAAGACAATTCTCCATCACTTACACAGGAGCAATTTTTTAAATACACCAAATACAGCAGAACATAATATTTGGGGAAATGATGCAGCAATTGCCAGTCATTTCAGAAGCAAGAGTTTCATATGATTTATACCATGAAATGGGGAAAGAGAAAGGTGTTTTAAAAACGTCTGATTCTGGAGGACCTAAGATCCATGAGAACTCAGTTTCTTCCACTGAAAGACAATCTGCTTCTCTCTCTCTCTTGCCCCCACCCCAGGTAATACTAGTTTAATCAAACCTAGACGGCGCCATCACTCCACAGATTGGCTCCACCAAGGAAGAGCCACAGACCTCCCTGAAACTTCCCATTAACCTAAGCAGTCTCCTTCTTCCTCTTCTTTCTTGGTGAAATCACCATGTCCGTTCACAGACCTTTCCTCGGAGGCAAGATTCCTCTCGCAGCTGGGCTATCAATCCCGATTACTTGTCCGCTTGCCAAGGAGAGTTTTCTAACTTTTGATAGCCGGGATGAAGAGGTTTTGATTAGCCGGGATGAAGAGGTTAAGGTTTGCGTGTCAAGTCCGATTACCCCACCTCGCCTTGCTTCCCAAGCAAAAAGGCAGGCTAAGCTTCCCACCCCACCACCTTAGCCTAACTGCCCCTACCACCTTCCCATTTTCCCGCACGACCCTTACCTTCCACTCCGAAAGCAGTCAGCTATGTCTCTAAGAAGATCCTAGCACCACATGTCCCAAAAAGAGGCACGGAGACATTCCCCTTCTGGCGGAAGCATCGTTGCCCATTTTCCTCAGCTGGCATTCAAAATCAAAAGCAGAAGAGAGAGGTGGGGGCGGGATAAAAATTAAAATGCTGGGGTGTGTTTTTTTTGGGGGGGAAAGGGGGGGTTTAGAGGCACTCGGTTCCGGCCAAAGCGTTTCTTCCAGATCTATAAAATCGAACCAAAGATAAAGTGAGGGGGGGGGAATCCCAAACCGGATTAAGATGGGGGACGGACACTGCAGAGGGGGAAAAAAAGGAGAGGGATAAAACGGACTTGGTTGTTGTTGTTTTTTAAAACAGCAGCTCACTTGTTTTGTTTTACTTGAAAACAGTCTAAACCCTACAGCGGAGAAACCAGGCGAAAGGGGCGAACCAGAAGGCAAACTCAAAAGAGATCCACTTGCCCTACTGCAGATTTGTTGGCGGGCTTTGGCTCTTGGCTGTGGTAAGACCGCTTACTCCCTTTTCTCTCTTCGCCTCCCTTCTCTCCTCTTCTTCTTTTTCTTCCTCCTCCTCCTCCGGCTCTCAAATACCTGAGCGAAGAGCCGCGACTGAGGAATTGGGGGAAATGAATCTCTCGCCCGCTCTTTCTTTCTTTTTCTTTCTCCTTGGCCAAGGATGGCGAATAGCTGTTTCCAATGGAAGAAGCAGGACTCCGTCGAAAGAAAAGAGAGTGACGAAGGTCTGGATGAAGCGCGGGAAGAGAGAGAGAGAGAGAGAGAGAGAGTTACTGTATCTCTATGCGTGCGGGTGAGTGCATGCGTGCCCGAGTTTGTATGTGTGTCCCTGCGTGTGTGCGTGTGTGTGTGTGTGGTGTGTGCGCTCGCGTGCCTGAGAGAAAATAGAACTGCTGGGAATGTGTGAGTGCGCTTTAGCGTGCGCCCTGGCGCTCAGCTTCCTCTCCAGTGGTTCTTCGTGGATGTGTGTGTGTGTGTGTGTGTCCGTGTCTGGATCTGTCTATGTATGTGTGTGGTGTGTGTGTGTATCTTGGTGTGTGTATGCGCGCGCGCACGCGCTCCTTTTCGCTCTCTTCCCAATGGGGTGAGTGAACCCCGCGCTCTCCGGAACGCGGGCGCGCCTTTGCGCGCTCCCCAGGAATCTCTGCCAAACCTCCCGCCTCTCCCCGTTACAGCAGCCAAAGCCGGCCTTTAAGCTTAACAACCGCGCGCGCACAGGAAAGAAGTGTGTTCGTATGGGGGGAGGGTGGTCTGCTGTCGCGCGCGCCTCGTGCGAGCGCGTGAGGTAAAGCTTCTCCCTCTCAGGGTCCGGCAAGCGGTGCGATTTTACACGTCACAGTTACTCAATCCTAAGCACGTTTTCCTTCCCTCCCTCCACACAGCAAGCCGTTCTTTCTCTCTCTCTCTTTTCCCCCCGTTCTGCGTCTGGGAGGTTTTTCTAGAGTCAGTTCCCACACCGCTGTATGACCGGGTGCGAGCGAACCTCAGAAGCTGGGCAAGAGAAGGGGAGAGAGCGCGCGGGGGGGGGGGGGGTGAATGGTGGTGGGGGTGGGATGGGGGGGAGGCGAGGCGAGGAGTGAGGCAGCGCTGGCATCTATCTCTTTCTCTCCCCCACCTTCCCTTCTCCCTCAAACCACCTCCCCGCCAAAATAATAATAATAATAATAGAGGGGCGAAAAACAAACGCTCCCGCCTTTGGTCTTGGCTGTTTTAAGAACAGCCCTCTGTCGCAGCCCCGAGAGCGATCGGTTCGCCACAGCGAAGCAGGTTTCAGAGATCTGACGCTCCGTGGACAAAAAAAAAAAACCATCACAGGTCTCCGCTTTCAAAGTGCCGCCTTTCCACAATCGGGAACAATGGCCATTTTCTCCGTCTGGGCTGTAAATTAAACACTTTGTTCTTTGCCCCAAATATTGGGCTTAGAAACGGGGTTTTCCCTTCTCACGGCCGAAGAGAGAGATGCGATCAGCCTGTAACAAGCAAGCGCTTCTGTACTCCAGAGATTCCGGCTTCCTCTCCTCTTTTTAGCCTTTCTCTCTCTCTTTCCCTTACATTTAACGGCAGAGAGGGATGGGAAGGGATTTTATTTTTCTTTATTTGTCGCGCTGTTTTTATCGGTTTGTTCGCGGCGATAGGAGCTCGCCTGCTTTCGTCTCTTTGTCGCGATGGGGGAATGCCTGATGGCGTAAAAGATGTAGCCAGATGTTCGATTTGTCTGGTTGCTTTTTTTTAAACATCTACTATTCTTTCCCCCCCTCCCCGCCCCACTTGGATATTTTAACACCAATGACAGAAAACTGAACGGCCTTTTGAAAGTAAGATTATCATGTCCGGAATAATTCTTGAAAGCAAGAGGGACGCAGCTGAATGACAATAGGCACAAACGGACTTACTTTCTTTCTTTTTTTTTAATCAGAACTGCACTGCAGAAGAAAGGGAAGGCAGGTCAGCCGTGTTATTGAACCTTGAGATTTGTTGATTGAATTCAAGGAACCCAGACAAGTGCCAAATAGAGTCTCTCTCTCTCTCTCTCTCTCCCCTCCCCCCTCTACATGCATAACCAGAAAAATGGAAAATTTCAAAGAATAAATACCAAGGACTGCACTAAGGCTAGGTATGATGTAGTCGAAAGAATGTGATGGGGATATCAAGAATGCAGTGTTAGTGTCCATATTAAAATTCTATGATCTGAAATGGAGCCCCTTGAAAGGCTTAATAGGCTATCAATGAATAAGTTTGAGAGGAATGGCAAATGAATGATGAAAACACTTGATAGTAAGAAAGGATCTTGTCCAGAATGGAGTGTCAATGTATGACAAAGTAACAAGCTACTAGGAAAAAAATGAGCAGTAATTTGACAGTCAAATAATAGTATTTAGGTTAAAGTGATAGGTGTTGTTGCCAATGTGACACAACAAAATGGATATTCCAAATGGGAGGTGACAATAGGCATAGTTTGTGGCCATGAGACACCTGGGAATGACAGAGCATTGATAATGCGATGACAGTCACCATGGAGGTTTAATGAGTTCTGGGCCTAGAGCAGAATACAGTGTTATGATTGCTGAGCAAAATGGCGGAAGAATAAGGCTTAATGATAAATGGCAGGTATGGAATTAACACAATTACTCAGAGGCAGCTTAGGAAAAGAGTGAATGACTCCAAGCAGTAGACTAAGGAGAGTTGAAAGAGAAAGTGGAGGTTACTGATAGCATCTAATGACAAAAGGGAGAGAATGCCCTGAATGTCAAGGAATCCCTTGGAATCAAAAGCTGGGAAGAGGTGGGTTGATATTAAGAAAATAATAGCAATTGGAAGTAAGAATTGGGATGCTTGGTAGGATGGAGATCCCTGAACAGATGTCACTTAGGTTGGCCCCAGGCCTTTGAGAAAGAAATTTAGGAATTGGAGGGGTTGTTTAAAATGTCTGAGGAACAAATTAATGGGATAATCTTATAAATGGTTAAAGGGGTTTTCTTCTAAATAAATGTTACTGGGTATGAATGAAATACTATGGGGTGCTAAAAAAGACTAATCATCATTTTGATGACTAACGGGAAATGTAAGTCTTTTAGAAAGCATTGATGTCAAGGACATGGTAGAATGAAAAAATGAACTATAAGGAGTTAATAGAATTATCCAATGGGTTTATAAAGACATGACAAAGTAATAAAAATACCTTGGACATAAATTGATAGACTGATGAGAAGATAACATTTGACAGAAAAGAGAGATCTTACTAGAAGAGACAAAATTAAACTCATGGAAAGTGTGCATATGTGTGTGAGAGAGACATGTGTTTGAGAGAAGGTAGAATTGATGGATATTTTGTAAAAAGAAATGTACAAGGAAATTGTATACGTCATCCAGAACTTCAAAAGGCATAAATAAATAAGCCATTATGATTATCACTGATTTCCTTATAATCAATGTAGATTTCAAGAAAGATAAAAGACAAGTTCTTCCTCCTTTGGTACTTCTCAGATACAATGGGACAATTCTAAGAATTTCTTTCATGTGTTCCAATGAAAGCTGTTTCAACACCTCTAATGGGAGGTACGGTGGAAAGTCATATAAAAGAAATGCAGTCTGAACACACTAACCACAGATTGGTGAACAAAAGTTAATGCACAAGTCAGCATTAGTACTATCTTGCATAAATGATGCAACATCTGACAAAAAAAAAATCTGTAATACTAACAAAACTTCTAAATGTAACAATCTAGAGAATACAGAAGAACATGAAAATAGAAAACAAATATCTGATTTGCAAAATCACAAAATATTTATTAAAGTATTAGAATTTATTAATTTTAATGAGTATCTTCATCTTCCTTCAGAATTTCAGGACATATCATAATATTCTCCTTAACATATTGTCATCGTAATAGTTCAGTGAGATATGTTGGCCAAGTGATAGTGATTGGTTCATGTGCTTCAATCTAAATTTGTATCATTTTTATTCAGGAATCTGTTTGTTGCTGTGTAAACAAATGCACTTTATAAAGAAATAAAGAGGATGTCATAAACCCCTGATTGTTTTTCTTTTATTCTTCCATTATTTTTTTCATAAGGCATTTTTTCTTTGGGAGCCAACATTTCACTATTCTCCATAGAGACTAATTTTTATGAAAACATAATTTCATGCTATTTTGTGCAAATTGATACATAATGCCAATCCAGAATTTAATTGAATGAGTCAAAGCTTAGTCTTAATTGTGAATCAAGTGCCTGCATCATTCCATTGTTTTCCATGTTTGACTTTCTACCTTGCAGAGCATTTTTCTATCAGACTTCCCATTTGAATAGACCACTAGGATAGGACCATTGGGTTTTTTTAAATCAGGGGTCCCCAACCCCAGGGCCATGGCCCATTACCAGGCTGTGAGCTGTTCAAAATCGGCCCACCCAAAGTGGCAGGTAAGTGCATGCGCATTCCCCTTGAACAGCATGCACCATTTGCCTTTACTTGCCTGCCATTCATGAGGAATCATTTCCTCTCCCCCCACCAGTTTGCAAAGCCAGAAAGGTTGGGGAACTCTGTTTTAAATGTATTTAATTCATGCATTTAACAGCCACTCATGCTTCTTTTCTGTTCTTACTTGTTTTCAATGATTATGCAGATCTATCAATTACTATAAGTGGGCATTTGGCCATCTATAATTTGTTCTGAATCTCCCTTTTTACAGCCTTCCTGTTTAGTTCAGATTGGCTGAAGTTAAGCAATGGAAGAAAACAATATAGGCAGGAGTGAAGGAAGGAAAGTAATAACTGTGAGCATGGACATACTAGATTTCTAATATGTCCCCTCGTTGTTTCACTTTTTTCTTCTTTCTTGTTATTTCTCCATCAGCTGCCATGAGTTGAAATGTTCATCAGTAACTTAGAATAAGAGCTGTTTTGTTGCTTGTTACTTGTTCATTTTGCTAAATTTTACACATGACCTAATATTTAAAGGGGGCTTTGCTAAATCTAGGAGTGTCACCACTTTAAATTTAATTGGCTAGCTACAGGATGCACTTTATTTGGTGTGGGGGGGGGGGAAATATCAGGAAAAGCTACATTAATATACTGCAGAATGTACAAGCCAATTATTTTAGAAACCATGGAATTCTATTATATATTATCTATTATATCTTTTTAAAGATATTGTTGCAGTTACACACACTGAGTAATTACTTTTCACATAGGGTACCAAAGAGGATAATATTTTCACTGTTCCTCAGTAGTTATAATTTTGAAGATGTAAAAGTTGTAGACTGCATCTGCTGATAATAAGTGAACAATGAGATTTTCTCACTAGGAATTTCATTGATGAACAAATTCCATTCAAAGTGTTACTTATGTGTAACATATAATTTATTATATGGACATTTGGCAGAGTCACATTGTCTATATCTGATCAGCTGCCATGAAATTCTTTGTCTTTAGAATTATCTTGTTTCCCCCAAAATTATTAAAACAATACACCATTATTGGTAATATTTAGGTTGTCTGATGCAAATACTTGAGGAGATTTGCATTGCCTGATTGCATAGCAGTATAATAACTGTAGGATGCATTTCTTAATTTGTTATCATCATCACTTCTGTACTGCACTTTTCCACCACAATTGAAGAGAAAGGGTATTGGGGTTTCTCATTTGATCTTCACAATAGAGGTTGGCCTCAGAAATAATCACTATTTCCAAATAATATTTTATCTCATAATTGAAGTGCACTAAAACTGGGATGGGAGTGCACCTCAAAGCTGTTATTAGTTCACATGAGTAACCTATACGGGTGTAATGATGAAGTTATAAGACTAGGAGTGTAAAGTTTACCTTAACCATGGCAACTCATTGGGGGACTTTTGATCAATCACTCTTTCTTTCAGCCCAACCTATCTCATATAGATAAGGGGAAAAATAGGAGGATGGAGCATTATGTATGGCACTTTGACATCCTGGTAAAAAAAGTCAGGATATCTTCAAATGCATGAATATTGATGTATCAACAAAGCAATTAATAATGTCTTCCTCAGCTATCATAGACACCATGGTACAGTTGATGATATCACATTAGTTTTTATTTAAAACATGCTATCAGACACCCTGCTTTGATTAGGGGTACTTACGGCATTGCTTTTATTTTACATGGACAGCTTCTCCACCTATCCTTTCACTGCAACTTTTTAAGAACTGCTGGAAAAATAAACACACTGTATATATAGTGAAATCTTAAATAAAGTAACACAGAGATGAATGTCTCTTTGAATGCTGAGCAAGAAATAATAGTCTTGAGATAAATACTTTAGATGATAGATGTTCCAAAGAATATGTAGAAATAGAAACCTTAATAGTAAACTATGAAAAATGAAACATCCAAACATTTTATATATGCTTCATTTTAGTAACTCTTTAATGGCTATTATGTTAAAAAATATAGGTGCTTCACATTAGCTTCTTCCACCTTTTTTGAATATAATGATAGCTAAGTAGCCCTGTACATAGTTTGAATCAACTACAATGTTTCTTAGTAATCTGCTACCGGTTTGTGACAGGTTAATTTGCCACAATTTTAAATTAATTATGGGGTCTTTTTTTTCATTCTAGGCAAATTTTGTATCAGTGAAATATGATAAGTTGTATCTGAAATGACCTATTTAATTCAGCCTACAAAATCAGTAACAACCTAGAGCCGTCCTTCGCAATTGCAGCTCCTGGCAATATATAAAAACTATATTACAACCTTGTAACTTTCATTAAGAGGTTGGCTTTGAAAGCTTCTCTGCATTTCCAAGGGGCTCTTCAGCAGAAATCAATTAATGATTAATGATTAAATGGCAGAGCCTGATGATGATGATAATGATGATGATGATGGGAATCTGCAACAAAATGTCATAACATCTCTAGCATATTATGAGCTATAAGGAGATCAAGCAGGGCATTTTCTCTCTTGCCAATGAATTTTCGGTTTTCTTCTCCCACTAACATTTCGTGATGGTTGTGTGGAATGACCTTGGCAGATTGGAGAAAGAGCTACAGCCAGGGGAATAGTCAGATAAGAGGCTTTTAGCCTGCAGCAGGGATGAGGGCATGAGAAAGATCTCAGAAGGGACCCTCCCTATTTTCCTGGGCTGCAAGGGTGAAGGGGGAGAAATGTATTTTCAGACGTGTAAGATTCTATTAATGTAACTTTATAATAAAGTAAAATTAGTTCATTGGTGTGTGCTTCCTGTCTGGCTGGCTACCTCACAAGGCTGACATGTTGCCCTGGAAGCAGAAGTGGAGGCTGAGAGCAAGGGGGCAGAAAGAGAAAGGGCTGGGGCAAAAGGCAAGCCCTTGTTAGCCACACTCCTGATTTCCCTCTCGAAAGTTGCTTCATTTTATGCCTTCATTCGGGGAAACTGGTACAGATAATCTTACTATGGGAGAAATCAATTCTCCTATCGCTTTTCAAAAAAGCTTGTATGGTAATTTGAGATAGTCCTCAAATTATGACCCCCAATTGAGATCAGCATTTCCATTGCTAAGCAAAGCAATTGTTAAGTGACTTACGCCCAACTTTACTGTCTAATAAACAGGTGTTATGATAGCAGTCTTCCAATATCTAAGCTGCTACAAAGAAGGGGTCAACTTATTCTCCAAAACACTTGAAGGCAGGACAATGGATGAAAACTAATCAAGGAAAGAAGCAACCTAGAACTAAGGAGAAATTTCCTGAGAATGACAACAATCAATCAACTTGCTTTCAGAAGGTGTGGGTGCTCCATCACGGGAGGTTTTTAAGAAGAGATTGGTTAGCCATTTGTCCAGAACAGTACAGAATCTCCTTCTTGAGCAGGGAGTTGGACTAAAAGACCTCCGAGGTCCATTCCAACTCTTATTGTGTTAATATAGCATCCTGGCTGTTTAGTTCCAAACTGTTCTTTTGAGAAGTGGGAAAGGATCATCCATAGATGCTTTTTTATTTAAAGCTGTGTTAAGCTCCAATTTTCCTGGGGACATAAGTTTGTTCTGTATTTATTTTTATTGCCTCAATTTTAGCTTCAGTCCTGTAAGCCTCTTCACTAGAGGCCATTTCCTCATAAGCAATTTATTATATCTTCTGGCACAATTCGGTCATCCCTATGGAAATATGAAGTTGGCTCTCATGACCACTACTGCAGCACCATAGTTGGATGAAGGCTCTCTAAAGTGAGTTTGCTGTTATAGAAAGTAAGTACTTATCTACTTTAAAAAATACATGGGAGTTCTTATCTGGACAAGCCCTTCCACACAAGGATTTTATGACAGTTCAAATCCATCTCTGAACGTCTGTGTTCAACAATGTTGTAAAGGCAAGTAATATCTCTGACTCAGCCACAGAATATTTAAAAGCCCAAAAACTATCATTTTCTTTAAAGCAATGGAACTCCCTCAAGTATTCTGTATAAGTATTCTGTTTTCCCATTTGTAGAAATATTTATTTCAATCCTGCTTTCTGGATTTCAGCAGATTTAAATATTTCAATAGGAAAGGGGGTTTGACAGCTTTGCAGTTCCACCCCCTCTTCCCAAAGGATCTGTTAAGATTTTAATATTTGGTTTGGAATAAATCCAAACTAATGCCCACAAAATGAAAAATATAATATGGAGAATGTATACTATACAAACACACACATGAACACAACCTGTATATTATTTTGCATTAAATTGGAGATAATTTTTGTTTCATCAAATCCTATGGAAGCTCAGGACACAGCAATTCTTGTTTTTGTTTGTTGCAACTTAGACTGACAGAGCAAAAAATGAGCATGGATCTTTTTAAAACTGCTTCAAGAGACTGAGGAATAAAAAAGGGTAACCCTGACTGAGTCCCATGATTATTATACGTTCTTGCTTTGAAATGATTGCACGTTAAAAAATAATTTTGCTGAACTGTGTTGCAACACTAAATTTCTGGATCCATCCCTGCATCATTTATACGGTACCAATATTTGAAATTTGATATTTATTATTTCCACATGAAATGAAATGAAATGGGTGATTTTCATATAACTACCAAAAATGGGCTCTGGAAAACCCAGTTTTGAGACATAAGATATAAATTTGAAAAATAAGTGATTAGAATACTTTCTATGGCTGTACAAAGTATTCAAAAAGCATAACATCCAAGAGTGAAAATAAAGTAAATTATTTTTCAATCATTAAAGTAGTCATTTCTTTGCAAGATTTGCAGGGTTGTATTTAAAGTTATTTTGCCTGTTTGTTCTGTTCTCTTTCCCAGCTAAGGAAAGTGCTCCATACTAAGCTTTTCTGGATGTTTTACATACTTGTGATGCTTTTTGCCTTGGCAACTTTGCTTTTCTACAGAAACAGTGCCATTTCATTAAGCAACCACACATTGCTCTGCTGTTATAGTATTTAGATTTTCACTTCCAGAAAAGTGTGAATGTAAGACACTGCTAAATAGATATCTAAGAAGATGCTAAATAGAGAACTAAGAAAAATCTTGTTGCCCCTAGGCTTTGATATAACATCAGCACAAAAGCAATGCACTTTTGCATTGCAATCTACTTAAAGTTACATGATTTTAAACACAAATGAGTATCCATCTATTAGAAGGAACTTTGGGTTGGCATGTTCCTCAAATCTCCCTGGGGAGAGTCAAGTAGTATTCTTTCACTCTTTCATGGAAGGGTAAGTGAAATAGGGAGGGGATAATTCTCCTCACTGCAGCCATGTGCACTCTCTATATCTATTACAAAGAATTTAATCAACCTTGTGGGGAGAAAGCTGGTCATTACAGTTCTGTACTTGGATGTCTAATAAATACCTTTTTGTTGGTAGCTGGAATCAATCCTAGATTTCAGATAACAGAGCAGAAAAGAATAACAGAAGGGACCTTGGAGGTCTTCTAGTCCAACCACCTACTTAAGCAGCACACTTTATACCATTCCAGGCAAATGGTTGTTCAGTCTCTTCTTAAAAGCTTCCAGTGATGGAGGAACTTGGTATGTGATGAGCAACTTGGCATGTGCTTATCTAGAACAGTACAATCAATAGAAATCAGATGGGGATAGTGGTTAAAGCAGCAAATTAGCAATGAAAAGATGGAGAGTTCTCTTGCTGCCTTTAATGCAAAAGCCAGTCACTCACTCTCAACCCTAAAAAAGAGGCAGGGACAAAACATTTTCAAAACTCTTGTCAAGAAAACTTCAGGGACTTTTCTATAGAGTCACCAGAAGTCAATACTAACATGAAGTCTCCCTCTCTCTGCCTCTTATCCTCCATACAAATATATAATACTGCATGCGCGCGCGCACACACGCACACGCACACACAACACACACACGCACACAATGATTTAGAGCAGGGGTCGCCAACCTTTTGGACCTCAGGGACCACCAAACTCATAATTTTAAATCCCAGGGACCACTAACTAGTTCTGTGGGTGTGGCCTAATTTGTGGGTGTGGCTTGGTGGTCATGTGACTGGCTGGGCATGGCTTGTATGCAAATATTATAAATATTTATATAAATATTGAATTTTTTATAAAAAAAAGAGTAACTTTTATCCAAAATCAGGCAAAGCAGGCAGGCAGATTGAGTTGCTCACAGAATCATTCAGTGATCTATCTATCTGCCATCGGCTAGCTCAGTCTGTCACATAAAATTTGCTTGCCGTGAGTCTGCACTGAATAATAGAATCTTCAGTCCTAAGGGAGGTTTGGCTGTGCTTAAAAGCAGAGCCGAAGATCTAAAGACTAGCTAGAAAGCAAGAAATCCAACCATTTCCTGCTTCCTAGCTAATCTAAAGGCACAGCAGAACAGATGATACTTGGAAAAAGGAAAAATAGCAATTTAGCAGGCAAGTTTGCCGGATAAGGAATGAGAGGGCGGGGAAGGTTCCAGCGGGCCATATGGGTGGCGTAGCCTTGTGTTTCTGCACAGCCTGGATTAATTGTTTTGGGGGGGTACTCTAGGGGTGAGATTTCTCTGCAGCCCACCAAAATTTTCTCATGGCCCACCAGTGGGCTGCAGCGAGTGGACTGGATGGCAACCACTGATTTAGAGGGTCTTAATTCTGAGTTGCATAGGATCGGATTCATCCAATATGTTGTATTGCAGAAGAGAACTGGAGCTCTTCAGGTTCTGCTGAATTACAGCTTTTAGCAGTCCCTGCTACCATAGACAATCATGAGGAATGCTGGGAGTTATAATTCAGCAATTTATTAAAAGCTCCTATCTCTGGTGGAGGGAGTAACTTTTGGAGGGAAGATATGTACATGTCTTCAGTCAGTCATCAGGCTCACTAGATTATCCTTCACCCTATGTTATTTCCAAGGCTGTTACAAGAATTATATTGAAGAATCATGAACCCTGTCCTGACCTTTTAGAAAGAAAGATAGGATACAAACTAATAAAATGCAAATAAAATCTGAGCTTTAAGGCATATATTTTCTTTCTGCTATATTCTGGAACCCAATCCCTGCAACCGAGCACACAGAAATAATGACTTAATTGTACTACTCAGGATAAAAGGGCTTTTAATTGTTCATACAGTATGTTGGAAGCAACATCACAGTTCGCAGAAAGAATGTGTGAATACAGTTATGTTAGAATTCTATTGCCATAATTTATGGTAGATCTTTCTTCCCTGCAAAGAAAAAGCATTCATTCAAAAGCGTAATTCAAGACAAGTCTCCAAATCCTGAGTAGGAACTGATAGTGAGCCTGTCGCCATCCTCTTCAAAATAAAGATTTTTTTTAAAAAATGGAATAGGAAAGAGAGGAGAATAGGAACTAAGTAAATATTTCTGACACAGAGCCAGTTTGGTATAGTGATTATGGCAGAAACCAGGAAACCCTTGAGTTCTTATCCCACCTTAGGCACAAAGCTAGTTTGGTGACCTTGGGCCAGTCATTTTCTCTCAATCTTATGAAGGAGGCAATGGCAAATCACTTCTGAAAAACCTTGCCAAGAAAACTGCAGGGACTTATTGAGGCAGTCTAAGATTTGAACATAATGGAACAGAGGAAATATATATATATTTCTACTTCAATATAAAAAACACAACTGAATGCTAAATATTTAGTATAGATCCTGATTTGGGCAGAATGGGACAAGAGCCTCAAGCAGCTGTTGTGAGATTATAAAAAGGCATCATTTAAAAATAAAAGTGAATGCACTTATATTTTAATAACCAGAGAAGGTCAGGTATTTTTAAGATTTTCTTATCCGGTAACAAAATAACTTGGCTGACCTATGGTTCAGGCTCCTTGACTTGAGGGAGGTGTCTCATCTGCTGCTTTGCTTCAAGTAGAAAAAATTATTGGACCAGATCTTGCAATATACACACTGAAAGTAGCCATTTGTTTTTTGGAGTGATCAGAATGAACTGGCAACATCCCTTCTTGCTGCATAGTATTTGTTTATTGTGCCCAACATCGTATTTACGTTCTGAGACATTATGAGCACTCTCTACTGCACATTCTTTTGGTGTGATGTTTCTTGGAGAAATTCACTGAAGGGCAATCATCCCAAGCCAAATGACATAATTTCACATTACAATCTTGATTTATCTTAGTTGTCAACAACAGGAAAAAGGTTTGAAATCAATATAAAAATAATACTTCAAGAAGAATGTTTAGGTTTAAAATGTTTTCAGTGAAAGAAAACTAAACATATTTTTCTTTCATATTGGAAGTGATAGGAAATACTGAAATACTTTAAAATATTTTTTTAAATGTTCTTTCTGTTAAATGGAAAACTAAATACTTTCCCCCTCATTTTTAAGAAAAATAATCCTTGTTGATTTTATTGCAGTAATGAGTACCAGCAAACCGGGAGATTAAATCATTAAAAACTTCCTTAGCTTTTTGGCCTGGAAAAGTTTCATGTTGCACCCATTTTCATGCTTCAATAATCTTATTTATACTCTTTCCTCCTCCCCCCCTGCTTCCTCCCTTCTAAAACTCAAGCACAACATTTTCACATTTATTTTACTACAAATGTTGCAATTATTGAATCTATAAATTGTATGAGAATTAATAACTTAATTCTAATGAGATTGCTTCTTTTTTATAACATGTTTCATCCTTGAAATTTTTTCAGCTATGTCTTATTTAGTCTCCTGCTCCAGCAGCATACATTTTGCAGCATACATTTTGCAACTAATGGCCAGATATATAAATGTCTGACAATGGAAAAAAGACCCAAAAGAAAAAAATGGAATCTGTCATTTGTCTTCATCACTAAAACGGGATTTTGAAATGCTATAAAATTTAATATGATGTTGCATTCAATGTATTAGGTACATATCACAATAAAACTAAAATGACTTATAAAAGCCTGCTTAACTTGAGAATAGGCTGTCTTCGAAGATTTTCAGTCATCCAGGTCATGGTTGTCCCAAAGATGCTTTTTTTCAAGAGGCAACTGGACTTACTGGTTTTTCTTTGAAAACATTTCACTTCTTGGAGGAGAAGTAAAACATCTTCAAAGATTGAGAATAGGCTATTTCACCATCACTTTTCTATGTGAGCTTGTTGAGATTTAAATTTCTTAACTGGCCATTGAGAAACAGTCTTTATTGATGGCCATTTCAAAATTTCTAGACTGGAATTTTTTGCCATGGATTTTGTTATTTAAACTACTGTAATTGTTGCTGAAGCAGATTTCAATGGGGACTGATATAATTTTATTTGATGTTTCAATTACATTTTTGTGGCTTTGTCTGTATTTGTTGTTAAGACTCACTGTGATGTCTTGGTAGAAAGAAGGAAAAAATCATGCAATAAATAAAACAATTAGGAATTTGTATATAAACATGACAAAGGATTTTCAAGAATTACTTCCATGTGTAGCTTTTATGTTAACACCTTTTTGGTATTTCATATTTTTTAAATTTTATTATGATCTTCATTAAACAAAACTGAGATTGATTAATGAAAATGAATACATAGAAATGGCACTATAATACTACAATACTACTTGCAATAGCACTATATGGTATATAAAACGCTAGTTGAAATACTTTCTAATATTACTATATTTTGACTTTTTTCTAGTTGAGAGAAAAAATAAGTCTTTAAATAAGTCTCAGAATTCAGATTAGGACAGCGGTCGCCAACCAGTGGCCCATTGGTGGGCTGTGAGAAAATTTTGGTGGGCCGCAGAGAAATGTCACCCCCAGAGCACCCCCCCAAAGCAATTAATCCAGACTACGCAGAAACACAAGGCTGCTCAGCCCACATGGCCTGCGAGAACCCTCCCCGCCCATTCACTCCTTACCCTGCAAACTTGTCTGCTAAGTTGCTATTTTTCCTTTTTCGGACCATCATCTGTTCTGCTGCACCGGGAGATTTAGCTTAGCTAGGAAGCAGGAAATGGTTGAATTTCTTGTTTTTTAGCTAAGCACAGCCAAACTTCCCTTAGGGATTGAAGGTTTGTTTGCAAGCAAATACACAGCAAGCAAATTTGAGAGACTGAGCTAGCTGATGGTAGATAGATAGATCACTGAATGATTCTGTGAGCAACTCAATCTGTCTGCTTTGCCTGATTTTGGATAAAAGTTGCTTTTTTAAAATAAAAAATTCAATGTTTACATACATGGTATGTTGTGAGTTAATTTTGTGAGTTTGCTAGCTAGCAAATTTTATGTGGCAAACTGAGCTAGCCAATGACAGATAGATGGATTTCTGAATGAATCTGTGATTCTGTGAGCAACTCAATCTGCCTGCCTGCTTTGCCTGATTTTGGGTAAAAGTTGCTCTTTTTTATAAAAAAATCAATATTTATATAAATATTTATAATATTTGCATACAAGCCATGCCTAGCCAGTCACATGACCACCAAGCCGCACCTACAAATTAGGCCATACCAACAGAACCAGTTAGTGGTCCCTGGGATCTAAAATTATGAGTTTGGTGGTCCCTGAGGTCCAAAAGGTTGGCGACCCCTGGATTAGGATGTTTAAAGAAAATACAGAGCAACTGCTTCTTTATTTTCTTCTTTCAAGTGACTTTTCCTTTCTTTGACACTGGGGTTATACTGTTGAATAGGTTTTGTTTGGAGGTTTACTGTAACATCAACTAATCAATGAATGAAATGCAATTATATTACTATTCTACAATCATTTCTAGCACTTGGGGTGTATTTTCAGAATAACTCCGTGACCTACTACCTACCTTCCTTCCTTCCTTCCTTCCTGACGTATTGTATTAAGATACCAGAAAATAAATTCTCAACCCATTCAATACAATATATTATATAAAAAACTCAGTCTCCTTCTCTGAGTTCAGCTGCTATCAGAAGCTGGAAATAAATAGTTTACACTCAGTAGATGGCCTTAAATTTGTCCCTTATTGATTAAAGAACATTTCTATAAAGAATAATAACATAAAATGGAGGGCACTGTTTCCTATTCATTTTCTAAATGCACCCAAATCATCTTTATATTAATTTTTTTTTAAAAAAATAACCCACCTTTTTCTTCTGATATTATTCATATTTTGCAAAATGTTGATTAGTCATTAATCAACCTGAAGTATAATAAATAAAATCTCACCCTAAAATTCTCCTCTGTGAGTTTGGCTCACTTCTACAAAACCTGAGAAAAATACTGAATCCTTTTAATTTCTTTCTTCATGAACTGTACAAGTTTGTTCAGCAAGTGATGTTAGTCTACGGAAAGAATTTTTGTAATCCCAGGACATAAATGTATTAGAAGAGATGGAAAAGAAGAGAAAAAGAGAAAAAAAAACCTTTTTCTATAATTAAAACCACCTGATTTTAAGATTCACATTACGTAATGTGGATATGAGAGTGAATGAGCACGGCCTGAGGACAGCAATGAACAACTTTCATTGGCACAAAGTTGCATAGACTGGCAGCTACCCAAGGACTGAATAGAAGTAGTCCTCATTTAGCGACCATAATTGGAACTGGCAATTCACTCATTAAATGAAGCAGTAGCTAGTTGAAATTGCTCCTGTGCTTATGATCTTACTCCTGCTGTCTTTTGCTTTACAGACCTGCGAAGGTCGGAAATGCAACAATTCATTGTAGTTACTTTTTCATCCCCATCATAACTGCACATGACTGCTGAACAAGGCAGTGTTTAATCAAGGGCTACCTGTTTCTTTCTGCCCTTGAATTGCATGCTACTACTTTTCCACTTCTGCCTTCCTTTACAATAAAACCCTGGTTCTGACACCATCCTGATGATCTCAAGCAACATCACCATTACATTCAAAATGGAAAAAAAAATAGTGTTTTAGTGTCACTTTTATAATTAGGTTTAAGGTAGCTAGGGTTAGACTGCTTATGAAAGGAAGGATAAGAGACAGCTGGGTTGTTCCATATTAATATTCTAATGCAGTGCTATGAATTAGCATTATATCAAATGTTGATTAGGACAGTAAGTTGGCTTATAGATCAATCATGTTTTGCAGCAATGTACTCCTAAGTACATAGAAAAATTGGAAAATTGACATGAGATCAAATTTGTAACATTGTCTTCATGTGCCAGGTCACCTGTGTTATTCATCTCAAGCTTTTTCTGCAATCTATTAATGTATAAAGAACAGAAATTCTAATATATTGGCTATCAGTTACCAGAGAAAACAGCAAGTGCTTCATTCTCTCCTGTCCCTGATTATTGTTTTCACTTTCCATTTTACAAGAATATCCATTTTTCATAAAATGATAAATATTATTTTGGGTGGATAATAGTGTCATATGTGCCTGTATGTATTTCTCTGGAAATTTATCTCTCCCCAGAAGCAATTATTTTAGCATTACTCGTGTCAAAGCTGTTTAAACAGACTGATTCTTTAAAAGTTGGCAACACTTGTTTGAGTTCTCATGCAAATGAAATCACACTGAATTTTAAATGGGATCACCATAATGATGCACTTTCTGTTCTTCCCACTTTTGTCTTTCAGTATGTACCTTTAGAATTTGCCGTTGCATTTAAAAACTTTTTTATTTCAGAAAGATTGCAGAACCCAAGTATTCTTAGTTTTATGCATTTTAAATGTCATTTGTTTTCAAAGATTTGCATTTAGTCTGGATTCATCTGTACAGAGATGATGTCAGTTCTTGATTAGTAAAATTAAAATGACCAACATTTAGTTATTTATCGTATCATACATATATGCCATCACAATCACATATGGGATTGTTGGTAGCACAAAGAACAATAATAAAACCAACAGACAAAAATGAGCACACCTCTATTCCAAGAAGAAGTGAAAGAGACCACACCTGATGAAGAGTAGCCCAAATTTTCCCAACCAATTCAAATGTTTTATAGTTCCCAGAAGTTGAGCCAAATATGATGCTAGGAATTCTGGGAACAGAAATCCAGAATATTAAGAACACAGAAAGAGACAACTACACTAACATTACAGAAACATTAGATCTTAGAATGGGGATGATGGCTATTTGTTCTGTACACCAGAGCTGTTCCATGGTCCAAATTTCTTCTCTTCCAAACTTTTGCTCTTTTTGCCTTTTTTCTTCATCTGCTTTTTTTTCCCCAGATCAATCCAGGTTCAGTCCTTTCAATTCTTCACCCACACTGCTTCTTGCTTCCTTAATTTTTAACCTCTCTACCTGGAACTTCTACCTTCTTAAATTTGCTTTTATACTTTGACTACATGACTTTTTCAAACGGAGCCCTTATAGACCCCTTTTTGTCAGCTACATTGACTTTTCATTTTAAGCCACGCAAAATGGACTGCTGTGGACATTTTGTTCTTGATGTTTTCTCTTAGCATTTGGAAAGAGCATAAACATTCACCTTCATCATCATATCAGTTTAATGAGGGTCAGGTTCCCCCCCCCCCCCCTTGTAACTACAACCAACACTGCCAAAAATATTATTTATATAATACAAATATAAGAATGATTAGAGAGACAAGGACCAAAGTTTGTAGAGCTATCATGATAAATAAGAATGCTGTACTTGTACATTTTCCATATAGATTTAGTTGACTGGTGTTGGAAACTGAATTCCAAACTAGATTAACTTTGGATTTTAGATAGTAGTCCTCTCATTACCCCAAATAGAATGCAAAAGTACATGAATAAAAGGTATTACATACTAATGCAATGATGCCTATCAGACAAAATCCTATAACTGTTGCAGAGCATATCCCTTACATATTCAAGTCACTGCTTATTGTCTGGCAGGACCCCATTAGCAACCTCATTCAGGAGATTTTTATTTCTCCTGTATTTCATTCACAGGCATGCTTACCAGCCATGCTCTTCCTTTTGTTTGTGTTCTTATCACAAAGCAACATGTGGGGATACCTACTGTCTAACATTTGTTGTGGTCCACTGGTGACCTGTGGAACTGGCAGCAGAGTCGGACAGTGGGGAGAAACATGGGCTAGTCCTGGAGTCTGGGGAGGACTCGGATGAGGGATCTCTGTCCAACAAAGATGGGCCCAGGGGCATCTCAAAGCTATGTGTTGACTCCAGAGTCTCCAGAATCTGACATCAGCGAGGTAGAGGAACAGGGAGAGCCTGTTCCCAGTGCGCACTTACTCACAGCTGCCAGAAGGCAAGAACAGTTAAGACAAAAGGAGCAACTCAGGAGTAAGGCTTGGAGATGATTGGCCCCTCCCATAAGACCTAAAGGAGGAGCAAAGGGACATGAGCCTTTGCAGGAAGCAATTTTGTTCATTCTGATCGGTTTAAACTCTGAAACTCTGTGTTGACTTTGTGCTCTGTTTGGCCTTGTACAGCTAATTGGCAGCATTTAGTTGTTAGCAGCATTTCAAGGGAGATAAAAGTAAGTGCTTATCAGCCTTATCCCCAAAAGACTATTCACAAACTGTTTGGGACTCACGGGCTGTGAATGAATATAATTCACAGTCATTTAAATAAAAAGAGGGTTTTTGGGACTAAGTGTGTGATTGTTACTGTCTCAGGAAGCCTTGGTCAGAACAACATTGGTCATAGGACCAATTGGTCTTCTCGGGAGTGTGCCAAAACAACCAAAGTCAATCCCCAATCTTCAGCATGTCCACATGGTCACTGTGAGTAACAGTGTTGTACCTTATGATTCTTATTTATTTATTTATTAAATTTCTATACCGCCCCCTCTCCCAAAAAGGGGACTTGGGGTGGTGTACAGCCAACTAAAACAGAAACAGTATGTACAATTAAAAGCAATTTAAAATGATTAAATTGGAGGCCAAATATACAATTAACAGATATAAAACTGATAAAAAAATTTAAAATACCAAATTTAAAACCCCAAAAATCGTTACTGGACCAGGTTGGCCTCTTCAAAAAACAGGGTCTTTACTGCGTGCCGGAAGGTCTGAATGTTGGTAATGGCCCGTATCTCCGGGGTCAAATCATTCCAAAGGGAGGGAGCCCCCGCAGAGAAGGCCCGCACCCTCGGGGCCGCCAACCGGCAATGACCAGGCGGCGGAACCCCAAGGAGGCCAACCCTGTGGGAGCGCACTGGGTGGCGGGAGGCTGTTGGTGGCAGCAGGTGGTCCCGTAAGTACCCAGGTCCCGAGCCATGGAGCGCTTTAAAAACGATCAGTACCACCTTGAATCGGATCCGGAAGGCCACAGGAAGCCAATGCAGCACGTGCAGGAGCGGTGTAACATGGGAGCTCTGGGGAGCTCCCAAGATCACCCGCGCGGCCGCATTCTGGACCAACTGCAGCCTCCGGACACTCTTCAAGGGGAGCCCCATGTAGAGAGCATTGCAATAGTCCAAGCGGGAGATGACGAGTGCAGAAGTGACCCTGCAAAGTGCGTCCAGATCCAGAAAGGGCCGCAACTGGTAAATCAGACGAATCTGACAAAAGGCCCCCCTGGTGACGGCCGTAATGTGATCTTCTAAAGACAGCCATACGTCCAGGAGGACACCCAGATTGCGAGCCCTTTCCAGGGCAAAATTTCTCCCCCCACAGCCAGCGACAGAATAAGCTGGCTGTATCTGGGCACAGGAAACCACAGCCACTTGGTTTTGGTCGGGTTGAGATGAAGCCTGTTAAGACCCATCCAGCTCCGCACGGCCTCCAGGCACCGGGTCATCCCTTCGACGGGGTGGCCCGGGGTAGAGATGTACAGCTGAGTGTCATCAGCATACTGATGGAACTCCACCCTGAAACCACGGATGATCTCACCCAGCGGCTTCACATAAACGTTGAACAGCAGGGGCGAGAGCACAGACCCCTGGTGCACCCCACATAATAGGGGCCTCAGGGTCGACCTCTGCCCCCCTGTCAACACAAATTGCGAGAGGTTGGAGAGGAAGGAGGAGAACCACCATAAAACGGTGCCTCCCACTCCCAACCCCCCCAACCACTGCAATAGGATACTGTGGTCAACAGTATCAAAAGCCGCTGAGAGATCTAACAGGACCAAGACAGAGGAACAACCCCTGTCTTGGGCCTTCCAGAGATCATCCACCAACGTGACCAACGCCGTCTCCATGCTGTGCCTGGGCCTGAAACCCAATTGGAGAGGGTCTAGATATACCGCTTCATCCAGGTACTGAGGGAGCTGACATGTTGATGAATGCATCTGTTCTTTTTATGTACACTGAGAGCATATGCACCAAGACAAATTCCTTGTGTGGCTAATCACACTTGGCCAATAAAGAATTAATTCATTCATTCACAACTAATTTTTAAAGCAGTGCTTCAGTAGATAATGTAATTTCTACTTCAGGGAATTGAAGTTTCAGTGTTAGGGATCATGTGCAACATTTTAATTAAGGGTTCATACTTTCCCCCCTTTATTCTGTATTTTTACTTTGGAGATAAATTTTTAAAAAATATTGCAAACTTGCTCAAGACCTTCTGGATTTGTTCTTCTGATTTTGCTAGAATTACATTAAATAAATAGCTTTAAAGCTATGTTATGGCTTCCAGTATTAAAATTATTTCATCTTCAAAATTGTGCCATGTATATTCAATAAATATAATGATTGGAACGTTCCCCCCTTCTTCTAAAAAAGAATTTAGAATGCATCTATCATGTGATTTCAGGCTGCCATTCTGTTGTAGTAGCTTTTAAAACTATTGGGCATGATATGCTATCAAATAACAGACAGGATTAATTCTGGGGATAATGCACTATAATATCTGCTTGCTGCAGGGGTGATTCTGATAGGACTGTCTTTTGACAGTCCTTAGACACTTCCTTAAGGGACTGGAGGCTAAAACATATAAAGAATGGTTGCTGGAATTGGGTATATCTAGTTTAATGAAAATAAGAACTAGGATTGACATAATAGCAATGTTCCAATATCTCAGGGGCTGCCACAAAGAGGCAGTCAAGCTATTCTCCAAGGCACCTGAGGGCAAGACAAGAAGCAATGGGTGGAAACAAACAAGGAGAGAAGCAACCTAGAACCAAGAATAAATTTCCTGGTAGTTGAAACAATTAATCAATGGAACAACTTGCCTCCAGAAGTTGTGAATTCTCCAACACTGGAGGTTTTAAAGAAGAGATTGGACAACTATTTATCTGAAATGGTATAGAGTTTCCTGCCTGAGCGTGGGGTTGGACTAGAAGACCTCCAAATTTCCTTCCAACTCTATTGTTCTGTTATTCTGTTGACAGTATAATCTACATCTATATTATCCCTCCCCCCCCCCCCCACACACTTTCCACCTAGGTTGCTAGAAGTAATTTTAAACTTCAATTGAGAGATGATCTTGAGCTTGGGGATAAAGTATATTTTATCTGACAGAACTTTATTATTATTATTATTATTGTTATTATTTATTATTGTTGAAGAGCCATGGTGGCACAGTGGTTAGAATACAGTATTGCAGGCTACTTCTGCTGATTGCCAGCTGCCAACAGTTTGGCACTTCGATTCTCACCAACTCATGGTTGATTCAGCCTTCCATCTTTCCGAGGTGGGTAAAATGAGGAGCCAAACTGTTGGGGGAAATAAGCTGACTCTGTAAACCACTTAGAGAAGGCTGTAAAGCACTGTGAAGTGATATATAAGTCTAAGTGCTATTGCTATTTTTATTTTTGTCATCTGATACTTCCATTTGATATTGATGATGGAGCTGTGAGAAATTATAGGCACAATGAAGACATTCTTGACCAGTATGAAGTTTGGATGGAGGACTGGTATTTGCACAATCCTGCAAGATGTATGATATCCATGACTTTTGTTAATTCAGAGGGCTTTGCACAGTTACAAAACTGTTAGCATTTCCTGAGCTGGCAACAAATAACTGTCATATTGTTACATCACATTAGTCTGGTGTGATGTTCTACAGAAACTTTAAGAGGAGCAGAATGCTATTAATAAGTTGCTAAAAGGTAGATGGTCTCAGAATCATGTGACTCATAGACTTAAATCTTACAGTGCTTTCTATTTGTTTTTCACACTCAGTTTATATTATGGTTTTAACTTTTTTTGTTTTTTATTAAACAAAAATCCACAAAATGATATAGAAAAAAAGCGGGGGGAGGGAGCTGAAAAAAGAAACAAGATCCTACAAGATGTATATTTACAGGCATGGTTCAATTGATTCATTACAATAAACTTGAACTATATTAATCAATTCAGCAAAACACTGAGTAATTGTAGCATTATGTTTTTGTTTCCGATGCCAAACAGTAAGTCTTTTCATTGTATGTAAGTCCAATTTCTTGGGAAGTCAACTTCCATACGATAGAAGTAGGATATAAATATCTGAAAATATTAAATTTCTAAATTAAATTAATGCATCTATATATAATTAAAGTGTTAGTTTCACTGCATAATTTTACTGAGGTTATTTCTAAATATTTCTCGCTGAAAAGAATGTCAGAGATGCAAAATCTTTTGAAAGTTCATTCTTGCTTGAATCTGATTAGACTTCTGCTATGAATATATATATAATCAGTTTTTCCATTTCCTCATTGATTATGCTATATTGGAATAAATAAAATTGTACATGGAGGAAAATGCAAAATAAATAAATAAATAAGCCATTTTTCCAGAATTATTCAGAATTTATTTTGAGTAGCAATGTCTTACCATAAGTCAGGAAGCCCTTTCATTCTAGGACGACCCTGTTGAAAGCCATTTTCATAAAATATTCAACTAAAGCATTTTTCACACTGCAATATTCATCTGTAATTTATAGGCATTGGTTGTTTACTTATAATTATTACTTAAGGGATCGATAGGTTAGAAAATATTTGAAGCATGTTCTATTTTTTTTTTCACTGCAAAAAAACCAGAAATTTGCATTACCTAGAGTTTCCCTATTTAAAAAAAATAGGCAGAAGCCAATTTGTGGTGTTCAGTCAGCAAGGCAACTGATCTTCAGAGGACTCAAATATATAAACTAAAAGAAAAGAAGTTGTTTTTAAGATTTTGTTTGCCAAAAAAGACATTTATGTTGCATAAAATGGGATATAATTTATAGAGATTTTTAAAATTAATCCCAAGGTATTTTCTTTACTCAGAAGTTATAGAAGTTATTTAAGAATTTTGTGAACACACACACACACATACACACACACACACACACAAAGATCTTCTAACATTTTTGGAACATAAAAAATGTTGAGAAATGAACTAATGTATATGATTCTTACACAATATATTTTTTGCCAAACAGGAACTGTCTTATTGAATTGGATTTCCAGAATTCAAAATATTGATTTTGATTTCTAGAATTGGCCATGCTAGTGCATGTTCTAAGTTTCACTTGGGCAATGAAACCTGGATTCTCATCATACTTCTGGAAAATTTGTTAGCTAAGGAACTGGTGATAGGGATATAGCTGTAATTGTTTATTTGGAATAGTACTGGCTGCTAATTGCAGAACTATAAGAATAAATGTGTGCTCTAATCTTGTCTCTTAAATGAATATTAGCCCAATTACTAAATGATATTATCAGTGCAGCCTTGATTTCTGGTTTTGGCCAAGATTTGGATGTGCAACACTAGTTGTATAGGCACAGTTTCATATCCAGCTATATGGTGAACAGAGAACCATATGAGTTAAGAGACTAAGTATAGCATTGTACATAAAATAGATCAAGGAAGCAGTGTCTACCAAAGGCAAAATGAACTGGGATATCATGCTATCCTACTGAGGTCTGGAAGCGTGCCTGCAATCAAAAATGTAAAATACCCATTTCTAGGCACTCTAGCAAATTAACAAGCTCTTGTATTTTGTTTGATTTGCCTCCTGCTGTGTCTAAGATACGGCAATGGAAAATAGTAAGTTGGCAGCCATTTTCAGTGAGGATAGATTCTGCAATGGTGCAGAATCAATAGTGAGGTATTTTTGTACACTGGTGTTTTCAGATCACTTTTATTACCTAGAAAAAGGTTATTTAAGTTGTCTATATTGTTATACTCATTAAACATTCTTTCTATTACAATGTATACATTAGGAAAAGTTTGATGTGATCATTAAATGACAGGGGTAGTGGCCACAATTATAACAAACTACAGCAAACAGGTATCAGTTTGAATATGTACTTTTTCAGTATGAATTGTGAAATCCTGAGTATAGTGGCCATTGGACTGTGTCAAAAATTTCCCAGTGATAAGTAACATCCAGCAATATAAGAGAGAGGTATTACGGTATCTATGATTGAAATAGCAACAGCATTTAGACTTCCATGCTGCCCCATAGTGCTTTACAGCATTCTTTGGGTAGTTTACAATGTAGAAGCATTATTTTCGTATTGTCCCCAACAATCCAGGCCTTCATTTTACCAACCTCGGAGGCATGGAAAGCTGAGTCAACTTGAGTCAGTCAGAATTAAACTCCAGGCTGTGGACGGAGTTTGCCTGCAATGCTACTCTTTAACCACTGCGCCACCAGGGCTCAAATCACCTGTAAAAATGTTGAATATCCCTTTATCTCTTTCTTACAGTAGTGTACCTGCAAGTCACATTCTAGCCAACAAGGAAGACAAGGCCAGACCAATGGAACAGATGTTAAAATGATTCTTCTACTGCCCAGTCATGTGGGTCATAATATCTGAAATACCATTAATGTTAAAAACCGTAACTACTATGCCTCATAAATCATACCAAATCCCACCTTTCATTTCATTTCATGGCAGAGTTCCTGTTCTCTCTCAAAGTGGATTTGGGAAGCTTTTCTTTAACTCATGTTTCATGTCCATAATTCCTCTCTATCAGAAAATTTAAGGTCTGGAAGCTATGCCAAGAAAAGTTGGCAACAATCCTGATTATAATCATCACAGTTAAAACCCACACTCTGCTTTCCTTTTTTTAGATTTTTGTTTTTGTAATTTACTTTCAATCATCATCTGTTAATATTAATCTGCATCACAGGGAACAAATAAAAATCAGCTAAAAGCCTAAGAAAAGGCATTCATATCAACCGATCTTTCAACCAAATAGTGCAATTTAAAATAGTTTCAGTATGAAAATGAAAGCTTTAATCAGAAAACTACAGCAAATGTTCACTCTTGGAGCTTAATAATGTAATAGTGAGATTGTGACATTGCTTTTATTTCACTGCTCATAACCTAATTCACACTGAATTGTATGCTTTATATATGATCAAGCAAATATGCTGTCTTTATTTGAAATCTCGAATTTATTATATATGTATAGCAATAGTGCTACTATCCCACTATTGCTTTGATATGTCTCCTGATTACAAAATGCATACACATTAATAATGAAACATACTGTTATATAGATTAATGACATGCTTTTAATCTTGTGTGTTATGGGTCTTACTGCAAATTGCAGGGAAATTGCCATAGAATTTCCTCTACTGATAGAGTATAGTAACATAAGGTCAAAAGTAATTTCTTTTTCAAAAGGCGAAAGAACATTGTCCGGATTGAGAATAAATAACTCAGATGATCCAGTCTTCTGGGGCAGATTACAACACCATTATCCACTACTGTGATATCAGGTTGCCCACTAAAACTTTCTGTCTCTTTCAATTGTATGATCACTGAGGACAATTCAGATCCTTAGCAAAATATCACACTGTCTTTGATATTAGAATATGCTCCATGTTTCCTGCACATCAGTAAAATTTTTAATATTTTTTTAAATAACAGGTTTTGTGCTTTTGGAACAGCATATTTCATGCAAACCAACAACTGCAGATTTTCTCAGCAATATCTCCCTATAATGAAAAAAAATGCATTGTGGGATTTCTGTCTGCTAGGCAATAACTGCAGATAGTGGAGAGAGAAAAAAGAAAGAAAAGGATGATAATCCATCTGGAACACTTTCAATGTAGCAGATCACATATTGGAACAGGCCATTGGATTATATAATGCTATGGTGCTATTGCTGTACAGTAGAACGTATAGCAACTATTCTTAAAATAATCAAAATTATGCAAGCAGATCTGTGTTCAGAAAGATAATATGTAGATGGCTTTCAACATGCAGTTTTGAGAGAATGCCATCCCTTAAGCAGCTTTTCTAAAAAGTACAGAAAATGCAATATTTAAGTGGGATTGAATAAATCCAAGCATCTACATACATGAATCATTAACAATTAATCACAGTTGGTAGCCTGACATCCCTGCTTCCTAACATGCTTATAGTGGTGAACAGAATGTAATAGGAGAAGAGATAGAAAGAACCTGAACAGATCACATATTCAAAGCATCTAATAACCACAAGACCAGCTTCAATGGTTGCAGATTGATTGATTGATATACTTGTTCATTCATTCATTCATTCATTCATTCATTCATTCATTCATTCATTCATTCATTCATTCATTCATTCATTTATCTATCTTTCCATCCATCCATCCATCCATCCATCCATCCATCCATCCATCCATCCATCCATCCATCCATCTATCTATCAGATTTCTAAAGCTGTCCATTTCACAAGAAGTGACTAGATTTATTTCTGGACCCAATTTAAAAGAATCATAATTAGCTTTGAAGTAGTGAGTGATTGGGACCCAGCCTACATCTGTATAAACCTACTTTTATATGAATTACCGAGGCAATGCTGACCTTAAAGTTCGTGCTAGTTTTCTCATAAAAATGGTAACACTGATGGGCAGAGCAGATCAGGGGTGGGATTCAAATTTTTAACAACCGGTTCTGTGGGTGTGGCTTAGGTGGTGGGAGTGGCTTGGTGGTTGTGTGACTGGGTGGACATGGCTTGGTGGTCATATTATTGGCTGGGTGTGGCCAACTCAATATCACTCACATCAAGGCATGCATCTCCTCACCTGGCCTCTCATGATTGTGGGGATGCTGTAACAGTCGTAAGTGTGAAAAATGGTCATAAGTCACTTTTTTCAGTGTCATTGTAACTTTGAATGGTCACTCCACACAAGCAAAGTACCATCAAAGGAGGGGGAAAAAACTCCAGAGACGTTCCTGAGACAGGAAGTCTAGTCCTGCCAAAAATATAATCAGGGTTAACAGAGAGACAGTTTCTGTAAGCAACACCAGAATGTTTCCTTCCTACCTTCCTTACAGGATTAGGCCAGTAATTTCTTCTAACAACTGGTTCTCTGAACTGCTTAGAATGTTAACAACCGATTCAAGCGAATAGGTGGGAACTGGTAGAATCCCACCCCTGGGACAGTTACAGATTTGAAAGTTTTAGTCTCTTAAATGGCCTATATATTGTACAGCATCTAAAGTTTTCCTGATTGTTATCCAACCTCAACTTCTGAAGGTAGCCACTATGGACCAATCATTTATTCCTAGCCTACTGCACAAGATTGTCATTGTGGAAAAATGTTGGAAGAGGAAGTGTTATATGCTACTTTGAGCTTTTAGAGAAAAAGTGGATATAAATGTAATTGATGAATAATTTGCAGAATGTTCTCATTACACACACACACACACACACACACACACACACACACCTAATGTGCATACTGTTTTATTGTCTTCAAACATATATATTTCCATTTTTTTCTATAAGTATCTGCAGTGACTATTATTTACACCTCTTTAATTTTTGGCGTGTTTTTATTGATCCATTGATTGAGGAAATACAATAGTGAATTTTGCTATAGAATAGTTTTATAGTTTTCATTTGAACTTCCTCTTGTAATGCAAAATAAATAGCATCTTCTAAAATACGTTAAAATGTTTCACAGAGCAATTCTACCAAAAGGTATTATGGGGTTTCCTGTCTATGGACAAAGGACCAACACAAAAGTTATTTGTTGTTTGTTTAACAATATTTGTAGGCTGCTTCAATCTACAAAGGTTTCACAGGAAAAAACAAGGCAGGAATATAACCAGCAAATAGCTATGTTAAACAGAAAATTTCAATGATTATTGCCAATCAACTTTGATCAATAGCATAATAGAATAATACAGTTTTAATGATCTCATGAAAAACATGGAGGAAGTTGGACCTAACATAACTAAGGGAAGCATATTCCAAAGTGTATGTGTTGGTTCTGGAAAGGCCAACCTGTATCTTTCAAGCAGCTCCTCTCTAAAATGGAGGGGCAGATTTGACTTTGACACAGAAATTCCTATGTAACCTAGTACCATGCCATACAGAGCTTTGTAGAAAATGACCAGCAATTAGAATTGATCTGGTAGTCTATGGTTAACCATTAAAATGATAATAAATTATTGCTACCTTGCAATTAAATGATTATAAGAGCCATGGTGGTGCAGTGGCTGGAATGCATTATTGCAGGCTAATCTTTTGGTCTTGACCGGCTCAAGATTGACTCAGCCTTCCATTCTTCTGAGGTCATTAAAAGAAGGATCCAGATTGTTTGGGCAATGTGCTGGCTCTGTAAGCCACTTAGAGAGGGATGTAAAGCACTGTGAAGCAGTATATAAGTCTAAGTGCTATTGCTATTTTTCAGTTCAGCTACCAGGTGCACCTTCTGAATTATTTCCAAATGTAAAACCATGTAAAATGTGTTACAGTAGTCCAATCAAGCGAAGATATGAATTACAGCCCTGGAATACTAGTTTAAGTTCAGTTACAACTGGTGCAACAACTGGAACTGGTGAAGGTCTCTAGCTTGCAAATTATCCCTGTTTCAGAAGATCCAGGCCTTTTCAGATTAATTGAAAGGATCAATAGTTTGGCCAGTGTTTACTGACAAATAGCAAACCTTTACATGATTTAATCTGACTCTGCTTCATGCCATCTAGTCCCCAACAGTATCTAGACCTTGGCCAGGATTGTCATGGTATCTCCATAGTAGCTAAGCGATGTATACAAATGACACCCCATACTACACCCCATTCTGATATACAATATTTCTCCAAAGTTTCATACAACTTAAAAAAACATAGATAATTCAGAGCCCTGTTATATGTTTGAGTAACACTACCCTGCCTCCCAATATCTATTAACTGGTCCACACCACTCAGATAGGAACAGGACCACTATAACATAATACTCCCAACTCATCCTTTCAAGCAATCCTGAAAAATGCCACATTTTTTCAAATACTGATTATATCCAATATTGCCAAGAGGTCAGGTATTACCAGAAGGAACACACTGTCTCCATCAAAGTCCCAACAGAGTTCATATACTAGCAATAATGCCATTTTCATCCTATGGACCTGAAGCTTAATTGAACAGGTACTTGTTAATTTGTTTCCTTTAATAAGATCCTGTTGTGTATTGACTGTGATTTTCACTCAGGTCCATGCTTTGAGCGGGAAGCATGGACCTTTCCCATTGGTTGATGACGTTTGACAGCCGGCTATAAAAGGAGATGTCAAACGGCATCAGCTGTTGCCGCTCCAGCTGGCTGCCATGTTAGAGCGGCAGTAGCGGTAACCCTTTATTTCTAAATAAAGTTAGAGCTGAACCTTTGCCTTGGTGTCTGCCTAAAGTGATTACTGCTGCTCTACAACACTGGCGACGAGGGTGGGATCCTTAATAAAGGCAAGCCAGGCAAAAGGACAAAGAGCGAAATCAATAACCAAGAGCTGAAATCTCTACATAGTTGCTATCACTGTTCGTGAAGCGCGATTTCTAAATCGCCTCAGGAGAAGCAGCACAGCTGAGGGAAGATGACTTTGAACCCTGCATTCCTGCCGTTCAGACCGACGGCAGAGACATGGGAATCATACAGGAACTGGTTTGACTGCTTTTTAGATGCTATAGACCTTACTGATATTTCTGACCATAGAAAAAAATCTTATTTCCTAAGCTTTTGCGGAGCCTCGGTATTTGACACCGCAACAGCATTACTGGCCCCACGATCTATTAAGACTATTCTCTGGGAAGAATTGCAAGAAATTCTATCCAACCATTACTCCCCTAAGCCTTCTAGAATTGCCAGACGCCATGCCTTTAGAAGGCACATCCAGACTGAGGGAGAAACCATTAGTGACTACATGGCAGCACTACGAACAGTTGCCTTTCATTGCGGATTCAGGGATTACCTTGAAGATATGCTGTTAGATCAGCTGGTCTGTGGAGTTAGGGATCCCAAGCTGCAAAGACGACTACTAGCTAAAGGGGATCTAACCTTAAAACAAGTCATAGAAGAATCCCAGGCTGCTGAGCTATCAGCACTCTGAGCAGCTGAAATACAGTGAAATCCAATTAGACTAGATAACCCAACAGCGCATTTTGATGAAGCCTCCACAGAGGAAGGTTTAGAAGAGGCTACTGAGATAAACCGCCTCAGACAGCCCAACCCAAATCAAAGGGAGTACAAACAGGGTGCAAATCAACCTCCATGATTACAGCCCACCTGCTTAAGCTGTGGGGGCAACCATCTCAGGGCATCCTGCAGATTCAGGAATGCCATATACTTAAGATGCCAAAAAAAAGGGTCATTTGGCAAGAATATGTCAGGCAGGAAAGACTTTTAACCAGCCTCAAAGGCCTCAGAAAGCCATACAATAATCCAAGACAAATCGAGGATTGCTTCACATGCTACCAAGCTAAGATACCAAAAAATAGTTCTAACAAAATTAGTGTCACTGTTTCTATAGAAGGTAGACCATGCAGAATGGAAGTAGACACCGGCTCTGCACTATCCATCATCTCGTGGGGCACCTTGAAGCAACGGCTTCCCAGAGTAACAAGAAAGAAGATTCCAGGCTGCAATCTGACTCTACGGGACTACCAAGGCAGAACCATTCCTGTCATCGGAAAAGGCAAGTTTCTAGTTCATTTTCAAGATTTTAAGGGTCACTTGCCTTTAGTGATAGTGGATGGCGCCCTCTCAAGCCTATTGGAATTAGACTGGTTCCCTGCCCTGGGCCTCCACATAGGTGGAATCCACGCCATTGCAAGTTCACAAGTTGACTCCCTGTTCAGGGAATATGCTGACGTATTCAGCGAGGGCCTAGACTGCTACGTGGGAACCCCAATATCCTTCAAGGTGGACCCCCAAGCAGTACCAATCCGTTTTAAACCCCACAGAGTTCCTTTTGCAATTCGTCCTAAACTTGACAAGGAACTAGACAGATTAATTAAACAAGGCATACTACAACCTACAGATTTTTCAAAATGGGAGACCCCTATAGTGACACCTCTAAAGAAGGACGGAAATTTGAGAATCTGCTCTGACTATAAATCGTCCATAAATAGATATTTGCAAGTAAGCGCTTATCCGGTCCCCGTTGTGCAACATCTACCCCATTCCCTTGAGCCTGGCTCCATTTTTACAAAATTAGATATGTCACAGGCTTATCAACAGTTCCCTGTTGATGACGAAACTGCTGAACTGCAAACCATAGTGACACACAGAGGCACTTTTAAATGTACACGCCTACAATTCGGAGTTAGTGTAGTCCCTGAAATTTTCCAGTCTCTAATGGAAAGGATTTTGCAAGGGTTGCCAGGCGTTATACCATATTTCGATGACATTCTTATATCTGCCACCAGCCAAACTCAATTGCTACAGAGAGTCAGAAGTGTCCTCGAACATTTTAGAAAGCCAGGTCTTAAATTAAAAAAAGAAAAATGCACCATTGCCACTCCACAAGTGGAATTCTTAGGTTACAAAATTGACGCCTCGGGTATTCACCCAACAGAGTCTAAAGTAAAGGCCATTCATGAAGTTCCCACTCCTACTAATAAGACTGAGCTCCAAGCTTTTCTGGGACTTCTAAATTTCTATGCTTCATTCCTGCCCCATAAAGCTTCAATTGCAGAGCCTCTTCATAGGCTCCTAGACAAGAAGACACCATGGCACTGGGGACCAAAAGAAAGTCTTGCTTTCAAGGAAGTCAAAGCATTGCTAACGTCCAAAGCTGTATTAATACAATTCAACAAGAATTTACCACTAGTTCTAGCAGCAGATGCTCCCCCTTTTGGAATAGGGGCTGTTCTGAGTCACAGATTGCCAAATGGTGCAGAAGCACCTATTGCCTTCTTTTCAAGGACACTATCCTCCACTGAACGCAACTATAGTCAAATTGACAAGGAGGTCTTGGCTGCAGTTGCTTCAGTAAAGAAATTCCATGAGTTTCTCTACGGTCATCATTTCGAACTAATAACAGATCACAAGCCCCTGTTAGGAATTTTATCTGGCACTAAACAGACTCCCCAGATTTTATCCCCAAGGATGACCAGGTGGACCATTTTTCTGGCTGCATATTCATATACACTAGTCCACCGCTCTGGAAAAATGCTTTGCCATGCTGATGCCCTCAGTCGTTGCCCCCTGCCAGTTCCAGTCGAGAACCCAGCACCAGCAACTGCCATTTTCCTGATTGAAGAGCTCAAGCTGCCTGTCACCGCTTCTGATGTTGCTGCCCATTCGGCCAAGGACAAGGTAATTTCCCAAGTCCTTGACTGGGTAGGGAGAGGGTGGCCGGCAACCCCTTATCCATCAGAATTCCTACCCTACAAGCTACGCCAATAGGAACTTTCCTCATTGCAAGGCTGTTTACTATGGGGAACCAGGGTAGTGATCCCCCCCAAGCTACAAACCTCAGTCTTAAAGATACTGCACGAGGGTCACCCAGGTATAGTGAGGATGAAGCCCTCGCTTGCAGCTACGTATCTGTATGGTGGCCTGGTATGGATGCCCAAATCTCTAGCTGGGTCAATTCTTGTCAGGCATGCCAGGCCACCAGGTCATCTCCACCAGCAGCCACCCCTAGGACCTGGGAAGAGGCAGGAAGCCCGTGGTCCCGAATTCATATAGATTTGGCTGGCCCTTTCCACAGGCATACATGGTAGTAGATTCATTTTCAAGTGGGTGGAACTGACCTTAATGCACACCACAACCACTGAAGCAGTTAATAAAGCATTGACCAGGATGTTTGCCACACATGGCCTCCCTGATTCCATTGTATCTGCCAATGGCCCCCAATTTACCTCTTGTGAATTTGAGATCTTCCTAGCCAACCTGGGCATCAGACACATATTAGTAGCCCCATTTCACCCTGCAAGTAATGATCTGGCTGAGAGGGCAATCAGATCTGCTAAGGAGGTAGTACAGAGATTGGGACCCATTAACTGGCATTCTAGACTGGCTCAATACCTTCTGAGCCAACATACAACACCCTGTGCCTCCACAAATAGGTCACCAGCTGAAGTGTTAATGGGGCACTGTCTGAGAACCACTCTTGACAGGCTTCACCCAAATTATGCCCCAGTGCTTTCCCTTGGGTCTAACAGCCAAGACAGAGGGTTCCTAGTAAATGACAAAGTATATGTTCAGGAACTTTGCTGCAACCATTGTGGTTACCTGGTTGTGTGGTGGCAGTAACTGGTCCTAAGTCTTATAGAATCCAGCTACCTGATGGGCGTGTCTGAAGCCGCCATGTGGACCACCTGAGGAGGCGTTGGAGCACTATACCCAGAGGTCATCTAGACGGTCCCGATGCGGATATACTACCTCCACCCGAAGAAGCTAGCCTCCAGCCCACCGGTGATGACAGCCTACCTGGAGAGGAAGCTGACTAAGGTCCTGACCAAGTTCCCAACGTTCCCGCAGCCTCACCACTGATGGAAGCCATGCAGCAAGCAGAAGGCAGCAGCCCGGCGCCATTTTCAGCCAAACTAAGAAGATCTGGACGACTACACAGGCGCCCAACATATTTACAGACTACGCATGCTCCTCACTGGGAGGGAGGAGTGTTGTGTATTGACTGTGGTTTTCATTCAGGTCCATGCTTTGAGCGGGAAGCACAGGCCTCTCCCATTGGTTGATGCTGTTTGACAGCTGGCTATAAAAGGAGCTGTCAAACAGCATCAGCTGTTGCCGCTCCAGCTGGCTGCCGTGTTAGAGCAGCAGTAGCGGTAACCCTTTATTTCTAAATAAGGTTAGAGCTGAACCTTTGCCTTGGTGTCTGCCTAAAGTGATTACCACCGCTCTGCAACAGATCCTCTATAGCTGATTCCCCACCCTCATCTTTTCTATTGTAGAGTAGGAAATTAAATAATGTATTTTGGTGGATTAAATTATATACTCTTCTTTCAGTGTTCCCTCTGTGTGTGTGTGTGTGTGTGTGTGTGAGAGAGAGAGAGAGAGAGAGAGAGAGGTAATGGAACTATATGTTTTCATATTTACTTGTAATTACAGTACATGGAAGGGGGGGGGGGTTAACTTCCTTCTTCTCCATGTCACCAAACTAGAGATGTTGATGTGGAAATTACACCAAGCAAACCCCATGTACCTGCCTGCCTATCTATCTACAGTACCTACCTGACTACCTACCTACTCCCTTCTTTCTCTTGTGAACCTTCAGTTGAGGTCTTTCTTCAAGATGCCTTATGGGAATAGACTTCTCCTGAATCACATCTTATCCACATCTATTTTGACAGGCTTTTAATTGTTCAGTAACATGGATTTTATTCTATTGTTAATAGTAATGTGTTTTTACCCATTTATATTCTATTGCATTTTGTTTTAAACTTTGCTAGCAATATGACAGTATGAATCAATAAAAGCTTTTAATGTTTTATTTAATATAATAATGAATTTGTCTTTTACTTAAAGTACTTTCCCACTTTTAATATAAAATGAATTTATAAGGAACTTAGAAATGCATATATCATGGCATAGGTATTAAAAGAAAAGTAACCAAGCCATAAAAGTCATTAAAATCATGGAGGAATAAAATTATTTCTTTTTTCATCTGGCATTTCATGGTTACCAAGCTCAACATGGGAGGAATAATTCTCCCACAACCTCCGGTCTCTTCTCATATACCTAGGCCAATATCAGAACCCAATCTGCTAATAAATTGCTGTAGTAGGGATTGATAAATTTAAAGTATGATGGAGTTATTTGGTTTTTTTATTTGATAAGGGGGTGCCAGATCGTGGGCTTGGATTCTTCAAGGTCCTAAGCAGCTTAAAAGGAAAGTCATTTTTTTCTTAAAAACATTGCCTCAGATATATTAGCCAGGTTTGCACTGAGCTTACAGATCAACTTTTACCAGCTTCCTTTCCTTAGCTGACAAATAAGAGTACTACGAACCATTTTAAAAAATTGTAGTAATTAAATAATTTTGTTGCAAAATATTATTTTGAAAAGAACCTTTTTATACTCTGTTTTACGGGCTTCTGATGTTTATGACAGAGAAAAAAATGAAAGAAGAATTATAATTTGAAGACTTAATAATTGTGTTAGTTATAACAGTGGCTTGTAATTAATTATAGGTCATGTAAAAATTTGAGGTTATTACCATATTAATATTTTACTGTGTTGGAAAGGTTGGAAGTCAAACCTTTTGTTCTTTTTCCTCCTTTTCCCAAAATCTTGCACTCTCTCTTTTTTCCTTAATTTTTACTTTCATTGTGTTTTATGCTATAATACATTGTAATAAAACGTTTTTTAAAACCATTTTTTAAACTGCCTCAGACATGGTAGTCAGTCTTTGAAATGAGTCTTTTTATACTCTATTTTACAGGATGCCTATTCTTATTTCTTGAAACTTGTTATTGTGTCAAAAACATCAATAAGATTTTATAATTTGCTTTGACTAAAGAATAATGTATTTCATGAATGTGAGTTTTTTTTACACATCTGATGTGGAAAAACTCTAATTTCTGCAGATAGTAACAAGTGATATGAAAAACTATTATCACATGTCTGTGACCCTGACATATGACCATAGATAGTTTGGTTTAGCTTTCCTTGCAAGATTTTGGGGAAAGGTGGGGAAAAGGAACAAAAGGTTTGACTTCTAATCTTTCCAACACAGCAAAATGTTAGTTTGCTTTAATTTTCATAAAGTGCAGCAGTATACTTAGATTCTTTAGGGAATATATATAAAATTTCAGTAATTTTAACTATATAAAATAAATTTTAATCTTACAAAATGGAAACATTTTTATTACATGGTAAGGACAAAGTGAAAAACTATTAATCTGCTAGCAGTGCAAATAAAAACAATCATAAATCAAGAAAGTGTAACATAATATAGAATCATGGAAAGGGATCTTGGAGGTTTTCTAATCCAATTCAGTGTATATCTTGATTTGACAAGTGTTTTTGTGACTGCAAAAAATGTATTTGGCATGCTATTTATTTATTTTAAAAGACTATTAAATATATAAAGCCTGGCAAACGAAAACAAAACTGGAAACAAATTGTATCCTTCTGGATTCAGTTCCAAGTGAGGAAAAAGACACTGGATTCATGGAAGTTGCTTGGAAAGAAGGCTTATTGATGAACAGGATCACATGCCTTGGAGCTCTTGGGCGAAGAAAAGGGAAGAGATGCTGAGAGCCCCTGGGTTTTATGTCCTCTCTGGGCTTTGAACTTCCTGGGGCACAGGAAGAGTATCCTGACTGGTTGCTGTCAGAGGTCATAGCTAAGTTTGGTTGAAATTTGCTGGGTGATGTAATGAAGGGAAATTAAATGGCTCTGCCTGAAGGAGGTAGATCTTTGTTAAGTGTAATAGACTGGCCCAGGCCTTAATGGCCCATTAAAAAAGGTGGGAGGGCTCAGTTTCTGCATTTTTGAGTTTCTACTTCACTTTTAGGGAAATATTCTGCCTTTTTAATATTTCCTAAAATATTTCATTTTTCTAGGAGAGGGATGGGTGCTAACTTCCTACAAAATCATAAAAAAATGTTAGGTTCTATCATTGTTTTGTTCAATACATTGTTTAAAAAGTATTTTTAAAAATGGCATCACTGCTTTATTTACCAGAATATTTTAATAAAACTTCCACTTTTATGATATTCATAATTCCAGAGGATCCATTAAAATCCAGTTTCTTGATCAGTTGATTTGCAGGAAAATAATAGGGAGCACTTGATCAGCTGCTGGATTGTTTCTCAAATACTAATTGGAATTTATTTGAACAAGAGGATTTGGAGGAATATACAAAAACTATAATATTTTACAACTTGACCTGTGTGGATACAGTTACTGTGAATAAGCGCATCCAGATTTTTCCAAACCAGAAGCCCTGGATGTACAAGGACGTGCAATTATTTCTCAGGACGTGTGATATGGCATTCAGGTCTGGGGACAGGGTTTGGTATAACAAGGCAAGAGCAGAACTGAGGTGGGGCATCAAGGAGGCAAAAAAGGACTATAAAAGGAAGATTGAGGACTACTTCATAAATAGTGATCCATGGTGGGCTTGGCAGGGAATTAAACACATCACTAATTACAGGGGCAGCAACCCCATATTGATCAATAGGGACACGTCACTGGCAGAAGAATTGAACTGCTTCTTTGCCAGATTCGAACTGAATAGGTCGTCGAATACACTGCCACTACAAACCACAGGACCCAGCTGTTCACAGTACAAGAGTATGATGTGAAGCAGGTGCTTAGAGCAGTGAATGTGAAGAAGGCCGCTGGTCCTCATGAGGTACCAGGGAAGGTATTCAAAGCATGTGCTGACCAGCTCGCAGGTGTGTTTACAAATATTTTTAACCTTTCTCTCACACAAGCCATTGTTCCATCTTGTCTCAAAACTTCCATTCTTATTCCAGTTCCCAAAAAACCCTCTCCTGATACTTTAAATGATTATAGACCAGTAGCTCTCACACCCATAATCAAATTAACAAGTTGATGGAAATGGGCCTCTCCTCTCACGTCTGCTGTTGAATAAGGACTTTCTTACTAACAGACCCCAAATTGTTAGGATTGGCAGCTATTTCTCCTCTACTCTTACTCTCAGCACTGGCTCTCCACAGGGCTGTGTGCTGAACCCCCTTTTGTATTTACTCTACACCTACAACTGCACTCCCTCTTGTCCTACTAACTGTATAATAAAATTTGCAGATGACATCATCTGGTGGGACTCATATCAGGAGGAGATGAGACAGCCTATAGGTCAACGGTTCTCAGACAGGTCTTGTGGTACAAGAGTCATAACCTCACCCTGAACATCAAAAAGACCAAAGAATTGATTATAGACTTCAGAAGATGCAAAGCAAAGCCTCTCCCACTATATATCAATGGAGATTGTGTGGAAAGAGTTCATAGTTTTAAATTTCTAGGAACTCATATTTCTGACAACCTTACTTGGTCGGTCCACACTATGGCCACTGCAAAGAAATCCCAACAGTGCCTGCACTTTCTGAGGCTGCTGAAAAAGAGTGGTCTGAGTGAGAAGTGCTGGTTACTTTTTACCGTTCTACCATCAAGAGCATTCTGGCATACTGTGTAACAGTGTGGTATGCTGGATGCTCTGTATTTGATAAGAAGATGCTCCAGAGAGTTATAAACACAGCACAAAAAAATCATCAGTTGCTCTCTTTCTTCTTTGGAAGAGATTGCGAAGACCAGACTCCTCTCTAGAACACAAAAAATCTCCACAGACCATTCTCATCCTGGTCATTCATATTTCGAACTGTTACCATCAGGGAGACGTTATAGGTATCTTAAAATGAGGACTAATAGATTGAGAAATAGTTTCTTTTCCAAGGCAATAATTGTCTTGAATCCAACAGCACGTTTGTGATCTAGTCCTAGTCCTTGTGATCTAGTGGCATTTTTAAACTATTTAACTTACTAAATGTTTTAGACTAGGTATTATTATTATTATTAGTAGTAGTATTAGTATTATTATTAAAATTATTATTATTATTATTATAAAATACTTGTGGTGTGATTGTGATGTGGTGTTTGGAGCACTATTCTGGAGTAGCTTTCAAATTTCATTGTATTCATGAAATGCAATGACAATAAAGGTAAAATTCAAATTCAAATTCAAATATATGAACACATTGTAGTGATGACCGGGGGTGTGGCACAAAGGCAACACAGCCAGAATAATAAGTAGAGGTCTCCAACTTTGCCCCAATGTCCAGTTTACCTTCCAGTCTGGCGAAAAACTTGAACAGAATAGAATAGAATACTTTATTGGCCAAGTGTGATTGGACACAAAAGGAATTTGTCTTAATGTAAATACTCTCAGTATACATAAAAGAAAAGATACATCCATCAAGAGTCAAGAATTATAAGGTACGACACTTAATGATAGCCATAGGGTACAATAAGCAATCAAATCATTCTAGGAAATGGTCAGTATAAATCGTAAGCCTTTGACTACAGCCTTTGACTACAGATATTCCAGTCTAAAACATTATAAACAGAAAACTTTAAACTATGAATTCAGCAAGATAAGATAAGGTAATAAATCCGGCAGGGCAAGATAAGGAGTTCCAGAAGTGAAGTAACATGGCAGTAAATCAAACCAGTTGGGAGGATGCCAGGAACTCACATAATAGCAGCCAACATGAGATAAACTCAAAATTTGTTTCTGACAAATGCCCCTCCCAAACTGCCTCTCCTTTAAACTCCCTCCCCAGGTATGCCTTGTGAAGGGAATCAGAGTCCTTTCCTCCCTCGTAAGCCATGCAACCCATGCTGCTCCATTCTTCCCTGCACGTCCTAGGATGAAGAGCGGGTGGGCCTTGGTCTTCCTCTGACCCCTCTCCCTTGTTCTACCTCTTTCCTGTTCTGCCCAGCCTGACTTTGCCCTTCCCCGGTTTCCTCCACAACCAACAGAGCCTCTCTCCCACTCCCTGTCAGCTGTTTGTCTTGACTGAGGCATGACAATCATCTGAGTGTTCAGACTTGAGCTGGAGCCCATCCTCAGGGAACTTCTCTGTCACACACTCTGCTAGAGAGAAGTTCCCTGAAGATGAACTCTAGCACAAGTCTGAAAGCTCAGATGACTAACCTCTGGTCCCAGTAACCGACCCATATTGGATTCTGCAACATGCTAGTCCGATTTGTCAAAATTTTATTTAGTGATGTCAACAGATGTCATTATTTTTGTTCTCAAATTTAATAAAACATTCAAACAGATTTCTAAATAGCTTCAACTTGGCAGGAAACAATCTGTGATCTTACTGAAGCATTGTATTTAAATGAACTACTTCAGGTATAATTAGCTACAGACACAGAACCTATAGATAAACCAAGGCCTTTATATATATGCCCTTTATATATATATATATATATATATATATATATATATATATATATATATGTGTAAGGTTTTTAAGCTGATAATTTTTAAATAATAAATAAGGGAGACTAGTATAGATCTATTTCGAGCTAGTTAGCTCTCTTCAGCTAGCCATACCCTTACTGGGATTCAAACCAGGGAAGTATTACATGTGAGGCAGTTGTAATTGCCTCTACACCACTGGCTCTCTCCTTATCAGCTCAGGCAGGGGAATAAGTATATACTTTGTATTACAACACCCTGTTAAGCCCCAATTAAGGGAGAAAGCATACTGCTTTCTTTTCTGTCTTTCGGCTCATCACCAGAGACCATACCGACAGAAAGCTATTTGTTTCGTTGCCTTTTGTTTACATGTGTGTAAGGTTTTTAAGCTGATAATTTTTAAATAATAAATAAGGGAGACTAGTATAGATCTATTTCGAGCTAGTTAGCTCTCTTCAGCTAGCCATACCCTTACTGGGATTCAAACCAGGGAAGTATTACATGTGAGGCAGTTGTAATTGCCTCTACACCACTGGCTCTCTCCTTATCAGCTCAGGCAGGGGAATAAGTATATACTTTGTATTACAACACCCTGTTAAGCCCCAATTAAGGGAGAAAGCATACTGCTTTCTTTTCTGTCTTTCGGCTCATCACCAGAGACCATACCGACAGAAAGCTATTTGTTTCGTTGCCTTTTGTTTACATGTGTGTAAGGTTTTAAGCTGATAATTTTTAAATAATAAATAAGGGAGACTAGTATAGATCTATTTCGAGCTAGTTAGCTCTCTTCAGCTAGCCATACCCTTACTGGGATTCAAACCAGGGAAGTATTACATGTGAGGCAGTTGTAATTGCCTCTACACCACTGGCTCTCTCCTTATCAGCTCAGGCAGGGGAATAAGTATATACTTTGTATTACAACACCCTGTTAAGCCCCAATTAAGGGAGAAAGCATACTGCTTTCTTTTCTGTCTTTCGGCTCATCACCAGAGACCATACCGACAGAAAGCTATTTGTTTCGTTGCCTTTTGTTTACATGTGTGTAAGGTTTTTAAGCTGATAATTTTTAAATAATAAATAAGGGAGACTAGTATAGATCTATTTCGAGCTAGTTAGCTCTCTTCAGCTAGCCATACCCTTACTGGGATTCAAACCAGGGAAGTATTACATGTGAGGCAGTTGTAATTGCCTCTACACCACTGGCTCTCTCCTTATCAGCTCAGGCAGGGGAATAAGTATATACTTTGTATTACAACACCCTGTTAAGCCCCAATTAAGGGAGAAAGCATACTGCTTTCTTTTCTGTCTTTCGGCTCATCACCAGAGACCATACCGACAGAAAGCTATTTGTTTCGTTGCCTTTTGTTTACATGTGTGTAAGGTTTTTAAGCTGATAATTTTTAAATAATAAATAAGGGAGACTAGTATAGATCTATTTCGAGCTAGTTAGCTCTCTTCAGCTAGCCATACCCTTACTGGGATTCAAACCAGGGAAGTATTACATGTGAGGCAGTTGTAATTGCCTCTACACCACTGGCTCTCTCCTTATCAGCTCAGGCAGGGGAATAAGTATATACTTTGTATTACAACACCCTGTTAAGCCCCAATTAAGGGAGAAAGCATACTGCTTTCTTTTCTGTCTTTCGGCTCATCACCAGAGACCATACCGACAGAAAGCTATTTGTTTCGTTGCCTTTTGTTTACATGTGTGTAAGGTTTTTAAGCTGATAATTTTTAAATAATAAATAAGGGAGACTAGTATAGATCTATTTCGAGCTAGTTAGCTCTCTTCAGCTAGCCATACCCTTACTGGGATTCAAACCAGGGAAGTATTACATGTGAGGCAGTTGTAATTGCCTCTACACCACTGGCTCTCTCCTTATCAGCTCAGGCAGGGGAATAAGTATATACTTTGTATTACAACACCCTGTTAAGCCCCAATTAAGGGAGAAAGCATACTGCTTTCTTTTCTGTCTTTCGGCTCATCACCAGAGACCATACCGACAGAAAGCTATTTGTTTCGTTGCCTTTTGTTTACATGTGTGTAAGGTTTTTAAGCTGATAATTTTTAAATAATAAATAAGGGAGACTAGTATAGATCTATTTCGAGCTAGTTAGCTCTCTTCAGCTAGCCATACCCTTACTGGGATTCAAACCAGGGAAGTATTACATGTGAGGCAGTTGTAATTGCCTCTACACCACTGGCTCTCTCCTTATCAGCTCAGGCAGGGGAATAAGTATATACTTTGTAAGCCCCAATTAAGGGAGAAAGTTAAGCCCTGTTAAGCCCCAATTAAGGGAGAAAGCATACTGCTTTCTTTTCTGTCTTTCGGCTCATCACCAGAGACAGGTATGGCTAGCTGAAGAGAGCTAACTAGCTCGAAATAGATCTATACTAGTCTCCCTTATTTATTATTTAAAATTATCAGCTTAAAAACCTTACACACATGTAAACAAAAGGCAACGAAACAAATAGCTTTCTGTCGGTATGGTCTCTGGTGATGAGCCGAAAGACAGAAAAGAAAGCAGTATGCTTTCTCCCTTAATTGGGGCTTAACAGGGTGTTGTAATACAAAGTATATACTTATTCCCCTGCCTGAGCTGATAAGGAGAGAGCCAGTGGTGTAGAGGCAATTACAACTGCCTCACATGTAATACTTCCCTGGTTTGAATCCCAGTAAGGGTATGGCTAGCTGAAGAGAGCTAACTAGCTCGAAATAGATCTATACTAGTCTCCCTTATTTATTATTTAAAAATTATCAGCTTAAAAACCTTACACACATGTAAACAAAAGGCAACGAAACAAATAGCTTTCTGTCGGTATGGTCTCTGGTGATGAGCCGAAAGACAGAAAAGAAAGCAGTATGCTTTCTCCCTTAATTGGGGCTTAACAGGGTGTTGTAATACAAAGTATATACTTATTCCCCTGCCTGAGCTGATAAGGAGAGAGCCAGTGGTGTAGAGGCAATTACAACTGCCTCACATGTAATACTTCCCTGGTTTGAATCCCAGTAAGGGTATGGCTAGCTGAAGAGAGCTAACTAGCTCGAAATAGATCTATACTAGTCTCCCTTATTTATTATTTAAAAATTATCAGCTTAAAAACCTTACACACATGTAAACAAAAGGCAACGAAACAAATAGCTTTCTGTCGGTATGGTCTCTGGTGATGAGCCGAAAGACAGAAAAGAAAGCAGTATGCTTTCTCCCTTAATTGGGGCTTAACAGGGTGTTGTAATACAAAGTATATACTTATTCCCCTGCCTGAGCTGATAAGGAGAGAGCCAGTGGTGTAGAGGCAATTACAACTGCCTCACATGTAATACTTCCCTGGTTTGAATCCCAGTAAGGGTATGGCTAGCTGAAGAGAGCTAACTAGCTCGAAATAGATCTATACTAGTCTCCCTTATTTATTATTTAAAAATTATCAGCTTAAAAACCTTACACACATGTAAACAAAAGGCAACGAAACAAATAGCTTTCTGTCGGTATGGTCTCTGGTGATGAGCCGAAAGACAGAAAAGAAAGCAGTATGCTTTCTCCCTTAATTGGGGCTTAACAGGGTGTTGTAATACAAAGTATATACTTATTCCCCTGCCTGAGCTGATAAGGAGAGAGCCAGTGGTGTAGAGGCAATTACAACTGCCTCACATGTAATACTTCCCTGGTTTGAATCCCAGTAAGGGTATGGCTAGCTGAAGAGAGCTAACTAGCTCGAAATAGATCTATACTAGTCTCCCTTATTTATTATTTAAAAATTATCAGCTTAAAAACCTTACACACATGTAAACAAAAGGCAACGAAACAAATAGCTTTCTGTCGGTATGGTCTCTGGTGATGAGCCGAAAGACAGAAAAGAAAGCAGTATGCTTTCTCCCTTAATTGGGGCTTAACAGGGTGTTGTAATACAAAGTATATACTTATTCCCCTGCCTGAGCTGATAAGGAGAGAGCCAGTGGTGTAGAGGCAATTACAACTGCCTCACATGTAATACTTCCCTGGTTTGAATCCCAGTAAGGGTATGGCTAGCTGAAGAGAGCTAACTAGCTCGAAATAGATCTATACTAGTCTCCCTTATTTATTATTTAAAAATTATCAGCTTAAAAACCTTACACACATGTAAACAAAAGGCAACGAAACAAATAGCTTTCTGTCGGTATGGTCTCTGGTGATGAGCCGAAAGACAGAAAAGAAAGCAGTATGCTTTCTCCCTTAATTGGGGCTTAACAGGGTGTTGTAATACAAAGTATATACTTATTCCCCTGCCTGAGCTGATAAGGAGAGAGCCAGTGGTGTAGAGGCAATTACAACTGCCTCACATGTAATACTTCCCTGGTTTGAATCCCAGTAAGGGTATGGCTAGCTGAAGAGAGCTAACTAGCTCGAAATAGATCTATACTAGTCTCCCTTATTTATTATTTAAAAATTATCAGCTTAAAAACCTTACACACATGTAAACAAAAGGCAACGAAACAAATAGCTTTCTGTCGGTATGGTCTCTGGTGATGAGCCGAAAGACAGAAAAGAAAGCAGTATGCTTTCTCCCTTAATTGGGGCTTAACAGGGTGTTGTAATACAAAGTATATATATATATATATATATATATATATATATATATATATATATATATATGTGTGTGTGTAAGGTTTTTAAGCTGATAATTTTTAACCTTACACACATGTAAACAAAAGGCAACGAAACAAATAGCTTTCTGTCGGTATGGTCTCTGGTGATGAGCCGAAAGACAGAAAAGAAAGCAGTATGCTTTCTCCCTTAATTGGGGCTTAACAGGGTGTTGTAATACAAAGTATATATATATATATATATATATATATGTATATTCTCTGTGGCTCCATCTGTTTCTTCTATTTTGTGCATTCTTAGTAGGAGAGGTTTAATTAGCTTCACCACAATAACATACGAAAAACCATTTTCATATCTTTCATTTTCATATATTGAAGAAGCATATTTAAGGCCATGGTACTTGTTGGTTTCAAGCCCTCTCTGATAATTACAAAATGAAATCTATTTTGTGAGAAGTTCTTTTTTTTTTAAGGCAGGATCCTCCCCCCTCTCCCCCCAAATATTAGAAATTCAGCTGGAAATTCTGTGGATCAAAGGAAACCTTGCCCAATTATTTTCCTGTTAAATTTTAAAAACAGATGGCCTACTATGGTTTGGTTCAAGTGAATGTACGCTCTTTAGCACAACAGCAGCACCCGATGTTTGTTGGCAGGACAATGATAGTTATGCAAAACATTTTAATTATAAAGTCCTCACTTACTGCAAGCATTTGAAGAAATCTCCCAGCATGTGATCCTTCTTTGCATTAGTATTCTACTGAGAATCTTAGGTTTAACTAAAAATGAAACAGTGCAATCTAAATTAAATAATTTAACAATTACAACAATGTTGAGATCTAGTTTAAAATGAACAGTTTCTCCAAAATGTCCTATTACCTTTATGCATGATAGAAACAGATAACTAATAATTAGGATTTATCTATTTCCAGTCTCCTAGAGGCAGAAATATTATTCTTATTTTCAGCAAATTCCCATGCATCTGGATCTACTGCTTTTTACAGAAAAAAAAAATGATTTTTTCCATATCTCTATAGAACTAATAAAAATACAAGGCAGAATTCTAGATGCATAGATTACCCAGCACATCTGAACAACTCCACAATAGTCTAAAACTATCAAGAATTGGGTCAACAAGAAGAGGTGAAACATTTTATCCCTGTTTATTGGTGCTGAGAGTATCTTATGGATTTCACAAATTAGAGGAGGGGTGTCAAACTCACGCCATCACAACAGTGTCACGGGACATATTGGGACTTCCCCCCTTTGCTAAACCAGACATGGGCATGGCCAGAGTGTGACGCATCCAGCCAGTGTGTTGGGAGTTTGACAGCCCTGAATTAATTAAAAATTGATTTTCTATTAAATACATTCCTTAGTGCTTAATAAACATTGTGTTGCCTGAGTATTTAATGTGCATAACAATTCAAATTTACATTCTTAATCTCCACCCTTGCTCCCCGCAACCATTGGTAAAATAGATTCCATTTTTGATAATATTCGACATCTTCTTTCTGTTTAATTTTCAATGTCAATCTATCCATTTCTGCACAATCTAGTATCTTCCTGACTATCTCTTCATCTCACAATTTAGACCACTTCTGTTCTAGTCCCATCCAGACACTACAAAAAAGATGTTGAACTCTAGAAAAAGTACAGAGAAGAGCAACCAGGATGATTAGGGGACTGGAGACTAAAACATATGAAGAATGGTTACAGGAATTGGGCATGGCTAGTCTAGTGAAGAGAAGGACCAGTCTGATAGCAGTCTTCCAATATTTGAAGGGCTGCTACAGAGTGGAAGGGGTCTAGCTATTTTCTAAAGCACCCGAAGGCCAGACAAGGAATAATGGATAGAAACTGAACAAGGAGAGATTTAACCTGGAAATAAGGAGAAACTTTCTGACAGTGAGAATAATCAACCAACGGAACAGCTTGCCCTCAGAAGTTTTGGGAGCGTCATCACTTGAGACTTTCAAGAAGAGATTGGACTGCCATTTGTCAGAAATGGTGTAGGGTCTCTTGCTTGGGCAGGAGGTTGGACTAGATGACCTACAAGGCCCCTTTCAACTTTGATTATCTGTTATCTGTTAGATTGTCTTTGACCCCATCCTCTCCTGCATTCTATCAGTAGCATGTGGTCCTTACAGATGCATCTTGAAAGAATATGATTTTTGATGAAATATGAAATAATAGAATGATTTGCTTCATTATGCTCTTCTTTTGGAAATCTCTGTCAGTCTTCACTAGGTAGGCAGAGTATTGGAACTCTGCAATATAATAAGGAAGAATTTCCACATAACAAATGTTAAATTCAAAAATCACTTGCTTACTTATGTAACAAATTGTTATTTCTTCACAATCAATGGGAGGTGTAATAAAATATGACCTACCAAAATCTTGATGTTAAGAAAACCATCACATTTCGAATTAAAGAGATTTTTTTAAAAAAGCATCTAATTTTCTGGTACAAGATTTTTAAATTTTTCTTTGAAATTGATTGCTATTTATAGAGCTTCAAGCCAGGAATAAAGGTATTTCAACTGGTTGTCAGGATTCCAGCAGTTATTCTAATAAATCACGACCCTCGAGCCATACTCCCAAAACTTCAAAGGATTTATTAGAAGTTAACATGCTGGTATTAGCCTGGGCGTAGCTGACTCTGAGATACGTAATTCACTGTCACCCTTGATCCTGCTTTTCCCCCCACCCCTCTGGATGTATCACCCAACGAAACACGTCCATAGCCAAAAGTCATCAATCATGCTCTCCAGTTAGATTTTTGCGCAGCAGAAGCTTCAGTCATCTAATCAGTCTCTGAAGAAAATATGAATGGAATGTACTTTCAATTCCACACTGCTGCCTGCTCTTGAAACTCCCCCCTTCTTTCTGTTGACAACTATAAAATGTGTGTACAAAATGTTTTGAGTTGACATTCGGCTCTCCTCACTTCTTGAAGGTGACCTGTACAACACACACAAAAAAACAAGTTGATTGCAGATATGGAAGCTTATGCTTACAACCCCGCCCCCCCAGGCTTGGTTGGATTTTTGCATGGAACCTTGCTACAAGGCAATCAGCTTGGACATTCCTTCCTTCCACTTGATTAAATATTGGAGTTATCTCCTGTGCCACCTCGAATCAAGGATTTGCTGCACCACATAATGGTTTTGGCCTCCTATGACCATGGGATCTGGGGGCTCATGAGGTAGGGGCCTCAGCGTTGATCCGACCACAGGTTTGAATAGGCTACTATGGAATACCAAGTGTATTTTCCCTAACAATCACGGCAACTTCAATTACACCCTGACTGGGTTGATGATCTTTAGTATGGGGAATGGTCCCATGAACCTTGGTCCCAATTTCTTGCTAGGAAGTCTTAATCTCAGATATTTGGTGATATTTGCCAGTGTTTTTTTGATATTCTTCTAGGTTGCTTTCAGCATTGGCATCCAATCAGTCAGGCTGACTGAGGAGGGAGTGATCCCATAGATACTCAGGTATTGGGATGAAGTCCATGCCGCTCACTACCTTGAAGGGGTTAGTCTTTGCTACTGTGAACAGCATTATTGTACGTGACCTCTGCGAAAGGTAGGGGGTCTGCCCAATTGGACTGCTGATAATTCACATAGCACTTCAGATACTACTCTACCATGGCGTTCAATCTCTCTGACCCCCTTCCAGCAGGTTGTGCCAGGTTTGCAGTGCCCATCTCATTGTGAAAGTCTCTTTTTCCCATGCAGCCCATCGTCTCTCTGTCTTCGTGAGCTTGCGAGAAGTGTAGCCTTCCTTGGTTGTTTCTTTGGAGTGACACTGCTCCCACTGCTACGTCAACTGGCATCTGCTTGAATGATGAAGGGTTATTTGGGGTCAGGATGCTTCAGTACTGGTTCTTTTGCAAACAATTCTTTCAGTGTTTCAAATGCTTTTTGGCAGCTTAGGTCCCACTGTAGGGGTTGTCCCGGGTGGTGTTTCATTCCTGGACTCCCTGTCTTTAGGAGGTCCATCATGGGTTTGGTGATCCTTGTGAAGTAGGGGATGAATTGTCAGTAGAAATTTGTGAACCCCAAGAAGCTTTATAGCTGTCTGCATGTACAAGGGAGCTGACAGCCCAGAACAGCTTGTATTTGGCTGGGTCCATCGCTATGCCCTCATTGGAGACTCGGTAACCCAGGTAGTCCAACTATGTATGGTGAAATTCGCATTTCGACAGCTTGAGATATAGGTTTGCTGCTAGAAGTTTTTCCAGTACCTGGTGGACTAGGAGTAAGTGGTTGTCCATTGTCTCAGTGTAGATGAGAATGTTGTCCAAGTAGACAAGAACCCCCTTATAAAGATGTGCATGTAGCACCTTGTTTATTAACTGCATGAACACCACCGGGGGTCCCTGTAGTCTAAAAGGCATAAGTTTGAATTGGAAGCTCCTTAGGGGGCAGTTAAACACTGTTTTCCATTCATCTCTCTCCCTGATGAGGACTTGATAGTATGCTTCTCTGAGATCTAATTTGGTAAAGATCTTCCCTTTGGCCAGGTGGGATAGCATGTTCTTCATGAGCGGGAGGGGGTATAGACTGTATACGTACAGTGCATTGAGCGCTCTAAAATCCATGCATAATCTCATAGTTTCATTTTTTTTTTCTTTGAACAGGACTGGGGCTGCAACCTGTGGTTTGGCTGGCTCGATGAACCCTCTTGTTAAGTTTTTGTCTATATATTTGCTCATTTCTTGCATTTCCCAGGGGGTCATGGCGTACATTTTGAGTTTTGGTAGTTTTGCCTCAGGAATAATTTCTATGGCACAGTCTGTCTCATGGTGGGGAGGTAGGATGTCATACTCAGTCTCACTGAATACTTCAGCGAGGTCTTGATATTCTCTTGGGATCTGTCCAATACCTGGGTTTTTGTCGGAGGTGGCTGCCAGTTGTTCTGGTGAAGTCCCTGGAAGGGTTCCCTGTGTGGGAGGTGCTTCTATTTGATGGTGAAGAAAGGGTTGGGGTCCCTTTTCTATCCTCAGTCTGCGGCTACCCCCTTGCCACCAGATGGTTGGGCCCCACTTGTCTAGCCAGGAAAGCCCCAGAATGACTGCATCTATCATTTTGGGAGCCACTATGAATCGAATCGTTTCCCAGTGATCCGCTAGCTCTAGTCTCATTGGTTCATTAAGTGAGTGGCATAGACTCCTCCCAACAGGGAGCCATCTACTTGTTCAAACCGGATTGGGTGGGTCAGCTTTTTTGCTCTGATCCCCAGTTTCAGGCCCGTGATTAGGTCGATTAGGCACCTAGTGCAGCCTGAATCTATTAGGGCTTGGAAAGTCCCCTGAATTCCTGTTTTTGGAGCCATGAGCTGTTTTGGGAAGACAAAAAGGGAACCAGTCCATACCATTGGATCGTTTTTGCCCTCGTCCTCGCTGTCATAAGAATCCAGCAACTGATCACTGTTTGGCTGGGTGGGGAGAGACTTCTGCCACCTGAAGGGCCATCTGGGATGCCTTGATAGTACATCTGGGGCCTTGTTTTGGTCATGCTCTGGGAGTTGGTTCCAGACTTGGTTCCAGGTCTAGGGTTGTGCACACCCTTGCCATATGCCTTACTCCCCCACATCAGTAACATTTAAATGGACTTCATGAGAAGGCTGGTTTTGCGGCTGATCATGGTGCTGTAGTGTCTGATCTGGTTGCCCTCTTTCTTTGGCTCCCAATGGCTTTCTCATATTGTTAGCACATAATACCCCATCAATTTTTATAGCCACTCGGAACCATTTGGAGAGTTGGTTCAGGATGTCCTGATAGGCAGTTACTTTGCTAATTTGCTTGTCCAGGCTGATTCTAAAAAGATGAACCAGCATCCACTCCAGCAAACGGGGTATCTTCCCACTGATTCTCCTGAATTCACGGATGTGTTCCTTGATGGGTCGCCCTTCCTGCTTTAGGTTGCTTAGCTAATCTTCTGCGTACGGGTCCTCCTCTGCCTCCACAAATCTGACTACTAGCAGTTGTAGGAGTCATCTATATCCTGTAGTTAGGGGGCCCTTCTCTTGTGGAGGGTTGCTAGCCATCCTCTTGCTTCTCCCTCTAGCCCCTCAGAAATGGCATTCACCATATGCTCTAGGGGAGGAGTAGAGGTGTCCATAGCGTTCCAGGTAGATCTCAGCCAAGTCAAGGAATAAAGCTAGCTGGTCTGGGTCTCCATCAAATTTCCCCCTGAACTCGGGTGGTTTCTTGGGCTCTGCTCCTTCCTCTCTCTGTAGCCCTCTGTAAGCCTGCACTTGAGGTGGCTGACATTCCTCCCCAGCTCTAGTTCACACAGGAGGAATAGACTGCCTGCTGCATGGGGGAGGCAATGGCTGTCGCTGTGGACTCTTTTTTCTTCTGGTGTGTAGAAAAGGAGGGCTGTGGTCTTGCTTGCTTCTCCCCACTTCAAAAGGCCTGTAAAGATTTCCCTCTGTTTTGGGCAAAAGGACAGGCCGTCATCTTGAATAGTGACCTGTTCAGATCCCTCTCTCAGCTGCTCTATGGATCTCCCCAGGGATTCCATCAGGTACTTATCTGTTTTCTTCCTTCCAATGGAGCAGGTTTCTGCTCTTTGGAGTTGAAGAGGAGCTCTCCTCCTTCTGTAATTATGGTATTAGTTTCTATTTGCTTCTGGTTGGAGGCCAAGCTTTCTCCTGATAGCCTCTGCCATGGCTGCCTGAGTTTCTCTCCACACACCCCAGATGTCGGGGAGCGATGGAAGAGCCCAGGTCACAGGCACCCCAGTGACTAATTAATAGGCTATTTGTCAGGATTCTGGCAGTTACTCCAATTAAATCATGAGTCTTGAGCCACACTCCCCAAACTTTAAAGGATTTATTAGAAATTAACATGCCGACTGGGCATAGCCGACTCTGAGTTATGTAATTCACCATTTTTCCCCCAACCTCTCTGGGTGTATCATCCAACAAAACATGTCCATAGCCAAGAGTCATGAATCATGCTCTCCAATTATATTATTGCATGGCAGAAGCTTCAGTCATCTAATCAGTCTGTGAAGAAAATATGAATGGAATGTACTTTTGATTCCACACTGCTGCTTACCCTTTGAAACTCCCCCCTTCTTTCTGTTGACAACTATAATATGTGTATACAAAATGTTTTATGAGTTGACATTGGTTTGGTAAAAGATAATCACAAAATATACAGAATAAAACTACTAGAACCAATTTTCTGGCTGTCCAATGCAGCTGAGGTGTAGAATCATTTCACCCTGAATGAAATTTAAAGAGATTTGAATTCCAGTTTTCATTTGTTCCAGAATAAATGCACAGAAGTTGGAATGATCATAGAGTGCAGAGAATTGCACTCTAATATACAGAATTTTGTATACTGAATTTCCATAGCTATTTCCATTATTTATGTCAATTGATCTAATTTGCATAATGGTATCACACATGTGATATTAAATGAGGAAAAATGACATGATTTAAATATTTCACATAATGACATGATCCACCCACTTGATATATTCTCTGATTTGGTGGATGGTTAAGAATGAATGGTTTTGTGATTTGGTGAATGGTTAAGAGCTGCGGTGGTGCAGTGGATAGAGTGCAGTACTATAAGCTACTTCTGCTGATCACCAGCAGCCAAAAGTTCAGGTCTCATCAGGCTCAAGGTTGTCTCAGTCTTCCATCCGTCCGAGGTTGGTAAAATGAGGACCCAGATTGTTGGGGAAAATATGTTAACTCTGTAAACCGCTTAGAGAGGGCTTAAACACTATAAAGAGGTATATAAGTCTAAGTGCTATTGCTATGATGGACATGCTTTTGCTTCAATTGATCTATTAAATCAAGATTTTCAGAGTCCTTCCATGAATACCTCTTCCCACTCTTTAGAGGAGATGTATTGACTACATAAGCCATCATGGCAAACAGTTGGATTTCTGACAGCTGAAGGACTGAAGAGATAAGGATGTAATTAGATAATGTACCCTTTGATTTCAGTTTGGTTCCTGATGATGAGCTGTCCATCTTGTTTTATTGGCAACAGGAAGAACTGGTTTGCCAGCGTGGCCTTCTCGATTCCTTTTCTTCTCACTGTTTCTCAATCTAGTAAAGAGACATGGAATTTACTGTTATCCTTCATCCAAATGGCAACCAGGCCCAGCTTGTGTGCATTTGTGTTTCTCTCTGTGTGTGTGTGTGTGTGTGTGTGTGTGTGTTGAACTAATGTCAAACTTTCTCTGTTGGGGACAGTATAACAGTAGTCCAAATCATCCTAGTAGAAAAGAAAAATAGGAGAATGAATCTGTGGATAATGAAATCAATACACTTTTAATAAACAATACATGCAATACATGGGATAGATCTGAAAAAGAAGGATCTTTATATCTAAATAGCCAGTGTCTTAACTAGTATCCACCATAGGGGCTGGTATTTCTGAACACACATTTGTGCTGGCTCATTTGGACAATGACACAAGACACACACACACACACACACACACACACACACACACCTTTGAGAGGGTTGTTATAGTGGCCTCCAATTCAGGTGCCAGATGCTACCATGCATAAAGTTTGCTTTTGCTTTTGTGTTTTCAGATACAATCGTATCTTTTTGGAATATAATTTTACGGAATATTTTCTGCTGAGATATTAGCCAAGAATGACTTTTTTTCCCATCCTGATATGCTCATCATTATCATGTTCACACACACAAATATGAAAAACAGTAATTCAAACATCTAATAGAACCTCAGTAATGCATTAATTAAATATGATACAGTGCAAAGGATAGTAAATGTGTACCTTTCAGAGATGAACATATTATATACAAGGTTCAATGAAATTCATTCACTAGTTTATGATTATAAATTCCTTTAGGCACTGTGTCAAATCCATCTAAAGTCCCTTAGTGATATATTTTAAATTTTGTAGATGTGTTAAAAATATTCCCTGTGTAGCTCCCTGTGGCTAGACATCTGAGAATCTCAGAAGCACAATGTTATTTCAGCTAAAGTTGGCAGTAATTTACACTCAATGAATTGGTTCCACATTTGCTTGTTTCAAATCATTTTAAAAAAAGAAAGAAACAAAACTTTCAGTTGAATGCATTCACTTTTGGATAAATTACACTTTTTAAAATAGATTTTTCCTTCACGAATGAAGATTATCGATTACTTCATTATTAGTTGCTTTATACCAGGGGTCCCCAATCCCTGGAGAGGCAGCCCACTACTGGGTCTGTTTAAAACTGGGCTGTGGGAGAAATGGGCATGCGTGTGCACGTGAAGCTCCACTTGTGCGAGTGGTAGGCAAGTGCATGCATGCGCACGAAGCTCCACTTGTACAATTGGAGGGCAAATGGAGCTTTGTGCTCAAGTGCCCTCCAATCACATGATTGATTGATTGATGATATTTATATAGCCACCCATCTCACAAACATGACTCTGGGAAATACAATATAAAACTGTATGGTTACACATATAGTAAACATTTGTAAAATATGATCATCATACTGAAGGCTGCTCTCTCCCTCCCTGCTTCTTTCTCCTTTTTTTGACCAAAAAAAATAAGTATAATGGAAAACCATTTAAACTCTTGTTTTACAACCCTGCCATCCCTTAATTTGGGGTAGAGTCAGGGTGACTGGATAGAGCTGAGCATTTACTATCTGGATACCCTTCCTGATGTCACACAGAGTTCACAGTAAATATTTCTTTTTCTTTGTGTCCTAGGAGATAAACATCTGCCACTACCGTGTTTCTCATAAAATAAGTCTGGGTCTTTTTTTTTTTTTTTGAGCCCCGAAAAAATGACCAGGACGTCTTTTAGGGGGTGACTTAATTTCCTCCCCCATGCGCACTCCCACCTAGAGCACCCCATGTGCTCTCACCTCTCCACGAGGCTGGCTGCCGCTGGAAGCTCCCCAAAGGCAGAGTCAACAGCCACTTCCATTGGGCAATAGAAATGGCTTCATGGTGAGGGGAGTGCACATGGGAGAGCGGCTGCAAACTTTTCTTAGCAGAAGGGAAGCAAGCTGAGTTTCTCTCTCTCTCTCTCTCTCTCTCACACACACACACACACATACACACACACACACATACACCACCCTTGCTAGCCCTCGTCTCTGCACCAGGTCAGCCAAGCTCAGAAAAACCTACGGGTCTAACTTTGAGAAGCAATGAGTTCAGTCTTCTCAAATGGTGGAGGTTAGGGATGGTCTTTGGAGACCTCCCCTCTCCTTTAGCTGAGGGAGACCTGGGCAATTTTCGACCAAAAGCTTCTCTGGAGAGATTAATGAGAGAATGGCAGAAAAGCAAAGCAAGATCACATTTGGGCTAAGGCTTTTTCTCCCATTTCCTCTGTTGCAATCTCACAATTTTTATGCCCCGCTGGTAGATTCAAAGACAACTAATGTGCACTCTCCTTGCCACGAGGCCATTTCTATCGGCCGATGGAAGCTCCCCAAAGGTAGAGTCACCAGCCACTTCTACCGGCCGATAGAAGCGCTAGTGAGTCTGCCTTCAGTGAGCTTCTATCGGCTGATGTTCTATCTGTAGTAGATTGGGGTATTCTAGTGTAGGCTACCTGCAGGGCGCTCCTAAAGGCAAGTTTTCTCCCACCCGCCCTTCCCCCCATTTCTCTTCACCTCGTGTAGTTCTAATGAACGATGTGAGAAATGGTGGGGAAACACATGGTTTAAATAGGCCTAAATTTTGGGAGGCAGGGCTTAATTTCACCTCATGCCTAGAAATCATGCTGGGCCTTCCTATTGGTAGAGGCTGTATTGTTGGAGAAACACGGTATCTAGGATTGAACTCTCAACCTTCCAAGTGAGAGAAGAGTGTCTTCACCACTAAGTTACCACGCTGCTCACTATAGTGCAGAACCATTCAGATTTCCAAAGTATATATTTTCCAGGGTTTAAAAACAATTAAGCTTTTAAGTGTTTATTTTCAAGTATTTGGACATGTTTAGAGACAATTTATATGAACCTAGGTATCCTTGAGCTGCAATACATATGACCTATTTTATATGTGTTGCCCTGTTTATCATTAATATGCTTAATTATAATTGTAAGTTTGGTCTGTAACTGTAAAAGTGCACTTCATCTTGAAAATCAGCTCACACAAGAAATAAACCTTTGAAATCTATATTAAAAATAGCCATAATTGTAAGATGTATATAAAACCATGGGGGAAAGAGTGTTTATTATTGTTGTTTAAATTGATACATATTTTATTCTTCACTTTTGTTTGTTCTGCTTTTATTGCTTGCTCAATTTACACAGATTGCTCTGGAAGCAATCACTGCATCTGACAACATGATGGGAAAAACAGAACCCGGAACAATGCATTGAAAAATCTTCTCATTTTCTAGTACAAATCTATAATTTAAGGGGCGCTTTCCAGTGTGAACAATCAGAATATGCATTCTGTAGAGAAGTACACGTATACAGAACTATTCTGTTAAAATGAAATTGTATCATTCAGGCTTTTCTTTTCTGTTAAAAGAGTCACTTTATAGAGGAGATGGATAAAACAAACACATAAACAAACAAATAAATGGCACTTTCTTGTCCAAGGAGAAGTCATAGGTTTCTTGGCTATACAGCAAACACTTTCAACTTGCTCTTGAACAGAATTGCTGCTCAAATCCCATAATTTAGTGATTTTGGGGATACTCTCCTGAACTCTCACTATCTTCTTTGATAAGTGTCATCGATTCTAGTTGTTCTGGCTAGTTGTAAATTTGCTAGTTGTAGAACATGGTACAGTACTCTACATTACCCTTTGCGATTATAAACTATATGTACTATATCTTACTAGTCAGAAGGCAGGCTGGTTCACATTTGCATAGATCACTAGGGAAAGTTGCAGCTAAAATGTCAAGTAGGACCTGTTCACCCAATCTGCACACTTTGACAAAAAAACCAAGGAGAGTTCTACACAGGTTTTTGGGGGCGAGAAGGATGTGCATTGGTTGCTTTTATCTCCATTCCTGTGAAACAGCCTTCCCTGAAGCTTCATGGTATCCTTCCTGCTGACCTCCAGGAAAGTGATTAAGATCACACCACTTAGTAGAGTTTTCAGTCTGCACGCTGCTTCAAAAAAGCACCCTAAAGAATTATTCTTTCTGCATTGATGGACTTTGATTTTCTGATATTTTAATTATATTTGCATTTCATTTTAACTGGAGTAGTTTTTCTGGTTTAGAAGCATGAAAACAAATGAACAGGTTTCTTTAAAAAGCAAAATAATAATTCCCCAAAAGGAATGGCAAATCATTTCTGAGTTTTTGCCAATAATATGGCAATGTCCATAAAGCTACCAGGTGTTGAGACTTAACTTAAAAGAGACTTTCTTTTTATCCCCCCAGGAATAGACACTAAAAAAGCAGGTAGCTTAGGACATGGAAGCAATAACTTCTCAACAATCTTAGCTACATCAAGATTACTTTGTTAGGAAGAATGCTTCAATTTTCCCTCCACAGTTATCTTGATACAACTAAAATCTCTGAGGGAAAGATTGGCTCTTTTGTGTATGTGTAAGAAAGAGTCTAGGTATATATTGCAATGAAATTTGGCAGCCTTTTTTAGCCAGATGTCTCACTTCAATCATTTTTTTTTCTGATATTTATGTGTGACAGCGGGTGGACTATAATGATGTGATGACACATTTATAATGGTTACATAATCACAATTACATAATGATATCATTGGGAAGGAACACACGCTTCTAAATTATAATCATTAGTAAATCTTGCAGTACCTGGACAGGGCAGAAGAGAAGAGAAATAACTGAGGGAGAGGGAATCACGAAATATTTAATAAAACCCTGCAAATAGAAGTAGAATGACTGTAGCAAAAGGAAGCAAAGATAATACTGATACTACCAATAATGATAAGTGCCTTAAGGGCAGTTTCAAAACATCTGCAGCACTACTTGAACATCATCAACATTCAGAAAATCACCATCAATAATTGCAAAAGACAGCTTTACTCAGAATTGCTTACAACCTGCCACAATACCTTTAATACCATGAAATAACAACATCTGCCTATCCCAGATCCTTAGGAAGGACTCAATAGGTGTATAAAAGTGCTAAATCCAGTCTTAACAGCCAGCTAACTGTGTGACCAACTGTAATAGTTTTATTCTGTCTTTTTGTATATATAACCCAAGTCAGCAAATTTACCTACTATCCCACCCTCCTACTTTCCTCACTTCAACATCCCTGGAAGTTGAGTTGCACTGAGAGAGAGGGAGTGGACCAAAGGCACTCAGACAGCTTTCATGCCTAAGACAGGTCTAGAACTAGAACTCACAGTCTCCTGATTTCTAGGCCAGCACTTTTAATCCTGGTCCTTCTGTTCAGTTCCTGGACTTAACTCCTATCCTGCAACGCTGTTTTATCTATGAAGGGCCTAGAATCCTTCAAAATGGATTATTCATTTGGTTAACTAGGGTAAAGTCTAGAAATTAACTAGTCAATCCCTGTTTAACACAAGCAATTGAATGTGGGTTTGAAAGGATTATAGCCTCATGCTCTGATAAACTATGTGACAGCAGAATTCCCTTCTAAAAGCAACTGCTCTTGTAGAAGACCTAGTACCTCACTTACATGTCCATTCCATGGTAGAATGCAATCTGGTATGGATGCAGATAGTACATGCAACCACTAAGGCAGACTCTCCTACCTCTTCGAACTATCAGAGTTGAATGAATGTTGTGATTTGATGGCAGCCCCCAGTGATTTTTCAAACTCCAACACTTCAGCAACGCATGTCCAGCAATTGCAATTTAGTCTTACAAATATGCAACATTTCTATTTGGGAACCAACAGGTCAGGAAGCATTGGGTGGAAATTATGTGTTACTCAAGGTTCCATAGATGACTCCAGCTCTTAACAAGAAATCCCTCTTTCTTGTATTCTGGCTCTAAGAACATGCATGCTCTATTTGTATCTTTGCCGAACAACTTCACAGTGACTGCAGATAAGAGAAACAAGCACTTTCCTGTCATGTGATAGTTAGGTTAGTAAATCAACACATCTGTTCTGAGAGGAAATGTATACATTTCCCAATCTTGGAAGCCTCACCCTGGCTTACATTCTGCATGATTAGGGTACTTTTCCCACAATTAGTGGTTTATGGCCAGGGAAAATTCTCCAGCCACTGCTATAACACTGTTATGAGGAGTAGCTGTACAGAGAGCACCACAACAACACCTCATTCCAGATGTGTTTTAAGTGCACACTGTGAGGAGAGCAAAATTTATGCTGCCATTATCTCCTTTGAGCTCTGAGATAAGAGGAAAGCATAATAAAGCAGCTATGTGGATAAGCTTATAGTCTTAACCCACCCATTTTATCTAATTGCCTGTAAAATGCCAACATTAAATGGGCATCAGTTATTTTGACTTTTACCTAATGAAGAATCTTGGTGTCACAAACGTAAGGGGTACGAAGGGCTGCCAGGTACCTTTGAATGTGCTCAGGTGTATGTGTCCAAATGCACATTGACACACATCTGTTGAGGGCTGAAATATTTGCTCAGTTCAGTCCTAAAAGGTAATGACATTGTCTCTGCTTCAGCAATTTAGCCTGAACAGAGATAATAGTCAGGCCTTGGTTTTTATTACAGTGTATAATATTTCAGTATCTCCAGGAAATGCAATTTTAGTGACAAACCCCTATTCCTTTGGAAAATAACTGTTTAAAAATAAATATGAAGAAAGTGACAGTTTTTATTTGGAAAATGTCTCATGTATCAAATATTTAGACATACTATTTACAACAAAACAAAACTTTCAGCCCACTGCTGCTTAATTTTTTGTTCATAATTATCCATGCTTTTTAAACGTGGGGTCTTTTAAAAGTTAAAGAGGAAAACAAACATACATAGTGGGGAAATATGTAACCAACTTGCATTAATCAGTTTTAAAATTAAGGTGTTTATCCGATCGCAAAAACTAAGATAGTCAATTTTTTCTTGGGATGATAGTTATAGATTTAATATATCCTTCTTATCTATGACAGAGTATGCTAGGATCCAGGACTAAAATACCATAACTATCTTTCAAGCAAGATTTAGAAAAGTTTTACATCATTACCTTCAAGAGTTATAAGCCTACGACATGGCCATTAGACTACTTACCAAAGACAAATTGAAGAGTTACATCATGCCTATAATAGATAACTCTATACAAATTTCCAGAAGGTAAATGAGTAAAAAAAAAGCCCATTAAAAATTCTATTGATTTTGGTCTTGAACATGTCATGTTGAAAGACAAAATGCTTCTTCAGCACCATCTTTATTTTCAATATCTTTAAGCTCCACTGACCCCAGGAACATTATTTAACAACAACAATGATAGTAATGGTAAATGGCAATAGCTCATATTTTGATGTCCACTGTTCCCAATTTCCACATTCCTGAAAGGAAACAATACAAATGCAGGAAGTAATTCTGACAATAGTAATAGGAATAGTGATGTTGCTGCCTAGCTGGACACTTAATTTTCCTCAGAAGAGGAACATGAGGAAGAATCAGGTATGTCAGGGGCATTGGAATCAAGCCCCTATTAGCTATGAAAGGGAGATGCATTTGTAGTGTTTTGCTACCTCTGACTGATGCTGAGGATTCAAACCTGACATTATAGCTAAAGTAGGCCAATGGCTTCATTTTGAGATGTCAGAAGAACACCTCCAATACACCTGATAAATTAATCAGTGTTGAGAGACTTGATTAGATGGAATTCCTCTTGTTCTGTAGATGAACCCTTCTCATGGTCCTGTTGATACAAAGGGGGAAATGATGAATTTATTGTTCTATCGGGTACTTTGGGAAGGCTTATTAAGTCCATAAGTATTTTTCTGATCCAGACATCAATGTTGGGGCCCAAACCTCAGAAAGCCATCTTGAAGACTATGGGCCAATCCCTCTCTATCTCAGCCGAATCCATCTCACTGGGTTGTGACTGCAGAGAAAAATAGATGGTAGGAGTATTAAGTGTGTTTGTTGCCTTGAGTAGATGTAAAATAATAGTAATAAAATCAAAAGGTAGATACAATTGCCTATCACAGGTCCTTGGGAAGGATTTGATAAATGGATAAAAATGTCAAATTAACATTTGGCTGATTGTGTGACCAATAATAATTATAATAATTTACTTTATTGAACAAAGCAACAATCAATCTCCAAAAAGAGACTGGGTTTTATTTTCTACTGATCATAACACTAAGAGTAAGTTTTATTTTCTGCTGATCATAACACTAAGAGTAAGTATTCAGAAGAAGGCAATGAGAAGAAAAAAAGAATAAGACAAGAATGGAAAACTAGAAACATAAACCCCAAAATACTCTTTCTAACCATCTCCCTACTCAATATGTGCTGAAACCCCAAAATGTAGTCAAGGAAACTAACCTGAATCCAATAAGTAATTAGTTTAACTAGGCTGACCATATTGCTTTAATCTGGAATTATCTCAGTCTGACTGCTGCCAGACAATCTCATTGTTGTATATTTCTTATTTTTCTCCCATTCCCCCAATCACCACCTGTTTATATTGGTAGATTTGGCTTCAAATTACATTTTCTCATTAAAACCTTTTCTGTGTTATGTAATGACTGCTTATGATTTAGGACAAGCATAAGCTTTGTCAAGTTTTGTATTTCTGGTTTTTGAGTAGGCAGATTCAGCACATGCTTTTTTCTTGTTTTCCTAGTCATAAGTTAAAATAAATCCTAGGTAGGACTAAAAATCTTCTACTGGATAGGCTAGAAAATTCAACTGATTCTTATTATAGTGGTACCTTGATACTTGAGCATTTCAAAACATGATGAATTTCATACTTGACACATTTTGACATGAAAATGTTCCAGTACTCTTTGTTTAGTATTCAATATACTGCTATAGGAAGAGGGGGATGGTTGTGGGAAATGGATAGGAAGTCAGCCACGCTGGGAATGTTGCTGCAAAAGGAGGGGGATGTCCACAAAGGGCAGACAGAAAGTCAGCCATGCTGTGAAGGTTGCTGACATAGGAAAAGGGACAGACAGAAAGTTCCTCCCAGCCAAAACAAAGAGTTACATACAGTGGTGAGTTTCCAATTTTTTTCCTATTGGTTCTATATGCGTGCTTTGCATGCACACCTAATGCACGCTTCATGAACACACATAGTGCTCAAATACAAACCTTTGTCAATGTTGGAAAGCTGTTTGAACTGTTTTTTAGCTCAGCTGAAGTGCAGCAATCAGCTGAGCTAAAAGGCAAGGAAATATAGAAGAGGTAATGGCGGGGAAGGGGTCAATCAAATGTGATATTTGCTGGTTTTCCAAACTGGTCAAAGTTTCCATTACCAGTACACCAGAACTGGTCCGAACCTGTTGAATATCACCTCTAGTTACATAGTACGTCCCATGGTTTGTTTGGGATTCATCCCTTTTAGGATCCCATCATACCTCCCAGAACCAATTAACAACCAATATCGAGGTATCACTGTACTTTATATGAGAAACAGAAAATGGATAAGAGAGCTAGAGTGAACACCTAATGGGCAACTGAAACCTTGCAGAATTAGAACCCAGCTAAATAAAAACTATAGAGCTTTATTTGTACCTGAGTAGAAAATAAAGAAGACTGAATAATTTAAAATTATTCTGAAGTCTGATGCTGTGTTGAGATAATTTTGATTGTGGCATATTGGATGAATCATGTCATAACTGACCAACAGTGGCTTTACTGTTAAACATAATATTGTATGTGGTACAAGGATGACCAAGGATAGTTACTTAGTCTGCATTTTCTGAATCTCAGTAAAATAAGTTTTGATTAATTAAAGCTATGATGGGCAGTGGAAGTCAATATTTGTGAATATCAAGTGATGGCTATGACAGGAGGAAAATTGTGACCTGTAATATAATAGGTGGCAAAAAGTATGCATTAATAAATGAAATTAACGAAAGAAAAATAGATACACTATGTGACAGAAAGGGGAAGACTAAAATAAATCTGAATGAAGATGATCATAAAATTCAGAATTAGAGAATACACATAAAGAAGTGAAGGTATATGTTTAATAATGAATGTAAGAGATAAAGTATATTTCAGAAAATATGTTCCATCTTGTTGTGGATACATATACATGTAAAAATCCTTAGATTGATCATAGCTGTATAATACTCTATCTCATGCTAATAATAAAAGAACCAAAAATTAATTGAGGGAAAAAAATTAGGCAACATTCTATATGAATGCCCTTTGGAGTAGATATGGAAATCAATTAGGTGATAGCAGGGTGGATTGGAACAAATTAAAAGAGGTGCTTGCAGGACCCAAGAATGAACAAGAATGATGACCATTTCATGAGTACATATTTTCCAAAAGGGCTACTTTTTTAAACACATAAGAATGAAGATAAACCTAAGTGCAGGATTGTGTATTATAAAAGATTGTGAGAATTAATGAAGCATAGGAGATAAGAGGTTCTGTTAGTGAGATAAGCCATTTTTGATAGTGTCAGAAGTGGATCTTTGTAAGAAAAGGACATAAAAGAAAAGGAAGAAGTGAAAGGATGTGGAGTGGAATTAAATTATTTATTTATCGTATGGCATAGCAATATAAATTAACATTTCAACTAGATCAGTAGAACCCAATAATATATAAATGTCAAAAAGATCTATATTCAAATACCAATATCTTGGCCATCTAACTATTGAAACTCAGCATTGTTTATATTAAAAAAAAAATCAGATTCTGGACCAGTAGATGCCCTCAGCTTACAGCCGGTCACAATGTGATCTACAATTTGACATGGAACTCCACAGTCACACTGAGGGGAGGATACTATGCCCCATTTATGCTGAGAGTTCTGGCAGATGCTAGCTTGGTAGTTCTGGCATGGTCGTTCACAGCCTGGCACTGTTTTTGTGGGGTCATTTTGTGTATGTTAGAATGACTACAGGAAGAGGAAGTATAGGTTCTGAATGAAAAAAAAAAAATACAGGGTAAGAAACTTAATCTCCCAAATAGAATGAGTGGAAAATGGAACTAGGGAAATAAGATATGGAAGCTACTTGGAGCTGTGTGAAAAAAATGTTACATGGTGTCACAGAATTGTGTGGAGTTAACACTAATGAGAAATATGAAAAAGGCTGTTTGATGGAATAATGAAGCGGCTGGGATGAGGGAAAATCTATATAAGAGAATGATTGCTGCAAAAAAAAAAGAGATAAAAAAAATATTCTATAGCAGCCTCAAAGAATATAGTTAAAAAAAAGCAAATAATGGTTAAGATTGATAGAGGCAGAAAAAATGCAGGTTGATTCTGATGAACATATAAAATTACTTTGGAAATAGTGAAAGAAGCCCCCAACATTGAATTTGAGAATAAAAATGATCAAATGATTAGGGTGAAACTAAAATGGGAACTAATGAAAGGAGTATTCCATGTTCAAGAATGGAATCAAAATAAATGTTTTAAATATTAGTATCCATTAAAAAATAAACGGAAAAAGGAAATAAACACTCACATTTTAACATTTCTTGGTCTGTTTTCCATCTTTAAGGAGTGGCTGCACAACTTGTTTGGTTTATATGTGAAGAGCACAATTGGAAGAATGTGATTATTAGACACACACACACACCCCTATACCAAGGGAATAGTAGCAAGAATAAATGAAAAAAAAAAATAACCACATTTTGTTTTTTCAGTGTGTCTGGGAAATTTGGCAAGAGCAAAATTTGAGACATGCAGTGAACTTTAATGCTAGTACAATGTTGCTGTCCAGCAAGTGTTTGGAAAAGGTTTCAATGTGAGAAAAAGGTGTACTATACATTGATTAACTAATATAGGATGTAACAAGTCAGGTAGTGAGTTCCTGGTAGAGTGGTCAATCCTCAAACCCCCAAAACTTTAACCTTAATCTGTCTATCATGGACCTCACCCTATTTCTAAGAGGTCTGTAAGAGGGCATGCATAAGCGCACCAGAGTGCTTACCATCCCTGTCCTACTGTTCCCATTTATTCATACTTATTTATTATGTATATAGTTATACCAGTTTATATTTATATGTTTATATGTTATGTTCATACTTATACTTGTTTTCTCATACATGTTTGACAAACTAAATAAATAAATAAATGTAGTTTGGGGCACAGCTGGCATCTGTTTCTAGGTCTGGTCTACCTTGTGGGTCTGACAATTCCCCAAGGCAGCTAATCATATTGAAATATTGGCTGCTCACCAATTTTGCTGTGGTGCTAAAGACCCCGTGGAAGTGCTTTCAGTGTAATTGAAATTAAAGACCTAAGCCAAAAATATTCCTCTTTTTTCACGTATCACGAGGAGTGGTATCATCACCTACCACATCAATCAGCAACTGTTTCTATTGGGTGACAAATATATGGTGTGCTCATGAGATAAAACTGTTCTTATTTATCATCATTCCTCTATTGATTCTTCACATGAAGATGTGTGACTTAATTTTCATTGAAGAACTGGGAAGTTCTTCAACTCTATGCCTAGAGTTGGCACAATATTATCAACTCTAGGCATAGAGGTTTAAAAGGCCTAGACTATTCTTTGCCTTGTTCCTCATTTTATGATTCTACTTAAATGCCTGACTTAACTAGCCTCTTCACTGTTGTTTTCAAGTGTATAAAAATAAGATAAAAGGTAGGATTTTCTTTAAAGTGAATTTTGCCACCTGCTGTTAATTACTTGCAATCAATGAACCCTTTTCTCTCTTCCTTGTGAAGTTATTAGTGTTATTTAAAATAGTAAACTTATTACAATATTTTTTTCTAACTTCCTCTTCTTTTGAATTAAACACATACTTCCGAGACTCTAATGTGAGCATACTTAACTATATTGCTGGTGAATAATCATAAATTAATAATCAATACCCTCATAAATGACATTTAAGAACTGCAAGTTATGTATTAATAAAGGGAGAAAAAATGGAGTGGTTTGAATGCCCAGGAGGACTTTCATTAGTTTCTTCAGATAATACCCTTTCTTCAGTGTGGCATCATTTGTATCTGTTACTACTGAAGCAATAATGGTGACTTTCAGTGTGTTCCATTAGCTGCTAACCTGAAAGAGGGATTACTCCTGTCTTCAGCCAGGGTTATATCTAGTTCTCTTGTCTTTATGTAAACATCCCTTGACTGTCTGTGTTAACCTGCATTAACGTCCCAGTTAGAATAGCAGTAAAGGAAGCAAGAAGAATTGTTGGCCTGGCCCCTTTGTAGACACGAGAAAAACAAAATATGACCAGATTGTTCAGAAATTGGCATCTTACTCTGTCTCTATATGTAAGGCTATATAAGCCTGAGGAAGATTTCTTATGAGTAGCATTCAATACTGCTTCAAGATTTCTTTTAAATATTTTGCTGGATACTCTCATTTTCTCAGATAAATTCTCTCTAACAGGGTTCCCATCATCAGCTAATCCCTTGTCCATATGGAAAATTATAACCAAACTGAAGGTAGGAATCAAGTAAGTACAGAATATATCCAAATAATTAACTTTGCCCTGCCACTTAATATGTTTTCCTTGCACTAGAATATCTTCTGCAGCAAAAACATATCACTTTTCTCCACTGCTCATTGGTTTCCATTGACCCATTTAAGAGTGAAAGCCTAAGTGACTTGGTTGCTTTTTCAAGTCCACAGTGCTGAGAAAACAAACCAAATCCTTCAGATTTTGTGCATATTTAATAAACTATGATATTTTTCAGAGGTTTTTTTTTAGTAATCTGTATTTTATAAATTAAAAATGTTCTTAGGGGACATTCTAAAATGGGGAGAAAAACATTATGGAACGCAGACCGTTTTTGATTTGTACAAGTTGTGTTGTATTAACAGAAGACCAATGCTTTGTGCAGACACGAAGAATTAATGAAAACACATTTCTTATCTCGCAGCACAGGAAACACCAGTGTGAGAACATTTGCAAATTGTGACTATTGTCACTCTGCACTGATAAAATATGAATCATTGCCTCAAAACAGGCCTAGTCAATTAACCGATATATAAATAAGCAAATAAATCAATTAAGCAAATAACAAAAGAGAACATTTTGTTTTACATAGATGCAACAAACTATAATTATTATTTATCCTCCTGTGTTTTCTCTTACAATGAAATGGACTGAGAGAGCGACTCGGTTGTACAAAGCCCTTCCCTTAAGAAATGTGCTATTTAAGGAAGGAAGATGTAGAAGTAAAGAAATTTACTTACTTACAATTATTTTACAATATTTTAAACTGCCCCAATCAAAAAGACTCTGACAGATCTATTGTTTCTTGGTCCACTACTATAAGGCCATTTGCCACTTCCAAAGTGCAAAAAAGAGGTGACATTGTCCACCTCCCACTCCCAGCCACATACCCCACACCCATAGTTGAAAAATTCTGCTTTTCCAACCTGAGTCTTCTCAAGTGTTCAAAACAGATTCCCCCCCCACCCCAATGCTTTGTGGGAAGAAATATTCATCTGGTTCAGTTCCTCACCAGGAGAAAAGCACTGGAGACAAAATGGAGGCTGGAGGCTGATTGGAAAGATGGTTTAATGATGAAGTAGAGCCACCAAGCTCATGGTTCTGGTGCAGCTAAGCTGACCACAGGGAGTTGAGAGGGGGTGGCTTTTATACCTTATCTTGAGCTTTGCACTTGAACTTGGTGTTCCTGTGCAAGAACATGTACTCTATTGGCTGTTGTCAGACTCCCTTGGGGCCATGTAGGAGCCATAGCTAGCTCTTTAGGTCGTCTGAGCTTCCAGGTTTGGTGGGAGTTACTGAGGATGATGCAATGAAGGGGCATCAGGCAATTCCTATTGTACCTGGGGGCTAATCCTACCTTTGTTGGATTTTGGGTGAGGGTATTTGCTTATGAATAGAGCTATTTATCTCTTAAATGCTGACATCTGCTGAGGGCTATTAAGAAAGGTGGGGGCTGCTTTCTGTCTCCAAGAACATATTTCTCCCTTTAGGATTATATAATGTTCTGTCTTTTTAATATTTCCTAAAATATTTCATTCTTCTAGGAGACAGGTGGGTGCTAACATTCTACAGCTTCATTCCATTCCTAGTAGCATTCCAGCTCTGATTAGTGTCTGCCACAACCATCCCTTCCAGCAGCTGCTTGCTGCTCTGGAGAGCTGTTTTCTTTGGACTGCTATGTTCTTTACTATTTAGCAGTTGCTTTTAAAAAAATAAAAAAATAAACTTGAGACTGATCTAACAATGCTCACTAAGCCTTAAAATTTATGCTCCATCCAATGCTTCCATTTTCCAGTGGACACACTTTTGGGTTTTGTCAAGTGTGTGGAAGGCATGTTCTCCTTGTTTTTCTAATCAACCATGTTCAAAAATTCCTTTCCCTTCTTTTTCTTTTTGTAAACCTTTAAGTTGCATGCTGGCATACTGCTGCTTTGTTACTATGAAGCTGAACTGTCAAATTCCCCTGGACCTACAGAAGATTGTACAAGTGAAATAACATCCTGTGCTCTGTTGCTTTGTTTGCTGCAGGATTGAACAATGCTGATAGTATTAGAGAAACGATGGTACCATATGAAGAGAAAAAATCGAAACTGTCTACATTAGTGTCAAAGGGGATAATGTGGGAAAGGGGGTGTGAATGCACTGATGCATGCAAACACCTGGGAAAGAAGGAGAAAGGAAAGGAAAGAAGAAAGGAAAGGAAAGAGAAGGGAAAGGAAGGAAGGGAAGAGAAAAGAAGGGAAGAAAGGGGAAGGAAAGGAAAAGGAAGGTAAGGTAAGGTAAAGGAAAGTAAAGGGAACAGTGGTGGTATTCTACTGGTTTGGCCTGGTAGCAGCGATGAGCAGAAGAGACCAAACCAGTTCTCTCTGCCTCTCTGCTGTTGGCTCCCATACTCACCTTTATCCTCTGAATCTGAAGCGCAGCTGCTTTGCGTGGCACAGCAGAGTGCTGCGCGGCAGCTGCTGAAGTGACCAGGAGAGTGCAGGCTTGAAGGAGGTGAGTTAGAATGTCTCTGCATCTGCGCAAAGTGGGCGTTTGGTGCACATGCAAAGTGTGTGCACTTGTGCAAAGCGCGCCCACTAAGCCATGCCCACCAAACCGGTGGTAAAAATATTTGAATCCCTTCATTGGAAGGGAAGGGAAGGGAAAGGACAGGACAGGATAGGAAAGGAAAGAAGAGGAGAGGAGAATACAATCATTTGGTTAGTAAGAAGGGAAAAATTCTCAACAGGCAGGAAACAGGAAAAGGCAGGAATGATTTAGTGGCGGAACCACTGTTGGAAGTTAAAACCCACCCTTCTCCTAGGAAAATGAAATATTTTAGGATATACTAAAAAGGCAGAATATTTCCCCTAGAAAGAAAAGTAGAAACTCAGAGAGGCAGAAACTCAGCCCCACCTTTGCTAATGGGCCATTACTCTGACATGGGCCAGTCTATTTTACATAACAAAGATCTACTCCAGGTAGAGCCACAATAGGAATTGCCCAAAGCCCTTTCATTACATCATCATCCAGCAAGGTTCAACCAAGCCTGGAACTCAGGACAGCCTACAGAGTTGCCCCTGCATGGCCCCACGGGAGTCTGACAACCAATCAGAATACAAGCTCAAATTCAAATCCCAACATACGGCATAAAACCAAGGGTCTGTCAGCATCTTGCCCTTTCTTCTTTTCCTTCTCCCAACATCTTGAAGCATGTGATTGCCCTTTTCACTTTGGAGCTCCAAGTCATGTGGTCCTGTCCATCATTAAACCATCTTTCCAAGCAGTCACCATGTTTCCAGTGTCTTTTCTCCCCACTTAGAACTGAACCAGAGGTGGTATTCACCAGGTACTGACCAGTTCTGGAGAACCAGTAGCGGAAATTTTGAGTAGTTTTGAAAACCGGTAGCAGAAATTTTGAGTAGTTCAAAATACCACCTCTGACTGGCCCTGCCCCCACCTCTTTTCTGCTTCCCGAGTCCCAGCTGATTGGCTGGGTCTTCTTTTGTTGCCCTGCACAGGAGAACAGAGCTGGAAAGCAGGTTAGTGGGGTGAAGAAAGAATGGGGATTTTACAGTATCCTTCCCCTGGAGTGGGATGGGAATGGAGATTTTGTAGTATTCTTCTCCTGCCACACCCACTAAACCACATCCACAGAACTGGTAGTAATTTTTCTTGAATCCCACCACTGAACAGAACCCAGAAAGATAATTCTTCCAACATCCCCTACTATAGTGTTTATGTCTGCATAGATAGGAAGGGTAACAGCAGATGAATGTTACCAGGATTTGCAGGCCCCCTGTTCTGTACCGAAAACCAATACTAGCCTTGCCCAGGAAAAATTCCTGGAAGGCTTTTCTTGTTATACAAAATTATGAAAGTAGAGCTAGTCACTATTTGAAGTGTAGAAAGGGTTGATATCTTTTGGATCTTGCTTGTATGCATTCTTTTTTGATTGTCTAACTCTTAATCCACCTTAAGTAGCAAATGCACTAGCCTGGCTCTTCAAGGAAGAGTGCAATGCAGTTGGGACACACTATTTGCTATCAAGAGATTCTTCAGCTGCAATGAGTAAAATGGTGATGATCATGTACAGGTCTTAGCATTGCTTTTCAATCCTTTCATTTCAGGGCTGTTCCTTCCTCCTAGTTGAAATTGTTGGAAGAATTATCCTTCTTGGTTCAGTTCCAAGTGGGGGAAAAGACACTGGAAACATGGAGGCTGTTTGGAAAGATGATTTAATGGTGGACAGGATCACATAATGTTGGAAGTTAAAACCCACCCCTTTCCTAGGAAAATGAAACATTTTGGGATATACTAAAAATATTTCCCCTAATAAGAGAAATAGAAACTCAGACTCAGAAATTCATCTCAGAAGCAGAAGCTCACCCCCCACCTTTGTTAATGGGTGGGCCATTAAGGCCTAGGCCTTAATTATTCTACATAATAAAGGCCTTTCCCCATCTTACCTGCAGGCCTGGGAAGATTGCATCAGCCAGCTCTCAGGTAAAGCCATGTGGTCCAGACAAAGCTTACAAAGTTAGCTAAGACCCCCACTCCCTGGGAGTCTGACAGCCAATGGGATACAATTCTTACACAGGAATAGGAAACACTAAGGTGGGGCCCAACAGAGGTTATACAAGGGACTCTCAGCATCTCAGCCCTCCCTTCTTTTTCTTCACCCAACATCTTGAAGCATGTTATCATCCTTTTCACTTTGAAGCTCCAAGCCATGTGGTCCTTCTGTCCACCATTAAACCATCTTTCCAAACAGCCTCCATGTTTCCAGTGGCTTTTCCCCCACTTGGAACTGAACCCAGAAGGATAATTCTTCCAACAATGGAAAGCAGAAAAAATGGATGGAAAGCAGAACAAACCTGAACAGTTAGTAAGAATATGGTTTTGGTCAATTGAAACATTCTTAATAGTTTTTTTTTAATTGGCAGTTTTATCAAGCATTAAAAGACAAGAAAGACAAGAGAGAGAGAGAGAGAGAGAAGCAGACAGACAAGCTCGTGCATTCACAACTTAGGATGAATTAAAAATCATGCAATCAAAAGAGAATTCTGCAATGCACAAACATATACAACACACACAGAGAGAGACAAAGATAGAGAAGCAGACAGACAGACAGACCAGAAGCCATCAAATATGTTCTTAGATTATTGCATGCTTTATCCTAAAATAGAAAAAATGCAGAGTGGTAGGAAACTGTGAACTAGCATCAATAAATGAGAAAGGACTCATTGTTGGCTTGTTTTCTCTTTTCAAACCTGTGGAAGAAAATCACCCAGGCCTGTGATTGTGATATGTGTTGCTGTTATCACTCTACAAAATAAACAATTGTTTAAGGAAATAGGTGATGATAGTTGTACTCTGTGCTCTCTCTGACTCAGCCATGCAGGACTAATTTCCTGGCTGTGTCTGAATGCTTATAAAGCTGCTTGCTCTCTAACTGCTGCTGACAATGAACTAGTGACTGGAAATAGGAATCTTAAACACAGTCACATCTCCTGACTGTTGAAATCCTTTTCAGAAAGCGTGTTGATCTAATGGGCTGTAGTATGGTCTTTTTTCCTCTCTCTTTCTGCTTTTACACACACATTCAGAGAGAGAGAGAGAGAGAGAGAGAGAGAGAGAGAGAGACGATGTGGTAGTAGGAAAAACAAAGTTTAATACTTGTCCTTCGTACAGCAGTTACTAGGAAACCAAATGCTCTTTAAATAGATCTTCATTACCAGCCTTGCATTATTGACTTGTTTTTTCCTTGTTTTTCCAACACCTTCCTCCTCCCCTCCCCCCCCAGATATGTCTGTACGTTCTAGATATTAAAAGTGTATGATTTTGCAAGCTATCACCGATGGAACAATTTTGTCCATAAAAGGGGTATCTCAGCATACCACTGCCCTCTATGACCATTTTTGCCTCTGTGGCTTTGTGAACTTTGAAGCAGGAGATGCAGATGATGTCAGTTTGGCTCAAGCAAGAAACAAACCTTCCTCACTTGCCTCTTTAATTAGCATCCTGCTGAGATAAGGACCTTGTGAAGTGTGCAAAACTTTAAGCAAGCCCATTCGCACCCCCACTTTTCACTCTCGCCCCTGAACAAGTGACATCGGTTCTCTTCAGCCGTAAAATATAGAAAGGAAGGAAGCGTGGGAAGAACAAGCAAATATATGTACACAGTACTGGCTGCCTTTAATACTATTCATAGATTAAGTGCAACGTTTATAAATGCTGACAAGAAGGAATAGAAGTGAAAGCTCTAAATTCACTGAGATCAAAGTTTATCATCGAGATAAAATGAAATGCTCCAGTGAACTCTGATCAGCAGCATCCACAAACAAGTACGCTATGGTAACCTTCATACAGAGATGCAGATGAAGGCTTGGGCCCTGTCTGAGCAGTGAAGCAGATAGTTTTCAGAAAATGGAGATCTTTGTGAAAAAAAGATGCTGGCAGAAGGATAGACAAATTAAATCAGCCATATGAAACACAAGAAACCCGTACTGATTGTCCTCTGAACAATTCTAAGTAACTACTCAAGGAGTCCATTCCTAACTATATGGGGAAAATAATGGAAATATGGAAAATGTCTTTTCTTTGCTATAGACAAGGCCACACTGGAATAGGTAATATTGTCAATTGGTTTTTAATACTGGGCTGTGTGGTTGTGAGTTGTGACAGAGCAACAGTGTCAAACTCGTGGCTCAAAGGCTCACCCCTGTTTTACCAAAGGGGGAAAAAGTCACGATATGCCATGTGATGACAATGTGATGCCGCAGGTTTGACACCCCTGTGATAGAGGAATTTAATCCCCCAGTTTTACTTCTGTCTTTGGCTCCTGGGTTTAAATATTTTTCTTAGGAAGTATAACAACAGTAAACAGAAATATCAGCTTGACATTAATGCTATCCTCTGTGTTCCAAATTAAATGCACATTTTTGTTCTGTTAAATATTATTCTTTTTAAAATAGAGACTTTTGCTTTTGCTTTAAAGTGACAAATAAGCACTATATCGCCTAGTGCAACTATAACTTGAGGCACTGAAAAGTATCCATAATTCCTTCTGAATATGCCACAGCACTGAGTACACACTTGGGGAAATGATATTTGAGTAAAAAAATATTACAGACCAGGGAGCATTAAAATAGAACATGACAAAGATGTCACAATACTTGCACTCCATTTTCCAGACCAAGGAAGAGAGACTGTGTATCTCTAGATGCTGCTTAATTATAAATTTCCAGTATCTATTACCATTGACCATGCTTGTTGGCGTTGTTGAAATTTTTTTAGCTGTGATTTCCTCATCCCTGCACATGAGAATCCTTCATGCTGGGGAATTTTTATTCACTTAAATGGAAGTATCCATTTAAGATTGCATCCCTGGGCTTTTCCAAAAATAAAGCAATATCTGCCTCAAACTATGATCACAGGCAGGGAAATACCTTTTCCCCAGACACACCAAGGGATGTCTTGACTTGCTTCAAGGTGCAAAGAAAACAAAGGAAGCTATTACCAAGATGCACACTATTTGGCAAATACCAATCATGAGGAACTGAAGTGTGAAAATATTAGTTATGTCAGTAAAAAGTTATATGCTGACGTGTTTGGATTTGCTTGTTAGAGGAAAAGGGCCAATATAGCAAGTCAATTGTGTTTGGAAAATTGGATATGAAAAGAACTTTTTAGTGTTAAAAGTAAATTCCTGATTAAAGTGAAATTTCCATTCTAGGGATGTTATCAGTCACTACTGAATGACTGAGCAGTGCAGAAAACAGATGAACAAATGAAGAAAAAGCAATTCCATGAAATCTCTTTTGTATTAAATCTCTATTTCTGTTTCACTGCATTCTGGATCCTTTTTGCATTATTATTGAGTTGCTGTTTGTCTTTCAAAGTGACAGAAGTAATTGAGAAATGTAATGGAGCCATTACATCATATTTTTGCAAATGACATCTATCAGCTACTGTCTGGCACAAACTGATTGGGCTGGAAGGAGTTCTAGATACAAAATTGAAATAAACCTATTTCAACTGAAGAATCAAACTCATCATATTAAATAATCTGGTCACTCTGATCAGTAATTAGTTAAAGTTGCAGTTTGGTGGCCACAGATATGAATGATGACTTGGGAAAGTGACTTGTGTGTTTCTCACATTATTTTATGAATTTGGGAGCACCTCTCAATACTCTATTGCTGCTATCCTTGGGAAAGATTGCTATGAAGAGATATTTATTAAATATACAGTGGGTCATTCAAATATATTGGAGTAGTTTATGAAAATATTTTTAAACTAACCATTGAAAAATATCCTCTTCATGCAGGGGTGTTAAACTTGCATCATCACATCATTGTCACATGATGTATGGTGACTTTCCCCCCTTTGCTAAACTGGCTATGGGCGTGGCCAACGCATGACACATCCAGCCTGCAGGCTGTGAGTTTGATGCCCCTGCCTTTATGCATACAGAATTCTGTCATGACAAATCTCTTTCCTGATGGGAATACTACTAAAAAATTCTAATTTTTTGCTAGGTTTCTTCTAGAATTCAGCTCATCTGTTTTTCTTAGACTTTCCACTTGTTGAATGTAACAGGAGAAAACTACTGTCTTTGTTTCACATCAAATCATTAAATATAATTTGAATGTCAGTAGTACAGATTGTATAATGTGAATTTCAGTAAGCATGGATTCTGCTTTTAATGCAAAACAGGATTACTTTTGGATGCTTTTTAAAGATACATTGTATATTAACCGGACAAGAGAACTTTTTATCCAACTTAATAGCTGCAGCAATTTGAAGAGTTCCTATCTTTTGGAAGTAAGGCACTTACAGTGTCAATTGCTTTGCATTTTGTAAAATGTATTTACACATATTCATACTATACTGGCTGTGTTTATAGTCAGTGAATCAAATGGAGCATTTGGAAGTCAGAGGAAGTGAATATTGTAAAGTATTATATTTTACTTATGAACACGTAGGATCATTCTTGCTTAACTCCTTTTGCCAGCAACAATGGTTAACAAAACAGAAGAGTTTATTTCACAATTTCTTATGTATGCTATGGTTTGTCCATAGTCATAGTCTGTTTTTGAGCTTAATGTTAAGAATATTTGTTAGAATCAGAAAAATAAGGTTGAATTTTGAGATAAAGAACCCAAGTTGCTTATAACCAAGTCAACTTCAATTTTTTTAAAACAATGTTTTACTATAGTGTCCAAATATAATTATGGGCATCTATCTAATAGCATAACCATAGAAATGTTTAATATCTTGTAAACTGTTTTCTATTTCTATTATTTGAATACCAGCCTTCTTTATACTTCATTTCAAATGTTCTCAAAGTCTATGCTGCTCTAAACCCCTAAAACGAATTACCTTGACCTCCTGTGAACAAAACTATATTACTGTTTCCATCATCACATAGGTTTCCCATTCTACAACAGAAACCACATAAACCCTGGTAGAGCACAATGGGACAGTCTTTTTCCTGGAGAGCTCATGTTATTATTATTTTATTATTATTATTATTTATCGTATTTTTATACCGCTCCCTCTCCCAAAAGGGACTCGGGGCGGTGTACAGTCTAAACATATAAAGATACAGTCAACAGTAACAGTAATTAACTCAGAATTGAATATAGATAGATGAAAATAGGATAAATGAGTAAAATAAGTAAGTAAGTAAATGATTGAGTCCCATCAAATAGAATTAAAGGTCTTATTTGAATCTAAAATTTAAAAATCTCAGAAAACTTTTAATTGGCTAGGCCGGCCTGCTTAAAAAGTAAGGTCTTGACTGCACGCCGGAAGGTTAGGATGTCCGATGTGTCTCGTATCTCCGGGGGGAGATAGTTCCAAAGGGAGGGGGCTCCCACAGAGAAAGCACGTAATCTCGGGGTCGCCAGCCGACAACGATCAGGTGGCAGTATCCCAAGCAGGGCGACCCTGTGGGAGCGTACTGGGCGGTGGGAGGTTGTTTGTGGCAGAAGGCGGTCCCGTAAGTAGCCAGGTCCCGAGCCCTGGAGCACTTTAAATACTAATAGTACCATCTTGAATCGAATCCGGAAGGCCACAGGAAGCCAGTGCAGTCTGCGGAGAAGTGGTGTTATGTGGATGTCCTTGGGGGCGCCCATAATCATCCGTGCGGCTGCATTCTGGACTAACAGTAACCTCCGGAGACTCTTCAAGGGGAGCCCCATGTAGAGAGCGTTGCAGTAGTCCAAGCGGGAGATAACGAGGGCGGAAGTGACTGTGAGAAGTGCGTCCAGATCCAGAAAGGGCCGCAACTGGTAGATCAAACGAATCTTATAAAAAGCCCCCCTGGCGACGGCTGCAATATGTTCTTCCAAAGACAGCCGTACATCCAGGAGGACACCCAAATTGCGCGCTCTTTCCACAGGGGTCAGTACCTCTCCCCCTATGGTCAGCGAGGGAACAAGCTGACTGTATCTGGGAGCAGGAAACCACAGCCACTCGGTTTTGGCCGGGTTGAGACGAAGCCTGTTATGACCCATCCAATCCCGCACGGCCTCCAGACATCGGGTCATCACTTTGACGGCTTCGTTGGGGTGGTCTGGGGTGGAGATGTATAGCTGAGTATCATCAGCGTATTGATGGAATTCCACCCCAAAGCCAAGGATGATCTCACCTAACGGCTTCACATAAATGTTGAACAATAGGGGCTAGAGTACCGATCCCTGAGGCACCCCATAAAGCAGGGGCCTTGGGGTCGATCTCTGTCCCCCTGTCAACACAAATTGCGAACGGTCGGAGAGGAAGGAGGAGAACCATCGTAGGAGGGTGCCTCCAATCCCCAGCCCCTCCAATCGCTGCAATAAGATACTGTGATCGACAGTATCAAAAGCCGCTGATAGATCTAACAGCACCAGGACAGAGGAACAACCTCTGTCTCGTGCCCTCCAGAGATCATCCATCAACGCGACCAATGCTGTCTCTGTGCTGTGCCCGGGTCTGAAGCCCGATTGGAGGGGGTCAAGATAACTCGTTTCATCCAGGTACTGCGGGAACTGACGTGCCACCACAGTCTCTACAACCTTTGCAACAAAGTGAAGGTTGGAGACAGGACGGTAATTTGATAACAGTGCTGGATCCAGGGACGGTTTCTTGAGGAGAGGTCGTACCACTGCCTCCTTCAAGGAGGCGGGTAGAAACCCCTCTTTCAAGGAAGCGTTTATAATGCCCTGGAGCCAGCCTCGAGTCACCTCTTGGGTGGCCAAGACCAGCCAGGAGGGACACGGGTCCAACAAACAGGTGGTAGCATTCAGTCCCCTCAGTATTCTGTCCACGTCCTCTATGGTAACAGGATCGAACTCAACCCAGTTGACCTCGCCGATATCCACCCCCGCCTTCCCGCCCGGAGATGCCCAGTCGGAGTCCAGTTCGTTTCGAATCTGAGTGATTTTGTCCTGCAGAAACTTAGAAAATTCTTCAGCTCGTCCCTGTAAGGGATCTTCCCGTGTCTCTACCTCCAAGAGGGAGCGGGTCACCCTGAACAGTGCGGCTGAGCGGTTTTCTGCAGACACAATAATCATGTAGTGAGCTCATTCATTTATTACTGGATGCGTAGAAATGAAAACATATCTCCTTCTTTATCTCTTTCCAGGGGAGCCTTTTTAATTCCTTTGTATGCCTGGTAATCCCTTTAGGCATTCTAGACCAGCTGGAAAGTTTCTCCTATGGGATTGCAATTAATTCCCTGGTAGGTGTGTCCACCAGGCAATCTAAAAGCAGGTTTAGCACCTGACCTTCCATGAGTAGCCTAGTGATCCTTGCATAAGTTCATAAAGTGGCCCTGCTGAGACAATGTGGAGCCCCAATTCTGCCCAGGCAGCTTCATCACTTGACCTTGGCAGAAAAAGATGCAGATGATGGTAGCTGGTGCTAAAAGTGTTAGTTGACACCCTCAACCATCCCAAGCATCAAAGTCCAATGTTGTCACAGGTTTCACTAGGAGTCCTGGTCTGACCTCACCCACATCATAAATGTTGTAAGGGATGTGTCAGATGCAAGAAACCAGAAGCAGACCCTGAGATAATCAAAGTTACCAGTTCATTGTTGCACACCTATTCTGATTGATGCGAGAATCTTCTGATTGCTTTCTTTTAGGAATATATTATCTTAGGAACAATGAGATAGGGCTTCGGGGATTCCAGGGCAGGTAAGGTTTGCACCACTTTCTGCTATGCAAGGTTTCTATGCTTTGCCTCGTCTTCACACGTCCTTCCACTCTTGCTGGAGATTCCACCACATGAAAACATCTACTGTAGCCTAAGAAGTAAATTGGGGATAATTTCCTTTGAGGTGTCATGTCTTGTGTCTCTCTGTATGTAATGTAACAACTAGAAAGGAGAAGTCATTGCTATGCTAGGCTCTCCACCCAGTGGCAGATTCTGGGCAATGGGTGAGGAAGTGTCCTGGAAGGTGCACTTTCTGGAGAACACCCATTTTTGCTGAGAAATGCCCCAATTGTTGCTTCCCTCTACCTCTGTACTAAAGTGACCATTATCTTGCACTCAGCCCACAGAGATTTAGAAGGCCTTGGATTATCCTTTTTTTAGATAGGGTGGTCTAATATAAGACACCTGGGAGCCTACCACCAGTAAATGTCAGGCAAGCTAGGAGGGGCCAGATTAAGTGACATAGGAGTGCTGCCACATGTGGTTGGCTGGCAGACCTCAAATAGAAGTCTCCAGACTTGCGCATAGCAAATCTTGAAAAAATGAGTTCTGACAGGGATTCAGATTTTGGGCTTACAAGCCTGTAAACACACAGCTGAATTGCTGTCAGAGTGTTCTCCTACTCTCCCCATACAAGCTGATAGCCAGTCTTCTCCAGGCAGAGCAAATGTGATCCACCTCAAATTTCCTTGTGACTGTCTCTCCGTATTTTCCAAACGCAGGCATGATGATATATTGCAGTGGATTCTGCTTTTAACTCAACAAATACTAATGATCCCAGACAAGCTACCCAGAGCTTTCTGAAATATTACTGTACATATATGTAATCTCATAGAATTTGATGATTGCACATCCAATCTTACCCATTATGATTCATATTGCAATTTCTGCCTCCTGCAACGGTTCTGCAAAGTCCGCAGCAAAAATGAAAATGACCAAATAAGGGGAGTTGTGAATATTTCAAGTTGCATAAAGCAACAGGCTGTAAGATGCATGAATGCTCAGTGAACATTAGGAAATCTATCACTAAATAGCAATCAGAAGTGACATATTTAAACAGAATTGAAATTCATTTCAAGCATAGCGAGTTTTTTTAAAAAAACTTTATGCAAGATTAAATAGGGCTGTTTAAAAAGAAACGTCTTGATAAAAGCACTAGACAGCAGTCTAAAGTCTCCTAAAAATAGGATGACTATTTTCAACAACCTACATAATTTTAGTATTTGTTTTTTTAATTTGGAAAAAAATAAATCTGTATCTAGAGATATTCTTCTATGGTACTATCACATCTCCTTCCAAAATGTGTCTAAAAACTTCCATTTCTGAGAGCTGAAAGCAGGTTATGCCGCAGCAAAGCACTATTACTAAATCTAATGTGCAAATACTTATATCTGGTCAGCAGCTTCGGTTGCTGCAATTGGCAGCAGCTATGTGTGATACAAAGATGTTAGTTGTGTCATTTCCATGATGAATTCTTCCTAGCATCCCTTGGTCTATGCTCCGCTTCTGTGATTAGCCATCTGCCTGTTATTTGGGTTTTGTGGGGAATTGTTATCTCACCAAGCATGATAATTACAGCCGGCTCTACCCTTTGATCAACCTATCTCTTACTAGCAATGTTTTTTTGTGTACTGATTTGAAGATCTTTTTTTATTACTTCAGGCTTTCAACCATAGTTAGCTGGAGTTTATTTTGGTGGAGGATTGATTTATTGATTTTTCTTGATTTATTGCAATTATTTGTTTTATAATTTTGATTTATTTTATTGTTACATTAATAATTTTAGCTTCTTGCATCACTCTCTCCCAGTCTTTTGAATTGGACCCCATAGAAAGTAGAAGATAAACAAATTACAAACAGAGACCAAAGAAAATCTCGAGAGATATTTTACCTGTACAGTACCCAAAGTCTCTCCCTGAGAGAGATGGGCAGTTTCTAAATTTGTTATATAAAAAAACAAATTGTCAACTTGTGCAAGATTTCATTGATTTAGTGTGAAATCTCATTAGATTTCCTTGAACCTCTTACTAAGGCTAAAGTTCTTTCAAAAGCTAGGCACAAAAATGGCAACACAAAACAAAGAAGCAATGCACTTAAAAAAAAATAATAACTTGAGTACTTTATCCTAATAGCTATTGTGAGGTATGAGCTTGGTCAGAATCTCCAACCTAAAAAAATGGTTGATGGATTTCTGAATATTGATATATACAAAGATGATAGATAGACAGACAGACAATGTACCATCAGGTTGGTGTTGATGCTTAGTGACCAAATGGATAGATTTTATCCAGTTCCAAGGCTGATTGTTCAGGTTTTCTCACCAAGATATGCAAACACAAATAAAAATATTGATCAAACTATACTGATTTATCAATAGCAAAAGAGTCTGGCTGCAAACAAGTTCATGTTTTATTTCTGACAAGTATTGTAAGCATTTATCTGCCTGATTTGATAATGTGAGGCTTCTTCTTTCAGCTCCCTCCACATCTCTCTCAGACACAGTTGAAACATCTCTTATCCTAAAGACTTTTCTGCAAGTGTCTGCTTTTTTCAGAAGTTCTTAATATTATGCCCTAATTTGAATTTCATATCTGCCAATATTGAAGCACACTCTCCAAATTGGTCAAGAAGAAATCAGCATCTTCTCCATCCTTGTAATTGGCAAACTTGTGTGTTTCTATGGAAGATGTTGGGGTGGATGGTTGTCTCAAATTTTATGTTTGTATCTTGGCCATCTCAGCTTGTGGGCAAACTGTATTCTCTTCTCTAGCTATGGACTCTCAATCTCTCATTCCACCTGGTTTCTCATTCTCATCATTCCATCTTTTTGTTCCATCAGATTTTCTTGTTCTTGTCCTGCTTGGAATATTTCTCTCTTCGATTCCAAAGTACTCAATTCAATTTGGAGCTCAAAATGTTCTTTATCATGGGGAACTGGTCCTGTGTCTCTATCCAGTTATTGACTGGCATCCTGATTGGCTGATTCTATCTGTTCTCTTTCTCCCATTCCCATTTAATCTCTCAGTCATCCTCTACAGCAGAGATGTCAAACTCAAGGCCCAAGAGCCAGATCTAGCCCATGGGTTGCTTAAATCTGGCCCATGGGGTGCTTAGATCTGCCCCATGGGGCTAACATAGAAACAGTGAAGGACAGGTTCACAGTTCTTCTTCCAGCAAAAATGGGAGCTCACGAGGGCCCACCATTTTCTCTGGCAGAGGGTTGCAGGAAACCGTCCTGGCCAAAAACAGAGATCGTGAGCCCGTTTTTTGCTGATAGAGCACTCCGGTCACCACAGGTGCCCCCAAAATGAGTGATGTCAAGTTGGCCATACTCACCCTAGTCCTTGAGGTGAAATACAAACCCATGAAATGAGTTTGACACCTCTGCTCTACAGCTTTGGTGCTCTGAGTAATTTTTCTTCTCTCAGGAGCAGTTGTTATACAGGTGGTCTTCAACTTAGAACAGTTCACTCAGTGAATAAGTTACAACGGCACTGAAAAAAGTGCCTTAGGACCATTTTTCAGACTTATGATCATTGTGGCATCCCTATTGTCACATGATTTATGTTCAGATGCTTGACAACTGACTCACATTTATGACGGTTGCAGTGTCCTGGGACTATATGTGATTCCCTTTTGCAATCTTCTGACAAGCAAAGTCAATGGGAAACCAGATTCACTTAACAACCATGTTACTAATTTAACATCTGCAATGATTCATTCAATAAATGTGGCAAGAAAAAGTCATCAAATGGGGCAAAACTCACTTGACAAATTTCTCACTTAGCAACAGAAATGTTGAGTTCAATTATGGTTGTAAGTTGAGGATTACCTGTATGAAGTTCTTCCCTGACTAAACTATCATTCCTGAGAGCTAATTATCAGAATTTAGATAATAAACAATAGCCTAATTGCCCTTGTTTCCTTTGGGTTTTTTTTTTTTGGAAGATCAAAAAGCAAAATGAAAAAAAATATATAAATTTGTTGTTTCTGACATTGGAGGATTCCACCTTGCTGCCTCCATGTTAGGATGGCAATGTGCTTACCCCATCATCCAACCAGAACAGCCTGGATTGATGTGCAAGTTATTTCAGTCTGCATGGATTTGTGCCTTCTCTTTTCCTCCCCTCAGCCAGTGATTTAGCAGCAAGGACAACAGAAGGAAACTGCCTCCCTCTTTCTTTTAATTGAAAAACACAAGGGCAGATAGTCAATCTGCAGAGCTCTTAGCATCAAAATATTTGTTTTAAGTTGTATTTACTTTATTTTTAGAAACACAAAGCAATAAAGGAAGCACAGATGCATGTTAGACTTTGAGAAAAAAGGATTAGGATTCAACAAATAAATGTAAAAAAAGTGAGTTGGTCTTTCAAAAATGGAAATTGAGCCACAAGGAAAACAGCTTTGTAAGGAATGGGAAAAAGCCTTTGAGCACATTTAAAATAAAATAAAGAAAGCAAGTTAATGCACTACATCCAGTTGCTTACTACATCTAGAAGTCTTGGTACATTGAATTTTCTTTCTGAAATCTGGAAATGGACTCAAGTGGATTCAAGTCAGCTGTTCCTTTTCTAGGTAGAGTCTAAAAACAAAAGCCCAAGGTAATTCCTCCTTGGCCATTTAGCATAAAGAAGATTTTTGTTAGCTTATGAATGATGCCACCTGGGTTTCCATTTGAGGATAGAAAAGATCTGGCTATAAGACAATGTTGTATTGTATTCTGATGTTATGGGGATTTCTAAAAGCTCAGCTAATCAGTGGTTATTCTGAAATTACAAGTTAATTGAAAGTATTAATAGAGAATGAGAATGATGGTGAATACAATAAAAGAATCCTACTTGAGAGAATTGCAGATAGCTTGAATATTTTGGTAAACAGTTATAAAGAACTAAAACAGAATCTAAAGGATAAACAGGGATTGAAATGACAGTAGAAAAAATGAAGGGGCAAAGTTGGCATCCAAACACAATCAGGTTATGTGAACAGTCTTTGCCACAGATACATGTTGGCACTGATCACAAAAGCCTGTGTATCTTAACTGCCTCAGGCTTCTACTGTAAGCTACTATCCACAAAGGCACAGCAAATCAAACTTTTACAGATTCCTAAATCTAAACCAAAATATCCCAAAAGAAAAAGAATCACTGGACATATGTAAAAGAATGGAAGTCCACACTGTTTCAGGGAAGCAAAAGGCAAAAAACCAAGGATCTGATAATTATGAATAAAAAAAGGCTTAAAAGAACCTAATAAAAATGGAAGGACGTAGGCTGAGAATCAGACCTAAATACGAAACCCAGCGTTGTATCATTTTGGCTTGACACAGAGTCACTGGGATATTAGATAAGTTTAGATAAATGAAGAGAGATCAGAGTCAAGGCAAACATATAATGGTAGTCCTGCTCACCAGAAAGTATACTATAAACCACACACCTCTCCCCAAGACCAGGTCTCCAAAATTTTATTTTCGATGGAAAATTTAGGCAGTGAAAAATGGAAGCGTTTTTGCCGCTCTCCAAAGTACATTGTGTACTGAAGCCAGTCTGCTTATGGCTTTGCATTTTTAAGTAATTATTCTAAACTAGATCTAAACTGTATAGCAGCCTTTGTGAGGGCCCTTCAATCAAGAAGCTATTACTGAGTAGATGTAACTCAGTAGTACAAGACATGCTACTGGTAGAATAGAGACAGCTTGTGAAAAAAGAAGGATAAATTATTATGAAGTATAGCTGAATTGTCTTTGGAGTCTCTCAAAGCCTTCACTCAAGTAAAATTTGATATCCTTTTATTTGTTGCTTTTATTTATGTAAACTGCCCTGAGTTGCATGTGGATTGAATGGATTTAATAAATAAGTAATTTTTATCTTCTACACCCCAATGTTTCCGCTTGATATATCTCTAGAAACCAAAGAACTAATCTACACAGTATAATTGGGACATCATTAAACTCACCCCAGTGATTTACTATCCACATATACCATAAATGGGAGGGGGGGAAATCTTTCATAAAAGTTTCAGTGATCAGAACCACGCTGACAATATAACCTTATTTTTCTTCAGATTAGCTTTGCAAAGTCCAAGAAAATTCCACATTCCCTTTTGGCTTCTAATCGTAATCCAATCACCTCATCATAAAAAATAACATAGAACATTGACATATTTAATCAATAAGATAGAATTTTCTCCATCTATCCCTGAAGTGAAAATATCATTGAAGATCAGAAATGCAGAAATGAAAGTTTAGACAGGTTGTAGATGGATTTTAAACTACAGTTGTTGGTTGACTCCTTAGATTGCCTTCCCTTTGTCAGGTTTATGGATGGAGAGAACACTGGGCAACCAGCTTGTAGCGATAATATTATAGTTCTAGTGAGCTTTAAAAATTCATTACTCTTTTATGCCTTGTTGGGAAAAAAAGTCCCTTCTGCTTCAGTTTAATGTATTATGAAGAACTTCACATGTCTTATCTTGTTTTCACAAATATACTTTTGGAATATTAGACAACAAAATAGCTCATAAAAGCAATTCTTTGTATAGTTTCAATAGAAACCAGGAAGGGAAGGGCTAAGAGCCATACTGCGGTCTCTGAGAGTATATGCAGAAATTATGCCAACTGCTGCAATGACTCTGCACTGATGAGACAGATATATATTAAAAAGGCTGAGAATTTTTCTTCTTCTAATTCATCAGGAACAAGATGCCTCTAGAATCTGTTTGCACTTTATAAAAGAATATACCCCTCTTCTTCACCTGATTTTTTTTCAAATGCTTTCAATGAGAATTTCCAGTATTCCAGGGATTATAATCCAACATTTCTAATGAGGATTTCTGGCTGATTGGAGAGTTCGGAAATATAAGTCATTATTATAAAGTCCACCAGGTTTGTAGCTGAGTAGTAGCTCAAGACCACATATTAAGTTGGATTAATTGATTTGATTATGTGCCTTCAAGTCAGCATTGACTCTTAACAACCACATAGGTAGATCTACCCCAGGACAATCTTACATTGGCTTGGTCTTTAGGTCTTCCAATGGCACACTCATTGTCTTGAGTCCATCTACCTTGCTGTTGGTTGTCGTCTTTCCCTACCTCCGTTCTGTTCCATCTGTACACTTCTCAAGACAATTGACTATTCACATAATATGTTCAGAATATTTTGAGCTTGGTCATTTGTGTCTCATGTGAGAACTCTGAATAGCATTGTTCTATGGTCCTTCAGTTTGTTTTCTTGGTATTCTCAGGAATCTTCTCCAGCTTCAAAGCTCAAAGGTGTTAATATTGCTTTTTCAAAGTCTAACTTTCACTTTTGTTCAGTATCAATGTTGGAATGCATAAGCATTCTTGATGGACTTCCATGATCTGACAGCAATCATAGTGAATATTGCCTTCTCGGCCGACCATGCTGGCTGCTGGGAACTCTAATTCAGCAACATCTGGAAGTTGCCTATCCTTGCTTTTCAATTTTCAATGAGTAGAGATACTCATATTTAAAAACTTTAAGTCACATTTAAATATTACCTGCTTATAATATGGGGTTCTGAGAACTGTACATTTCTACTGGGTTTTGTTGCTGAATAAGAACCATTCATAACAAAATAGATACCTTTGTCTTTCATGCCAGCCTTCAAAAGCTGAATTAAGTGATCAAACCTGATTGTGGGTTATGGCTTTCGGCAGCCTAAAGTTTCTACAACAAATACTCACTTAGAATGACCAGTCAACATTCAAGTGAAATAAAATTATATTTACAATATCAGCCATTGAAGAGAAGAAATGTTTAATGCCATATTGCTTGCATTAAATTGTCAGCTTTAATAACTCTTTTTAATATTTCCTTTTATCCCGAAGCCTGCACTTTATAATCCTCTTATGAGACAGACAGGAGAGCACTTAGCATCTAAATACCACGGGTACGTTTCTTTGCTTTGGATGAGCAGAATAGACTTTTTTTCGTCTTTTAATAAAGAACTTCAATTCTTGATTAAGCCACCTTATTTTTTGTTTTTTAAAAAGGCGTCATGTTTTTTTCCCCGATCACCATAAAAAACTTGATATAGATATTGCTAGATACAGATAGCGCTATTTCATGTCTGAATTTTAATTTTAATAGCCATATTTGCACTGCTCCTTTGGCAATTATATGCGTACAAAAGAGGGTGTCTATCAAAATGTTAACAAGAATGGTGTTTAATCCATCAGATTTATTGAAACCAAATACTTTTACAAGTTCTATCATAAATCTAGGTCAAGTACTGAGAACACGGCCTTATTTCCCATAAACCAGTCAGTTTATTACAAGCAAAAGTGGCAGACTGAAGAAGAATTCCATCTCATCCGATTTCCATGCATAAATAGAATGGCGAAATTGTATTGTTCAAGGTCTGATTTTATATGCGTCTGCTAAATGTTCAGACTATTTTATTAAAACCTGTAAATCAAATCAAAGATAGGAAAATCAGAACTGAGTACGGCATATGAGAAATTTAATGTCAATAAGAAAACCACAATACAGATTAGTTGGAATTTTAACACATTGGGTGGCTATTAATGGAGTTGATTTTTAGATGGGAGCTGGGGAATCTCCAGTTCTCTTCCTGTTTATGAACTACAGCTCTACAGTTCAAACCAATGTGGACGAGGCTAAAGGATGTTGAATATTGTACTCCAGCATTTATTTATGAATTAATTCTAGTACTAATACAGGTAGTCCTTGACTTTCAACCATTTATTTAGGGATCTTATGAAGATACAAGGGCACTGAAAAAAGGTGACTTATGACCATTTTTCACACTTGGAACCATTTGCAGCATCCCCGTGATCATGTGATCAAAATTTGGATATTTGGCAACTCCCATGTGTTTATGATGGGTGCAACGTCCTGAGGTCATGTGATCAACTTGTGTGAGCTTCTGTCAAGCAAAATCAATGGGGAAGCCAGATTCATTTTACAACCATGTTAATTTAATCACTGCAGTGCTTCTCTTAACAACTGTTCAAGAAAGGTAGTAGAAGGGGAGAAATTCATTTAACCTGAATGTCCCTCCATGTGATATGACTCAGGGTGGTGTCTATTCCATCATTTAATTAACAGGTTTAAAATAATAAGGTAAATTTACTCTGCCCCAGAGATATTTATAATGGCATGTGACTTCTTAAAATGTTTGTGTTAACTGAGTTGGGACAAACCCCAGAAATGTTTCCAAGTCAAATAGAACTGCATCCATCTCTACCCTAGTGGTTAGATACCTGCTAATAATCTCAAAGCCATCCCTACTACTCTCATAGCTGAACATATTATCTCCCCACTTCTTCTCCGATTAGGAGTAGCAAGAGCAAGAAGGTGCAGCAGGGAAAAGAAAAGAAAAGAAATGATTCTTCCTCATTTACTATACTATAATGTCTTCGGGCCCAAAGAAGGTGCCGCCGGGATAGTAGAGAGAGCACCCTATTGGCTAATTTGCCTTGCAGGAATTGTGGTTGCTGTTTTTAGTCACAATCCTGTGGCTCTGCCCCACTATGGCAGCCATTTTGTAAAACTGGCATTTCTCTCAAACTACCACGGTTTGTAAATATGCTCACAAAATGCTCTTCAAATTCAAAATGTGCCTCTAGCCTCACAAAGTTTCTTTAACCTGCTGTAGGGCTTTTCCTCATGGGAACCAACGTTCAAAGAATCAGCTTTTCATTGTCATTTTTTCCCCAGAACTCAGAAGAAATAAAAATGCATTCTTCTATGCTTTCGGACTGTCTTCTCCTGCCCGAGTAAGCTTTGGAGCAGAAGTGAGGCTTGGATGGTGATTCACAGCACTGAAAACATCCTGACTTTTCTTGCAAGCTTTTAAGAAAAGTGTTCTTCACCTACCCAAATGCCACAGGGATGTTTGCAACCTTTCTAGACTTTTCTGTAATAACTGATGAACATCTAAATATAAACACTAGGTTGACTGAATCTCAGCAAACTTTCAATAAAATTAGGGTTTCCTCCTAATAAAATAATCCACTAATGTTGATTTTTCAGTTCATTTTAATTCCCAGATTCAAGTTTCCAGTAGGCTTTATATTTCATCATCTTACAAGTCAGCAAATGAGGAAAGGAAAGCTAATTAGATATTTTTAGGGGTCAATATATTAAGATTGGGCTTTCTGTTTAGTGCCGCTAATATATATTCAGCTATTGTTAGCTATTAAGCAAATCGTGGCAATGTTCTAACTCTAATGACTCAATTGAGTACAAACTTAAATCATGGATTTGAATCACTTTCAATTAAACCCTAGAGCTAATCATTAACATTTCCTAAAATTAACAAAAAAGAAAAAGTGCTGTGATGTGTCAGATCACATTTGAGGACTCACACTTCAAATAATGTATATCTGTATTAGGGATACTCTAAACTGAACTTCCACAGAAAATTAAACGATTAGGCAAAATTTCATGTAGGTTGAAATATTCCAAGAATGGCAATTATTTATTGTATAACTGCCCAGATTATAGCAGGGTAATGTGTTGTGAGGAATTCTCTTCCTGCTGGTCCTGTTTATGTGAATTATGTATCTTTTAAATATTTAAAAAACCCAGAAATATCTTCTTCCTAGGATATGTCTTGCTATTCTACAGTTTTTCTCTCTTCTTTTAGCTACATTTTTAGAAGGATGCAGAGACAGATTTATCAATAAAGATGAGGCAGTCATTCCACTTTGCATGATGCCAGTTTCTAGCTTAAATTTTTGAAATAAAAAAATAGATAATATTAAGGTAAAGTAAGCCATGGAGCTTGACCAATTGAACTATATTAACATCTTTTTATGACTTTTTTATGATCTTAAGGGAACGCAGTGGCTCAATGGCTAAGATGCTTAGCTTGTTGATCAGAAAAATTGGCACTTCAGTGGTTTGAATCCCTAGCGCCATGTAACGGAGTGAGCTCCCATTACTTGTCCCAGCTTCTACCAACCTAGCAGTTCAAAAGCATGTAAAAATGCAAGTAGAAAAATAGGGACCACTTTGGTGGAAAGGTAACAGGGTTCCCTGCACCTTCGGCATTTAGTCATGCCAGCCACATGACCACGGAGATGTCTTTGGACAGTGCTGGCTCTTCAGTTTTGTAATGGAGATGAGCATTGCCCCCTAAAGCCAGAAATGACTAGTACACATGTGCGAGGGGAACCTTTACCATTTACCTTAATATCTTAAGTAGGGGTGGGGTTGGGACCATTGGATGGAGCTGAGCATTTACTGGCCGAATGCCTTTCCTGATGCTAATGTAGAGTTCGCAGAAGGTGTTTTTTCTTTGCACCCTAAGAGAGAAACATCTGCTACTATCTAGGATTGAACTTCAATCTTTTGAGTGGGAATCGAGTATCTTCACCATCAGGCCACCATGCTGCTTTAGGTTGAACCACATTAACAATCTTTGGAATTGTTCATGTCGAAACATCTGAAAATGCTGACTAGGCAGTGAGTAGAAATATCACTAATTATGATACGTAGAACAAGGATATGCGGGTAACGTTCTTACTTTATTTCTGTAATTAGTTGTGTTTCTAGGATTCATAAAACTATAATGCAGACACCACAATCTTTTTTTTATTAAAAAGTTTTTTTTTAATTATTTAAATACATCTTTGAGAGAACAGTGTGGTTCCAGGTATTTTACATTTTAAACCATAAATACAGCTTGTGACATCACATCATTATCTATTACCAAATTTTCTTCTTGTATATTCTCATAGGTTATTTTATATCAGTCTCTTTATTTTTAAACAATCTCTATCTTAATCATATTTTCTTATATTTAACATATTTACAGTTAAATCTATTCATATCATTTCATTGATCATTTCACTTAAATTGTATTATCCCTTGTTGAATCCCCTTTCCAATATTAGCCACTATTGCATATGTTTTTATTTCTATGTGCTCCCTTCCTTCTAACTTCTCATTTTTTACACAAATATATATTTTCTTTTAAACAATAATATCAAACTTATAACAAGGTATCCTCGTTACCTTATACAAGTGGATAACAAAATATTTGATTCATTAAAAATATCATAATCAATCTTTATCTTCCTGATAATATATTCATATATTCACTGTGTTTACATTTTAATATATTCATACCATTTCATTGACCATTCAAGATTTTAACTTAGTTTATATAATATCCCCTATTATATTTCCCCAATATTACATTGCCACTGTTGCATATATTTTAGTTTCTATATGTTCCCTTCCCTCAAACATCTCACTTTAACACTAATACATTTTCTTTTAGCCAATAATATTACACTTATAATATCATATTCTCATTACCTTATACAAATGAATAACAAAATATATAGTTCATTAAAATATTATCCTACTATATAGTTATATCTATTCTCTATCAGACTCCACATAACATTTATTTTCATATCCTAACTATTAATCACATATCTTTCTTAAACATTTATCTGTCTTACTTGGTTAATCTATTATAAATTCTTATTTTCATATCTATTCCATTTTAATTATTCCTTCTTATTCTAATTCTTATTCCAAGCTCCTCAAAATTTATTGTATATATTTATATTACTAAGATACCTCTTCATGTGGAGTCCCCTTCCTTTCCATTTCTAATCATTGTCTCTAAATATATTTTTATATTAATTCATAGTTTCTTTGCTTGTTTACCATTTTCTATCATCTTTTGATTTTTTCCCTTAATCCTTCTTCCATTTGTCTTCATTTTCTGATATTTTTTCTCCCATTTCTCAAAGTTTGTCCCCACCCTCATCTGATGTCCTTTCCTAACTATTTCATTTAACAACATTCCAATCTCAATATCCTCCCTTATTTATTATATCTATCATTAATATCTCAAGTTCAGTTTCTTTTTTCTCCTTTGGTGTTATTTGCTGTTCCTTTTGCTCCGTTTCACTGTCTTCTTTGTCTTCTAGCTCCTCCCCCTTCTTTTTTGTTTCTTCTTCTTCTTCTTCTTCTTCTTCTTCTTCTTCTTCTTCTTCTTCTTCTTCTTCTTCTTCTTCTTCTTCTTCTTCTTCTTCTTCTTCTTCTCCTCCTCCTCCTCCTCCTCCTCCTCCTCCTCCTCCTCCTCCTCCTCCTCCTCCTCCTCTTCCTCCTTTCTTCTTCTGCTACCTTCACCATTTTTGAATTTTCCTCTACGTTTAGTGCATATATCCAAAATTCCGTCCCACATCTCATTCATAACTTGAAAGTCCATCTTTATTTCTTTACATATGTCACTCATCTTTATATTACTTATTATTCCAATTGTCCAATATCCAGTAAATTTTATTTTATTTGAGCCAGTATCTCTTTTTTTATGGACACCACATAAATGATTAGCCTACAGTAGAAAATATAATTAAATTATATATTGATATGTCTAAAAGTTCTGAATTTCAAAAATCAGGATGATACCTAAAAAGCATTTGAGTTTTCTAAGACTCTTTGCTGCCATCAAGTAGTTGTCCTAATTTATGAAGCTCAAACTTAGCAACTCTATACATTAATTCTCATTCACACTTCTTCTGTAATGTTAAATATTACATGAATATTTGTATATCAATGCAAATATATCAGATAAAACATGCTTTTATTTTCAAATAATGGGGGTTCGTTCTGACTGTTTATAATTCAGTGTTTTTATTATGCTTCTGAACTGCTGAAAGGTGTACCAAGAAAAAAATATGATTTAGTTAGTATTATGCTATTTGTTGATTTTCTTTTGAGTATATCACCTTCATTAATGGAGAGTTTATTCAAAGTATTATTTTCGAAATGACTTGTGTGATTACTACATAACTTGCTAGGCTCCTAAGAGACTATTTTACAAACACAAGTAACACAATTTCTAGCAAATCTTGTTCCATTTGTAGCCAATTCCACCTATCCTGCATAATTCCAAAGAAATATTTCAATTTCAGAAGGAGCAAAGGTCTTCTATTTCTGGAAGAAAAGTTAGGGCAATAACTAAAACATTTGTTTGTAACTGTAATCCTTTAAGGGTTTTATTGTGGATCTTGTTATATTACAGGTGGTATGTTGTTTTGAAGTCACAAATGGGATGAATATATAATGAAGTATTTTCAGGAGATAGTTTATTTCAAGAAAAGAGAAGACAAATGGGATCCCTCTTACAATTGCCCTATCCCTCCATCTCCCATAATTCAGAATAAAATTGAAATGATTGTCTTGATCATCTTCTTCTTAACCAAATATAAAAATATAGTACATGGTCATAAAAAAGAGGCATTTCTGAATTGTTGCTTACAGTGTGGTATCAATAAAGGTTCTGTTGCATTGCAACAGAAAAGAATTTTAAACTATCACTAATTAAGCGGGAAAACAACCCCCTCTATCCATATTGTCTGTTTTAAACTAGAAAAACCTATTGTTAAAATGGTTTATAAAGCAAGCAATGCTGGATACACACACACACACACACACATTTCCTTTGGGGATAAACAATATTATGGAAAGCATAGAAAAGTCATGAAAAGTAGTAAGCCAAAGGGATTAAAGACATGAGATAAAAAGGGAAAAAGAAATATCGCTAAGCAGTTTACATTAACCAATTTATTATACCCTTTATACCTTTTCTAACTTTGCAAGCCATCCTCATTTCAACTATGTGCCTGCACCATTTCCAACACTGTATCTTGTTCTTTAAATTAAATATTTCATCAATTTCCTTTAAAGGATCATATAAATTCCACCCAACCTTGACTTTTGGTCTTTCCCTTGCTTCCAACCCATGCAGGGTTCCTTCAAATATTTATTTTGCAATTCAACTCTCATTCATTCTCTATGACCAAGCCAATTTTATTATACTGGTCATTCACATTTGCATTTAATCCATATTTATTCTGGACTCCTTTATTCTTGACCCTATCTCTTCTTGTTTAACCATCACACACTTCTTAAATAATCCATTTCTCCTGCATTCAGAGTTTGTCTTGAAATACACGGCTCTCATTTCCCTGTAATAAAGTGGGCACATTCTATACATAATTTTTCATTTCTTTTGCCCAATGGTCACTCTTTTCAACAGGAAACTACTTACTTATTATTTGCTATCTTGCTATCATTAGTTGTATGTTTTAAAATTCCTCTCCATCCATATCTTACTTTAGCAATATATTATATTACTTTATAATTTTATTTTATTACTATATATTTATTTTACAAAGATACATCAATTCATCATCTTGTTGTAGTTCTTTAATTTTTATAATCATTTGTGCAAGCCATCTTTACGTACTCTTTACAAGTAATCCAAAAGTTTTTCACCAAATATGAGTACCTCATTTGTTGGTGGTTCTCCAAATGGTCCAAATGCAATGGTGAGAAACTTAATAATGTGATTCACCTTTTTCTTCTGCACATGTAGATAGACATTCTAACAAGATGTGGCAAATTATGTGTAAAATAGAAAACTTTGTATTTTAAATGCCTCCACGTATGCACTTAGCAATTAGTTTAAATTAGCAAACTTTGTGGATTTTAATATTACTCTTGTCTCTGAGATTTGTATTTATATTGTTACCTGTACTAGTTAAAGAGGACAACATGAGTTCTGTAATCTAATATTTGTTTTTTTTTTTCAGGGGGTGGCAGTGGTCATCTTAGTTCACAAGTTATGTCATGAGATCATGGCCAGGTGTAGAGATGGTGCTTTAATTAAAATATCTCTGCCAGAGGCTCAACTGTCTGAAGTTGTGACAAAGTCTCTGATAAGACATACTGTTAAGCCATCTTCCACTTTTTTTAAAAAAGTAAAAAAGTATCAAAGGTACTTTGAAGCTCAAGGTAGACTAAAGACCTGTAAAGGAAAGCTGATGCATAAATAGCAGCTTAAGATGATCTGACCACTGACATTTCTTTGGTGTTCGTAACAATTTGAAGGGACATGGATTGATACTGTATATTTCTTCTTTCCCTGAAGCTCTCTTTATATTTGTTCAATGAAATCTATTTAGGATTTTCACCAGTGGTGGGATTCAAATAATTTAACAACCAGTTCTCTGCCATAATGATTTCTTCCAACAACCAGTTTGTCAAACTGCTCAGAAAATTAAAAACCGGTTCTCCTGAAGTGGTACGAACTGGCTGAATCCTATCACTGATTTTCACTTTGATTTAAGCCTGTGGTCTCTAGATCAGGAGTGTCAAACTTGCAGCCCACAGGCTGTATGCATCATGTGCTGGCCACGCCCACCCCCATTTTAGCGAAGGGGAAAAAGTTGCAATATGTCATGTGACGACAACATGTCATCATGAGTTTGACACCTCTGCTCTAGATCCTAAAAAGTCTCTATTGGTGATCAGCTGACACATAGATTTTGTATGATTTATCACCAAATTCATTTCTGTTGGTTCTATTATCACCATTTTATTCATCATTCACAGCTATCTCTAACCTATGGTTTTCTGTTTAATATACAACTACAGTTTAGATAGCATTGCTTCAAATGTTTTGACATGCAAGTTATTATTTTTATTCATAATTAATCTCACTTCTTTAGTTCCTTGCATACATTAATGGCTCCATGAAAATCAAATCATCTTAACTTAGATTTACAACATTCTTCCCCTTTCTCTTAGTCTAAATCCATGGTGCTGTTCTATTCTTGTTTCATTTCATTTCATTATTTCATTTCTACTTTTTAACATATACTCTTTTGACCTGTTGGAATCTTCCACACCCATAGTGTTTGTGGTATCGGTTCCCAGATATTGATCTCTACAGCCAATAGTAACTTTGGTCCATCCTTTTTCTTTTTAACATATTGCTTTTTCAATAAGAGGAATAAGCTATAGATTGACTACTTTTGTTGAACCTGTGCCACAGGTAGCATTAATGGCAAAGGACAGTACTTATCAGATTTACCATATGTTAGAGAGTTTATCACAAGTGCAATCAAACCAGTGGTGGGATTCAATTTTTTTTACCACCGGTTCTGTGGGCATGGCTTGGTGAGCATGGCAGGGGAAGGATACTATAAAATCTCCATTCCTTCCCCGCTCCTGGGAGAAAGTTAATGCAAAATCCCATTTCCTCCACACCCCAGTAACCTGCTTTCCAGCTCCATTCTCCTGTGCAGGGCAAAAAAAAAAAAAAAGACGCAGCTGATTAGCTGGAACTTGAGGGACAGAGAATAGATGGGGGCAGGGTTAGTCAGAGGTGGTATTTGCCAGTTCTCCAAACTACTCAAAATTTCCGCTACTGGTTCTGAACTGGTCAGAACCTGCTGAATACCACCTCTGAATCAAACTGCACTTTTACCTCAAGCACGTTCACATTGTTTTATGCAATACAGAACTTCTGATCTAGGGACTATTTTGCAAGTCAATGTACTGTTGCTCCACAACACCAAAAACTTGGAAGTCCACACATTGTAATGACAGATACACACAGTTTACTGACACAATCAACCATAAAATCCAAATAAACTGTTCATTATCAGCATAAAGATAAAATATATCTCCAATATAAACAAGTTTAGAAGGTGAATACATATGTAAATAAACCAAATAAAATGTTCCTCTTCAACCGTAAAGATGAAATTGCTTCATAGATTGTGGTTTTTAATATCCAAGATGTTCCTCCTTTACTAACCTATTTTTCTTTTCATACCAGTTTATCTAGCACTTTCTCCCACTCTTTCTCCTATTTTTACAGCTAGGATGATTCAGATATTTCAGAGTTTATCTACTGATTTGCATTCAGTAGAATGCTTTTTGTTTCCTATGGCTTTCTCTTCTTCTTAAGCGTCAGTTCCGGTCAGCTACTAATTCTGCTCTTCAAGACTTAACAGAATTAGAACTGTATAACAGGATTGAAAGGGACCTTGGACGTCTTTTTGCCCAAATTTGTCTTTCTAGACAAATTGCCAATTGCTTTCTAAAAACCTTGTCCAATTACTTCTAAAAACCTCCAGGGATGGAACACCCATAACTTCTGAACGCAAGCCATTTCAATGATTAATTGTTCTCATTGTTAGGAAATTTCTCCTTAGTTCTAGGTTGTTTCTCTCCTTGGTAAGTTTCTATCCATTGCCTCTTTTTTCTACCTTCTGCTGCTTTGGAAAATAGTTTTATACCCTCCCACTTCTTTTCTTTGTGTTCCTCAAATATTGGAACACTGCTACTGTCCTTCTCTCCTGAAGGGCTTCATTTCCAAACTTGCTCATTCCACAGCTCTGAGCTCTGTTCTTTCTTCAGCTAAAGGCAGCTATCAATTGGCCTTCCTATTCAATTTCCCCACATTGTCAATTTGAATCCCTTCAAGGCAGTCTTAACTGGCTTAAGCCCAGGACACTATTTCAAAGTCAGGCTTCCAGCTAATTTGATTTCATTACTGCCCTACAGAGAATTCATATATACAGTACATTACAACAAAACAAATAAACAAATATAAAATTCCAATTTAGCATTTCATCTCTGCATGATTTCTTTATATACAAGTGTCTAAAGTGTACATTTCAGTCGAGATGAGTTAACCTGTTACATGTTACTTTCCTCATCAGGTTTATTTCAGAAGACTTCAGGAGCATCACATCCCCAGGCTGATAACTGCATGATGGAAAATCCATATGGGAAAAAGCTGAAATTAGCAACTCTCTTAAACTCTGTGTCTCAATGAAGAACTTTTATTTAAAGACAGAGGTACTAAAGAATTGAGATCACAGAGAATATACATCGCTCAGCATTAGAATATTCAATTGTAGGAATTTTCTGAGCAGGTTTTTTTGTTTTTGTTTTCTAACTTCTTATTCTGTGTGTACATAGCATTTTCAGTGATAAGACCTTGAAGAAAATGTATTGAAGGGAGTCATAGTCCAGGTATAACATGACCAGTTTGGCTCTAGGTCAGTAAAGGAGTAAGACCAGGATGTATGTACAGATAGTCCTCAACTTACAACAGTTCGATAAGTGACAGTTCAGAGTTACAAACGGCACTGAAATAAGTGACTTATGGCCACAGTTATAACCATTGCAGCATCCCAATATCATGTGATCAAAATTCAGATGTTTGGCGACTTCTTCATATTTATGACCATTGCTGTGTCCCAAGATCAGTTGATCATCTTTTGCGACCTTCTGATAGGAAAAGTCAGTGGGGAAGCCAGGTTCACTTAACAACCTGATTACTAATTTATCCTGCAGTGATTAACTTAACAACTGAGGCGATAAAGGTTGTAAAATGGGACAAAACTCACTTAACAAAAGTCTCACATAACAAAAGAAATTTTGGGTTCAGTTGTGATTGTAAGTCAAGGGCTATCTGTATTGCCTTATTTATTCAAGCTATACCCTAAATAGATATTGGGGGAAGTTGGATTGGAAGATGAGTACAGCTTTAAAATTGAATAAAAAGCAGCAATAATCTACACCATGTTGCTGATGTTACAATGACAGCCATAAATGCAAATGATCTGGCTGTGGGGAGAGAATTTTTGATCCCCACAGAGAGGGCGTGCAATCTTGGTGTCCTCCTAGATATACGGCTGTCATTAAAAGATCATATAATAGCCGTCGCCGGGGGGGCTTTTTGTCAGGTCCGTCGGATATACCAGTTGCGGCCCTTTCTGGATCGGGACACACTTTGCACAGTCACTTCTGCCCTCGTCATCTCCCGTCTAGACTATTGCAATGCTCTCTACATGGGACTCCCCTTGAAGAGCATCCGGAGGCTCCAGCTGGTGCAGAATGTGGCCGCGTGGGTGATTCTGGGGGCTTCTCGGAGCTCCCGCATTACACCGCTCCTGCATGAGCTGCATTAGCTTTCGGTGGCCTTCCGGGTGCAATTCAAGGTGTTGGTGATCATCTTTAAAGTGCTCCATGGCTTGGGACCCGGGTACTTACGGGACCGCCTGCTGCCACCATCGGCCTCCCGCCGACCAGTGCGCTCTCACAGGGTGGGCCTCCTCGGGGTGCTGTCAGCTGGGCGATGCCGGCTGGCAGCCCTGAGGGTGCGGGCTTTCTCTGCGGGAGCACCCTCCCTTTGGAATGAGTTACCCCTGGAGATGCGCACTATCCCTGACCTGCAAACCTTCCAGCGTGCATTGAAGACCCATCTTTTCCAGCAAGCTGGTCTGACCTAGTATCATTGGAATGGTTTTAACTTTTGTAATTTTTTACCCTGTTTTAGTGTTTTATTACAGTTTTAATTTTCCAGCCACTAATTTAATTCATCTATTTTTAATTTTATATTTAATCTATTTTTAATTTTATATTTGTAATTGTATCATTTTTAGCTCGGCTGTGCACTGCCCCGAGTCCCAATTTGGGAGAGGGGGCAATATATAAAATAAATAAATAAACTAAATAATAATAATAAATCTGAAGGCCCTAAACCTGAATGCACAACATGTAAGTATAGCTATGAGTGCAGGGGTAAAAAAAATATATCATAGGACTGTTTCCCTTTTTAAAGGAATTACCATTTTTTTCCTAAGTGCTCAGCCCTACAATTAACTTTTTCCCCTTAGGAGCAGATGTTAGAGGGAAAGAATACAGTTCCAGAATAGAACAGAATTCAGCAACAGAATGGTCAATGCCTGGAATACTCTACCTGACTCTTTGGTTTCTTCCGGCAAACACCAAAAACTTTACCTTAGACTGTTTACTATTGACCTCACCCCTTTCCTAAAAGGTCTGTAGGGGGCGTGCATAAGTGCATTAACGTGCCTACCGTCCCTGTCCTATTGTTTCTTTTATTTTTCTTATATGTATCCATGTATTCATAACTATGTTTTTACTTATACCTATTATCTTGTAAGCAATTGACAAACCAGATAAATAAAAATAAAAAAATAAATAAAAATAGAAGAGAATCGAACAGAGCAGAGCAGAGTAGAGTAGAATAGAATTACTTTATTGTCACTTTGAATGTACACTAACTGGCATACATTAAAATGAAATTTTGTTGCATATAGCTTTCATCTCCAATATACATTACATAACCATGACAAAATAAACAAACAAACACAATACAATACAATATTATCCATATACCCACATATATTATATGACACAGAGAAACAACACAGTCTAGTTTGGATGTATACATATACATGGTGAGAAAAACGAATCCTGCAAGTTTGCCAGATGGATGGCATAGGAAACCAAGCTGTTACAGAATCTGGTAGTCTTGCTAGAAATACTTCGAAATCTCTTCCCAGAGGGGAGCAACAGAAACAGACCGTAAAATGGGTGTGTCAGGTCTTTAATAATGCTTTGAGCTCTAAGCACATAGCACTTATAAGCAGTATCCTGAATAATGGGAAGAGAGATTCCTATAATCTTCTCAGCTGTCCTTGCCACTCTCTGAATGGACTTTCTCTTTGAGGCACTGCAGCCACCAAACCAAACAATGATGTAGTTTGTTAAAACGCTCTCAATCACGCCTCTGTAAAAAGTGGCTAGGACAGAAGGAGAAAGATGTGCTCTCCTCATCCCACACAGGAAATGTAGATACTGATTTGCACGCTTCACTAAGGATGATGTGTGGCGAGACCAGTTCAGATTGTTGATATATCCCCATATACTTAATATTGTTGACCACCTCTGCAGCTGCATCCTTCATGCTGAGTGAAGTATGACCATCTCTTTCTAAAATCTACAATGATTTCCTTTGTTTTATCAACATTTAGAACCAGGTTACTTTTATTACAGCAATCCACAGAGCCTTCACCTCTTCCCTATAAGAATTGGGAATTCTGTCAAATACTGAATCTTCCCTTAAAACTTTTGATATTTAAATTATAACTCGCAGCCATTATATTTCTGAATGTTCTAAAAGATAGATTCAGGTCTGTAATTTGGTGGATGAGTAGTGTCTTTCTTCTCTAAACAGGGAAGATTATTATTTGAATGACACTTCAAATTCATATTTAAATGTAATGACACTACTCATAGTTGCATTGAAGACTGTTGAAGAATGCACAATCTGGCATATAAATTTTAGGAGATCATGCTTTGTTGGCATGGGGACAGGCTGCAGCAGGAGATTTACTAGCTGAGTAATATTTTGCTACAGGATGCAATATGCAGGACAGAGTTTGTGACAACTTGTAAAAATTACAAGAGGACAAGCTCTTCCTACCATGTCATGGAATACCCTGAAAAGATGAAGAATTCTTTTGGATGAAATTTTAAAGGTGGCTTTCATGATAGATGATGAAAGATGGTAAAATCAGGTTTCCAGGAATGTCATACACAGTAAAATTCCAGTGATAATACAAATCTTATCCATTAATTCAAGGCCACTTTCATGTCAGACTGAAATCTGGTGTGGTATGCTGTACTAATGAGAGTGTAATGAAGATCCAACTAATTAAATTCTGAAAGCTGAAATGCAATATTATAGTCACACAACAGAAGGAAGCAAACAACTCAGCCAGCCAGCTAGCTCAAGGATTTATCCAGTATGAAGAATATAAAGAAAAATGACTGACTTTAGAATAACAAAATGAGAAGTCAATTAAATGCATCTGAAGCATCAAATATTTGAAAGCATCAAATAAATATTTGAAAGCATCAAATAGAGGAAAGGCACTATTTGTAAAATAAGCTTTGAATAATTAGAATGTATTGTGAAAGGGGGGAAAAAATGGGGGAAAAGTTACCTTTTCCTTTTGAGAACTTTTTGTAACAGTTCCTCTTTAATTAAAAAAAGGCAAAGCTTAGAGGACACATTTATGATCTATGTAAAAAATTTTTTTAAAAAAAGAGCGTGTTTACATTGCTTAGTTTTGTCACATAAGGTGGGCCATTTATTTATTTATTTAAAGATTTGTATGGTCACCCAATCTTAAAACAGATATGAGCAGCTCACAAAAGCAGAAAAAAACCAGTAACTATAAAACAGAATCATAAAACAATAGAACACTAAAACAATCAAACTAAAACATAAACTCTGGGCCTGAATCTCTCTCTTAGGATGTTCCATTAGCAAGCTCAGATTAATTCTGTCTCATCCCATTCCATCCCAACCCATCACCTAGCTTGATGACCTTCTGAAAGGCCAAAAGGGAAGGGTCCTGCCAAATCATTGAGGGGAGGGTGTACCATAAGAAAGGGAAGCCATAGAAAAGGCACACATCCAAGATCTCAATTGGGAGCAGCATTTCAGAGAAGGGATCTGAAGTATGCCTATCCTATCCAATCTAGCGACATGGCCAAAAATTGTTAGGGAGAATTGTATAAATAACCAGATCCCAAATAACCAGATCCCATGCCATCCAAGGGGATCACCCCGGGACGGGATTCTACCATTTTGGACCAGTTTGGGAGAACAACTAGTACCAGTGATCACTTGGTCCCACCCCCTGCCCTTTTCCTGTGCTTTATTTCCTTGTTTTTGACCACAGCTGATCCGCATGGCAGAGTGGTTTGCCCTGCCTCAGCTGTTTTACTCACTGGGGCTGCAACAGAAAGTAAGTATGATAGCTAAAAATGGTCTTTTCTAAATTCTAAACCCTAGTTTTAGGTATTCTGCTTCTTCTGCCAGCAAAGCATTTTTCATGGCTGTACTTTTTCACATTGTTGCTTCAATTGCATGTATGGGACAGGCACCATGTTTTCTACTCTGTAGGCTGCTTCCAAGAGCAGCTACTCATGCATGGATTCTCACTACCACCACCGCCATTCTCTTGCAGAATTGGTCAAGGAGGAGAATCTTTTTATCAGTTGTTATCTCCTGGTTCCTCTTGAGCTCCTGTGCCCTCCACCAAATCCTATAATCTCAGCTAGTGAACATCGGTTTAGCATTAGTGGACATGGGTTTAGCGTTGTTTTGGAAAAACTATAGGCTTTTACTCAAAAACAACCTGGAACAAGGATGTCAAACTCGATTTCATTGAGGGTCACATCAAGATTGTGTTTGACCTTGGGAGGCTGGGGTGGGTGTGGCCAACTCGATATCACTCAATATTACTCAAGTTGGGATGCCTGTGGTTGCGCTCTATCAGTGAAAACAGGATTCCATCCATTTTTGGCTGCGATGGCCTCCTGCAACTCTTTGCCAGTGAACACAGAGTGGCCCTTTTGAGCTCTGTTTTCTCTGGCAGAGGCACCACAGGCTGGTCCTTCACTGTTTCCAGGGCAGCTCCACAGGACAGATCTAAGCATCCTGCAGGCCAGATCAGGCCTAGATGATAGAGTGCAGGATAGAGGCAGGAAGGTGCCCTCAAGTCACCTTCCTGCCTGCATTCTCTTAGTTGAGCAGCATCAGGTGGCTCCACCTCAGTCAGAATAGAATACAGAATAACAGCATTGGAAGAGATCTCAGAGGTCTTCTACTCCAACTTCCTGTTCAAAGTAGGAGACCCTATACCTATGTACCCACCACATCTTCCTCTCCTCACCCCTCCATACATTCTGGAGAGGTTGTTTTTCTTGAGGGAAGATGACTCTTGGTGGAAGGGAAAACAAAGGTACAGGAGTCTAACAATAACTTTTTAAAACTTGTTCCTTATTAAAACAGGAAGAACAATGCTACCTGCCAACCTTGTTACTGAGGCAAAACAGGGAATGAAAATGAGAGCAACATAATTATGCGGGCATACTTTTCTGCCAGCTCACAGGATGGAGGAAAGCATTTTAACATCTGGCTGTGCCTTGCGGGGGAAGGGGGAGAGGTGTTAGCAAGTTCAGCCGGATTGGTAGCAGCCTCTTGTAATTATTTTAACTGAGGGGAACCCTTAGGAAAGGCATGCTATTAGTCTCTATCTCAGCTTGTAACATCTTTTTTTTTAAATGTTATTTGGGGGGATAGATAGCTAATAGTATAAACTGAGAATAAATTAGTTCCCCCCCCCAAAAAAAATGAGATGTTTAATATTATTGCTGCTTTCCTGGGGTGGAAGCTTAAATTCATTTAAATTTTGACAGTAAATAGAAACATTTCTAGCATTTAGCATCAATGATAACTGGAGGTCATAAGTAATAAGGAGCAACATACAAAATACTGAAAGAGTAGCTAACAGTAGCCAAATTATCTCTATAAACAAAGGTGTATAACACATGTAACTTAATCTTTATTACTTTTGAACCAAATAAACAAAAGAAAAATATATTAGGGTTTTCATTTTGTTTTGCAAATGATTACCGGCCTAATGTCGAATGCTATTCTCCTCGGGAAAAGCAAAATGCAGTAAATGAAAGTAAATGAAATTGTGGCAGGGTGAAAAATAAACACATCTGGTACATTATAATAATTCAAATATTTTAAAGGTACCGTCTGTTTTGTTGAACGGTGTAGGTCGAAGAAGTTTTAAAACACAGTTTATAATTTAGCCTGACAATATGAGTGGACAAAAATGAAGCGTTTTGTAATATTGCTTCTATTTCGTTTCTCAATATAATTATTAGCATAAGACAATTTTTCATATAATAGAAATGACTTACAAATGAAAGTGTTTGTTAGGATGTTTTATCACCATAGTTAGTGTGGTATTCTATAGGAATGATGCCAACAGGGAGACTAGGGGATTGATACAGTTGATCATTCTGGAGACCATTCCTACAGCTGGCTGCAGCTGGAACCAAGAGGCCATCAATTGAGTCAGTCATCCTGTATAGTTTCCATTTAGTCTTCAACTTTCCCTTCCTAAGCAAGTTGTTGAAGAAGCTGGTTTGAGCTTCAGTTTTGGGGAATCCTGAAGGAAATTGGATTATCCAGGCCAATTTCAGTCAGGTTTCAAAACAGGGTTCAGTACAGTAACAGCAATTGTTGTACTTGTCAGTGTCCTGCTTGAAGTCAATATGAAGGAGTTGCATACTCCTTGATCTTCCAATGCATTTCAATATTTGATCATTATATCCTTTCAAATGAACTTTGTGTGTTGGGAGTCATAGGTACCGTTTTGTGATTATTTCCTCCTTTCTCTATGGCTGGTTTCAATTTGTGTTGGGGGAGAATTTGTGCCTATGGACCCTTACTTGCGAGGTGATATAGCACTTTATACTCTTTCCTCTCTTGTTTAATATCTACATAAAACTGCTGGGTGGGATCACCCATTGATTTGAAGTCAGGTATCATAAAAATGTCAGTGATATTTTTGACCATTGATATTACCATGTCAAAGTCTTAGCCTAGTGCCTGGAAGCTATTTGGGTCTGGATACAGAGGATGAGACTCAAGATCAATAATCCTGGGAAGATCACATGACTTTATTTGGTTCTCCCAGTTCTAGGAATCTTCCAGCTTTAGCTTTGAGGGTTTACACTTCCCCATGTGAAACTGGTATATAATCTGGGAGTCAAAAAGCAGGTGACAGTTGTGCCCAAGTGTGCCTTTTTACATGTTCAGCTGATGCACCAGTTTTGTCCATTCCTGAACCAGGAGGCTCTTCAGACAATTACTTGATCACCTCAAATGGGCTTATTATATTGCACACTACATGGGGCTGCCTTTGAAGCTACATATGGTTCAGAACACAGTGATGTAGGCAGTAATGCAATGGGCATGTGTCCTCACTGTTTTGCAAGCTATGCGAATTACCAGTTGGCTTCCAGGTGTAATTCAAGATGTGCTAGCTATTATCTATATAGCCTGCTTGTCTTCATATATTTCTCGCCATTCAATGAGGTGAGGTATAGTGCGGACACTTAACATTCCATCAATCAAACAGTGTCTTTTTATGGGACCCAAAGATTATGCTTCCTTGGTAGTAGCCTTGGTGTCTGGAATGATATGCTTTTAGTCTCCCCTCATATTGTTTCCATTGTATTGACTTTTGCAATCTGTTAGAAACATAATTGGTCTTCTAGACTAGGTTGGTCATTTGTGTGTTTATGCACGATATAAAGTGTTTCTTCCAGTTGACTGAATGTTTTTCTTCATATATGTTTTTTATTTCTAATGATAAGCTATCCAGGATCATTGAGAAGGGCCTTGAAACTGAATCAATTCAATGAAAAAAAATCTGGTTGTTCAATTTTTACTCTTAATATACAAGAGTGAGAGTGTTAATATACAATAGGAGAGTGCCTGAACAAGTCTCAAATCTCAAAATATCTTGTTCAAGCCCACCTAGGGTGGCATAGAACAGGGATCGCCAACCTTTTGGATCTCAGGGACCACCAAACTCATAATTTTAGATCCTGGGGACCACTAACTAGTTCTGTGGGCATGGCCTAATTTGTGGGTGTGGATTGGTGGTCATGTGACTGGCTGGGCATGGCTTGTATGTAAATATTGTAAATATTTATATAAATATTGAATTTTTTATAAAAAAAGAACAACTTTTACCCAAAATCAGGCAAAGCAAGCAGGCAGATTGAGTTGCTCACAGAATCACAGATTCATTCAGAAATCTATCTATCTGCCATTGGCTAGCTCAGTCTGTCACATAAAATTTGTTTGCAAGCAAACTCATAAAATTTGCTAGCAAGCAAACTGTTAGGAATGTAAGTCACTTAACAGTTGGGTTGGAAATATATAAACCAGGATAGACATTTTAATACTGTCTCTTTAAGGGAATGCTAAAATTATAATTGGGTGTGGTTCCTCAAACGGCCATAAGATGGAGCCAGAAACCCAGTTTCCCAGGAAGAGGAAAAAGAAAGGAGAGTGTTGCTAATTGCTAGTCGATGTTCTGATATTTGTGTTCTTGCATTTTTCCCTATTGACTTTTGCTGATCGTAGTTATTCTTGGATTGATGTGAGTCTATTACTGAACTGTTTTTGATACTGGACTTCGTTATTGGATTATCCCTGGACTGAAAACCGTGTATGACTTGGACTGTGCGTTGGACTTTGCTTAACCGTTTACTGGAAGTAAAACCTACATTTCACTATACAGTGTAAGCTGTGTGATGTGTGTGTGTTATTCAACATTATTCTCACAACATTTCCCTGTGTGCACTCATTCTGCTAATGGGGAATTACCTTAACACTGGTTATGGGCCTAGTCCATACCAGGCTCAGATAACTGAGAGTTAGTGTGAATACACAGTACTGTATACAGGCAGCTGTTTACTGTTTAATTGTGGTTTACTGCCCTGGTAAAGATGGCACAAGACTCATCAACAAGTCTATCACTGATAACCCAGTTGGATGGAACAAACTATGTTTCCTGGTCTATGAAGTGTAGTCTACTTCTGCATAGAGAAGGGTTATGGAATGTAGTTCAGGATCCACCAGATGCAAATGCTTGGGATCCAGATGATGAGGCCAATGCCAAGAAGTTAGCTGATTTTAAATGGAACAACAAATGAGCTCTTTGTATAATTGGACTAACACTGAGTGACCAGCAGCTAGTTCATATTCGTGGAGAAGAGTCTGCTGCTAAGTGTTGGGAGAATTTGAAGAAGATTTATGTTCGTAACAGTGTAGGTGCACACATACACCTCACACGTAAACTGTTTAGAGCACATCTTCTGAAAGGTGGAGATATGTTACCTCATTTGAACTTCATGAAAAGAACTTTTCAAGAGCTACATGAAAAGGAATTGATATTTTCAGAGCTGCATCAAGTTTACATCTTTTTTTCCTCATTGGATGATTATGTTATGATGATGATTACTTATCTTCACTGGAAGACCTGAACAAAGATGAACTAACATTGACTGACATAACCGGAAGGTTGTTAGAAGAAGCAAGAAGACAGCTGGATAGGGACCAACTGGGGAAGGAACAACTACAAGAGGAGGATTTGTTTTCAACTGCCTATACTATTAGGAAATGTTTTTTTCTTGTGGGGCTAGGGGACATATAGCTAAATTCTGTAAGAAGGGAAAATGACAGAATACTGGTAATAACCAGAAGGCTAAAAAGAATGTTAAGTTAGCTATGTCTAGCAAATCAACTGTAAACCATGATTTTTGGGTAGTTGATAGTGGAGCATCACAGTGCATTACTAGAAATAGGGAGAGGTTTGTAAAGATGTCCATGAGTAAGCAACATGTATCATTGGCAAATGGATGGAAGATGAAAGCGTCTGGTGAAGGTACTGCATATTGTTCATGTATAAATGAGCATTTAACTATGTTATATGTACCTAAACTGAAATTTAATTTGTTATCAGTAAGGGCTTTAGTTAATATTGGTTATGTAGTAATCTTTAGGGGAGATAACTGTATAATAGAGAAAGAGCAGTGTTACTGCTAATTTAGAGAATGATTTATATGTGATACTTGATGACCAGTTGAAGATGGCTAACTCAGTTTATAACAATGTTAAACCACATGACAAATGTATACATTTACTGCATAGATGTCTGGGGCACATTAATTTCAAAATGCTGCAACAAACTATCAAATTGTCAGAGGGAGTAAAATTAAAACCCTATAGCAAGTATTTAAACTGTAATGCCTGTAGCCAAGAGAAAAGCAAGGTTACTCCTGCAAACAGACTTAATGTGTTTAAGACCAAAGAACCTTTAGACTTTGTTTTTGCTAACATAATTGGTCCTAAGAAACCAAGTTTGGGAGGTGCCTGCTATGTTTTGAGTATAATGGATCATTATTCATGGTACAGTTTCTGCTATTTAATGAAAAACAAAACAGAAACATTCCAACATTTCTTTAATTGGCTAAGGTTTGCAGAAAGAAAAATAAGGCATAGAGTAATTACATTGGTTACTGATAATGGGACTAAGTTTGTTAACAATAGATTCCAAACTACTGAAATTGGCTGGTGTCGAGCATAAATGTTCTGCACCTTACAGACCACAACATAACTCGTTTGTAGAATGAAGAGGGCAAACATTACAAGCCATGGCTCCACTATGTTATCTGATTCAGGTTTGCCTGAAACACTGTGAGGTGAAGCTATACTGTGTAGCAATCATGTGTTAAACAGTGTAGTTAACACAACAACTGGTGAATTGCCATTCACTCGTTGGCATGGCAGAAAACCAAATTTAAGTTATCTACACACATTTGGAGCACCAGCATGGGTGCATATTCCCTCACAAGTAAGACTGAAAGGGCAACATAGAGCTAGGAAATTATTTTTTGTAGGTTACGAGGCCAACCATAGATCGTTTAGGTTCTGGGATCCAGGCACAACTCATATTTATTGTAGTGCTAGTGCAAAATTTCTTGAGCATGTTGGGTGGAATAAACTGGAACAGGAATCCAGCAATGATGTTATTATTGACACCAAAGTAGTCCCTAAAGATGAAATAAGTAAACCATGAATAGCCATTAAAGAGGAAAAACAAGCACAGGAAGAAGTAGGAGAACAGGCACAGGAGGAAGTAGAAGAACAAGCACAGGAGGAGGTAGAAGAACAGGAGCAGGTGGAACAGGTGAGTCCACCAGTAAGCCCTCTATTACCAAGATGTTCAACCTGAGTAACAAGACCACCTGATAGATATCAGGCTAGTGTTGTATGCCAAGTGAATACAATTCCAAATAACTATAATGAACTAAAACTGTATCCTGCTAAGGATCAGGCTGCTTGGCAGGAAACAATGGATAAGGAACTGAAATCCTTACAAAGGTTGGAGGTATACGAAAATGTTAAATTACCACCTGGTAAACATGCCATAGGATGTAAATGGATTTATAAGCTAAAGACAAGTGTAGATGGGACTGTTACCCATAAGGCCAGGTTAGTAGCACAAGGGTTCAATCAGACAGCAAACGACTACGATTAGGTGTTTGCTCCTAGTCTGAAGGCTACTACGTTACGAGCAGCATTAGTGTGGGCAGCTAAGGAGAGATACATTGTAAATCATTTAGATGTATAGACAGCATATCTGCATGCACCGTTGCAACACACTATATATTTGAAGAAAACTTTAGGTATCAAAAATGATAATACAACTGATTGCTGGAGATTGAAAAAGAGTCTTTATGGCTTAAAGCAATCAGGATATGAGTGGAACCAGTGTATAGTTAAGGAATTAACTATGATAGGTTTTGTAGCTGGCATGGCTAATCCATGTTTGTTCAAAAAGGAAAGTGATGGTATAATTTCATTGTTGCTATTGTTCACTGATGACATAGCATTAATCATCAAAACTGAACAAGAAGCTACTAAAATAATGTCACTGTTAGAGAAGAAATTTAAGATAAAACAGTTAGGAAAAATTAAACAATATCTTGGTTTAAAAATAGATAGAACTAGGGGAGGATACAAGATCGCACAGGCAGATAAAATTAACCAATTACTAAAAAGTTTTAAAATGGAACTTTGTAAACCGTCTAAAACACTGATTAGCCAGGAGTTTAGCCACAGTGATATTCAAAGTTCTGTTTTTGATAAGAACATTTATCAGTCCTTGATTGGTAGTTTATCTTATATCAGTAATTGGTTAAGGCCAGATACAGCATACAGTGTTAACCAATTAGCGAGGTTTAATGATGAGCCAACTGAAAGGCATTGGCAAGCTGCTAAGCGTGTGTTAAGATATCTGAAACATATTTGGAGCCTAAGGATGAACTAAGTCTAACTGCATATGCCGATGCAAGTTTTGCTACAGACGTAAATACACTTAAATCTATGTCAGGTACTGTAGTATTATTAGGAAAGATTTAGATTGGATGGATGTCTATTCGACCGAAACATTTAAGTTTATCAACAATGGAGGCCGAATTTTCATGTTTGTCTTTATTATGGACAGATTTAGTTTGTTATAAGTAACTATTGGTTGATATGGGAATTGATGTAACAGATTCTATTGTTGTTTATGAAGACAACCAATCAGCAATAGAGATGGCTTCAAATCTTGCTGTAAAGACAAGAACAAAACATCCAGATTTAAGATATTTAAATGTAAGACAATGTGTGCAAAGTAAGATGATTAAGCTGGAATACTGTATGTCAGAAAATAACATTGCAGATCATTTTACAAAAGCCCAAGACTCTGTAAAGCATAAGGCTTGCTGTGAGGATTATGGACTTAGAATGTAAGGTTTTATATATTGTCCTACCCAAAGGGGAGAATGTCAGGAATGTAAGTCACCTAACAGTTGGGTTGGAAATATATAAACCAGGATAGACATTTTAATACTGTCTCTTTAAGGGAATGCTAAAATTGTAATTGGGTGTAGTTCCTCAAATGGCCATAGGATGGAGCCAGAAACCCAGTTTCCTAACAGGAAATTACCTCAACACAAACTCACAAAATTAATTCACAACACACCATGTATGTAAATATTGATTTTTTTATTTAAAAAAGCAATTTTTAACCAAGATCATGCAAAGCAGACAGATTGAGTTGCTCACAGAATCATTCAGTGATCTATCTATCTACCATTGGCTAGCTCAGTCTCTCAAATTTGCTTTGAGAGTCTGCACTGAATTTGCTTGAAAACAAACCTTCAGTCCAAAGGGAGATTCAGCTGTGCTTAGCTAGAAAGCAAGAAATTCAACCATTTCCTGCTTCTTAGCTAATCTAAATCTCCCAGCACAGCAGAACAGATGATGGTCAGAAAAAAGGAAAAATAACAATTTAGAAGACAAGTTTGCTGGGTAAGGAGTGAGTGGGTGGGGAGGGTTCCCACGGGCCATGTGGGCTGAGCAGACTTGTGTTTCTGTGCAGCCTGGATTAATTGCTTTGGGAGGGTGCTCTGGGGGTGAGATTTCTCTGCGGCCCACCAAAATTTTCTCATGGACCACCAGTGGGCTGCGGCCCACCGGTTGGCGACCGCTGGCATAGAATATTCACCTCACTTCATTTGGGGTTGCCAATAACTGTGGGTTTTACCCCATACTTCCAAAATCTCCTGAAAATTAGTCCTAGATATTTATTGTTTGCTGTAAGAATTATCGTAGACAAAAAAGTAAGTAAGTATGCTACGCCTTGAAAAGACTGGAAGACAATATCTGAAATTGTGCAATGCGGACAGATAATTTCTCATTCCTTTCCCATTGCCTTAACATGCTAGCTATCAGCATATTGTTACTTATGCATTGATATTACTGGGAATTAGGAAGAATAGTTTTCTATTAAGCTCACAGTCCAAGCTGGAGGAAAATGGTTCCACAAGGAAGGATCTCATTGTGAATGTAGAGATTGGCTGCTTGTTTACTTAGGAGGACTCAGATGGTTACTACCCTTGTCTATATATAATGCATATATTTATGTGCCAAAATTCAGCATTTTTGAGAATATAGCAAGCCACGTTCAACTAAGAATATTTGTACCATATTTCATTATGCATGCAGTATGAAAAAAGTGCTGCAAACAACAAAATCTCCTCCCTTTCCTTCCTTATTTATTCAACTGAATAGCACTACCAATCTATTTCATTCTTAGAATATATGCTTGTCTTTGTTGCTCAATTTTCCTCCTGAGGCAACGCAATTCAATAAGCTTAACTCATCCCAACAGCATATTGGTAAGCATTCTGGAGCTAATCACTTTATGACAGGGGTATCAAACTCAATTTCATTGAGGGCCACATCAGGGTTGTGTTTGACCTCGGGGGGCCGGGGGGAGAGCATGGCCAGGTTGGGTATGGCCAGCTCAACATAACTCATGAAGGCCTCATTTTTGGCCATGATGGCCTCCTACAGCCTTCGGCCAGTGAAAACAGAGCCAGGGAGGCTGTGCGTGGCCCACCCAGGCTCCTTTTTTTGGCTGCAATTGTCTCCTGCAGCCCTCTGCCAGTGAAAACGGAGCTCAGGGAGGCTGTACACAGCCTCTCCAACCTATGTTTTTGCTGGCAGAGACACCACGGACCAGTTCTTTGCTGTTACCAGTGGGCCTGTTCTGTGCACCCCGTGGGCCAGATCCAGCCTGCAGGCTTGAGTTTGACTCCCCTGCTTTATGTGGATGACAGCCATATTGGAACTAGACCTTCAAATAATATCTATCATCCCAAATTGGACTAGATGGGAGAATATTGGGAAAAATACCTAATGTACATTGCATGGAATGAAGATTATTTAGAATAATTCTACTGTTAGCAATATGAGGTTTGTAATCTGTGATGGATGACTTTCTATAAGGAAATTACAACTGACAGGCAAGGCAAATTCTCATGCCACAAAACATGGACAGAGGAACTTGACATACAATATCTGAAAATTGTGAATCAGAATCTTTTTATTTTTGTCTTTTTAATCTTTTTACAGTCTCCTGGGTTCAAAAGAAAGATTATACCCCCCACCCCACCCCGGTTCCAATTTTGTAAAATTGAACATTGTATGTCTTTAAGAAAGGACATACAAAAATAGCATCAGGGCTGGCCTAAGATGAGTTATTGCTCAAACAGAAAATAAGCATTTGGAGCTGTTTGTGAATTCCTATAGTACAGAGGTCCTCAAATTCTTCAGCTTATTGACTTGTTCATGAAGTTTCAGATTGTTCATTGACCCTCAAATATCCATCATATAAAAATAATTTAATAATTACCTTTTAACAATAGTACTACAAATAGTAATATATCATAATGGATAGTCCCATAGATTCTTGGAGGTCAATATTGACCACTTTGGAGAACCCTGATATAATATGACTAGATTCATTAATGCCATGTATACATTTTTAATATGCAATCCATGGAAGGAAAACAAATTCCTCTTCCCACAGGGTCTGATAAATATTACGATGATACAATAATCATGAAGAACAAATTGATTCAATTTTTGTGACTATTCAGTGTGCCTTGCTGTATTCTTTACAACCATTAGAATGATTATTCCTGTATTACAATGAGGGAAACACAACATATCTTCAAAGCTATCTAAGGAATTGGTTGTACTTCATGGTTGAAAGGCAATCAGAACTAAGGGCTTCACAAGTAATTGGCAGATTATGCTGAGCCATTCCTTATGATGAAATGATGTTCATATTCTTGGATACTTTTGTACTTTCAGAATAACAGAGGCCGATCCATTAAAGGAAGAAATCTCCTCTAAGTTTAATTTGTATAAGCAAAGAGTATCAGTGCTAGATGCCTCATCTAAGCTGGAGCTTGGGTCACATTATACTGCTTTATTTCTATTACATTGTATTCTTCATATCAGTGTTGATTGTTATGTATTACAATTACAGTATTTTATTTTTATTTATTTATTTATTTTAATTTGTCAATTGCTTACAAGATAATAGGTATAAGTAAAAACATAGTTATGAATACATGGATACATATAAGAAAAAATAAATAAATAAAAAAGATACAATAGGGCAGGAACGGTAGGCACATTGGTGCGCTTATGCACGCCCCTTACAGACCTCTTAGGAAAGGAGTGAGGTCAATAGTAGAAAATCTAAGGTTAAAGTTTTTGGGGTTTGGGGAAGAAACCACAGAGTCAGGTAGAGTATTCCAGACATTGATCACTCTGTTGCTGAAGTCGTATTTCCTGCAATCAAGTTTGGTGCGATTAACCTTGAGTTTGTATCTATTGTTTGCTCTTGTGTTGTTATAGCTGAAGCTGAATTATTCATTAACAGGTAGGACATTGCAATGTATGATTTTATATATTATACTTAGATCGGACCGAAGGCGGCGTAGTTCTAGGTTTTCTAGGTTTAGAATTTCGAGTCTGGTGGCATAAGGTATTCTGCAACGAGTAGAGGAGTAGAGAACTCTTCTTGTGAAATATTTCTGGACTTTCTCAACTGTGCTAATATCAGATATGTAATGTGGGTTACAATACTAGACAACACAGTATCAACAGTAGAGAGCTTCAAATTTCTAGGTTCTACTATATCACATGATCTAAAATGGACACCTAACATCAAAAACATCATCAAAAAAGCACAACAAAGAATGTTCTTTCTGCGCCAACTCAGAAAACTCAAGGTGCCTAAGGAGCTGCTGATCCAGTTCTACAGAGGAATTATTGAGTCTATCATCTGCACCTCTATAACTGTCTGGTTTGGTTCTGCAACCCAACAGGACAGACACAGACTTCAGAGGATAATTAGGACTGCAGAAAAAACAATTACCACCCACCTGCCTTCAATCGAGGACCTGTATACTGCACAAGTCAAAAAGAGGGCTGTGAAAATATTTACAGACCCCTCACATCCTGGACATAAACTGTTTCAACTCCTTCCCTCCCTAATAACTAGAGCATACAAAACATTTGCTAGACCAATATTCAAATACAGCTCATCAGTCTAAAATAGAATAGAATAGAATACATTTGCTATAGAGCACTGCACACCAGAACAACTAGACACAAGAACAGTTTTTTCCTGAAAGCCATCACTCTGCTAAACAAATAATTCCCTCAACACTGTTCAACTATTTACAAAGTGTACACTACTATTACTGTTAATCTTCTCATCACTCCTTATCACCCATCCCCTCCCACTTGTGACTATAACTTGTTGCTTGTATCCTGTTTCCTAGTATGATTTGATGTTGATTGTACCCTATGACTATCATTAAGTGTTGTACATTATGATTCTTGATTCTTAACGAATGTTCCTTCTTTATGTATACTGAGAGTATTTACACCAAGACAAATTCCTTGAATGTCCAATCACACTTGGCCAATAAACTATTCTATTCTATTCTATTCTATTCTATTCTATTCTATTCTATTCTATTCTATTCTATTCTATTCTATTCTATTCTATTCTATTTTAGACTGATGAGCTGTATTCGAATATTGGTCTAGCAAATGTTTTGTATGCTCTAGTTATTAGTGTAATATTACCAGAGAAAAAGCTACGTAAGATTAAGTTAACAACTCTTAACGCCTTTTTGGCTATGTAGTTACACTAGGCTCTAGCACTTAGGTCATTTGAGATGAATATTCCAAGATCCTTGACAGAGTTTGGATCATCAACAAGGTCTTGACTATTCAGCCTGTATTTTATTTTCTAATTTTTTTTGCTAATATGTAGGACAGAGCATTTATTTGTTGAGATTTGAAGTTGCCATTTGTTTGACCATTCTGATACATAATCAAGGTCTTTTTGAAGGGTAGCAGTATTGTCTTTACATCATCAGCGAAGAGAACGCAGTTGCTCTTGATATGATCACAGAGGTCATTTATGTAGCATATGAAAAGAGTTGGTCCTAGAACACTGCCTTTTGTAATCCTGCCATTTTGTGGGATTGAGGAAGCATGTTTTCTCTGTTGTGGTCCCCACCATTTGTACAAGCATCCCCTACCCCCTTAGATTCAGACAGCATCAGCTCCTCTGGGATTCTGGAAAGCCCTTAAATCCTGTCTTTGTTTCCAGGATTGGAGTTATGTGGGTGTGATATATTGGTTGAATCTGAAGTATTTTCATATTAGCTTTTGTAACAAATATTTTTGTAACTGTTTGTTTGTTATTCTATTTCTTTTAATCTAGACTATCTGTTTTTGTGGCCTTGGTTTTAATTGTTTGCTCTTTTTTATATATAGATTTTGTAAGCTATCCATTGTCTTTTTGGAGTGGGTGGCTAAATTAAAGTAAAGTAAATCAGACCAAACCAAATCAAGTCAAATCAAATGACAGTAAAGTTGACTGATAATCATATATAATATATAAAAAACAATAATTCTGAATACTGTTGTCCAAAAGACATAGACAGAAATGAAAGACCAAATCATGGAAAGAAAATATTTATTGGGCACTTCTAATATCAAATCAAGATCAGGAAAGCAGAGTGGTTTATTTGGGACAGGTAATAGGGAAAGGAAGCTAGAAAACATGAACCAAAAGAAAAAAGTGCCATTTAAAATTTGCAATAATAATTGTGCAACTACATAATTTCATATGATTCAAAGCATTTTCATGGAATTGCAAATATCATTAAAGCACAAGCATGAATTGTATGTATTATATATACTTATACTTTAGTCTTTATAGTCTTTCTTTTAAAGAAAGTTTGACTTATTTGTGACAGAATTGTAGAAAGATGATGAATTCTATCTCATTAGAATTAGATACTTAAGTGTATGTTGCTCAGGAAATCATTTGGAAAAGAATACTTATGACCCAAGAGATTATTTCATTTTGAAATATTGATATTATCTGCTTAAACAAGTGACATTTTTCTAGGAAACAACATTAAGAGGCTTATTCATCAATATTTGACTCAATTGCCTGTGTTACTATTTCCATGGATACTTGATATGGATGGATAGGTGAGTTTGTACTAATGCAAAGTTATATTTTGAATGCCAGAAAATTTACTGGAGTACTGGAAGGGAAGTGTTAGTGATTTGGGGGTTCATAATGAATAAGTGCTGTAATTACAAAATATATTATTGGACTGTAGGAAAGTTCAGCATTGGCTCCCTAAGAGATAGACCTACCACATACATTCTTGTAAAATATTTCACAACTGGAGGATTCTTCTGGTTGACTGGCTAACTCACAATTTTCTATGTGCTAGTCATAGAGTAAATAAGAGGAGACTTGAATAGGCTAAGACAAAATGGTCACAGTTGAGACTGAATAAAAAGTAGAACATCTCTTTAGGTTTCCCTAATCCACCAATTCTATCTTTTGCTTATTGCTCCAGAAGATAGCATGTAAAAATGTTTGGAAACAGAACTATAATTCAGTGGACAGACCCAGTATCTGTTCTTTTTTGCTGGATGAGGTTCCTGTATCATAATCTTCAACAGATCTATTAGGTGAGAATTGCTGCTTCTTTGAACCCTCATTTCTTTGAATTCTCTTCTCCAAGAACCCCTTCCTCTAGTTTTGTATTTGTGACCTTGCTTCCTGTTTTGACTTTCTAACCAAACCACAACTAGTTCTGACCTCAATTTGTTCTTTTTTTCATTCTCAGTTTTATCTCCTCACCATCTTTTCCCTAATTATTTGCTTTAGGAAACCTAAAGATATTTTCTATTCATGTTTAGTTTGTTAAGATGTCTTTCATTAACCATCAACTTTTTTTTTATTCACTGGCAATTGCATATCTAGACCATAGGCAGCTTGAGCTTGATGGCCACAAGAACACAGAAAATATATTTTCACTGAGGAATATTACAACCAATCCCTTCTAGCTTTCACACTGATGATTAGCAACTGTAGAGGATTCTGGAACTGAATTGCATATAGTATCCAACTATTAAATCCTTAGATAAAGTTATGAATCTAAATGTATATATTTTGCCTTCATTACAGAATGTGTAACTTTTAAGGCAATCACTTCATTTAACCATTTTGCTATAGAGATGACTAGGGTTGATGTAAACATAAATACAAATGTTGTCTTGGAATATAAAAGTTCTGTTTACTTCAAGAGAAGAAATTTCTTTAGACAAAACCAGTATTACTATTAGGAAGGCTTTGTTCTCTGACAGAAGGACTCCATTGATGTAGGCCAGTACTGTTTTGAGATTGAAAATGTACCAGTTACGCAAGGGACTGCACTTCAAAAAATATGAGTGCTAGGGAAAAACCAAATTTAATTTACATTTAAATTGAGTTCAAATTATATTACATCAATGATATGCAATTAATATGATTATTCATCACAATTACTGAAAATTATTCAATAATTTTCTGTAATTCATCACAGCAGATGGCACCACTTAGCTGACCTTGCCTGGTCCTCAAAACAGCTAACAAAGTTGAGGCCCTGTTAGTGGCTGGACGGGAAGTTGTAGAGCAGTAGGCTAGAATGAGCAGTTGAAAGAAAAGAAGGCAGCAAAAGTGAAATTATCTTTGTATTGTTCCCAAGAAAAGTACATGAAACATGCCTATATAACTTTTAGGATTTGACATTAAAATTAAATTTATTAAAATTTAAAATTAATTTATTAAAATTAAAATTTTTAATTAATTTAATTTTATTGTCAAATTCAAATCTATAATTTGGTTGCAATTTCCAAGAACCCAACAGCAATGTCCAACTAATTTCAAACTTATAACCCCACTCAACTTTCTAAAGTTAAACTATCACAGAAATGTATTTGAGTATATTGTATCCCACATAAGTTTTTAATATAACATTTCAATTTGAACTTAATTCCTGATGATTCCCTGGACACGCAACACTACAAATTAATTTACTATTGACCACTTCTGATTCTAAGTTATTCTCCAGAACCAGGATATTTCATGTACTAATCATTTCTGATACAATGCTAGCTTATTTTAAGATATGTTTAGCTGCATAGATACAAAATGTCTCTTAACAATCTTATACCATAATTGGAAAGCTTAAAAGTGCATTCTTCCCTGCCCCTTGAGACAGCATTTCTCTTTTTCATGATATTATCTTTTCATTTTGAAACTACTCACTATTGCTAATATTCCCCCCCCCCCCCGATGTATAGCTATCCTATGGAATAAACTACATTAATATTAGTGCGAAATACTTCACAGTGATATATATCAACACTCAGATGTTAAATTTTGTTACATCTCCTACATTTCATCCAAAACATGTAAAAATAATCATTTTGCTCCACCCAACCTGGTAGGGGAAGGGATTGAAGGTTTTTACATATTGGCAAAACTTTTACTATAGTAATTAAATTAAATATGTGTATGCTTCATGTGATATTTTTCATTAAATTCATATACTTTGTAAATCTATAAACTTAGTAAGAGCTTCAACAGTAAAATAATTGTTTGGAGCCTTTCAGAACAACATTCTTTTAATTTAGTTTTACTTTCCTTTTTTAATAGCAGGAATGGTGATTAGTTTCCAATGTTTCAGCAGATCATATTTTAAAATGTCAAGTAAAATATTCCCATATGATAGTTTGTAAATAATATATCCAAATGCATTTTTGGTCTAGATTCTTCCTATTAAATTTTAATGAGTTTTAAAATGACTTTTCATAACAAAGCACAGTAATAAAAATTATATTGATCGAGAAAAAAAACTTTGGAATTCGGCAATACCTTTCTCTTATTCTTGTCAAAACACACAACATAGATGAAATACTTCGCACTTTTATATATATAATATATATATATATATATATATATATATATATATATATATATATATATTATACGGATCTTTGGTTCCTCAGATTTTCTCCCGTGTAGAATTGGAAATATCTAGGCGACGTTTCGATGAAGTCTCATTCATCATCTTCAAGCTTGTGTCTTCAGTCTTGTGCTTCTCAGAGTAATGTGAGCTTGCAGGTGCTTCTTCCTTTTAACTACTAGTGGGGGTGTGACTTGATTGGGTGGGGGTTTGATTGTGTTCTGATTGGCTGGGGGGGTGTTCTGTTCCGGTGGCGGTTTGGTTGTACTCACCCCAGCCAATCAGAACACAGCCAACCCCCCAACCAATCAGAACACAGCCAAACCCCCAACCAATGAGAACACACCCCCACCCAATCAGAACACAGCCAAGCCCCCACCCAATCAAGTCACACCCCCACTAGTAGTTAAAAGGAAGAAGCAGCCGCAAGCTCACATTACTCTGAGAAGCACAAGGCCGAAGACACAAGCCTGAAGATAATGAATGAGACTTCATCGAAACGTCGCCTAGATATTTCCAATTCTATGTGGGAGAAATATATATATATATATATATATATATATATATATGTGTAAGGTTTTTAAGCTGATATATATATATATATATATATATATATATATATATATATATATATATATATATATATATATATATATATATATAAATGTAAGGGTGTTTTTGTACAATCATAAATATGAAGGAAAAGCAATGTTTCCAAAAAAAAAAAAATGTTGGTAAATCAAACAACACTAATTTTGGACAGAATTATGCTAATATTGACAAAAATAAAAATTTTGAAGACTGTAGTAAAATGTTCACATTCTGCAAAGCCCTTATAAGGTTTATATAACTTATAAGGCTCGTACAACATTAAGCAAGTTGTATGAGCCCAGTCATTGTGGCTTTGTGAAGAATGACTGAGCATGATCCATGAATAAAGCCAACTGCGGCATACTCAGAAAACCATGCTTTAAAAACATAACTAAGCACAATTGGGGAGGAAATTAAATAACTAAAGTATATATTCTAGCTTGCAACATTGCTGCAAAGGATATGCTTTTTAAAAAATGGATAGTTTATCTTCCTTTTCATCAGCCACATGCAGACTATGACTCACGTACAGATTCTGAGTTCTGAGGGCGGGGGCGTGGAAATATTGCTTTGGATTGTTTCTTTGATTAAAAATTCTTTCCTCATGATCTTGATAAAATATCTACAATACTAAAGCATCAAACTGGGCCAGAAATGGCACAGAAGTGAGTAATCTGCAGGAAAGAAGTTTTCTTGTTCCATTTTTTTGCATTTAAAACAGTAGCTGCCCCAAGTATGAGGCAATTTCCTGAAAGGGCAAATTTTGTGAATCTGATCCATCTCTATAATAATGCCCCAAATTGTTCTCTCTCTATTCATCTATTTACTTTACTAGTTCTATCTGTGGAGATAACAGATTTCTTGGTGACAGGAAGTGAAAGGAATTATCTATGAGAAAATGATACGTAGCCAGACATAAATTCTCCTCCTTCAAATAAATAATGCAAAATTTAACGGATAAACCATAGTTTTCTTTCTTCTTACAATCCCTCCTTTTTGAATTTTAAAATAACATGAGGTAATAATAAAGAACAAGGAAGAGGAGATGAAAAGATGTACAATATTAAGACGTTCTAATATATATATATTTATACATTTTAAAATATTGTATTTTCTATGAAGTTGGAAATTTATGTCTATGGCACATCAGCCTTGAATATATTGCTAAACTAAGTACAGTCTACACATACTCAGATCTGAAGAATTCCTGTTGTTTGAGCCATCAATACAGATACATTTGCTGTTCTTTTAAAACCTATCAGTCATGGAGTTTAGATACCCCTTAGTTTGCAAGAATATAATGAGAAGAACTATTCCTTAACAAATATAATGTCCATTTCACTGTTTTCTCATAGTGGTTTTGTTTTCTATCTAAGTGAATTATTTAAAAGTTCTTTTTACTTTCTCTAATATCTTTATAGTAGCCAATAACAATATGAAAATTAATTGATTCTCATCCATTGTTTAGAAAACATACATGCCCTACTCCTTAATTATGGACATTGGGTGTAAAATATTTAGGTATTTAAAAACTTCTAATTTTTAGACTCTCCAGTAGCATATTTGTGGAGTGGTATTGTCAAGAGAATAAGAACAAGTGACACTAATTCTTTCTGACAAATGCAACCAGTACATATGAATTTATGCATATTTATGTGGACAGGGTTTGGGCTATGTGGATTAATCTGCCACTGTAAACTCCATATATTGGTACCATCTCAATGAATCTCGACAGAAGTTACCTATGAGAAATTCTATATGCAAGGAGGGTCCCTGGACAACTAAGGTACGTAATTAAGAGATTAGAAGTTGAGTTGGGATACCTGATTAAGCATGTCATATTTTTCATATGTTGGAACATGGCATTAATGCATATGATTTCATTAATCAGAGATAGACCACACTGTATATTAATTTAATATGTAGATGGATTTGTATGTAACTCCATAAAGTTGGAATCTTGATTAGAACTCACTTTTTAAAGCAATAGCACTTAGACTTATATATTACTTCACAGTGCTTTACAGCCCTCTCTAAGTGGTTTACAGGATCAATATATTGCCCCCAACAATCTGGCTCCTCATTTTATCAACTTCAGAAGGATGGAAGACTGAATCTTGAGCAGTGACATTCAAACTCCTGGCAGTAGACAGAGTTAGCCTGCAATACTGCATTTTATTTATTTATTTATTTCGTTTGTCAATTGTTTACAAGATAATAGATATAAGTAAAAACATAGTTATGAATACATGGATACATATAAAAAAATAAAAGAAACAATAGGACAGGGATGGTAGGCACATTGGTGCGCTTATGCATGCCCCCTACAGACCTCTTAGGAAAGGGGTGAGGTCAATAGTAGAAAGTCTAAGATTAAAGTTTTTGGGTTTGGGGAAAAAACCATAGAGTCAAGTAGAGTATTCCAGACATTGACCACTCTGTTGCTGAAGTCGTATTTCCTGCAATGAAGTTTGGTGCGGTTAACCTTGAGTTTGTATCTATTGTTTGCTCTTGTGTTGTTATGGTTGAAGCTGAAGTATTCATTGACAGGTAGGACATTGCAATGTATGATTTTATATACTAAGATCGGACCAAAGGCGGCGTAGTTCTAGGTTTTCTAGGTCTAGAATTTCAAGTCTGGTGGCATAAGGTATTCTGCAACGAGTAGAGAAGTGGAGAACTCTTTTTGTGAAATATTTCTGGACTTTCTCAACTGTGCAAATATCAGATACATAATGTGGGTTCTAGACTGATGAACTGTATTCGAGTATTGGTCTAGCAAATGTTTTGTATGCTCTAGTTATTAGTGTAATATTACCAGAGAAAAAGCTACGTAAGATTAGGTTAACAGCTCTTAATGCTTTTTTGGCTACGTATATTACAGTGGGCGCTAGCAGTTAGATCATTAGAGATAATAATGTTTCATTTAATCCTAAAAGTCATATATTTTTCTTTTTTTAAAAAGTGGAGCAATAGATATGAGCATTTCTTTAAGTTTAAATATTATTTATCAAGTTATTTGTATAATTTTTATATACTTTCCATCCAAATAGGGCTGTAATGAATATATAGCAGTAAGTAAAAAAACAAAGATAATGCAATGTCAATATAATGAAAACAGTGATCAATGAATATATTGTCACATTCTCCAAGAATGTTTCAGGAAAAAAAAACACAAGTTTTAACAAGTCCCTGGAAGACCCTGAAAGTAACAGCCACTTACATCTCTAGGGTACACTCCACAAATATGCTACTGGAGAGTCTAAAAATTAGAAGTTTTTAAATACCTAAATATTTTACACCCAATGTCCATAATTAAGGAGTAGGGCATGTATGTTTTCTAAACAATGGATGAGAATCAATTAATTTTCATATTGTTATTGGCTACTATAAAGTTATTAGAGAAAGTAAAAAGAACTTTTAAATGATTCACTTAGATAGAAAACAAAACCACTATGTTAATTTTCCTAGAGATGGAATTAGCAATTAATGTAATTTTTCTTGATTAAATATGCCTTTTAACAATGATAATATTTGAATTGAGCTTAAATGAACTCCAAAAGATGGTAGAGGACAGAAAGGCCTGGAAGAACAGTGTCCATGGGTCACGACAACAACAATATTTGGATTAGTTCTGATTTATTTTTGTATTAATAATTTTATATTATAACTGATTTATTGGGGATCAAATAGAATTCACATTTTTACTGTTTCAGTGATCTGACAGTATTTTGCATATTATTCAGTTAAACTGCAAGCAAAATTTCTTTTACATCATGCCATTGATTTAGTAGTCCCTTTCTATAAAACCACCAGTGCAACCCAGCATAAAGCAAATAAAAGACCCCAGGTTTCGCTAATAAAGCTCTAAATGATATTTTATCATCTTGGCTATCTGGCAGACTACATTCAAAATTTTTGGATTCTAGTTTTTAAGGTTATGCTTTCTCTGAGTAATATCTTCGAAGGAGACTATCAACAATGAATCATCTATTTTTATTCCATTTGTGACTATAAATTCAGATGAATTGTTCAAAGGGCAGCAGTTCCCAAACAGCTTAAAAATAGCTTGTTTTATTGTTATACTCACCTTGCGAGAATATCTTGGAAGCCTGTTAGCTGGCACTGCCATTTTGAGGTCAATAGGAACTAAATGACAATGTGATAAGCTTTCTAATTTAAGTGATACAATCTATCATTTGCTACTTTCTGCAGGCTTTTTTTAATTGTGGTTCATCATATCTGATCCTTATTGGGAAATATACATTAGCTACTTTAACAAGTTTCTTTATTTTTTTAAATTTTGATATTATTATGATTTGGAATTGGCAAGCCTTAATAATCAAAGCAAATTTTTTTTTGGTTGAAAAATTGCTTTGACGTGGCTAAAGTCTGGATAAAGAAGATTGGATTTATCCTAATCAATACATTAATCAGACAGTGTACAGTAAGAAAGACTCTTGTTAGTACTCTGGTCTTTCAGATGGAGAAGAACGTTGCATATCAGATGTTCTTCAGTTTTAGGGGCAATTGTGGTATCAATTGTATTGACCTTGTAGTACTGTGAAGTGCAGGGGGTTATATTAATTTTCTTTGTTTGGTCTTTATTTTTGCTATAACTGTTCCTTGTTTAGAAATAACTAAGCCCATTGTCTTTGACTTCCTAAGTACATTCTGCCAGATACATCTGGCTAACTGGGTGCTTTTTCTGCCTCCTTCATGAATTCCTTAGAATAAATCTTTGTATCAGAGCTATCCCACTGATCTGTTCAGAATAAATTTCCACTCTTCTGGAATGTTTAGATGGTTTTCCTCAGAAATTCTGCCTATGTCTTAGGCAAAATAATAATAATAATAATAATAATAATAATAATAATAATAATAATAATAAATATTTATTTATATACCGCTCCTCTCCCGAAGGACTCGGAGCGGTACACAGCCATACAATTAAAACAATAAATATGTGAAAAATTAAAACTAAATTAAACGAAGACCCTGGCTGTAAACAATTAAAACCCTTCCCTAAAACCCTAAAATTTAATAAAAAAGTAAAACACCCAAATCTAAAATCAGCCCAATCCGGCCTGGTCAAAGAGCCAGGTTTTTGAGGCACGCCTGAAGGTCCCCAGGTTCGTGGATGTACGTAACTCCGGGGGCAACCCATTCCAGAGGGCAGACGCCCCCACAGAGAAGGCCCTATTCCTCGGGGTCACCAGCCGGCACATAGATGCTGATGGGACCCGCAGGAGACCCTCCCTGTGGGAGCGCACCGGACGGTGAGAGGAAAATGGCAGAAAATGTGAGAGGAAAATGGCAGAAAATGGCAGAATCCTGGTCCGATGCCATGGAGCTTGTTGTAGAGCGACAGAAATACTCAGACAGAGACCAGGGCAAGGCTTCAGCTTAAACTTTATTTCAACGAATAAAGGGTTACCGCTACTGCCGTGCTAACACGGCAGCCATCTGGAGCGGCAACAGCTGATGCCGTTTGACAGCCACCTTTTATAGCCGGCTGTCAAATGGCTCCAGCCAATGGGAGAGGTCCGTGCTTCCCATTTTAAAGCACGGACCTGAGTGAAGACTCAAATCAATACACAACAGAGCTCTTTAAAAGTTAACACTAAAATCTTAAAGCGCACCCGAGAGGCCACTGGCAACCAATGCAGCTTGCGCAGGAGGGGCGTCACATGTGAAAACCTTGACGCCCCCATAACCACCCGCGCGGCCACATTCTGTACCAGTTGAAGCCTCTGGATGCTCCCATTCGGGAGCCCCATGTAGAGGGCATTACAGTAGTCCAGTCGGGAGGTGACCAGGGCATTAGTGACTATGCGTAAGGCATCCCGATCCAGAAAGGGCCACATCTGACGAATCAGGCGAACCTGATGAAACGCCCCCCTGGAGACGGCCATAATATGGTCTTCCAAAGACAGCCGTACATCCAGGAGGACACCCAGATTGCGAGCCCTTTCTGAAGGGGGCAAAATCTCATCCCCAATAGCCAGCGATGGAACTATCTGGCTATATCGGGACGCCGGAAACCACAGCCACTCAGTCTTGGAAGGGTTGAGTTGGAGCCTGTTCCCGCCCATCCAGTTCCGCACGGCCTCCAGACAACGGGACATGACCTCCAACGGGACATGACCGTTTGGGTGGAGATGTACAGCTGAGTATCATCAGCGTACAGATGACACCTCACCCAAAGCCATGGATGATCTCCCCCAGCGGCTTCACATAAATGTTGAACAGGAGAGGAGAGAGGACCGACCCCTGAGGCACCCCACAATCGAGGGGCCTAGAGATGGATCTCTCCCCCCCGCCAACACAAATTGCAGACAGTCAGAGAGGAAGGAGGCGAACCACCGCAACACGGTGCCCCCAACCCCCAACCTCCCCCAACCGCCGCAATAGGATACTATGGTCGATAGTATCAAAAGCCACTGATAGGTCTAATAGGACCAGGACAGAGGAATAACCCCTGTCACGGGTCCTCCAGAGATCATCAACCAATGCGACCAATGCTGTTTCGGTACTATGTCCAGACCTGAAGCCCGATTGGAAGGGATCCAGGTACATATCTTCATCCAGGTACTGGGAAGCTGACCTGCCACCACACTTTCAATAACCTTCGCCCTGAAGGGAAGGTTGGAGACAGGACGATAGTTGTTCAAGAGAGTTGGGTCCAGGGAGGCTTCTTAAGGAGGGATCGCACCACCGCCATTTTCAAGGCAGTGGGCAGCAAGCCCTCCATCAAAGAAGCATTAACAATTCCCTGGAACCAACTTCGCGTCACCTCTTTGGTGGTAGAGACCAACCAGGAGAGGCAAGGGTCCAATAAACATGTGGTGGCATTCAGCCGCCCCAGCAACCTGTCTATACCCTCGGCGGTCACAGGGTCGAACACATCCCAGATAACCGTCTCAAGACTTGCCGCAGTTACCGCCCCCGGGACCTCCCAACTAGAGTCCAACCCGGCCCGAATCTGAGAGATTTTATCGTGCAGAAATCGTGAAAACTCCTCTGCCCTTCCCTGCAAGAGATCCTCCCTCGCTCCCGACCCAAGCAGGGAGCGGGTCACTCTAAACAAGGCGGCAGTCGATTTTCTGCCAATGCAATAAGGGCGGAGAAGTGAAAATGCTTCGCTGCCTCTATCGCCACTAGGTAGGTCCTAATATAGGATCTAACCTGTGTTCGGTCGGACTCGGCACAACTGGCCCTCCAGACGCCCTCCAGACGTCTTTTCCAGCATTTCATCTCCCTCAGCTCCTCCGTAAACCACAGAGCCAAGCGAGATCTCTGCCGGGTCAGAGGTCGCAAAGGCACAACTCGGTCCAGAGCCTCGGCAGCCAGCCTATCCCAGGCGGCTACCAAGTCTGTGGCTGAGTTATGAGCCAGAGTTTCAGGTAATGGCCCAAGCTCTGTCTGGAACCGTTCAGGATCCATCAGGCTTCTGGGGCGGAACCATCTCCTCGGCTCCATCTCCCTGCGGTGCGCATTGGCGGTACAGAAGTCTAGTCTAAGGAGAGAATGATCAGACCATGACAAAGGTTTGACAACTATATCCCCTAACCGATCATTCAACCACTGTCCAGAGACGAAAATCAGGTCCAGCATGTGTCCTCCTGTGTGAGTGGGTCCAGAAACTAATTGGGTCAGGTCCAAGGCCGTCATGGAGGCCAAGAACTCTCGGGCCACCCCAGAGGATTCACCGAGCGAAGGCAGGTTGAAGTCACCCATAACTAGCAGTCTGGGTGTCTCCACCGCCAGCTCGGCTATTACCCCGAGGAACCCGGGCAGGGCCGATGATAAGTAGCAGGGAGCCAGGTACGTTATCAAAAGACCCATCTGCCCACCCTGACCCCACTTCACAAAGAGGGACTCACAGCCAGCCATCTGAGGTACAGTGGCCTCCCTAGGACATAAATCCTCTCTAATAATTACTGCCACTCCACCACCCCTACTCTGAGCCCTCGGCCGATGAAATGCCTGGAAACCTGGTGGGCACATCGTTACTAGGGGGAGACCCCCCTCTGGGCCCAACCAGGTTCCGGTGACCCCTGCCAAGTCCACGCCGTCATCCTGTATCAGATCAAAAATCAGGGGGGCCTTATTCATAACGGACCTGGCATTGCATAACATCAGCCGGGTGCTCAGGGCCTGAGACTCTGCACAACCAGGCCTGCAAGATGGGTCGAGAAGGTCGGAGCGCGTTACCACTTGGAGATAGCGGGCACGCAATCCCCTAACCTGATATAGCCCTCTACCCCCGCCATATCTGCCCCTCCCACTTATGGTGCCAATAAGGTCCACCCTCGGTTATTCTGACCCTGGTTGGCCCCCCAACCCCCAGTCCCCCGGGTTCCCCCAGGCGTACTCACCGGCTTGGCTGACCCCAACCCCCTCACCCACTAACCCCACTAAATATCTATCCCTCATCCTCATCCCAACCTCCCTCCCCATACCCATGGCATCCCTCCCTAACACCATTAAAAATCTAAAAATAAAGGAAAACAGTTGAGTACCCCTCCCCCTCCCCCAACATTTCATGGAATGGCCATGCCACCTCTCTGGATCCCAAGACCCATCCTTGAGGTGGACTTTCGATAATCCCATTGGCCATGTCAGGGAGAGGGGCACCCTCTCTAGTGCATAGAGTTCGGTTCGTGAATACTGCAGTGGGCCAACTGGTCCTGACTCAGATATTCGATGTCGGGTCCAGCCGGCTCCAGATAAGACCTGTCGGCCTCCCCCAGTCCTCCTCACCACTGCCACCAACGGGGGAAACCAAGGGGAACAAAGAGTCCATCTGCAGCCATCGTCACCGCTGCCGCCCGATCCTGCCGTGGCTGCCCAGCATGGATGCGGTCACCGTCTTTGCCGGCTCTGTAGTCCCGACAGCTGCTCCGACCGGTTCCGGTGACACTCGCCGGTCTCCCCCAGTCCCCTCCCACCTCTGCCACCGGTGGGGGGATCCAGGGGGAACAAAGGGACCGCCCATGGCCGTTGTCAATGCCACTGCCCGCTGCCATCACGGCCATCCAACATCGTTGTCCTCGATCCAGCAGACCCGATGACCCTTCCAGCCGACTCCAGGCAAGGCACCCCAAGCTCCCCTGGATTTTCCCCACCTCTGCCACCGGGGGGGGGGGCAGGGGAAATGAAGAAATCCTCCTCGTCTGTTGTCGCTGCCGCTCGATACCCTCGCGGCCGACCAATGCCACCACGGCTGCTGCTTTCGTCGCCCCTCCAGCTGGCCCCAGGCAGGCCTCCCAACTTCCCCCAGGCTCCCCCCACCTCTGTCACCGGCGAGGGGGAAACCCAGAGGGAACGACAGCCCCATCCAATGGCCACCATCCTTGTCGTGGCCCAAAACCGCCACGGGCGCCGCGCCAACATCGCCGCCGCCGTTCTCATCGCCCCGGGCCCCCCCCACTTCTGCCACCGGCAGGGGGGAAACCCAGGGGAAACAGCAGCTCCATCCACCGCCGCCATCCCCGTCGTGGCCCGAAACCGCCACGGCCGCCGCACCAACGCCGCCGGCCCTATGGCCTCGACAGTCCTCTGACCGGCTCCTGCTGGAGCTTGCCAGTTTCCCCTGATCCTCCTCCATCTCTGCCACCAGTGGGGGGACCCAGGGGAAACGGAGGCTCATGCCGAAGACCATCCAGGCCGGAGAAGCCTCCACCGAAAACGTCCGGTCGCCATCTTGAAACGCCCTTCCTAATGCTAATGAAGAATAGTATGGCTGATAAGATGGAGTGGCTTTAGGTATGTAAGCAGTGGTGGGATTCAATTTTTTTTACTACCGGTTCTGTGGGTGGGGCTTGGTGGGCATAGCAGGGGAAGGATTTATTTTATTTTTATTTTAATCGCACTTTTATACTGCTCCCTCTCCCAAAAAGGGACTCGGGGAGGTGAACAGCCCACTAAAAACATACAATAAAAATATAATAAATACAATTAAAAATAAATTAAATAACCAAATCGGCTGTCTATTAAAATTTAAGTTAAAAATTAAAACTAATAAAACCCTAATTTAATTAATTAAAACCAAAAAACATAGTTACTGGGCCAGGCCGGCCTGTTCAAAAAGCAGGGTTTTTACTGCGCGCCGGAAGGTCAGAATATCCGTCATAGCCCGTATCTCCGGGGGAGATCATTCCATAGGGAGGGAGCTCCCACAGAGAAAGCCCGAACACTCGGGGCCACCAGCCGACAACGGTCAGGCGGCGGCACCCCAAGTAGGGCCACCCTGTGGGAGCGTACTGGGTGGCGGGAGGTTGTTGATGGCAGCAGGCGGTCCCGTAAGTACCCAGGTCCCGAGCCATGGAGCACTTTAAATACCATCAGTACCACCTTGAATCGAATCCGGTAGGCCACAGGAAGCCAGTGCAGCCTGCGGAGAAGTGGTGTAACGTGGGAGCTTCGAGGGGCGCCCACGATCACCCGCGCGGCTGCATTCTGAACTAACTGTAACCTCCGGAGACTCTTCAAGGGGAGCCCCATGTAGAGAGCATTGCAATAATCCAGGCGGGAAATAACGAGGGCGGAGGTGACTGTGCGAAGTGCGCCCAGATCCAGAAAGGGCCGCAACTGGTAAATCAGACGAATCTGATAAAAAGCCCCCCTGGTGACGGCTGCAATATGTTCTTCCAAAGACAGCCATACATCCAGGAGGACACCCAAGTTGCGTGCCCTTTCCACAGGGGTCAAAACCTCTCCCCCCACGGCCAACGAAGGAATAAGCTGGCTGTATCTGGGCGCAGGAAACCACAGCCACTTGGTTTTGGCCGGGTTGAGACGAAGCTTGTTACGACCCATCCAACCCCGCACGGCCTCCAGGCACCGGGTCATCACTTCGACGGCTTCGTTGGGGTGGCCCGGGGTGGAGATGTACAGCTGAGTATCATCAGCGTACTGATGGAACTCCACCCCAAAGCCACGGATGATCTCACCCAGCGGCTTTACATAAATGTTAAACAGCAGGGGCGAGAGCACCGACCCCTGAGGCACCCCACAAAGCAGGGGCCTTGGGGACGATCTCTGCCCCCCCGTTAACACAAATTGTGAGCGGTCGGAGAGGAAGGAGGAGAACCACCGTAATACGGTGCCTCCAACCCCCAACCCCTCCAACCGCTGCAATAGGATACTGTGGTCAACAGTATCAAAAGCCGCCGAGAGATCTAACAGGACCAGGACAGAGGAACAACCTCTGTCCCGAGCCCTCCAGAGATCATCAACCAACGCGACCAACGCCGTCTCCGTGCTATGCCCGGGCCTGAACCCCGATTGGAGGGGGTCAAGATAACTCGCTTCATCCAGGAATCGGGGAAACTGACGAGCCACCACACTCTCTACAACCTTCGCAACAAAGCGAAGGTTGGAGACGGGACGATAATTTAATAACAATGCTGGGTCCAGGGACGGTTTCTTGAGGAGGGGCCGCACCACCGCCTCCTTCAAGGTGGTAGGTAGAAGCCCCTCTCTCAAGGAAGCGTTTATAATACCCTGGAACCAGCCTCGTGTCACCTCCCGAGTGGCCAAAACCAGCCAGGAGGGGCACGGGTCCAGCAAACAGGTGGTGGCATTCAGTCCCCCCAACACCCTGTCCACGTCTTCTATAGTAACAGGGTCGAACTCAACCCAACTGGCCTCACCGATATCCACCCCCGCCCCCCCGCCCGGAAATGCCCAGTTGGAGTCCAGCTCGTCCTGAATCTGAGCGATTTTATCCTGCAGAAAACTAGAAAACTCCTCAGCCCGTCCCTATAAGGGATCCTCCCGCGCTTCCCTCTCTAGAAGGGAGCGGGTCACCCTAAACAGGGCGGCTGGGCGGTTTTCCGCGGACGCAATGAGGGTGGAGAGGTAAGTCCTCCTCGCCACCCTCATCGCCACTAAATACGTCTTAATATAAGATCGTAGAAGTGTTCGGTCAGACTCAGAACGGCTAGCCCTCCAACTGCTCTCTAGGCGTCTTTTCCGGCGCTTCATCTCCCTTAGCTCCTCAGAAAACCAAGGAGCCATTTGGGATCGGCACCGGGTCAGAGGCCGCAAGGGCACGACCCGGTCAAGGGCCCCAGCAGCCACCCTATCCCAGGCGGCAACCAAGCCCTCAACCGAGTCGTGTGTGAGAGCTTCGGGAAATGGCCCAAGCTCCATCAGGAACCTATCAGGGTCCATCAGGCGCCTGGGGCGGTACCATTTTAATGGCCCCGCCTCCCTGCGGTCAGGGGGTGCGGAACGGAAGTCGAGCTTCAGGAGCGAGTGATCCGACCATGACAGGGGTTCTACAACTATATCCCCTATACCCAGATCACTCTGCCACTGATCAGAGATGAAAACCAAATCCAAGGTGTGACCTCCCACGTGAGTAGGGTCCCGAATTAACTGGGTCAGGCCCATGGCCGTCATGGAAGCCATGAACTCTTGGGCAATCCCCGAGGTACCGCCAGCAGATGGCAGGTTGAAATCCCCCATGACCATAAGCCTGGGGGTCCCAACCGCCACGCCAGCTATAACCTCAAGGAGCTCAAGCAGGGCCGCTGCCGCATAGCAGGGAGCCAGGTATGCGACCAGCAAGCCCACCTGAACCTTGGAACCGAACTTCACAAAAAGGAGCTCACACCCGGTTGTCTGAGACACAGTGGCTTCCCTCGGACACAGATCCTCCTTAATAACCACCGCAACCCCCCCTCCCCTCCCCTGGGCCCTCGGCCGATGAAAAACCCGAAACCCGGCTGGACACATCTCCACCAGGGGGACTCCCCCCTCCTGGCCCAGCCAGGTCTCGGTAACTCCCACCAGGTCCGCACCCCCCTCACAAATCAGATCATGAACGAGGGGGGCTTTATTAACAACGGACCTGGCGTTACATAACATCAGCCGAAGGCCCAGGGCCCGATTGCTCAAACCCCCTGGGGAACGGGAGATGACAAGGGGGTCGGAGCGCGCCACAGCAAGCAAATAGCGAGGGCGCGCTCCCGACACAAAATATGGCCCCCTACAACCGCCAAATCTGCCCCTCCCGCTCACCGTCTCAATGAATTTAATTCCACCCTCCCCGATGACCCCCCCCATCCTCAATACAGAGCCACCCGGATTCCGACTCTCCCGGCCACGCTCAACCCCCGGCCTGGTCCCAGTCTCTGGCGAGTTGTCCCCCAACTCCCGCCCGGACCTACCTAACCCCCTTAAAAATCTAAATAAAAATTTTTTAAGAAACCCCTCCCTCCTACGCCTCTTAAAACCCCACCATCCCTCCGGATCCCATAATCCGTCCTTGATATGGGCCCTCGAGAGAGTAGAGGGCCATTCCCGAGACAGGGGGACATGTCTCAGGGCCCATAGATCTCTCCTCGAATAAGACAGCGTCCCGGGCAAGATCTTCTCTTGTCGATGACCAGCTTCAAGTCCAGGCCGCCCCCGCCGCCTCCAAACAGGTGAAAATCGTGGGGGCAATCCTCCATCCTCGGCTCCAGCTATAGGAACAGCTCTCCGACCCTGACCTCGATGACGACGACGGTCTCCAAGATCGGCTGAAACCTTTACAACGGGGGCTGCCCATCCCCCCCCCGGGCCCCCTCACCACCCCTGCCACAGGTGGGGAGGACCCGAGAGGGGGAGAACTCCACACCCCGTCCAGATCGCCGAACATGAAGCCGCCGGACGCCAAGCATAGTCCTCCGGCACATAGTCCTCCAACGCCGCTTCCCCGCGGCACAAGTCGATAGCCACTGCCGCTGGGCGTAGCGCCAGGCCTGCCATGCCATGGCCCGGGGGCCCACCCCCCCACGGGTCCCCTCACCACCCTGCCACAGGTGGGGAGGACCCAGGGGGGGAAAAACTCCACGGGCCGCCAAATACCGGGTCATCCAAGCCGCCATAGGTTGAGCCGCCAAACGCCGCCGAACGCCAAGCCGCCGAGCCGCCAAACGGCGCCGAACGCCAAGCCGCTGAGCGCCAAGCCGCCGAGCCACCAAACGGCGGACATAGTCCATTTGGCGCAGCGCCGGGTCTGTCACGCCATGGCCCGGACGCTGCGCACCTCCCCACGGGTCCCCTCACCACCCCTGCCACAGGTGGGGAGGGCCCGGAGCGGGGGAAGCTCGACGAGCCATCAGACGCCGAGCCCAAGCCCTCAGAGCCATCGAGAATCATGCCGCCGGGTGCCGAACGGAAGCCGCCGAACACCTCATCGCCAGACGCCGAGCCGCTGGACGCCGAGCACCGTCCTCCAGCAACACACCTCAGCCACGGGGGCTGCCCACCCCCCCACGGGACCCCTCGCCACCCCTGCCACAGGTGGGGAGGACCCGGGGGGGGAACTCATCGCCCCGTCTGGCTGCCTCGGAGGAGCTCTCCCAGCCGACCTCCGGTCGCCATCTTAACTCTCTCTCGATCTTTTATAGGATACTATAAAATCTCCAATCATAGGTGGCATTTGCTGGTACTCCAAACTACTCAATATTTTCGCTACTGGTTGTCCAGAACTGGTCAGAACCAGCTGGATACCACCTCTGATCCAGAGGTTTATCATCTTTAGTTCTAGGTAGGGTTGCACTACCCCAGAAAGTAGTGTAGTCCAGAAACCATTCAGTCAGAGCTGAAGAAGCTTGTTGGATGAGAAGTGAAATGTTTAAAAAAAATCCCAAGAAAATCCAGTTGCCTCTTGAAAAAAGCACCTTTGGGGCAACCGTGACCTGGATGACTGAGAATCTCCATAGACACCCAATATGCAATTTGGCATTTTCCTAGACTCCTGAGTCCTGCTTAAAGAACAGAGGACAGTCATGGCTAGCAGAGCCTTTGGACAGCTTCATGTTGTGTGCCAATTCTGGAGGCCCCTAAGGGTGCACCTTTAACACCATTGGTGCCAAGATTGAGATTGATCAATGCTGGTCTGCTCCAAACCCGGGGTCTTTGAGTCTGCATTTAATCTTTTGTAATTTTAATCTGTTTGAACAGATTTTAATATGTTTTTACATTTATAATTGCTTTTAATCTCTCTTTTTTTACAGTATTATAAGCCAGCCAGAGTCACCTTGAATGTCAAGATGGGTGGCATAAAAACTTAATAATCAATCAATCAATCAGTCAAATAGAAAACTATTGAAATGCTTGTTTTGCCATAATGATCCACATGGGATGTTGAAAATTTGTATGTTAGAAATTGATATTGATCCTTTTCATATAATAAAATTTCAAACAATAATGTTACAACATAAATCCAGAATATACTATATATTTAGATCACCAACAATTGTTAATAAATACCACATCAACCTTCCCCCACCCATAGAATAACATTACTTTAAATTGTTTGATTGCTTAGTCATTCTGTAACACATTCCATACTTTTGGAAATATTTGGAATTGGTATGCTTTTCATTCTTTTTTCCCCTCCTCTGCTGTCAAACAGGAATATTTTGGGGATCACAAAAGTCTCAATTTGATAACTGGGAGTGGTGCAAATACTGGGTTGCATCATAGAGTACATTAACTCAGATTCACCTGCTGTTGACTTAGTATGATATGTGGATCCTGCCATTGTGGTTTCTAAATGATGAAAATGTTAAAATAAATTGGATCCACTCACCTACTGATTTGAGTCAATGTTCATGTTCATGAAACTACAGTCTGTGCTGCAATTACAGACAATCTTTATAAAATCGTAACAAATGTCAGTTGTTTTTGAGAAAGGAAATAGATGCTGCTGGCCCAGTCTATCTGAAGATGTCTTGTAAAGAAATGCACTAGTGTGCAAGGCTGGCATAACAATGATTAAACAGGGTAGAATTTATACAGAAGCATATAACATGATTTCATTGGAGATAGCTACAAAAATAAATCAATGTAAAATAAAGATACATGTTTTTCTAAGCAATTATTTTTTACTGTTCTTTAGTGCAGGATGAGGATATGCTGTGGATAGAGTTCAACTGACAATTGTTGAGAAATACTGTATATCAACATCATCATCATCATCATCATCATCATCATCATCATCATCATCATCATTATTATTATAGATACACCGCAAACGAGATAACCATGCTGGGTTTCGTATCACAAATCACTAGTCAAACACTTCCCAAATGTTTAGGACTGCGTGATGTATCAGCGGATTATGCAAGCAGATCCCAGTAAGGTGGCCTTCTGCAGCTGACCAATGGTGATCTTGTCAGCGCCAATTGTTTTTAAGTGCTTGCCTAGGTCTTTAGGCACAGCACCCAGTGTGCCAATTACCACTGGAACCACCTGCACTGGTTTATGCCAGAGTTTCTGCAGTTCGATTCTCAAGTCCTGATATCTGGTGACTTTTTCAAGTTGTTTCTTGTTGATTCTGCTGTCACCAGGTATGGCTATGTCGACGATCCACACTTCTTTCTTCTCCATAATCGTGATATCCAGGGTATTATGTTCCAAACCTTTGTCAGTCTGTATTCGGAAGTCCCACAGTAGTTTTGCATGCTCATTTTCGACCACTTTTTCAGGCTTATGATCCCACCAGTTCTTTGCTACAGGCAGATGATACTTGTGACACAAGTTCCAGTGGACCATCTGAGAGACTGTGTTGTGAAGTTGTTTGTAGTCAGTCTGAGCTATTGTCTTGCAACAGCTCAGTATGTGATCAATGTTTTCATCTGCTTCTTTGCAGAGTCTGCATTTGGGATCAGCAGCAGATTTTTCTATTCGGGCTTTGATTACATTCGTTCTGATGGCTTGTTCTTGGGCTGCAAGAATCAGGCCTTGTGTTTCTTTCTTCAGTATTCCATTGGTCAGCCATAACCAGGTCTTTTCCTTATCTACTTTTCCTTGGATCTTTTCAAGGAACTGTCCATGCAGTGCTTTGTTACACCAGCTGTCAGCCCGAGTTTGCGTTGCTGTTTTTCTATATTGATTCTTGGTTTACTGCACTTTGAGCAGCTTCCTCTTGTTGACCTCCATCAAAGCTGGTTCAATACTGTCTTTCACATAATCTGCCAGAGCGTGCTTCTCTTCTTCGACTGCCTGCTTCACTTGCAAAAGTCCTCTGCCACCTATTTTTTTTGGCAAATAAAGCCTGTCGACATCACTACGCAGGTACAGCGCATAGTGTATGGTCATCAGTTTTCTTGTTTTCCTATCCAAGCTATCCAGCTCTGCCTGTGTCCCGTTTATGATCCCTGCAGTTTATCTGATGATGGGTATGGCCCAGGTATTTGGGCCATTACTTGATGGTGTTACAGCCATTCAGTTTGCTTTTTAGAAGTTTTCTGACCCTTTGTGTGTATTCTTTGCTGACCACATTTTTCACTTGCCCATGCTTGATATTATCCAGCTGCAGTATGCCCAGGTATTTGTAGCCTTCTGGTTGGTGACACTTGATGGTTTGTCCATTGGGCATTTCAATTCCATCACTTTCCACGATCTTCCCTTTCTTCAGTGCCACTGTGGCGCATTTGTCCAGGCCAAACTCCATGCTGATGTCAGTGCTGAAAATTCGAACTGTATTGGTCAGTGACTAGATTTCAATTTCTGATTTTCTGTATAACTTCAGATTATCCATGTACAGCAGGTGAGAGATTTTCTGTGATTTTTTAGCAGTTTGATAACCCAGGTTAGTTTTCTGTAAAATTGTTGACAGGGGGGTCATGGCAATGATGAACAGCAGAGGTGACAAAGAATCATCCTGGAAAATCCCTCTTTTGATGTTGACCAGTCCATAGTTTTCACTTCCAATAAACAGTTCTGTTTTCCAGTGCTTCATCGCATTTGCAGTGAAAGTACCAATGCACTTGCATATTCCGATGACATCCAGGCACTTGATCCAGCTGTGCGGTAGTGAATCAAATGCTTTCTTGTAGTCAATCCAAGTTGTATGCAGATTTGTTTTTCGGCTTTTGTAGTTCTCTAAAATCATTTTGTCGATCAGGAGCTGATCTTTTGTGCCTCTGCTTCTTCGTTTGTCTCCTTTCTGCTCTACTGGCAAGATGTTATTTGCTTCTAGGTAGTCCTGGATCCTGTCAGCTATGATGCTGGTCAGCAGCTTGAACATGTTGGCAGACACGTTATTGGCCTGTAATTTGCAGGTGTTTCCCCTTTGCTGGGTCTTTCTGTATCAAGTAGGTTTTCCCAGCTGTTAACCATTCACTGATGTTTCCTGTCTGCAGCATCTCATTGAATTGTTCGGCCATTTTTCCATGCAGGCTGGTCAGTATTTGAGCAAAAAGCCATGCAGTCGATCATTGCCAGGCGATGTCCAGTTCTTGACTTTTTCACCCTATTGCTTATCATTTCAGTAGTTATTTCCAGTTGGTCCATTTTGTTCTTGGAGAATTTTGTCTCAAAGTCTCTGATCCTCCCAGCATTTTTATTGTTTTATGTATTATTATTATTATACTGGAGCTGTGACAGCTTGTGGTGGAAAGTTATTTCCATTAATTGTTCTCAGTATTTCTAGCATGGCAGAAGCGAAGAAAACAATTGCAACTAGGAGAGATGGAGAGGGAGGGAGGGAGGGAGAGAGAAAGTGTTTTGGAAGATTTATGAATTATGAGAGATTATCAAGATGTTCACATGAGAGAACATTTTTCTTTGAAACTATACTGAACTTTCTGAAACCAGCATGGTGTTTTCAAAAACTAGACGGAGATTTCCCTTGCTTCCAAGTATCAGAATATTTAATTCAATCCTACAGTCTGACTCATGTATCATGATAAGCCTTGATTTGGCAATAGTTTAATCAATAAACCACCATTTGATGAGTTCATATTTCACATGAAAACATAAGCCATGATTTTATATATCACAATGAACAAGACTGTAATCCAAACAAATAATCTGATGCATTAGAATGAAACTTGATTCATCCTTCTAGATCCCCAGAAGTTCACTTTCATGGTGATCACCCTGTGTTATCCTCAGTGAGATGGGAAACTTTTTCACTATTATAGAATAAGCTGTAAAAACACAAAATTCATTGTCTAGAAATAATAATACTTAATGTTATGCTCTATACCGGGTTATTGGGTCCTTTCAGGGTATTAGAACTTCTCCAGTATCATGATAATTAGTTATGATTACGATGGAATGGAAAAATGAAGAAATAATTCTTAGTAAAGAAAAGTTGCTATCAGCTTCTCAGATTGGAAGCAGGCTAGGTGCTGAAGAAAAGTGGATGTTAATATATGCAAATAGCATATGCCAAAATGTGACATTGAATATGAACAAATCAAAGAGAAAAAATGACCAGTATAAACAAAAGGATATGGACAGGAAGCAATTTAATTTATTTAAATTAAAGTAAAGTACACTTGGAGAATCTTTTCCTTAATTCCTTGCCTGTACCCTCTCTTTTTTTTGTAGTGTGCTTTGCAATTCTTTCTTGGTAAATCCTTCTTTCATGAATGATTTATCTTCTTATCTAAATTACAAGCTTAATCAATCATCATCTAATGAGAAACATGAGTATGTCTGGCGACATAGTGGGATCGCTCAGTCTCCAGCAGCCACGGCATGGAATTGTTAAAGAGAAACCTTTGATCCTGATAGAGTAATGCAGGTACTGGAATTATGGACTCTACTGAGGTGTCTTGGAGAACAGCCAAGATGGAAGATGATGCACTCTCACCTTACCTTAATCCAGTGCACAGTCTTCCTTTTTACTGAGCAGATGCCAAAGCACAGAAAGAGATGATGATGCTCAGATTGCCCACAGCAGACATTCTAAGGAGAAGAGAGTCTGGAGGCTGCTTTGCCAATATGTTAATACAGCCCAAAGTAGCACAGCATGTTCTTAGTTGCAGACTAAAGTGTAGGCAATGTGATGTCTTCAGGCACTGAGATGCCCCCTTGATGCCCACTTGACTTTTGAAAATGATCCTTTCTTTTTCCTATTAAAAAAAACCCTACAAAACAAAACGGTAACTTCTAATATCCTATTAGTTTGCAGGAATGCTTTTTCATATGAGAAAGGCTCCTGATGATCTTAGTAGGCTTTGATGATGTAATTCTGATTCCCATACTTGCTGTAGCAGGTATTTTATCTATAGGGAAATCTCCCATGTTATAAATTAGGGTCCCCAACCCCTAGAATGTGGCCCACTACTGGCCCCATGGCCCATTCAGAACCAAGCCATGTGAGTGTCTGGCGGACGCTCATGGGCACATACACGCAGCTCAACTTGTGTGAGTGCTGGGTCAGCACACATGCACCAGGTCACTACTTGCATGGTCTGGTTCCATCTCTCCCTCCGAGCTGCCAAGCTGTAAAGGTTGGGGACCACTGTTGTAGATCCTTCCACGCCCTGATACTGAAATGCCAAATGACCACTTAGCCCAAAAAGATTATCTGGGAGCCCTGGATGTAACCTCCCCATTGCACTGTAGGCTGTCAGGGTTCCGACAGATTCCCTTCCTAAAAAAGAGAGAACTCTCCCAGGGGCACCTGCCGGCTCCTCTGGGTATGAAATACAAAGAACCAGAACAATTCTGTGAATATGCCAAAAAATGTTTCTTTATTGCTGGACAGCTATTTACAAGAATCTAGCCAGACTTATTGCATTCCCTTGGGGGCGGAGGATTGCAGATAAAAGCTTCAATAGTTTGGTCTCTGCCGTTTCCTTCCATGGAGCAATGCCATGCTGGAATGTCTTTTTATTCCACTGTCTCCTTTAGTTGGTGGGTCCATCATATGCCCTGAGGGAATCAAATTTTAGAAATAGTAGGAATAACAATAAGGGCACTAAAGTCATGTCCTTATTAATGAACATTCACTATTAACCTGGCCAAGACCGAGTGGCTGTGCTTTCCAGTGCCCCGATACAGCCAGCTAATTCCATCAGAGGGGAAATTCTTGCCCCCAGGAAGAGGGCGTGCAATCTGGGTGTCCTCCTGGATGTACGGCTGTCATTAGAAGACCACATAGCAGCCGTCGCCAGGGGGGCTTTTTGTCAGGTCCATAGGATCTACCAGTTGCGGCCCTTTCTGGATCGGGATGCGCTTCACACGGTCACACCCACCCTCGTCATCTCCCGCCTAGACTATGCCAATGCTCTCTACATGGGGCTCCCCTTGAAGAGCACCCGGAGGCTCCAGTTGGTGCAAAGTGCAGCTGTGCAGGTGGTTTTAAGGGCTCCTCGGAGCTCCCATGTTACACCACTTTTGTGCGAGCTGCATTGGCTCCTGGTGGTCTTCCGGGTGTGATTCAAGGTTTTAGTGACCATCTTTAAAGCACTCCATGGCTTGGGACCTGGGTACTTATGAAACCGCCTACTGCCACTATCGGTCTCCTGTCGGCCAGTGTGCTCCCATAGGGTGGGCCTCCTCGGGGTGCCACCGGTTGGACTGCTGACGACCCCGAGGGTGCGGGCCTTCTCTCTGGGAGCACCTTCCCTCTGGAACAAATTACCCCCGGAGATGAGGACCATCCCTGACCTTTTGACCTTCCGGCACGCTTTGAAAACCCACTTATTTCACCAAGCCAATCTGGCCTAGAGTTCTGTTCAGGGTTTTTAATTGGTTTTAATCGGTTTTTAATTTTATAACTTTTAACCTTGATTGTTTTTATCTATCAGTTATTTATCAGCCACCTTATTTAATCTTTTTAAATTGCTTTTAAATATTGTATTGTATTTTCTATTCCATTTTATTTGGCTGTACACCGCCCTGAGTCTTGTCGGGAGAGGGGACCGTATAAAAGACTAACTAACTAAATAAATAAATAAATAAATAAATAAATAAATAAATAAATATTAGAATCAGAGGTGGTATTCAGCAGGTTCTGATCAGTTCTGGAGAATCGGTAGCGGAAATTTTGAGTAGTTCAGAGAACTGGTAATTACTACCTCTGACTGGAGATTTTACAGTATCCTTCCCCTGCCACGGCCACCAAGCCATGCCCACAGAACTGGTAGTAAAAAAATTTGAATCCCACCACTGATCAGAATAGTAGAAGCTGGGGTTAACCTACTTAAATCTGGCCATTAGAAAACATGTGTGTGATTCAAGATGCTAATTGTTACCTTTAAAGACTTACATGGCAAAGGGTCAGGCTACTTGAAGAACTGCTTGTATCCCATAATATTAGCACAGTTGATTCAGTCTTGCAGTGTTGATGTGCTTCAGGTTCCTTAGATTAAACAATCCCATCTTTGGGATGCCAGAAGCATGCCTTCTCTGTTGCAGTACTTCCCTATGATACAACATTAAGACCAAGCATGCCTTACAAACAAATGCATATAAGGCCAGGACTGAGAAGACAGCAATAGAGAGCAAATTCCACCCATGCAAAGAAGCTGATGAAGAAGTGGACCACATAGTTAGCTGCTATCAGATAATCACAAACTGACTACAAACAACAGCATGACAAAGAAGCAACAATGGTTCCTTGGAATGTCAGCAAGAAATATCATTTGTTTGTAAGCAAGAATTGATGGGACTGCAAAAGAGAAAAAAGAGAAAAGGAAGAACCTAAGATGCTTGATGAGTCTGCCACACAACACTCCACACTTAACAATTGTTGACAAAAAAGTCAAAAAAGTCTTGATAATGGGCATTGCAATACCTGGAGATAGCAAAAGAAGAAGTGGAAGAACTGGAAAGATCTGAAAATAGTGTCAGCTGTCAGATAGCCTGAGTAGCTCTAAGTAGCCAAAATAAAATTCTTTTGTTTGTTCAAGGTCATTTACTATGGTGCAGGATGAAATAAGGATCTTACTTTTGGAAGGATTGTGATTGGGCCATGTGATGTGATGATAGATTTGTAGTTTGGGAAATTGTGGAAAGCCCGAAAACTTTTAGATTCAGAATTCCACAGTTGTGCCAGGTGCTATTCTAATAAAGGTACTTTTGAGATACGTTTGTCTCGGAGTTACTGATTAGAATGTAGGTTTGCTGGAACACTGACAAATAGAAGTAAAACAATATTGTGGAAAAGACAGGAAAGATAGTACCAATAGTAACAGGTGCCTTGGATGCAATTCCAAAATATCTGAGCACTACTTCTATACTATCGGCATTGACAAAATCTCCATTGGTCAGTTACAAAAACAGCTTTACTTGGAACAGTTTGCATTCTGTAGTGTCTTTAATATTAATAAAAAGTCATATACCTATCCTAGGTACTTGGAAAGGACTCAATAGGAAGACAAGAATGCCAAATCTAGCCTAAACAACTGGCTTACTTTATGATCATCATCATCAACAACAATAATAATACACCGTCAATTGCAGGCAGCTTTACTTGGAACAGCTTCCATCCTGCGATGATATCTGTAATATCATATCTATCTATCTCAGGTCCTTTGTAAGGGCTTGATGATAGACAAAAATGCCAAACCCAATCTGAACATCTGGCTGACTGTGAGATGATCAATGATAATTATAATAATTCACAATAGAACTATCAGATTTGGGCTGAAAATAATTGGATAACAATTGGTTGATAATTAATTTTCTGAATCTCTTTGCTATCATCTAGTGGTCATCTAGAGTTTTGTTATCTCATATTTGATAGCTTCACTATAAAAAAGCTTAAAGTTTAACATTTTAATTTGATTTATGGAATCTATTAAACTGACCTCAGTGGAACTTAGTTTGGCATCTGTATAAAAATTATTCATAGTTTAACTTAAATCACACTGATTTCAGTGCCTGTTAAATGCTATCCACTCTGGATTCAATTCATATAGCAGGTGCAAGAAATGAAAAGAAACTGATTTTAAAATCAACTGCATTAAGGAAATTTAAAATAAAAGATGCATTTTTAAATACAAAAATTAACAATTGATTTGCTTTCTATATTTATATTTCCAAAGTGTTTTTATAAAGATGCAAATCATTTTAACCTTTTTCCATGTGTTGGGGTCATATAGATGGGGAGAAAGATCTGCCTGAAGCATTCCATTGAAGAATATTATTTATTAATTATTTAGTTAGCATATTTATATATAGTCACCCATCATACAAATACATGACTCTCAGCAGTATATGACACAACAGTTAAAAACTGCAACAATCTAAAAACAATAATTAATAAAATACTCATATTAAGTTATACATATAAAATAAACAAATAAAACTCAAGGAAGCAGATGAACAAATATAACTTAAACTTCTACAGCCACTTTGAGAAAGCCATATTTTTAAAGGGCTTCTAGAGGGCTAAAAGATGTGGAGCTAACCTGATTTCCTATTGTGGTTCGCTGGCAGCAGGTGCAGATGGCTGAGGGCTCAGAGAGCAAGGACTCATATGAGGGGCCTGCATGTGATGCAGGAATGGGACCAGGACCATCAGGGAGTGGGATGCTGCCTTCAGAAATTGTGGAGGCTGGCAGCAGTGATGAAGAGGTCCCCGAGGAGTCTGTGCCCAGTGCGCATGTGCACAGGGCTGCTCGAAGGAAAGAGCAGCTGCAGTAGCACGGGCGACTCGGAAGTAAGGCTGCAAGGTAATGGACCCTCCCTTAAGAGATAAAAACCAAATGAGAAACCGGAGTTCTTAGAGGAAGCAAAGAAGTTTTTGCACTCAAGCTTTGTAGACATTTGGAATATCTTGGTTGGTGTTTGGAAACTTTTTGTGTTTGAAATATTTCTTAGTAACTTTATCTAGTGTTCTTGGCAGCCTTGCACAACCTTGGCAAGGCTCGTTCTTATCAGAGACAATTAGTTTGAAACAGTCTTTTAACTGTGAAGGAACAGAATTCATAAAGAATCATTTGCTGTTACCTCTGTTTCGTGTTTGTTTCCTTGGAACAAGATTTGGATCAGAACACTTCCCAAGGTTGATGAGAAAGCCACATTTTAAAGGCCTTTTAGAGAGCTATCAGATATGGGGCTAACATCACCTCAAGGGGAAAGATGTTCTAGAGAGCAGGGTCATAGCAGAAAAAGCATGTTGCCTAGGTCCAACCAAATGGAATTCCTTTGGAAATGGGATCTGCAACATTACTTGTGGTGGAAAGTAATCTGGATTTACAGGAGGAAGGTACTCTTTTTCTGAGGACAAAGACAAAGCAGAGCTTGGAATGTCTGGTAGGCAAGAAGAGAGCAAGGTTGGATTCCTCCTAATAACTCATAGAGTACATTTATATACTATATAATGTAGAAAATTGCTTTAGTCTGGCAAGATTCAGTTTATCAGCGAACAGCAATAAAGGAACTATTCAAAAGTAACTCCACATGTCATTCTTGGTTCTTTGGCCTGACAATACCTCCCCTGCCTGACCTGATAGGATGAGCAGATATATTGCCATTCTGCTGCTGAGTGCAGTGGGAATACTTACAAAAATAACATAGCATTCAACAACAAATGAGAAAGTGGGAAAATCAAATGGTACATCATTTCTACTCCAACTGATGGAAGGAACATGGCTATAATAACACCTACCAGAAAAACAAAGATTTTAAGACAAAGCTTGCAGGTCTATTTTTAAAATTTATATAATTAAGTTTCTGGATTTTTTGAAATGGGCTAGCTGATATGAATCCTGGTTGCTCACAACCTACAAAGTTTTACATGACAAAATATGCATGGGCAGAAAAAAAATATCACATCCAACAACTGCATGGGTTTCCAATGTAATGAATCACAACATAACTGACAATAACAGATACTGCTACAATAAATTGTAATGGGCGAGGTTTTGATTCAATTTGATTGATACTTAATTCTTATCCTGTTAATTTATCATTGACACAACATTTGATCTACATATCTTTCTTGGAAGTAATTTTTTTAATCATGTTCCTTTCTGATGCATCAGTGCAACTCATAAATAGTGATCACGGAAACAGATTTAATTTTAGAGCTGCAGTTAATTTAGTTTGGTGAAGAAGCTTTCTGTTTTGAGAACCAAAATGGTGGCAAGTTATGAAGTTATTTCTCCAAACACATTACCAGTACTGGTACTCTTATCATGGCTTATTGAGGGAAGGGACTCCTGCCAGATCCATACCAATTTAAAAAGAAAAGAAACAACTATTGTTATACAAAGTACAGAAGTCTGGATAGTAATAACTTGTGTTATTTTCTTTAAATTATGAGCATGTTATTCATGTTATTTAGGTACAGATTTTTAAAATGACAGATTCAATATAAATAATTTCTTTTGTTTGACAAAATAAGTTCTCCAAATAACATGGCTGTGTCCATATATTCATCTACCAAAACTACAATATTGTTAGTAACACAAGCATCATCAAATTGCTGCAACTCATGAATAACTAATTTCTACATCTTATTTATTCAGGTTTCAAAAACTACCTCTTTCTGGTTTTCTAACTATGGTTCCATTATATTGGCTTTTAAAAAATCAGATCCATTTCTCTGGCATCAATAACAACACTTATTTTGTTTTTCATACTTATAATACAATCTTTTTTCTAAAAGAAACAGTTCAGTTGTAGCTCTTTAGGGTCTTATATTAAATCACATCTTCTCTTTGTCACATTCATTTTATCATTATATTTCTCCAAATAATCTTGATATCCAAAACAACAGCTTCAGCAGGTATTTATATTTTATTCAGTCTATCACTATGGTGCTCTAGTTGGGTCTGAGATTTTTCCTTAACCCATCTCTTCATAAGAGATGCTTTATGCTTCTTTTGGAATGCACATATAATTACTTTGTATAGAAGAATGGCTAATTAAGTTGTGGGAGTATGGATTGATGTAAAAAAATTGTACCTAAAAACAAATTGATACAGACTCAGTTTAACTTTTACTATATTATATTGTTACATATAAAACTTGTACTCTATCCAAACTTTCTTTTAACATAAGGCTTTAATACTTTTGTCTGATTAGCTAAATTGGAATAGAACTCTTAGATGAGACAGACATGATTATAATCTCTTATTTTGATATATAATTCATATCATACAGTTTTTCATTGTTTTTTTTAAACGAGTTTTTTATTTCAATCTACATACACAACAATACATTAACAGTGTGGCATCAATATGTCATACCTTTTTGTATAGAGAAAATTAATAATACCAATCATATATCTTAATACACATATTCACATTAAATCATACTCCTTCATTGCTTATTTTAAACATTTCAATACTCTCTCCTAATGCCAACCACCATATCAGTTAAACATACCTAGTAATTTCATTATTCAATTTCCTCTCCAATTTGTTTTTTTTTTAATAAAAAAAATTCATTTGGCAAGCAATGTGGTCCCAGGTTTCACATCTCAATACAAACATGACCATAGTTACCTATTCATTTTATTTATTCAATTTCATATCACATTATTCTTATTAGTATTAAACATTAAACATTAAACTTATCCAATTCCAATTCATGTTGTTTCATTTTTCTTAGGTTATTCTCATATCTTATTTTACAGTAGTATCTAAGATTCTCATCTCATTTCTATGTTCATTTCCCATATTACCTTTTTTGTCACATTTGCAATTTTATTAATTCAAAATTGTCCCTCTGGTTAATAATTCAAGCTAGTCACCTTCATTCTGCTTTAATACCAAATTCCCTATTTACTATATAACACAAATATATATATTTTTTCTGATCCCACATTACATTTTCTCATCACCTTATAAGTCATCTATACATTACAAAGGTATTAATCTACTCAATTAATTATAGCAACTGATATTAATCTTTCCATAATGGTTCTCATTTCATCATTTCCCACCCTTTTTTTCTTTTCTCTTTCTTATACATTGCTAATCATCAATTAATATATAATATTCCTATTATAAATTCCCAATTCCATATTTATTTCATTGAAATTCCATGTCTAATGTAGTGATAATCCTTTAATAGAAAAAGAGAAAGAGAAAAGGAAACTAAAAAAATACCATATCAGTTACATACTTATCTATTTTCAGAACTTATTCTTATATATCACTACATATTACTTTGTGGAATCTCCTTCCCTATTATTTTTCACCCATTATCTCTCGCTCTTTTAACAATGTAATTTCTTTTCATCCTTGTTTGCTTCCTGTTTCTCTTTGTTTTCTGGTCTTTTTTCTTAATTCCATTTCCTCCCATTCTTATTCCCTTCCATTTCTCATTCCAATTATTAAATTTATCTCCCTCCCTCTTTCGATTATTCTTTTGTTCTTCCCTTTTCTGCTTTTTCCCTCTCCTTTTTTTCATTTTCTGAACCATTCTCCCTTTTGTTGTCACATCAGACCACAAATTTTTAATTTTAATTCCTCCCCCCCCCCCCGCTTAGATAATTGTTGCTCCGTTTGTTCTTCAAAGCTGGCTTCTTCTTCATTAAACTCCTCCCGCTCTGGGTTACTTTGTTCTTCTACAAGCTGAGTTGCCATTTCTAATTTTTGTAATACATAACTGACATTTCAAGTTTAATTTTCATAATTTCCCTTTTATCTTGTAAGTCCAATCTTATTTCAACAAATAAGTTCTCCATTCTATCTTCTCCTTTTTCTCTTTTCTTTCTTCTTCCTTAATAGATGGATTCCTCTTCCTTAATAGATGTATTCAATCCCAAAGTCCAGTATATGATTTCAGCCAGTGTCTTTTAAATTTATTTTCAACAATCAATGTCCTTAAGTCTTTGTTCCAGGTCTTCTAATTGGCCCTTTCCTAACTATTTTCCACAGTCATCAGGTGGTTCTATGACAATATTTTCAAATATGTTCCCCTTTGTAATATTCTGATGTCCCTTTCCAGAATTTTTATTTTACTATAATGGAGTTTCTTTTACTTTCTTTTAAGTTCCAAAGTCCAATTTCTTAGAAAGACCAAGCACTTTTTAAAGAGTCACTGAAATTTTTCCTGTACCATCAGGTGGCACTCTTGAGTCTTTTCCACAATCCACTCCTTCATTAACTTTAAAGTTCTTTGTTAAATATAGTACTTTTATTAAGTTCACTAATTTCAATCATTAGCTATTATTTCTTTTCTTTTCAACATACTCAATTTCAGCATTTAGTTATGCCTTTTAAGTGCCAATAGTCCAACAGTTATCCAATTTAATTTCTAAAACTTTGTTCTGTTCAAATATTTTCCTTTAAATTTTCTCCTCCAAATTAATCCAATACAATAATTCAAGCCAATTTTATAAAATCCAATTTCCTTCTCACTTTCTCTGGTCACTGCTTCCACATATTTTTCTCCAAAATAGTCCTTTATTTTTTAATACCGGGGTACCTCAAAATCCAAGTATTTTGCCTGGTCCACACTCCACTTGCTGCTTCTCCATTCCAGCATAGTCTTAGTTTCCCGGACCATTCTTCATCTTCATGGTGGCCATTTTAGGAGCACAGCTGCAGCTTGCCTTTGGGAGGGGTTTTCCTGTCAGGGATGGGAGTTGCGGCTCCCCTCAACCTTCCAGGCAATTCCCTCCTTCTTCACCACCCCTTCAGGGTGGTTCTGGTCTCAAATGGGACCCTCCAGCAAGTGAACTCAGGGTGAAACCGTGCACAATTGCGGATTCCACTCTGACTCCAACGACAAACAAACCAGAAGGCCAATTTTTCATTGTTAATCATTGTATACTGATTTGAGTTTAATAATAAAGTTCTAAACTGACACAAGGTATTCTAATATGCAGAACTATACTAATATCACCTTTGAAATTATTTCTTAATTTAATGTTATAATGATTGTAAATCAGTCTCTTAGTACTAGTTTTGCTTTTATTTTCGCTTTTTGGTCATCTTTTAAAATATCTAATAGAATTAATTTTAGAGAAGGAAATGAAAAGAAGATACAGAAATCTCAACACTTGGATTGCTTTCACTTTCCAAAGCCAGTTTGTCTCCTAGATTACTATGGCTAGAACTTTCTCAAACTCTTAATCAAGGCCTCTGGGGGTGGACCAATTGTTCTTTTGAATGGTAAGATGGACATCTAGCAACGCAAAATGGAGATTTCTTTCTAGCCCTGAGCATTCATTCCATTACAGCAGCTTTTTGCCATTATCTTAGTGGCATGTTAGGTGTTCCCGTTGATTCTTTGCAATTTTATATAACTGCTTAAATATAGAGTTTTATTCTTTGACAACAGAAATTTCTCTGTTAACCTGTCTGTTAACAGCACATCAGCCCTCTTCCTTTAGTCATCTACAGATAGGTGTCATCAAATTGCTACAAAAACCCACATATGATACCTAAGTAACCCATTAGAATAAGACAATTACAACCACTACATCTAATTTTGTTTGACATGGAACACCTAAATGAGGAGTCTGAAAGCGAATATTTTCAAGTCTGTGTAATTACAGAGATGACTTCCTGCATGCTTGAATGATGTCAATATTAGATTGCATTTCTCCAGAATAGGCTGGCAGTGTAAAGTGGTAAGTCACAGCTAGATAATAACTACACTTAGTCTTTAGGCTGCTCTGAATTGTACTTATATTGTTTCGGCTATCCATGTAATATTTTATATTTGTATAAAACTTTAAAATATTAAAAAAAGTTTGTATCTAATCCTTGTAATATTAATTGTCCTTATATTTATACTTGATTTTATATTTCTATTTTTATTATGTTGTAAGCCAGCCAGAGTCACTTTGGATAGTGAGATGGGCAGCATACAAATTTAATAATAAATTAAACAAACAAACAAACAAATAAATATAGATAGTCCTTGATTTATGACCACAATTGACCCAAAACTTATGTTATTAAATGAAACATTTGTTACATGAAATTTGCCCTATTTTACAACCTTTCTTGCCACAGTTGTTAAGTGAATCACTGCAGTTGATAAATTAGTAACCCTGTAGTTAAAAGAATCTGGCTTCCCCATTGACGTTGCTTGTCAGAAGATCACAACAGGTGATCATGTGACCTTGAGACACAGCAATGGTCATAAATAGGAACCAGTTGCTAAGCATCTGAATTTGATCACATAATCATGGGGATGCTGCAAAAGTCATAACTGTGAAAAACAGTCATGTCATTTTTTTCAGTGCCATTTAGTGGTGGTATCAGTGGTGGGATTCAATTTTTTTTATACAGGTTCTGTGAGTGTGGCTTGGTGGGTGTAGCAGGGGAAGGATACTGTAAAATCTCCATTCCCACCCCACTCCAGGGGAAGGTTACTGCAAAATCCCTATTCCCCACTAATCTGATTTCCAGCTCCGTTCTCCTGTGCAGGGCAACAAAAGAAGACCCAGCCAATCAGTGGGGACTCGGGAGACAGAGAATAGATGGGGGCAGGGCCAGTCAGAGCTGATATTTGCCGGTTCTCCAAACTACTCAACATTTCCGCTACTGGTTCCCCAGAACAGGTCAGAACCTGCTGAATACCACCTCTGGGTGGTATGCTACTGGTTCGGACTGGTTCAGTCAAAATGGTAGTAAAAAAAGCCTCCCACAATCAGCTGAGAGGAGGAAAAGAGAAAGAAGAAAAAAGTGCAGGATTGGCCCTCCCACCTACACTTGCACTTTTCTCTTCTTTATCCTCTCAGCTGATTGGCACTGCAGGCCTCAGCTGGTGTGGGGAAAGCTGCATGTGTGCTAGATGCGTGTGCATGCACATGCGATCACCGAACCAGTAGTGGAACAGGTAGGATCCCACTGCTGGTGCCATTGTAACTTTAAACAATCATTAACGAATGGTTGTAAGTCAAGGACTGCCTGTAATGCAAAGTTAAATAATCAAAGGACACATACACGCAGAACAGAAAACAGTTTTTTTTCTTTTTAAATCCTTTCTTACTTTCCTGTTGGGTATCAATGTCTTTTATATGCTTTTTTTTTTTTTTTCCATGTTTGGGCTACTTGACAATTGCGTCCGCAAACTTCTATCTGAGGTAATTGGAAAAATGACGACAGAGCTCACCTCTGGAAATATGCATTGATGAGAGAATATTTGAATCAAATGCCAGCTGCCCAAATAAGAAAATGGCATGAATGGGTAATCTTCTTCTCCCTTTATCTTTGAGGTGAAGGAAAAGAGCTGGTGAGTTCTTCCTTAAGCAAGATGAATGGGAGGCTAATGGGAAATTAAAATACATTCCTCCCATTTAGTGATAATGTGAACCCACAGGGAAAATTGCTCTACTAGATCCATTTCTAAACTTGGGGCATCACTCATGTATTTAAAATGGTTTCTACTTCACAGATAATTTTAAATTGGTAGAAACGAAACAGCGTGTGCCCCCTATCTTCTGATGTAGTAGCTAGGTAATAATTTTATCTCCTCCTGTGCTCAGGTTCTTAGAGGCAGCATTTTTGTCCATCTCCAAAAACGCTTTCTAGCACTGTGCTCCATATTTCTTTCTAATTTTAAGTGCTTTTCAAGTGTGGTACAATTATAACTTATTTTGCTGTGTGATTAAAATGTTGAGTATTCAAACTGGCATCCATTCAAACATCACAGTTCATTAAATTACTCTGGAGACTCTTGGGCTGCAGTCGGAAAAGCCCATGTGGTAAAATGAAATGTTATATTCATCAAATTGTACCCCGCTGTGCTATTCATTTGGTAATAAAAACTTTATTTTCTCCACTTGTGTCCTCTCTTATTCATGAGATAAAAAGCGTAGTCAGGTAACTGATTTGTGTGAATACATGAATAATTGAATAATCAATCACTGACATGCAATATATAGGGGAAATGACCATAGAAGTAAGAAAATCTAGAAAGCTAGGGAGCATGTGTGCAGAATCAATATTTAATTTCTCACTTCTCAGTTGTCAGAAAGGGTGTAGGTTTGTATGTAGGAGAGAGAAGGATGAAAACATATATATTTCTCCCCCATATCCTGCCGTACAGCCAAATTGTGGTTATGGTGGCTGTTCCTGAGACAATGGGAAAAAATGCCACAAAAGCATATGCAGGTAATCCTTCACTTACCACAGTTTGTTTAATGACCATTCAAAGTTACAAAGGCACTGAAAAAAGTGACTGACGACTGTTTTTCACACTTATGACCTTTACAGCATATCCATGGTCATGTGATAAAAACTCAGAGGCTGGCAACTGACTCATAGTTATGATGGTTGCAGTGTCCCAGGTTCATGTGATCCCCTTTGGCGACCTTCTAACAAGCAAGTCAACGAGGAAGCCAGATTCACTTGAACAAATGTGTCACTAACTTAACAACTACAATGATTCACTTAACAACTGTGGCAAGACATGGGGAAAAATTTACTTAACAAATGCCTCACTTAACAACAGAAATGTTGGGCTCAATTGTGGTAATAAGTCAAGGACTACTTGTACCAAGAATATATATTCCCAACAGAGACACACTATGTATGAAGCTGGGCATCCCAGCTGCCCAGCTAAAGCAAGCAAACACCTATATTGAATAACAGTGATACAAGAAGATGTTGGAGAGAAAAGATTATTTTAGCAACAACAGTAGAGGCAACCTTTTGAACTACGTGGGAGAAAGCAATGGCAAGCCACTCTTTTATTTTTCCAAGAAAACCACATTGATAGAAAATAAATTTGTTGATGATGTGGTGCTGGTTGATGGGCCTCTCCAGGGTAGCATGCAACATGTTACTGAGAAAGAGCTGAAGTTCTTTCAGAACACTGTTATTTAAGACATAGCTGCATTAAAACCTTTGGGGTGGCCAGTTTCTGATGTTACCATGCAGGGGGAAAAAATATCCAGAGCTGTGAAGAACATAATTATTATGGAACATGCAATTTCCAAAGAACCATGAACATAAGAAAGATCAACTTAGAGAAAGCTGAAATGAACTGATGACATATTGATATTTCAGGCAACTGCAGATTGCAATGGATTGGAATTGGACCATTTCAGTCAGGAGATCACATTGTTTATTGTTTAAGAAACAAAAAACACAGAATAGCATTGCTTTCATAGATAGAAAGAGTATCATCAAAATAAAACTTGGGTACAAGGCAATCAATCACTGTATATTATCAATTAGACTACGTGTACAGCTATTTAATAGAATGATTACTTCGTTTATGATCCAGGTCATTGATGAATTTTAGGATAAAGTTCAATTTGGAATTAAGCAAAGATGGAGATTGGAATGTCAATATCAGAAATATTAAGGAGGTAAAGTGTAGTTGAGCTCTGTAATCTAGAAAACCAAAAAGAAGGAGAATGACAACTTAACAATGTCTGCCAATCAACTTATTTCTTCATTGCTGTTTCTCAGACAACAAAAAAGAAAGCTATATTACATGGACATCAACACATGGAGCACATAAGAAACAAACCAATTGCATTATTGGTAGAAGGAGATAGAAGAACTCAATTCTAACAGGAAAGGTGTGTTTGGGGTCTGCTTGAAGAACGGTACAGTAACTGCTCATATGAAATTTCTAAATTAATTTAAACTGGAAGAGCAAACTTAACCAATTCCACAATATAATCTTTTGCATTTTCAAGAAGAACATCAGGAATTGGCCTGACATCCTGAACTTCATGCATAGGCAACCAGAGGAACTGTGGAATGTACGTAAAGAAGCTCTTAAGGATTAACATGAAAAGAGACTGCCAAAGATCAAAAAACAGAAGAAAGCAAACTGGATGTTAGAACAAACAGTGGAAACTGCCAAGAAGAGAAGAGAAGCCAAAATCAAGAAGGACAAAGATTTCAGGAAAGAACCTTTAAAAAAAAATAATAATTTTATAGAGCTTTTAGAAAAAAACACAAGAATCAGTTATCCCAATAGCATCTTTAAAGACATTGAAAAGGAAACATATGGAATACTGAGTGCTGAGAAAACTTTGACCAAACAAGTTAGATTGAACCTCATTTTAATGGCAACAACATTAAACTTTTGTTGGCTGATGGATCAACTAGGTCTTGAAGGCATGCTAAGGGATCCATTCCAAAAATGGATGCTAGGCAGATAATAATCTTCAGTTTACCTATAACCACTACCTATTTTGACTGTCGTCCTTTCAGAATAAAATAGATCCATTGAAACCCTCTGACTTTCACTAAGCCAGCCTAATTATTTTTATGTATTTGTTATTTGCTGCCTACCTGAGCCGTGGACTGAGTCATGGTAGTGTAGTGGTTAGAATGCAGTACTGCAAGCTATTTCTGCTGGCTGCTGGCTGCCTGCAATTTGGCAGATCGAATCTCACCAGGCTCAAGGTTGACTCATCCTTCCATCCTTCTGAGGTTGGTAAAATGAGGACTCAGATTGTTGGGGGCGTTATGTTGACTCATCCTTCTATCCTTCTGAGGTTGGTAAAATGAGGACTCAGATTGTTGGGGGCATTATGCTGACTCTGTAAACTGCTTAATGAGGTCTGCAAAGCACTGTGAAGTGATATATAAGTGCTATTGCTTAGTGCTAGCATTCACGGAGCTTTAGAAAAAAGGTAGCAAAGAATCTAGAAAGGTAACAAAGAAGCTAGAAAGACATAGCAGAATGTGAATAGGTTTGTTTTGCATTTGGCGCGCTTAGAAAAACAGGTGGAGGCAATATAAGCTTCAACAGGCTTTATTGCTAACTTGTAGCTCAGCTCTGGCTAGCCGCGGCTCGCGGCAGCCAGCTGAGAGACAGAGATAGCTGATTCCGTTTGACAGCTCCTTTTATAGGGAGCTGTCAAACGGCTCAGCCAATCAGGAACTTCTCCGGCTCCCGCTTAAACAGCGGACCAGAGTGTGGACTTGCTGGTTGCAACAGTTTGTTTCTTGGTTTGCTTTACAGCCAGCCTTTCTTCCCATAGTGTTCCATCTTCTCAGATTCAATTTTTCTAGCCACCAGACAAATGCAGACAAAAGTATTTTTTTTTCTTTTCCTTCTGTTGAATCATATTTGATTCTTGGAAACTGGAGCCCCTGCCATTTCTCAGAGACTGCCTGGAAAAGTTGCTACATTTTTATTGGCAGGTTTTTCAGATGTGGTTTGCCATTGTATTCTTAGGATTGAGAGTTAGTGACTAGCCCAAGGTCACCCAGCTGCTTTAGTACCTAAAATGGGACAAGAACTCACAATCTCTCTGTTTCTAGCCCAATACTTTAACTACTACGTCAAACTAGCTTCCTTATGAAAGTATACTGAAAAACAGAGTTACTGAGATGGTTGGAGGTAATAACTGCTAGTGAGTAAATGTACACTGGATCCTAGTGACCTCTGTAATTCAAGGTCATCAGAATGCAAATATGGGTCAATGTCAAGCTACGTTGTGAGAGTAAGGGAAAAATTACTATTGATGTAAGAATGTTCCCAGTCTCAGGGGCTTTTCCTGACAGCATTTAACTGGAATAACAAGGGTTATTCAGGCTTGATGATATCTGCCTTTCTGTTGTGGACAACATATTCTTGGACATACAGTAGGTGCACATTACTGCTTAAGTTTTGATTCAGGACTGCTTCTCAGGATAAGAAGCCCTTCTCCCTGCTGTAAAATAAAAATTCTATAAAAATTCAAGCCATTGGCATGATTGATGCTAACATGAGCAAGATATAGCGCACCTTGATTAAAGAAATATTAAAATAGGAATAAAATTGCAAATTACACTCAAAGTAACCCATACAATGACAACAACACTTGTTATGAAATCTCAGAGAAGTACAGAAATCCTGGATGAAAAATGAACCTTCATAAAACCTGATAATAAATATAAACTTTTTTCATTAGAAGTGTGCAAAGGGCTGAAACAAAATGAAATGGAATAATTTTAATGTAATATTTGAGCATCACTATACGGAAAGTTATATGTATCCCATGGTTAAAAGTAAAGTAATGGAAGGAACTGTGTATAGCAACATTTTTATAAGGACGAAGAGGAGAAATATACATCATCCTTAAACCATACAGTAACTTTATCTGCTCTGATTTGGAGTTAAATCTATACTCTGTATGCTGATCTGTGCCAAGAGCTTTTATATGACAAAGTTCATCTTTATGTATTAGTCAAGGCCTCAGGATGAAGAAGATGGAATGGGACTTCTGTGACCAACTAGCCATAGCCAACTCGCCACAGCCAAGTCACCACGGCCAACTCGCTGTAGGAGAACTTGTCATGGCCAACTCGCAGTGGGACAATTTGCTGTGGGACAAATTAACAATTCTATTTAATTATTTAAAGTAAATTAATTTTTTTTAATTTTTGTCATTCACTTCTCATTCTTCCCCTCCCTTTGCATCCTTTCTTTAATGATTCTATTCCACTACTTCTTTGATATTAATGTAACTCTTGTCCTGCAATGAGTTGTCCTACAGCGAGTTGGCTGTGATGAGTTGGCCGTGGCGAGTTGGCCGTGGCAAGTTGGCCATAGTGAGTTGGCCGCGGTGATTTGTCATAGAAAAAGAACACAGATGTATAAAGATGTCCCTTTAAATAGCCACTTCTTTGAGATGAGGAATCTGGTTGTGAACATAGCTGTGTCATAGAATTCTTAAATAACCTATCTGGAACAAATTTAATCACAATCACATCTTATTATGATTGGTTTAAATAGTCTTGTATTGCACAAACCAGCATAACTGTTCCTTCAGACTGGAAAAATAAAGTGAGTACTAACAACGATAAATCAAACCAAGGAATGTCTTTCAAACTTCTTTTGGCTGAAGCCTTAGTTAGCCCTACCTGGCCGCCAACTCAAATTCATATCCCTTTATTGCCAACTTATCTCAATGATCTCAAGCAATGCCTCCCATTGCTCAGAACCTGCCTGAAAAAGCAAGGAACAGATGGCACAGATAGTCTTAAGCTGCCTGCCAGAGGGAAGTGAGTTGACTAGAGTTGCTTGCAGGAATAATAAACAATAAAAGTGCAGCAGGCTATGGTAGCATCCTCAACAGCCAAAGAGAAACAGGGATTGCCAATGGGGGTGAGGGAGGGAAACAGTTGGGGGAGAGAGGGAATGTAGCACTATTCAAGAACAGGAAAAAAGTATGAGGTCTTTCCCTCTTGAATTAATGACTTGATTTAAGTGTTTATTTTCTGTTTAAATATCCTACCTGTGAGGAAAGAAGGGAGGGAGGGAGGAAAAAGGGAGGGAGGGAGGAAAGAAGGAAGGAAGGATCTTTTGCAATTAGTGTTGCTAATAATTTCAAGACTGATTTAAAAAAAAAAACATAATGGAGGGCAACTTTTCAGCTCATTGATTTAACAGATAACAGATAATCAGAGCTGGAAGGGACCTTGTAGGTCATCTAGTCCAACCCCCTGCCCAAGCAGGAGACCCTACATCATTTCTGACAAATGGCAGTCCAATCTCTTCTTGAAAGTCTCAAGTGATGGCGGTCCTACAACCTCCGAGAGCAAGCTGTTCCATTGGTTGGTTGTTCTCACTGTCAGAAAATTTCTCTTTATTTCCAGGTTAAATCTCTCCTTGTGCAGTTTTCATCCATTATTCCTTGTCTGGCCTACAGGTGCTTTAGAAAATAGCTTGATCCCTTCCTCTCTGTGGCAGCCCCTGAAATATTGGAACACTGCTATCACATCTCCTCTGGTCCTTTGGGAATTACTTGGAAAATTTCTATAGAAAGTAACAGTAATAAGTCCCTATGCAGAGCAATCCCCCCACCCTTATACATGCATACAACCTGTATGCTTTCACATTTACACAAAGGGATTTAGTTAATAATTCTTTTTAACCCATGCAGGCTTCTGCTAGCTAATGTGTCTCAAACTGAATATCAATAAGAAGAGATAAAAGTAAATTCTTAAAATATGCCTTGAACATGTTCACCTTTCTGTGATGACCAGTCTTGAAATTATTATTTTGATCATTCTTGAAATTAATGTACAAGCATATGTAATTAATCTTAATATTAATTAAATGCATAATGACTGAATTTAATATTTTTCTGTCAAAACATATATGACTTAATACCTCAATGTATTAGCGCTAGGCTTACTAAAAGTGTAAGTCTATTTATTCTTTCTCGGAAGCAAATCCTCTTGGGTTCATTGGAGTGTATTTGGGGTGCCAAAATTACTTTACATATTATTTTTAATTTATTGTATGTTTTCACTTGTAAAGGCATATAGAGGAGGTAATTGAGTTTTGCTTTAAATAAAATAGCATGATATCTGTTGTTTGAGGAAAATATTGTTGAGAGTAGAGCCCCCCATTCAAATCTAGCATTCATTACATCACATTTCTTTTTCTTTTTCACCAGCCAGATGTGGAAAACTAACTTTTTATACTAATCAGTCAACACAGAAGATTCTTTCCCACCTATGTATACAATACAAAATAGTACTAATGTGGTATCATTGTGATGTTTTTCCACTAAAGTGGAGAAATTTTGCTCCACCCTAAATCTCATAAGTTGATTTTGGGCCACACTCTTTCCCCCTCAGCCCAATCTACCTGACAGAGTTCTTATGGTGAGGAAAATAGGTAAGAGGTAAAGAAGAAAATAGGTAAATAGGTAATACTATGCTATTTTGAATTTCTGCACAAGTGTCTTTTTCAGCTTCATTTTGGTTCATGTGTATCCACGGATCAATGTTGTATTCATGCGCATTGGAATCTTGCCATAATAATTTATTTATTTATTTATTTATCGTATTTTTATACCGCTCCCTCTCCCAAAAGGGACTCGGGGCGGTGTACAGTCTAAACATATAAAGATACAGTCAACAGTAACAGTAATTAACTCAGAATTGATATAGATAGATGAAAATAGGATAAATGAGTAAAATAAGTAAGTAAGTAAATGATTGAGTCCCATCAAATAGAATTAAAAGTCTTATTTGAATCTAAAATTTAAAATCTCAGAAAACCTTTAATTGGCTAGGCCGGCCTGCTTAAAAAGTAAGGTCTTGACTGCACGCCGGAAGGTTAGGATGTCCGATGTGTCTCGTATCTCCGGGGGGAGATAGTTCCAAAGGGAGGGGGCTCCCATAGAGAAAGCACGTAATCTCGGGGTCGCCAGCCGACAACGATCAGGCGGCGGCACCCCAAGCAGGGTGACCCTGTGGGAGCGTACTGGGCAGCGGGAGGTTGTCTGTGGCAGAAGGCGGTCCCGTAAGTAGCCAGGTCCCGAGCCATGGAGCACTTTAAATACTAATAGTACCACCTTGAATCGAATCCGGAAGGCCACAGGAAGCCAGTGCAGTCTGCGGAGAAGTGGTGTTATGTGGGCGTCCTTGGGGGCGCCCATAATCATCCGTGCGGCTGCATTCTGGACTAACTGTAACCTCCGGAGACTCTTCAAGGGGAGCCCCATGTAGAGAGCATTGCAGTAGTCCAAGCGGGAGATAACGAGGGCGGAAGTGACTGTGCGAAGTGCGTCCAGATCCAGAAAGGGCCGCAACTGGTAGATCAAACGAATCTTATAAAAAGTCCCCCTGGCAACGGCTGCAAAATGTTCTTCCAAAGACAGCCGTACATCCAGGAGGATACCCAAATTGCGCGCTCTTTCCACAGGGGTCAGTACCTCTCCCCCTATGGTCAGCGAGGGAACAAGCTGACTATCTGGGAGCAGGAAACCACAGCCACTCAGTTTTGGTTGGGTTGAGACGAAGCCTGTTATGACCCATCCAATCCCGCACGGCCTCCAGACATCGGGTCATCACTTTGACGGTTTCGTTGGGGTGGTCTGGGGTGGAGATGTATAGCTGAGTATCATCAGCGTATTGATGGAATTCCACCCCAAAGCCACGGATGATCTCACCTAGCAGCTTCACATAAATGTTGAACAATAGGGGCGAGAATACAGATCCCTGAGGCACCCCATAAAGCAGGGGCCTTGGGGTCGATCTCTGTCCCCCTGTCAACACAAATTGCGAACGGTCAGAGAGGAAGGAGGAGAACCATCGTAGGACGGTGCCTCCAATCCCCAGCCCCTCCAATTGCTGCAATAAGATACTGTGGTCGACAGTATCAAAAGCTGCTGACAGATCTAACAGCACGAGGACAGATTCACTGATTTCTATACAATCAATGCCAGGATGACCAAAAATAATATTTTCTCATTCTAAAAGTATTCTTATTTTTAATTTTTATATCATTTATTTCTTGCTTGTGTGAAATTGGAATGAATTGTAGGCTGTTTGTAGAATCCTGTTGCTTTTGATGAGTTCTAAAAAGATATACTATTACTTCACTTTTCCCTCTCAACCATTTCTCATTTCCAATGGATTAAAATCATTTTCCAGCACTTACCACATAACTTTTTCTGCTATTGTTTGTTTCTTCATGATGTAATTAAAATGCTAGTTTAATGTTAGTTTGCTGGAGTAGGATGCTGTCTCCTTCCTGAATGTAAGAGCTGATAACTTTTTTGTGGTGTTTACATCTGCAAGATATTCAATGGCAACAAATGGTCATGCCAATTTGTCCAGGATTGATTCTGCTGTGTCTTAACAAATGGGTGAATTCTGTAAAAGTGCTGCTTTTAAAGCAACCACTCACTGATTTTTCTCTTCTCTGGGCTATCAAATTGTCAGTTCTCATGAGACTTATCTGGAGAGTAATTTTCATCTTGAGAAAACAGGTCAGAGTCAGTGGAACCTACTTGGAGAATTCTGAGGTGTTCTTTTGAACATAGCAGATTGTGTATTCTTGATGACAAATTCAATTAATATACTTTTCAGAACATAATTGATAAAGCCTTTTTTGTATACACATCAGTGTCAGAGATCAATTCACATATTGTACCTATTCTCTACAGAAGGAACTTTTGACTAAAAAAAACAAAGTGTGTGTGTGTGTGCACATGTGTGTGTGTGAATGTGTGTGTGTGAATGTGTGTGTGCACGTATGTATGGATACAGGTAGAAATGACACCTGTGCTTTGTTGCTCATATAATGAGAATAAGAAAGAACCTAAACTGAATAAGGAAGAATACAAATGTCTATGGAGATTCTCAGTCATCCATATATATATATATATATATATATATATATATATATATATATATATATATATATATATATAATGAGCTTGTCGATCAGAAAGGTCAGCAGTTTGGTGATTCAAATCCCTAGCGCCGCATAATGGAGTGGGCTCCTGTTATTTGTCCCAGCTTCTGCCAATCTAGCAGTTCGAAAGCATGTAAAAATGCAAGTAGAAAAATAGAGACCACTTTGGTGGGAAGGTAACAGCGTTCCGTGCGCCTTCAGCATTTGGTCATGTCAGCCACATGACCACAGAGACTTCTTCGGACACTGCTGGCTCTTTGGCTTTGTAACAGAGATGAGCACTGCCCCCTAGAGCCAGAAATGACTAATATGTATGTGCAAGGGGAACCTTTACCTTTATATTAAAAATACTTTGTATGAAGTTGTCTCCAAAATTCATATGGTCTAATAATGAAAATTGTAGATTGTTTTGTATTTTATGCACGAGTCAAAAAGAGAGCTGCACACCAGAACAACTAGACACAAGAACAGTTTTTTCCCAAACACCATCACTCTGCTAAACAAATAATTCCCTCAACACTGTCCAACTATTTACAAAGTCTGCACTACTATTACTATTAGCCTTCTCATCACTCCTTATCACCCATCCGCTCCCACTTGTGACTGTATGATTGTAACTTTGTTGCTTGTATCCTTATGATCTATATTGACTGTTTCCTAGTATGGTTTGATTGCTTATTGTACCCTATGACTATTATTAAGTGTTGTACCTTATGATTCTTGACTCTTGACAAATGTATCTTTTCTTTTATGTATACTGAGAGCATTTGCACCAAGACAAATTCCTTGTGTGTCCAATCACACTTGGCCAATAAAGAATTCTATTCTGTTCTGTTCTATTTAGGATTTCAACATGTTTTGCCTATTTCAATGTTATTGAAGTGCACTATTCTGTGTTGCAATCTACTTTTAACTAGAGAGCTGATGAAAAGTTTACAGTGCTAAAATGCAGACATGATTAAACATCTATGTTGTTATATATTCCCATGGCACATACCTTTAATAAACAAAACCAAATAATCCTGAACTTAAGCAAAAGTGATCATATCTAAGTTTTCAAAGAAAAAAGCCAGTTAGACAGAATCACTAATAATGTGGTTCATCAATAGCACTAAGATGCTTTATTGACCGTACATGTGTTGAATAAATTAAGACAGGTGGCACCAACAAATCTGAGTAGGTGGTGTTAATTAACCTCTGATTTTGCATGCAATTAGAAAGAACAGAAATGGTTAGAGTCACAACTCAGGCAGGAAAGGAAGGCTGAAGTATAACAGGAGCAGCTCTTATGGCGAAAAAACCATGGAGCCCAAACACCTCCAATATTAATAGCCACTTCACTTGAATGGCAAACCAGACCTATTTTATTGCAAGAACATATGGCATCATGCAAATGACTGAAATTGAATGACTAAATAGGCAGAGGGGACATTTAAATGCAAAGCACAGAGCCTGTAGCCTTTTCAAAATCAGAGATGAACGCTCATTCTAAAAGCTAATGAAATCAGAAGGAAGCTCCCCTCCCGCCCTCTGAAATGAACAGAGAAAACTTCAGGATCCTGAATATGCCCTGATTACTTCAATTAGTTCTAATGTCTGTACATTTTTAGTTCTTCCAAACCAAGACAGGAAACTATTAACAAAATGATTTAGCTGACTGGGGCGTATGAGGAGGGATACATGTGAAAAAAGGAGGAAGAAAAGTTTATTTTTAGGAAGAAGTTCACCCATTGGAAGTTCACCCATGCTTCCTTGCCCAATACAGTGTCTGTTCTCTTCATTAACTTCAAAATTTTACCTGCTGCAAGGCCATACATCATGTCAAATAATGTTAGGAGAAATGGGTTTTATTTATTGAAAACTGAAGCAAGAAATGATTATAATTACTTATACCAGAGTAGAAAGATTTCAATTTCAGGTTTTCATAGGGGATGGAAAACTATTACTCTTTAGGTAATCCTCAACATACAATCATTTGTTTAGTTTCAAAGGCATTGAAAAAAGTAACCTATGACCTTTTTTAAAACTTGCAACCATTGCAGCATCCCTGTCATGTGATCAAAACCTGGATGCTTGGCAACTGGCAAGAATTTATGCCAGTTGAAGTGTCCCGGGGACATGTCATCATCCTTTGAGACCTTCTGACAAGCCAGATTCATTTAACAACCATGTGACTAACATAATGACTGTAATGATTCAATTAACAACTGTGGCAAGAAAGGTCGTAAAATGGACCGACATTCACTTCAAAATTGTCTTCAATGGAAATTCTAAGCTCAGTTGTGGTCACCAGTCGAGGACTACATGTGTATAGGTTACTCTCCATAATCTGAATAATTTATTTTTTAATAGTATAATTTTTATTATTACAGTATAAAATACAAATAAAAATGAAAATAGTGGAAAAAGTGGGAAAGGGCAAAAGGAAAAAGGGAAGTATAGGGTGAAGAGGGGGAAAAAGCATTAACTTCCAACTCTTTTTAGCCCAATAGAATGAAGATAATAACATCAATTTTTCATTTTACATAATATATACTAGCCATTTCTATAAGAAAAAAAGCCTTGGCTAATCGACAAAATTCAAAGCCAATGTTTCATTCTTTTTCTATTTCAAGCACAAAATCCAGAAGTGATTTCCAGATAGAAACAAAATTAGACATTCTCTTCTTTTTGACTAAAGCAGTTATTTGTGTTCCATTAGTTTCTCCAACCATTCTTCCATTGAGGGAATTCATATATCTTCCCATTTTTGCTCATAAAATTTTCTCGCTGCTGTCAAAATGTATAATAACTAATTCCATTTCCCCCCCCAAGTTCTTTGTCCATTAAACCTGAAGGAAAAGTCTCTGGTTTAATTTGTATATTTGTTTTAAGAATCTTCTGTATTAAAATATGAATCTCATCCCAGTATTTCTTTGTGTTGACACAATTCCATTAAAGATAGTAGAACATTTCCTTACATTTACATTTTCAACAAACATTTGAAGACTACACACACACACACACACACACACACACACACACACACACACACACACATTCTGAAAAAAAGCTTCTTGGGGTGACACCCAAAGAGATACCTTCATAGAGAACCTTGTTTTGTATTTTTTCCAAAACCTTAGGATGGCATATCCAATAAAAAAATCATCATTCATCTTAATCTCGTTATACCAAAAGTAAGTGTGCCATCCATATCTTAATTTATGGTACTTTAATTTGAGTAATCTCTTACTTTGCAGAATCACCCATTTTTTCATTCAAAGCAAGCAGCTAAGTTCAGTTTCAAATCTGTTAACCTAAGCCCAGGTGTGGGATTCAATTTTTTTAATAACCGGTTCTGTGGGTGTGGTTTAGTTGGTGGGTGTGGCTTGGTGGTCATGTGATTGGGTGGGCATGGCCAACTCGACATCACTCACATCAAGGAGCACTTCTCCTTGCCTGGCTTCTCATGACAGTGGGGATGCTGCAATGGTCGTAAGTGTGAAAAATGGTTATAAGTCACTTTTATCAGTGCCATTGTAACTTTGAATGGTCACTAAATGAACTGTTTGTAAGTCAAGGATTACTTGTACAAAAATACAAAAAGCTTCTTTGCTTACAAAAAGCTGCCCTAAATACCAATCATTAGATTAAAAATACCTGCAAGCTGGATCAGACAGGGTACCAGAGCACCTTGAAGAATTAAAATAGTTAAAATGCAATGATAACTATCAGCAGCCAACTCTTGCTCATAAAGTGATATCCTTTAGCAGAAAGTCATTTAAGCTCTCCTGAAAATGCACACCCAGGAAAAACAATCCTTAGATCCATTTGCACCACTTAAAGATACCAGCTGGTCTCACTCGTCTCACAAGATATCCTAAGGAAATCATCCAGATTTAAGGAAAAGTCACATGCCTCGCCCCCCCAGAAAGGCAGTAAAAATCAGTGCCAATCAGTGCATCATGCCTCTTGGAAGTACACCCCAAAAGGGCAGTGCCAGATACCACTAAAGCATTGAAGGAAGGCCCCCTCCCAGATAGAAAAAGAAACCATGAGGCAGGAAAAAATTAAAACCCAATACAAATAATTAAATCACAACAGTAGCTGTTGCTTGTTAAACCAATTACCAGAACAAATAGACACTGGAACTAGCCAGATTTCTCAACCCAGTTTCTTTTCAGGAACAGAGATTAATCTTTTTCCTTCCAAACAAAGCTGATTAGGGAAAATTATCCCATCAATAAATACAGGATTAAACATCACCAAGGACAGAATTAAACTTCACCAAAAACGAGTTTTAGACCAAAACTCAGAAAGGGTGTGTAAACTCACATTTGAATGTCAATCTTTCTAGCTAGCCAAGAAGAAGTATTTCCAGGGGAGTATTTACTCCCAACAGCAGTGTAAAAAGCTTAAAACAACCCTTCCCATTTAAGAAAGTGTCAAGAAAAAAAAACCTTCCTTCAGAGACAGTAAGTCTAGACATACTGCCAAGAATGTAATAAGGGTGGAAAGAAACAAAAGGAGATTTCTTCTAACTACCGATTCTCCAAACTGCTTAGAAAGTTAACAAGGGGTTCTATAGAACTGGTCAGAACTGGTAGAATCCCACCCCTGCCTAAGCCTCCTCTTTCTTTGGCACCTTGCAATAATATGTATCTTATCTTTTTTCCTCTTGCTAAATTAATTTAGAAATATCCCTTTGCCATTGTTTAAATGGGATGTTGATTGTTAATACTGGTAAAGGCTGAAATAAAAACAACATTTTTGATAAGATGTTCATCTTAATTGCAGAGATTCTACCTAACAGTAATAATTACAAATTATCCCATCTTAATATATCTTTTTTAATGTCATTCCACACAGGTACAACATTGTTTTACAACAGTTTGGAATTTGTATTTATCAATGTAACCCCAAAATATTTTAACCTTTTTCCCCACCTTAAAACTCAACTTTCTTATCAACATTTCATAATCTTGAGAAACCATTTCCTTAGCAAGCAGTTTTGTTTCTTTTTATATATTTTGAACTCTCTAAAGCTCCAAAGTTATTAGCTTTTTCATCAAGTGTTCTATAACTGTTTCTGAATATTGCAGGAATATAACTAAGTCATCAATGAAAGCTATCAATTTTGTTTTAATTTTTATACCCCATATCTTCTCATCTTCTCCAATATCTCTATTCAAAACTTCCTGCATTAATATAAACACCAGGGAAGAAAGAGGATATCCTTGTACCCTTTTGACTTTCATATGTTTTAGTTAAATCTTGATTAATGATAATGTTTGCTTGCTATGACAGGTATATTTCTTTAAACCCTTGGATAAATTTCTCTCCAATAGAATCTTGTAATTTAGAATAAAATTTTATGTAACGTGAAGTATGTGAAGCCTTGTATTCCGAAAATACAATCCAGCCCAAATATGCAACTTGATTGTCAAAATAACTCTCAAATAAAGAACAGGAAACTAGAAACAAAAGATAGCCACTGAGGACTCTGATACTGCTATGATCTCTGATAGACCTGGCAATAATACTGTCAGGGTTCCTACTATTCTCCTACATGGCTTCTAAAGTAGTGAATTCAAAAGTTCACCTTTGTGCATGTTTAGACATATGTACCAACTCAATCTGCAATGGATGATTCTATTATGTCTTAGGCAACTTTTCCTACTGAGGCATGCTAGCACTCCTTAATTCAATAGTTCATGGAGGTTCATGGACAAAGCAATCAAATCCCTTTTGATCCTGGCATTCTATTCAACTTCTCCCACCTAGTTTGTTTTCTCCAGAATAAAATAAACCATAGATCTTGAGTGATGTTAGACAAAGCAAAAGGCATCAAAGTATAGGGAACTAGCACATCTACATTTCGTATACCAGTACAGTGATAACATCAAGCTCTGATTCTTGGTATCAGGTGATCCTGAAGGTCATACTAAGAGTACAATATACCATTATCTCAATTCATTTAGGATAGATGAGCCTTAAATGTAGCTAGATACATTTGGTTATTAATACATAAGTAGTTGCACTTTGACCCAAAATTACATAAAAAATTGATGCTGTGGAATAATCTAAATTTGAAGGTAGCATGGAATATATTTTATTTGAAGTGTGGACTAAACAAGTTGATTTATAAAGGTGGTTTAAAGCTTTTTTATATTCTATTGACCCGATTCTGATAGCTCAAAATGCAAGCTCTAATGCAGAAAGTCAAAGAAGATATAAAAATATGGGATTATGAATAAATATAAAGAAAACCAGCCCAATGACAACAGACAACAACTTCAGAACTGACAATGAAAACTCTCACCTTTTAAAACTGATTATCAGCAGTTAAAGAATGAACAGAAAATATGCTACAGCCTGATATTTGGTTGGGCAGGAATGAAAATATTGTTTGAAAAAGATATTCAAATGCTGTGAAGAATCTATACCTACAAAGATCAGACTTGTGCAGGCAGAGATTTTCTCTGTGACAATTTATAGATTGTCAACATTAGACTTTGAAGAAACAAGATAGAAAGAATTGACACTTTTCAACTTTGGTGTTTCAGAAGGTGCTTAATAATGCTATGGATAGCCAAGAAAACAAACAAATGGATTATAGAACAAAAAATTCAGAATTCTCACTCAAGGCATGAATGAACAGTTTAAAGCATCACATTTTGGGCACAATATATGAAAACTCAGCTCCCTTAAGAAATCTGGGAAAGGTGAAGGGGCTGGGAAGGGAAAGATAAGAAGGTAAAGGGAAAGATAAGAAGAAGATGACCAACAATAAGGGTGATAAACACTATTACAGGAGTGATGAATGTACCATTGGGAGTGAAGAATGAGGTTGGGGATAGATAGAAAATATTTGAATATGTGATTTCTAAGAGTTGACATTGATCTTTTGGCACAAAATCAATGACATCTATAATTTCAGCTTAACATTATATAAATAGAACATGTACTGACAAAGAGATGTTCCAAATGCCCTAGCAGCTTCAAAGTATCTCATTTCCTAGGATTGCTAGGATTCTTAAGAAATTCTCACTTGAAGTGAAACCAACAATTCAATTTTAATTGAACTAAAAATAGAATGAAAGTTAACTTTAGTTATATGTCCAAAATGTGAAGAAAAGGATTCTGCATCCAATTTTGATATTTGGAAAACCAATGGGTCCAACTCTCAACAAATATAAAATATGCTTCTTATGATTTAAGTATTAATTAATCAGAAAATAGAGTTTCATGTCTATTGTAGCTCCAAAGACTGTACATCAGATTTTTTCCCAATAGACAAGAATACATTTATTTTTTTATTTATTTTATTTATTTGATTTGTCAATTGATTATAAGATAATAGATATAAGTATAAACATGAGTAAGAATACAGGAAATAGGTACGAATAAATGGGGGCAATAGGACAGGGACGGTGCACTTATGCACGCTCCTTACAGGCCTCTTAGGAATGAGGTGAGGTCAATAGTGGTTAGTTTGAGGTTAAAGGAGTGGGGGTTAGAGGATGTAACAACAGAGTCAGGTAGTGCATTCCAGGCATTAACCACTCTGTTGTTGAAGTCGTACTTTCTGCAATCAAGTTTGAAGCGGTTTACATTGAGTTTGTATCTGTTGTGTGCTCTCGTATTGTTATGGTTGAAGCTGAAGTAGTCATTGATTAGTAGGACATTATAACAGATAATTTTGTGTGCTATGCTTAAGTCTAACCGTAGGCGGTGTAGTTCAAGGTTGTCCAAGCCCAAAATCTCAAGCCTGGTGATATAGGGTATTCTGTTGCGAGCAGAGGAATGTAGTACTCTCTCGTGAAATACTTCTGGATTTGCTCGATTGTATTAATGTCTGATATGCAGTGTGGATTCCAGACTGATGAGCTGTATTTGAGTATTGGTCTGGCAAAAGTTTTGTATTCTCTAGTTAACAATTCAATATTTCCGGAGGAGAAGCTTCGTAAGATTAGATTTACAACTCTTAATGCTTTTTTGGCAATGCTGTTACAGTGAGCTCAGGTGCTTAGGTCATTTGATATGAGAACTCCAAGGTCCTTGACAGAGTGAGGATCATCAACGAGGTCATATCTGCCTAGTTTATATACATGCATACATACATGTAAATATACATGTATATAAGTAGCTCATGGTTGCACTGTACAGTCCTTGCTGCTCTAAGTTTAGTTATTTGCTTGGAGACATCTCTTTATCCATTTCATTAGTCCTCTTGGATGGCTTCAATTAATGTCACAGCACCGTTTCCATCCATAGATCTAGAACTAGTAAAAGAATCTATCTACACAACACATCCAACCTAGCCAAATTAATTGAATTATCCAGAATTATGGATCTCATCAACTTATGCCTCACTACCTACTTTCAGTTTGATGGACACATACACCAAAATCAGAGGAGCACCCATGTGAATCACCACTCTTAGGATTTATAGAAAAACTGTTCAGATGTATACTGCATTACAGCAACCTACTTGTATAATATCTTCCAACAAAATTGTTACTCTCACAATTTTTTCAAAAACTACCTGACCACTCAGCACAACCAACACAAGCTGTGCAATGGATAACACTACTACATATCAAAAAAATCTCAGAAACAACTGTCAGACTATTAAAAGCTCTTGGCATCACCATAACACATCAACCAAGTAAAGCCCTTCAAAATATGGTTAAGTAAACCAAAAGACCCAGTAGCCCAAAAAGAAAAAACACGAGTCACCTACAACATATATCGTAGGACTGTAACAGCTACTAGGGCAGTAGACAGAAGGACAGACAAACAGAAAACTAGCAGAACACATCCTAAACACCAACTAGCAGTGAAAAGACATGATGAAAATACTTCTCCCCTCCAAGAAAGTAAAGTGCAACATTAAAACAGCATATGGTATATAATAAAATGTTCTAATCTTTACTTAAATGATTTTCTTCATTTGTCTTACATAACACAAATTTTTATTCAACCTTAAGCAAAAGCCAATCAATATTCTCCTCCTTGATTGTATCAACATTTACGAAGACATCTGTCAATACACTTCTGAACATGAGATGTTTAACATTATTTTAACTTTGAACAACTTCCTTAAAATGCAAGGATAATTCCTGTTCATAATTGCTCTATGGGAAGAAATGTGTGTGCATATTTGAAGACACAGCTGTTAAAACAGAGGGGAAAAGAAAGTACTTGATAAAGGTAAAGGTTCCCCTCGCACATACATGCTAATTGGTTCCAGGCTCTAGGGGGCGGTTCTCATATCCGTTACAAAGCCGAAGAACCTGCGCTGCCCAAAGACAGTGGTCATGTTGCCAGCATGACTAAACGCTGAAGGCGCATGGAACACTGTTAGTTTCCCACCAAAATGATCCCTGTTTTTCTCTTGCACTTTTACATGCTTTTGAACTGCTAGGTTGGCAAAAGCTGGGATAAGCAACGGGAGCTCACTCCCTTATGTGGTGCTAGGATTTCAAACCGTTGAACTGCCAGTTTCCTCTCTCTCTTGGGCCAGTTTCTTCTCTCTCTTTCTGCCCTTTCTGATCGACAAGGTCAGCATCTTAGCAACTGAACCACCATGTCCCTAAGTACTTGATAAGCTGATGGTAAATCAGAACTCCTATTGACTGAAGAGAGACCTGTTTTCCAGGCTTCAATCACTTCCTTGGCTGTTTTTATGCCTGCTCTTCCAACAATCTTAGTAGTTGCAAAATTGGATGCATGTTCTTATTCATTGCAGTGTGAGGCCACCCATGAGCTTGGGACTCCTCGTTTGATCACTCACTTGTGTTCTTGCAATCTGGTGGTCAGCTTCCTCCACATCTGTCCTACACACCTGTATACCTGAAGGATTATGGTGGTACTCATAGGACAGATCAGGTCATCCCTTCTGCTTTAGTTGGTGATGATTATAGGGAATAGACCATTTGCATTTGTCTGTTTCCCTAGATGGATTAGGCTTCTGTTTTTTCTGTTCTGATCTTCTTGCTCATGTATCTGATGTATATTGACATTTTCTTAATATTATTTTGTAAAAAAAGATGAAGATCAGAGCTATATTCATGGGACAGAACAAGGTCCATCTTTGGCTGTACCTCTCATGGATGATAAGGTAACTCCTTCTTTACAGGTTACTGTTCTGATATCTAGAAGTATATATTTTATTTATTTATTTATTTATTTATTTATTTATTTATTTATTTATTTGTCAATTGCTTACAAGATAATAGGTGTAAGTAAAACATAGTTATGAATATATGGATACATATATCTTTATGGTAAGATATTTCCAATTATAGGGAAGGGGTCCTTAAAAAAACACATATATAAAGTAAAGCTTTCTTGAAGCCTGAATGGAAGATGAAATTGGAACTGGATGGAGCACACATATTAAAAGAGGTATAACTTCAGAGCAAGTTTATGGTGCTTGTGCAAAGTACAGGCCAAAATTCGCACCCCAACTCTAACCCATTTACCACCACATAGCTTGCAATGTCAGTACTCTGTACCAGAGCTCCCAAACTTGGCAATTTGAAGACTTATAGACTTCAACTCCCAGAATTAGCTGGCTGGAGAATTCTGGGAGTTGAAGTCCACAAGTCTTAAAGTTGCCAACTTTAGGGACCCCTGTCTGTACATTGTAGTTTAAGAACATTTGCTGCAGAACAACAATAGACTTAATTTTTTCAAATTCAGTTTTTTTTACATTTCTGCAGGTGACTTCTATCAACTTTTCTAGATTGTTCTTGCTCGGCAAAGTGGATGCCCCCAGTGATAAGACAGCCTTGTTGTTACAGGTGTTCCTTTTGCTTGAACCTAACCATTGTGGAGGTGTCATCTTTTCTCACTCAATAAAAAGTGCCATCAGCAGCATGTTAACACATGCTAATTAAACTGAACCAAATTAATCAGCAGCAGCTCAGACAGATTTTTTTTTTCAAAAAAAAAAAAACCAAAACAGGTAGAAAGCACTAATTATCCACCCGTGACATATTTCAAAGTCTAATGGGGAAAGTATGCATTACTGAACTTGAATTGCCTCACCTTAGAGTAGTTGTTGTTTCAGGAAGTGAGACAAATCTCATCACCGGTATAAGAAGAAAAGGAAAAAAAAAACCCTGCAAATTGCTATTAGTCCAAAGCTTTTCATTTTTTCAGGGAAATGAAATAAGTAAATTAAGGAACTATTCACATTCATCTTTGTCTTGCCTGCTCCTTTGTTTTAGTCTAGAGGGTAGGGTAATCTGTGTTCCTCAGAGAACTGAAGGTACTGCTGTTGGCTTTGGTTTCTAAAGCTTAGGAATTACAGATTGACTTAGACCTTTATACAGTATTTTATGGCTAGAGAAACATTTTCATCTACCAACATTTCCCTGGAGGAATCAAAGTTTATAAAGGAGTATATAAAATTAAAAAAAAAATGATTAAGATTTGAGCAACTTTGATTTGTTGTTGTTGTTAGTTGACCCCATGGACAACGTTCTTCCATCATCCTCTACTATCATCACTGTTCTCTACCATCCTCCAGAATCCATTTAACCACATGCCGACTGCAGTGATCCAGCCACTTCTGTCGTCCCGTTCTTCTATTGTCCTCAATCTTTCCCAGCATTAGGCTCTTCTCCAGCAACTTTGATATCTTACATTAATTCTACAGTAGGATTGTGGAAACAGGGATAATAATAAGCCGCCGTCATCACTGACCATGACCGTGGGAATCATTGTTCAATAGCATCTAGAAGATCACAGTATTCAGAAATTCTCTTGGCTAAAGGTAAGAAATTCCTTTTAGTCAAGTTAAGCTCAACTCTGGTGGCTTTGTAGAGAGGTCCATGTCACCTTTTGTGGTAATGTTGTAGATCTGGTTTGCTACAAATGAAGGCAAATATACAGTATGTGTCTCAGGATAATGTTGCAGGATCCAATCTGAATCAGTCCCCAGGACCGAAGATTTAATCTTCTGGGCTTTTGGATTCATGCTGGAGCTCATCCTCTGGGAATTTCTCACACATAGAGAGAGATGTTCCTTGAGGATGGGCTCTAGCACAAGTTCAAAAGATTGGAAGACTAAATCTCTGGTCCCAGTGACTGACTCAGATTGGATCCTGCATCTGGGTTGCTGATGGCTTCTTCTGGGAGGACTTTTCAACTTCCCAGTCTAACCTGCTGGAAATTTGAAATTTTTTTTCATCTAAGGACTAACTAGACCTGGATCTGTTTTGCTTCTGAGGCTGGATAAAATAAGCCAGGAGTTTTCATTGCTAAAACCCACTAAGTTACAAAGCCAAATACTTGAGAAACCCCCCCTAAAAACTTGTATGTAGTTAATGGTTCTTTTTTCAAGTTATATGCAACTGTTAAGTCAGGCTGGTAGTAAATAAAAATGAAGCCCTTTATTTTAGCAAATTGCTTCCAAGGCTTCAATTTCCAAGTTCTCATTCTCAGTGACCCTCTTCCTCTGTTTCTGTACTATTATGTTGAGCTGTTCTACTGAATGCTACAATTTGTGCTTTCCCTCAGCCTTGCCAAATTATACTTCTTGCCTGCTACCTGAACTGGCCTTTCTAGAACTGCATGCCTTGGTTCAGCTTCTTCCTTATCTATACTCTTTCCATAGTGTTAGTAATATAAATTAATTTTGTATGGTACTATAGTAATTTTTCTTTGACTCTTCATGATTTCTCAGGGAATTGAATTTTGAAAGCAAAATGCATGAAGGGTGCTGAACCAAGTATGCTTTTGAAAGTTTCAAAAATCTCATGAAACAATTATTTAATTCAAATGATAATATGCTGTAGTACATATTACAGGAAACAACTGTTAAGCTGCTGGTTGCCTAGACAGTAAATCTAAACAGCCTTAGACTTTGCTATGAGCATTAATGTTTCATGTAAATATGATTTTCATGATTTTAACGTATTTTTTTCTAGAAGGGTAAATGCACACTTTGGAAGCTGTGGCTGTAATCTCCAAAAAACTTTCAAAATGTATTAGCAACCCACATACAGTATATACTACTAAAAGTCTTGCTGTCATGACTGTAAACTGGGCAAAATGGTGCCTTATAGAGAAACAATTTTTGAACCAAGGTACCTCAAATGGCTAACTTATAGAGTGTATCTAAAATCCAGGATCCATGACTCCTGAGAGAATTAAATTTGGGAATGTTGTGGCTGTTTCAGCGTTTTGACTACTGCTGCATTGCTGGATGTTTATTTTCCTGTTCCATGACAATTTCCCAGCCAGTCTTGCAACCCATTGTTCTTTCCTCCACCCAACAGCAGTCACTTGCCTGCCTGTTATGAAGGGAAGGGAATGGGGGAGGAGGGAGTAAGAAAGGATGGGAGCAAGAGAGGAAGGAAGAGAGGGAGACAGGAGGAGAGGGAGAAAGGAATCCTGGGATTCCCTTCCCAGTTAATGCCACCCACTCACACTCCTCTAACCTGTGCCGCCCTCTTGCATGACTTCCATGAGTCATCAACACACTTCCTCACACCTTCCCTAACCCAGGCAGAACTTCTTGGGCACCCCACTCACCCTTCCTGACCTGCATTGTCCCCCAATATATCATTCTTGACCAGCAGAATACTTCATGGACACCCCTCAGCACTTTTCCCAACCTATGCCACGCACCTCACCAATCTACACTGTTGTGGTTAGCTGGCAGCAGGTGCAGATGGCTGAGGAGAGCGAGGACTCAGATGAAGGGCCAGGACCATTAGGGAGTGGACTGCCTTCAGAGATTCTTGGGGCTGGTAGCAGTGATGAGAAGGTTCCCGGGAAGTCTGTGCCAAGTGCGTGTGCGTGTAAGATTGCTCAGAGGAAAGAACAGTTATAAGAGCATGGGTGACTCGGGAGTAAGGCTGCGAAGTAATGGCCCCCTCCTTCAAGAAGATAAAAGCCTGCTTTTTGCATTTTGCAGAAGGCAAAGAAGTTTTGAACTCAGCCTCGTGGACATTACAGTTGGTATTTGAAGACTCTTGTAAACTATTTCTTATCTGTTATGTTTTTGGCAGACTTGAAAAAACTTGGCAAGGCTCTTTCTTGTCGGAGCTAATTAGTTGGAAGCAGCTTTTTATCTGTGAAGGTTATACTCAGGGGTGGGATTCAAATTTTTAAACAACCGGTTCTGTGGGCGTGGCTAAGTTGGTGGGCGTCGCTTAGTGGTTATGTTATTGCCTGGGCATGGCCAACTCAATATCACTCACATCGAGGCACGCATCTCCTCACCTGACCTCTCATGACTGTGGGGATGCTGCAACAGTCGTAAGTGTGAAAAATGGTCATCAGTCACTTTTTTCAGTGCCATTGTAACTTTGAATGGTCACTAAACACAAGCAAAGTACCAGCAAAGGAGAAAAAAAACTCCAGAGAAGTTCCAGAGACAGGAAGTCTAGGCCTGCCAAGAATGTAATAAGGGTTAACGGAGAGGCAGTTTCTGTAAGCAACATGTTTCCTTCCTGCTTTCCTTACAGGATTAGGCCAGTAATTTCTTCTAACAACCGGTTCTCCAAACTGCTTAGAATGTTAATAACCGGTTCTAGTGAATAGGTGTGAACTGGTAGAATCCCACCCATGGTTATACTGCTGTCTTCGTCTTGTGTTTGCTCACTTGGAACCAGGTTTGGGTCAGAACACATGCATACAAATTCTTCCAGTCCATAAGGCACCTCTTGTGTACACCCCTTCCTGATCTGCACCCCTGCACTTCTCATCATTCCCTCTCCCATCTGCTATTTACTTGCTTACTGGCCTTGGACTTGCAATTTCCTGCTAAAATTCCTGACAGCTTCCCTGTTTACTATGCTTATGGGAAGCTTGCAGGCACAAAGTCAATGTGGAAGCTGTCAATAATTTGAGACAGGGAGGGAGGGTGGGAGGGAGAAAGGAAGGAAGATTTCAGATGCTTCTTGGTAGCTTCCATCAAAAATAATGTGGAAGCTGATAGGAAGTTGGAAATCATTTTCCTTCCCATGTTTTTTTTTTTTTTTGATTCATCTGTGATAGTTCTGTTATTCTGTTTTGATAAGGAAATATCTCTGAAATGATAACCCAGTGGGACCCAGATTGTCTATTGAATATTAATGTTTTATTATATGCATCACTGGAAAGTAACTGTATGTATTATTTAATTTTGTTTATATATACGTGCATGTATTTAATGCCATAAAACCCCATGCACACTCATAATAAAATACATGTAAATGATAGGAACTCTAATTCAATTTTTTATCTGGGGATTAAGAATGAGGTGGGAGAAAAGTTTAACATGATAATAACTTGATAGAGCAGAAAGGCAGAAGGATGGAAAGCACAATTCTACGTTTTTGTTTTGATTTCAATTTCTTTTTTTTTGTATCTTTGTTTCTTATTTTTTATATTTGTTCTTTTTGTTTTGTACATTTTACTATATTGAAAAAATACTGTATTAAATACTGTATTTCTCTTTTTTGGGTTAGTCCTTGGGTAAGCACTCAGTGGTGGAATCTGATCCTTCCATAATTTATTCCAATGGAACTGGACACAAACCGAGACATTTCAGACTTCCTTGCCCAGAAAAGAATCTTTCTCAGAGCCAAATTTGATGTTGTACTTTTCATATTCATTCATAAATTCATTTCAAATTCATTCACAAATGGGAGATATACTAAAGTCTTCATGTGGATGAGAACCTATCCATGTAGCACAAACGTTACTAAGGCTATCATAAATGTAATTTATACTGCCCCATTACCAATGTGGTCTAGAAGCTTTTGTCCTTCCATTATTGACACACTTTATAGGTCACCGTGACAGCTTTCTATTTGATTTTCTCCCCTCAGATCAGGAAACATTTATTACCTAAAATATGACTAAATTTTGCCTAGCAGCAATTAAAATTAACTGTAGGAGATGACCAGGCTGAGCCTGAGAGAGGGATCAAATGTGTCATAAGGCATGAGTCTCTGTGCACCCATAAGAGATTTAAGTCCAGCCTACCTTGAATGCCTTTCTTATCTCCTGCTCATTTCCTGCAAAATCTGAATCTTTTGATTTCCCAGGCGCTTGACAATAACAGACAGATAATTAAGAGTACTGGCTATGTAGGTAAATTTACTGAGAATATCTCTTTAAAGATTGTTTATTTTTAAATCTGATTTAACATCCTTTTGGGAGCCATCAGAGTCCCTCCTCCCTTACCTTTGTCTGTAGTCTTTGTATTAAGACTAGCATTCAGCCAGGTTATTGAGGGACCACCTGTCTCCTATAGTATTTACCTTGCTGATTTTATCTGGCAGGGTTGCTTGGCTCCAGGTCACTTCAGTTCATCAATACGATCAATCAAGAGCCCAGAAGCATGTCTCCTCTGTAGTAGCACCTGCCTTGTGGAATTCCTTGAGGTTCTCCCCCTAATTCAACCCTATTATTGTTTAAAAGGGCCCTGAAGATTTGACTTTTCATCTAGGCCTTTGGCAAGGGAGAGTGAAAACCCTTTGCTTGGTCCTTATCCAATCTGTCATTCTCAATGCCATTTATTGATTTATTGGCTTCTTTGTTTTTTTTTAATAGGCTATTATTGAATGTTCTGTGTTTCAGTTGTTGGGAGCCAATCACAGTTGTTGGGAGCCAGGGGCACACAAATTTGATTAACAAATAAATAAATGACTTTTATAGAGACATCTTAGAATTTCAATATCAGCGTTCTGAATAATGCACCCATTGAAAGCAGAACTCCGAGGCAGGTTGATTCCTCCAAGAACATGTTTATTGGATGCATCATATTGGCAACTGTGGGACAGAACAAGATGGCTTCAGCCAGGTTCACTTCAGAGTTGACAGTTATACTGTAGTGTTGCATTAGAAATCTTAGTTATTTTTTATCAGTGATAGTGTTATTAATGAAATGGGTGTGATTTTTTCCAGATTGCATTTTATTTTGATCTGTGTTCTGACCCAGCCTTCATGAGCCTCATTCAACAGCCTACTTGTGAGGAGAAACCCCCGTTTATTTAGAAATACAGGAATACATGGCATCCATTGACAAAGCTCCAGGTCACACATCCTTAGGTGATTCATAGGCTGTAGAACTCTGAGTTCTACAAGGAGCCTCAATCACAGTGGTGGGATTCAAAAAAATTTACTACCGGTTCTGTGGGCTTGGGCTTGGTGGGTGTGGTGTAGCTTGGTGGGCATGGCAGGGGAAGGATACTCCATTCCCACCCCACTCCAGGGGAAGGTTACTGCAAAATCTCCATTCCCTCCCTATCCCACTAACCTGCTTTCCAGTTCCGTTCTTCTGTGTGGGGCAACAAAAGAAGACCCAGTCGATCAGCCGGGACTCAGGAGGCAGAGAATAGATGGGGATGGGGCCAGTCAGAGGTGGTATTTGCCGGTTCTCCAAACTACTCAAAATTTCTACTATCGGTTCTTCAGAACTGGTCAGAACCTTCTGAATATCATCTCTACTCAATTAGCTCTTCAATCCAAACACAAAGAATCCTGACCAACCTGGATAGTAGCAAGAAAATCCTGGCAAGGAATCCATCATAAGGAACTCTTCCAGAGCATGAATAGTTGTCTCTGACAATTGTGCCTCCCATACCGCTCCTCCTTATATACCAGCCAGGGAGGGCTTGTTAACATCTCCTTCTTCTCCTGGATAGCTGGACCTCAGTCCTGCATTGCTCTACTCTCCACACTTCTCTGCATGTATGTGCATCTGGGACAGGCCCCAGCTTTTCCTCCCCTCTCGCTCAGCTCAGCCCCCCAAAACAGCTGTCTTTCCACCTGAGCATGTGTAGATGAGCCCTGCTCTGTATCTGGCTTTGAGACCTCCTGCTTCTCAGAGCCTTCTGCAGGCCCCAATGGTAACCCAGGCACCCTCTCCAGCTTCTCTGACTCATCTGACTCACCACAACAATCTATGCCAGAAATAAAAGTTTGATTGATTGGTCCTCAGTCCAGGAAAAAAATTGGCTGAAGGAATCCAGAGCATGGCCCTTCTGCCCGAGTGAATGGGACAGGCCAATTCCATTAGTGTGAGGTGGTTCCTCAGGTAACCTGGACCCATGCTTTAAAGGTGATAACCAACACCTGTTGTGGTTCATTGGCAGCAGGTGCGGATGGTTGAGGTCTCAGATGAGAGGCCTGCGTGTGATGTAGGGAGTGGAATGCTGCCTTCGGAGATTGTGGAGGCTGGCAGAAGTGATGAAGAGGACCCTGAGGAGCCTGTGCCCAGTCCATGTGCATGCAGGACTGCTTGAAGGAAAAAGCAGCTGCAGTAGCACGGATGACTCGGGAATAAGACTGCAAGGTAATGGCCCCTCCCTTAAGAGATAAAAGCCAGCTTAAGAGATCAAGATTCTTGGCAGGAAGCAAAGAAGTTCTTGCACTTAAGCCTTGTGGAAGTCTGGACTATCTTGGTTTGGGTCAGAACAACACCTTGAATTGGACCTGGAAACAAACTGGCAACCAATGAAGTTTGCCCCAACAATGATGTAACAAGGGGCACCCTGGACTGTTAGCATTGGTGCATTTTGTGCCAGCTGTAGCTTCCAAATGCTCTACAAGCAGTGCCCCATTACAGTAGTCCAATCACAAGATGACTTAAGGCATGAGTGACAGGGAAATGAGCATCAGACTAGTGGTACATGGGCTTTTCCATCTACATTATTCTACTGAAATTCATCAGAAATGACAGAGATATTTTATTTTGAAACACTGCTTCAGGCCCAATTAAAATGGTCCATTCCCACATCTGCCGTGTTATAAGACCAGAACTATGCAAAGATCTTTTGGACAGCATGCACTGAGCTTGGTATGAAACAACCAGATTATCTTTTTCAAAGTTGAAATGCAGTAATCCAAGAAATGCAAGCCAATATGGTGTAGTGGTTATGGCAGCGGCCTAGAACCCAGGAGATCATAAGTTCTGGTCGTGTTCGATGATTTTGGGCCAATCTCTTTCAAGCTTAGGAAGAAGGCAAATTGATTTTGAAAACTGCAGGGATTTGTCCAAATTTGAATTTGAATTTCTCTCACTATGAAGCAACTCCAAGAGGCTTACAATGCCATAAATAACAAAATAAAACAATTAAGGATTAGAAACATTAAAATATAAGCCCCTGAAATTTAAAACATTAAAATGAGTATTACAGTGGAGAAAAGAACCAATCCACGGACAGGGTGGAAGGGTATCTTCTACAACTCTACTAGCCATCTCCAAAATAGGATGCCCCCATTGGGGCCCCAGGCTAGTTGGCAGAGTCAGGTTTTCAGGCTCTTCCGGAAGATTAAGATGGTGGGATGGAGGGGGGTCAAGAAGTATAACATTGAAAGGGAAAGAGCCACAGCAGAAAAAGACTCTTCTCTGGGACCCCACCAGGTACAATACACGGCATTCCTGCTCTAGATTGCAAATCCCAGAACAATTACAATGGTTCATAGTCATGATGATGTTGGTTTTTGTTTCATGTGGCTCACAGTGCTCATCTCTATCTGGGTTAGCTTTTTCCTTTATCTCCTTTCTCTTGTCAATAGGCTTCATCTTGGCCTGTTCTTACAATAGTTCACACACTACATCTCAACAATTCAATCACTCCGTCTCTTTGTACAAAGATTGCACTGAGACTGAAACAGAGGCTTACCTTTATCACAGATACAGCTATTTAAATTTTCCTCTGGCCTGGACTATATTATTTTATTTTAAAATAGGGGAGCCTCTGGTGATTTGCAAATTTACAAGATACCTCCCAATTTTCCCTTTCTTCTGAAACAGAACTTTTCAGAATTTCAGCTATTAAAAGGAGCTGCTATGCAAAGCCTTGTATGCTCCCACCCACAAGTGTACCTTGATAATCCGTATGTGGTTACAGAAAATTCTGTTCTCCCCTCCCACAATACTCACTTACCCTTAGATTTTATTCTGAACCATGCTGTATATGTAAATATACTTCTAATGACTTCTGCCCACCTTGAAATTTACAAAGAAAATGGCATTTCTCAGCACTTGCGATGGGAAAGTCATAGTAGATGGAAGAAAATAGATGGCATTTGGCATCATACCAATACATTTTAGAATACTTTCCCCAATTACATAAACTAAGACAAGTGTTATTATTGCCAAGCAAGAGCTGTGCTTTCTTTCACTTCCCCAAATAGAGAACTTTAATTAGAGAACAAAGTAGTCAATGATTAAAGTCATGGCAACTTTCATTGTAGCAGGAGCTGAAATTCAAAAGGAACTGGGACAACTTCATTTGTTATATACATCATCCTAATTGTTGCTTTTAGGTTGCATTTAATTTTTTAAGTATACATTGTGCACTGATACATCATGAGTCATTCTAACACAAGACTAGGAATAAGTAGATAAAGGTCACCCATTTATTAAACTTACCATATTTCTGTTAAAGTAGGTAGAACCATTAAATCAAACAATTAGGTTTTCTCAACGGAATTTCCCCAAAAATTCCCCTCCCCCAACTACACTATATGGTAGATCAGATGGCCAATGAATGAAAAATGCTAGTTCATGTTTAATAGTGTTCTACTATAAATATCAGAAAATATAAATATGATTGGTAGCAGCTGAAGGATCTCATTTTTCAGTTTCCGGAAGTAAGCTTTGTTTCTTGAAAAGGGTAGAGTCTTGTGTCATGAATCTGCAATGCTGTATTTTTCAGTCTGATTCATCCGGTCTCTCTCTCATGGATACACCTCAAAAGAGTTCAAGCTGTCCTATTTCTAATTCACCTATCCAATAGAAGTGCAAATTTATTTATTTACAATTTTTTATATCAGGGGGCATAATCGCTCAGCAGTTAAAGATGCTGAGCTTATCAGTTGGAAAGCTGACAGCCCGAGTTCGAGACCCAAGCACTGCATGATGGGGTAAGCTGCTGTTACTTGCCCCAGATCCTGCCATCTAGCAGTTTGAAAGCATGCAAATGTGAGTAGATAAATAGGCACCACTTGGGTGGGATAGTAACAGCATATGCACCTTGGCATATAGTCATGCTGGCCACATGACCATGAAGTGTCTTTGGACAACACGGACTCCCTAAGCTAAGAAAAAAAGATGAGTACCACCCCCTAAAGTTAGACACAACTAGATAGATTACTTTTATTTTTTTTTCTGTCATTTTGATCGATCAATTTTGAACAGTCAGCAATGTTAAAATCCAGTTATGAAACTACCTCTCCTATAATCACAACCAGTATAATGGCTCCATTCTTGAAATGGCCATTTTCATCCTATCTCCTGTGGTTTCTATCTTCACTTTTATGATTTTTATTAGCAGGTTTTTTTACATTGTATATTTTTGTTTTCATTTATTTTTTATTGATTACTGATCACCACCTAGAATAGTGAAATGGGCAGCTATATAAATTTGATTGAAATAATTATATGACCTAACATAACATCATAATGTAATGTAACCAATTTATCCTACTGAATCTAGGAGAACTCTTATCATTTTAAATTAATTTTAGAATGCTATCTATTGAGAAACTATCTGCAACAATTCAGTCATCACCATGGGAAATATAGTGAGGGTTTTCAAATAAACTCCTGCCAAAAAATTTCTGGATGCCTAAAATCCTCCAAAGATCTTCACAGGTTGCAGCTAAAGTTTGTGGTGGGATTGTAAATGCATTTGGCTAACTATTGTTAGTGGTAGTGGTAAAGTCAAATTCAACTCTTGATCATGACTGTAATAAAAATAGGTTAAGGTAGATTCAAAATAATTAGGAGCTCTGCTTTATTTTTTAAGGGAATGCTTGTTAGAATCTTCAACAGAACACACTACTAACTATTCTACAGACCACAATTTTCCTTGTGACTTATACAAAAGGTTTTTTTCAGATTCTGAAATTTGTTTATTCTCTCTCTTTTTGCCCCATATACTTTTATCTGAAACCCTGTTCAGGGCTATAATCATCAATAGACTCCAACATTATTTTCTCTCATTCTAGTTCTGGGTATATCATCTATTATCTTTATCAAACATCTGTCTCTCATCTCTCTCTCTCATCTCTCTCTCTTCTATCTGTCTGTCTGTCCATCCATCCATCCATCCATCCATCCATCCATCTATCCATCCATCCACTTATCATCTACTATCAACTATCATCTGTCATCTCTGATATAAACTTTATTCAATTCAGAGGAAATTTGTTTTACTGTCTCTTCATGACTGCCTTCATTTATTTTAATTAACTTTTTTAAAAAAAAAAAATCTATGTCACCAGAAAAGGTAATGTACAATAATCTGTGTATTTTTATTAACAATAATCCTTTTTGGAGTCCTGTAACCTGGGACCTCTACTTTTTGTTAATTGTCTATTTACCTCCTCTGATGTTCCAGGGGGATTCAGCCCTAAGGAGCTGCCAATTGTTATTGCCTGCTAGTGCAGTGCCACTGTGAGATAGAAGTCTTATGTTTTGGGTTGCTCACGAAGAATGCATTTTTAAATAAAGAATAAGGAATAGAGCTTAAATAAGCAACCGACTATTAAATAAGAGGCCTTCTCACTTTAAATTCTCTTGTGGAACTAACAGAAGGCATTATGTATGATCAGATACAACCATTAATTTACTGTAATTAAAATATTTACTGCTCAGCCACTACCTAGAGAATCTTCTTGTGTATTGCAATCCATCCATACAAAATAAAACTATAAAGCCAAGTAAAGTAAAATAAAATAAAAATCTAAAACATTGAATTTAAAAGAAGCAATAAAACATAATTAACCAGCAGTCTAGGGACAACAGGCAAAGTGAGCATGGATGAATAACCCTTTTGATTAACAGAAAAAGTATTCTAAGCAAACACCCCATTTCTTAATACAATTTTGAATGAATAAATAAATAAATGAATAGCATCAGAGTATTGAACTCATTTCACCTTAGAATTTCTTAGCTATTAAATCTACATGCCTTTTGTCCTCCTTTAATTTTATTCTTCTTCTGGTTATGCAGTTCTTGCTCAGAGCCGTGATAGACTTCAAACACTTCACTTAGAGCTGATTTAACCATACACATATTTAATTGGATCTAAAGCTTGGGAGGTCTCAGTTATTTTAAACGTGTCTCTGAAAAGTGACAGCAATATTGTTGAGAAATGCCTATTTTTCATTAGTCAATACATTTTATGGGTGAATGACTGATTGTCATTCAAATTGATTATTTGAGTTAGAATGTTAAATAGCTGAAAGATATTTCTTTCACATATCTACAATTCAAGTCATGGAGAGGCCTGTTATGGGAAAGCTATTAAGTGTGAGGAGAAAGAAAAGGAAAGACATTGTTATATGGGAGAAATTACTAGCTTTTGTAAAAAGGGAAGTTTTAAAGTTTGGTTAAAGTTTTTTTTAAAAAAATTCTTCTACTTCATGTGAATTATCTTTGCACGATCTGGATCTCAGGCATAAAACTAAAGGAAAGACAATAATTTCCAATGGCACTTATTGCTGTTAATTTTGAGATAGGTGTTAAAAGAAAGCCCAGCGATGATTTTAGATGTATAATTGAAAGCTGCAATCTAATCATAGATGCTTGATTCCCATTAGAGGCATAACTCATAGCGAGTCACGAAGATGACAGAATGGTGAAACATATGTTCACATTATAAGCTCCACCTTTCTGCATTTCTCTGTGACATCCATACATATTTATTAAAATGTAGAGCTTGCACTGCAAAGTTGCAAGCCACAGTTTGCCGTTTGCCTTCCATTGTTCTCCTTCGGTGGATGCTCATCGCTCCTGGTAACTCTTAAGGGTGATTCCCAGAATTTCCTGAGCACACCTACACACCAGGGGTGGGATTCAACTGGTGTTACTACCAGTTTGGTGACTATGTTTTGTGCATGCATGTAAAAAAACCTTAAGCTGTGCCGCTTGGTCAGCTGAAAAGTGCTGTGCGCAGGTGTGCAGCATTTGAAAAGCCACTTTTTTCCTTCTTTGTCAACCACAGCTGTGCCACAGGAAATAAAGGACAAGTAAGAGCCCGGCAGGCGGGTGGGCCAAACAGCAGCAAACACAGAATCGGTTCCGTGTCTGCTGCTCTTCAGAGCTACCGGTTCTTTAGAACCGGACAGAATCGATAGCATCACATCCCACCAGTAGCATCACACCTCTTTTGTCAATAATGTCAAAACTATTCACCCCTTTTGTCAATAATGTCAAAACTATTCACTATTATGGTATTTTAGGATGTTTTTACACTTTAGGGATTTCCTGGTGGCCTTCCTTCCTAGCACTAACCAGGTCTAGACTTGCTTAACTTCTTGAGATGAACTAGAGTGGGTTAGAGATCCCATCTAGCACAAATTACAGGCAGTCCACAACTTACTACAATCGATCCCAAACTTTCTATTGCTAAGTGAGACATTCATTAAGTGAGTTTTGCCCCAATTTTACAATCTCACTTGCCACATGAGTTAAATGAGTGACTGCAATTAAGTTAGTAACATGGCTGTTAAGTGAGTTTGGCTTCCCTATTGACTTTCCTTGTCAGAAGTTCACAAAAGGTGATTACATGACCCCGGCACACTGCAACTGTCATAAATATGAGCTGGCTGCCAACCATCTGAATTTTGATCATGTGACTATGAGGATGCTGTGAGGATCCTAAGTGTGAAAAACAATCATAAGTCTCCTTTTTCAGTGCTGTTGTAACTTTGAGCGGTCACTAAATGAACTGTTGTAAATCAAGGATTACTTGTTTAGGATTAACATTCTCCCAAAGCGATTCTTATACTTATCCGGTTTGTTAAATGCTTGTCATTTGCACATCTCCATTTAGATACCTGATTCTTGCTTGACATCATTCAAGGGTTTTGCCCTGGAGCTTTTATTCTGTTTGCATTTTGATCTGAATGACAGCAGTTTATTTTGAGAAAAGGCTGGATAAAGTCATTGGAACAATCCTTTTGCATGGGACATTTGGCTGCCATCTTTCCCAAAACCCACTGCACACATCATGTAGAATAAAAAAATGTCAAGCAACGAGAAGAGGAAGAAATAATAAATCTTAAAAGGTGAGGGATGGGGTCAGAAAGGAGTAATAGATGAAGAATACCATTATGGCAGATGCCAAGGAATACAAGCCAGTTTTCAAAAATAACGAGAGAATGTAAGTAAAATGAGGTCAGATTGGCCAGCATTAGGATAGCAATAGCAATAGCACTGAGACTTACATAGCACTTAGACTTATATACCACTTTACAGTGCTTTATAGCCTTCTCTAAGTGGTTTACAGAGTCAGCATATTGCCCCCAACAATCTGGGTCCTCATTTTATCCACCTCGGAAGGATGGAAAGCTGAGTCAACCTTGAGCCTGGTGGGATTCTCAATCGTCAAATTGCAGTCAGCCAGCAGGCAGCAGAAGTAGCTGCAGTTCTGCCCTCTAACCACTGTGCCACCGTGGTTTATTATATACCACTTGGTAGTCTTTTATAGCCCTCAATAAGCAGTTTACACAGTGCCCTCAACAATCTGGATCCTCAGTTTACTAATCTTGGAAGGATGGAAGGCTGAGTCAATTTTGAGCCATTCAGAATTGAACTCCTGGAGTGAACAGTGAGTTAACCTGCAGTACTACATTCTAACCACTGTGCCACCACCTCTGCTTCCATATTAAGAATCATGCTACCATTCTGTATTTATTTATTTATTTATTTATTTACAAGATTTATATACCGCCCCCCTCTCCCCGTGGGACTCGGGGCGGTGTACAGCCATTAAAAAATACAATAATAACACAATAATTAAAAACAATTAAAAAGATTAAATTAGGTGGCTGAATAATAAAAACGAGACAAGGGTTTAAAAATAATGACTAAAACCAATTAAAACCGAATTTAAAACCCCATAAAACCCTAGGCCAGACCGGCTTGATGAAATAAATAAGTTTTTAACACGTGCCGGAAGGTCAGAAGGACAGGGATGATCCTCATCTCCAGGGCTAATTTGTTCCAGAGGGAGGGTGCCCCCAAAGAGAAGGCTCGCACCCTCGGAGTCGCCAGCCATCTAGCCATGGGCAACCCAAGGAGACCCACTCTATGGGAGCGCACCGGCTAACGGGAGATTGATGGTGGCAGAAGGCAGTCCCGTAAATACCCAGGTCCCAAGCCATGGAGCGCTTTAAAAATGGTAACTAACACCTTGAAACGCACCCGAAAGACCACCGGGAGCCAATGCAGCTCGCGTAAAAGTGGTGTAACATGAGAGCTCAGAGAAGCCCCCAAAACCACCCGTGCGGCCGCATTCTGCACCAATTGGAGCCTTCGGGTGCTCTTCAAGGGGAGCCCCATTGGCATAGTCTAGGCGGGAGATAATGAGGGTGGATGTGACTGAGCGAAGCGCATCCTGATCCAGAAAGGGCCGCAACTGGTAGATCCTGGCAACGGCCGCTATATGTTCTTCTAATGACAGCCGTACGTCCAGGAGGACACCCAGATTGTGCACCCTGTCTGTGGGGGCAAGAATTTCCCCCCCCCACAGCCAGCGATGGAACTAGCTGGCTGTATTGGGGTGCCGGAAAGCACAGCCATTCGGTTTTAGCTGGATTGAGCTGAAGCCTGTTCCGCCTCATCCAACCCTGCACAGCCTCCAGGCACCGGGTAATCACTTCAACGGCTTCGTTGGGGTGGCCTGGGGTAGAAATGTACAGCTGAGTATCATCAGCGTACTGATGAAACTCTACCCCAAAGTCACGGATGATGATCTCACCCAGCGGCTTCATATAAAAGTTGAACAGCAGGGGCGAGAGCACCGACCCCTGAGGAACCCCACAGATTAGGGGCCTCAGGGTCGATCTCTGCCCCCCTGCCAACACAAATTGCGAATGGTCGGAGAGGAAGGAAGAGAACCACTGCAAAACAGTGCCCCCCACTCCCAACCCCCCCAGCCGCTGCAATAAGATACTGTGGTTGACAGTATCGAAAGCCGCCAAGAGATCTAACAGGACCAGGACAGAGGAATAACCTCTGTCACGGGCCCTCCAGAGATCATCCACCAATGCGACCAATGCCGTCTCCATGCTGTATCCGGGCCTGAAACCTGATTGGCGTGGATCTAAATAGACAGCTTCATCCAGGTGCTGGGGAAGCTGTCGTGCCACCACACTCTCAACAGCCTTCACCACAAAGCAAAGGTTGGAGACCGGACAATAATTAGATAACAAAGTTGGGTCCAGGGACAGTTTATTGAGGAGGGGTCTCACTACTGCCTCTTTCAAGGTGGCAGGCAGAAACCCCTCACTCAAGGAAGTGTTAATAATACCCTGGAACCAACCTTGTGTCACTTCCCGAGTGGACAATACCAGCCAGGAGGGACACGGATCCAGTAAACAGGTGGTAGCATTAAGCCCACCCAGCATCCTGTCCACGTCCTTGGGAGTCACAGGGTCAAACTCTCACCAGATGACCTCCCCCAATTCCGCCCCTGACCCCCTGTCCAGAGTTGCCCAGTCAGAGTCCAACCCATCCCGGATCTGAGTGATTTTGTCGAGCAGGAAATTCGAAAAATCCTCAGCCCGTCCCTGCAGAGGATCCTCCCGCACTCCCACTTCTAAAAGGGAGCGGGTCACCCTAAAAAGGGTGGCTGGGTGATTTCCTGCGGACTCGATAAACCAGAAAAGTAAGAATGCTTTGCCGCCTCTATTGCCACTAAATAGGTCCTAATATAAGACTGCAATAGTGTTCGGTCAGATCCGGAGCGGGTGGCCCTGCAACCACTCTCTAGGCGTCTTTTCCAGCACTTCATCTCCCTCAGCTCCTCAGAAAACCATTGAGCTGAGCGAGAATGGCATTGGGTCAGAGGCCGCAAGGGCACGACTCGGTCAAGGGCCCCAGCCGCCACCCTATCCCAGGTTGCCACCAGGTCTTCAACCGACTCATGTGTTCAAACACCAGGAAATGGCTCAAGCTCCATCAGGAACCTGTCCGAGTCCATCAGGCACCTGGGGAGGAACCATCGTATCGGCTCCGCCTCCCTGCGATGAGGGGGTGTGGCCTGGAAGTCCAGTCTAAGGAGCAAATGATCAGACCATGACAGGGGCTCAATAACAACATCCCCTATACCTAGATCATCCTGTCACTGTCCAGAGACAAAAACCAGATCCAAGATGTGACCCCCAGTGTGAGTGGGTCCCTAATTAGTTGGGTCAGACCCAAGGCTGTCATGGAAGCCAAGAACTCCTGAGCAATCCCTGAGGTCCCGCCAACCGAAGGCAGGTTGAAATCCCCCATGACCATCAGCCTGGGGGTCTCAACCGCCAGGCCGGCTATAACCTCGAGAAGCTCAGGCAGGGGCAAAGCCACATAGCAGGGAGCCAGGTATGTGATCAATAGGCCCATCTGAACCCCGGAACCACACTTTACAAAGAGGGATTCACATCTGGTCGTCTGAGGAAGAGTGATTTCCCTAGGACCCTGGGAATAAACCCTAGGGATTATTCCCTCCCGAATAATCACTGCAACCCCCCCTCTCCTAGGCCCTCGGCTGATGAAAAACCCGAAACACGGCCGGGCACATCTCCACCAGGGGAACACCCCCCTCCTGTCCCAGTTAGGTCTCGGTGATGACCGCCAGGTCCGCTCCCCCTTCCTCAATTAAATCATAAATGAGGGGGGCTTTAGTAATTATGGACCTGGCGTTGCATAACATCAGCTGAAGGCCCGGGGATGGGTCATTCGAACAGCCCAGGGAACAGGACATAACCTGGGGGTCAGAGCACGCCACCGCCTGTAAACAGCAGGGGAGAGCTCCCACAACATGATAAGGCCCCCTATCAATGCCATACCTGCCTCTACCACCGATCGTGCCAATAGCCATCCCCTCCTCCTCCCAGAAAGAAATCCCCATCCTCGATCTGACCACCCCCCGATCCCAAGACCTCCCGGTCATGCATAACCCCCGATCTGGCCCCTATCTCAGGTGGGATGTCCCCCAACCCCCACCTGGTTACCTTCCCTAATCCCGATAAAAATTTGGATACAAACTGGTACAAATGGGCACCACGCCCAGAACATTTCCTATGGCCATGCCACCTCTCGGGATCCCAGGATCCGTCCTTAAGGTAGACCTTTGGAAGTCTGGAGGGCCACACCAGAGAAAGGGGGACATTCCTCAAAGCCCGTAGGTCCGCAGATGAATATTTCAGCGGCCCAGCTGACCGCGGTTCCAATGTCCGGCACTGGCGATGTAAAGGCCTGGCAGGTTGAGCCCGGTCAATATGATCGTCGCATCCCATTGGCCATGACCTCCGCCAACCCCGCCGCCAACACCGTCGTCATCGAGGCTGGAACCAAGGACAGGCCCAAGGCCGCCCAGCCGCCATCTCCACCCCATCCTGTCGCCGTCGCCACCGTTGCCAACGAGGCCACTGTGCCATCGCCGCCGCTGAGGCCTCCGAGGTCAGGACCACTGTTACCAAGGCTGCTGCCGCCGCCGAACCAGGCGACATCATCAGGCCCCGTCATCATCGTCGCCGACATCGTCGCTCTCGAGGCTGCCAGGCTGCCACTTCCACCATCGCCAACAGGGCCACCGCCGCCGGGACCACCGCCATCACCAAACCAGGAGACGCCACCAGACCAGGCCACCGCCACCACTGCCACCATCATCGTCGAGGTCTCCGAGTTGTCACCACCCCCATCTCCGTCGAGGGGGCCACCATAGCCAAGGCCACCGTTGCTGGGGCCACCATCACTGGGGCCACCATCGCCAAGGCCATCGCCGCCGATGAGGCGCCAAGGCCACCGACGATCCAGCCACACGGGGCACCACAGGGGGGGCCATAGCCGGGGCCGATGCCATCATATAGCACTTTGGGCTCAGATGCATATGGTACAAATTTTTTGACCATTGTTTTTGCAAAATGTATAGTATATAATAGTGATGGATAACCTTTTCGTCATCATGTGCCAATAGTGTGTGTGCGCGTGCATGCATTCCTGCACCCATAATACATGTGACTCCCCACCCCTGCACATGTGGGCACATCCTCCTGTGCAACTTGCACCTCTGTGCATATGTGAATGACCCCTGTGTGATGTGCACCTCTGCGCATGAAGCATGAGACCCCCTGCATGTGCCCTGTCCCCTGTGCATGGACACGGATCTCCCTTCCATGCCCCACCTCCTGCACATGCACGGCAGATATCCGACAATCAGCTGGCTGGCAGGAACATGTGCGCAAGTGCAGTGGATCTGTTCCAGGCGACGGCTCGTGTGCCAGCTTTGTGTGCAACTTCCATAGGTTTGCCACCATGGGTATATAGGCACTGTTATGAGTTACGATCCAGAATCTGTAGATATTTCACCCCCATTTTCTTGTTAAATAAGTCCTCTGAATTTCACCCAATGAAACCTTTTTAAAGACTACAATAATTTCCCTTTTCTTTGCTGTGTTAGTTTTAGTGCTATTTCATTATAAGATCCATTTCTGGTTAATTGATACCTGACCTGCTTTTCAATCCTGGAATGTATAAAATCTCATTTTCTTATTGCTTTAGAGTATTGGGCTGTCTGCACTGAGGGTGGGTGGTATCTATGTTGTATGCTATTGGGTTAAGAACATAATGTTTACCATTTTTGTCTCTTCCATTACTAGATTCTTTTTAAATAAGTTTTCTTTCGTTAGTGAAAGTCTAAAGATTAAAAAAGAGAGATACAGCTAAGGAAGATAAGGCTTTACTTAAGCAAAATATTTTATTTATTTATTACATTTCATGCAAAATGTGTGAGCTATTAGATTATTGTTGCTATTGCTACTTTTTTATTGATTAAGCATTTCTGTAATCAATGTTGTTGTTCCATCATCTTGAACTGCCTGATTGGCTCTTTGGTAGTTCTGGAGTCATGGTGGTGCAGTTGTTAAAGTGTAGTATTGCAGGAGTTTGATCCTGACTTGCTCAAGATTGACTCAGCCTTTCATCCTTCCGAAGTTGGTAAAATGAGGGCCCAGATTGTTGCATTCAATATGCTTATTCTAAATCACTTTAGACCAGCGGTCCCCAAACTTGTGGCTTGGCACTCTGGCTGAGGAGAAGTTGTGCAAGCTGAGGGCTGGTGGGCACTAATGCATGTGCAACTTAAGCTGCATGTGCACTCCGGCCAGCACTCAGGTGGCCCAATTCCAAATAGGCCATTAGTTCAGAGTGCTGTAAAGCACAATGAAGTGGTATATAAGTCTATTGCTATTGTTGGAAGTTTCAGTAAAACAAGCTGCAGAAAAAAATAATTCTATATGTGACATCTTGTATTTGATCCTTAGAAATATCACGACCAAAGCCTAAACCGAATCTTGAAGAGAACTAGAAATAATAGCATTAGCACTAACAATAGCACTTAGCATTTAGACTTATAATATATACTGTGTCAGCATTCCAGCAAACCTCCATTCCAATCAGTAACTTTGAGACAAGCATAATCTCAAAAGTACCTTTATTAGAATAGCACCTGGCACATCTGTGGAATCTCGAAACTAAAGTTTCCCGGACTTCCCACAATATCCCAAACTACAATCTATCCCCTTTTCTCCCATCATTACATCACATGGACCAATCATGATCTGTCTCAGTGTAAGATCCTTTTTTCATACTGCGCCACACTTAATAACCTTGAACTAAGAAAAGAATTTTATTTTGTCTACTTAGAACTACTCAATTGAAATCACACACCCCCCCCCCAACTCCTCAGCTATGTGGCAGCATGGAATATGGCTTCCAAAGCTGACATACTGCCTCATAGTGCTTTACAGCCCTCTCTAAGCAGTTTACAGAGTCATCATATTATCCCTAAAAATATCCGTTATCATTTTACCGATTTTGGAATGATGGAAGGCTGAGACAACCTTGAGCCTTGTCCAGATCGAACTCCAGGCTGTGGGTAGAATTCGCTTGCAATACTGTACTTTAACCACAGTAGCCGCATTTTCTGAATAGAAAATTCGGAAAGGCTCAGGAAGGCTTAACGAAGCAAGGAAGAGCCAGCTGACAATGGAGGATCTCAAGCCAATGTTTTCCACATGGTGGTTTTGACTGAGGAAAAACTTAATCTTAGAAAAGAAACCCTAAATGCTTAAAGGAATGAGAAACAGAACATGGGAAAACCTGAGAAAAAAAGATTTTGGAACAGAAATGTATGACTCCAAAACCAGGCGGAACATTATAAATGCAGAGTCAGTAAGAGCTGGATAGTATATAAATTTAATAAAGTATTACCTGCTATTACATTATCTTACAGTAATATTATTGTGGGATCTCATCTGTACATATTATTGTCTTGATACATTTTGAGCAAATAAAATGTCCATGCTGCTTTTTCTTTCCATGCTGCTATCTTAAATGCAACATATGCGATCCTGATACAAAGGAGAGATCCTTCATTACATTCTAGCATTTATAACTAGCTCTTAAGCCTCCAATAGACTTCTACAGAAGTGTAATCAGTTTTATACTGGAGCTTAGTTTTAAATAATGAAAATTTTAGAGAGGTTGACATCCAAAGTTCAGGTTTTTTGGAGGAACATCACTGGACACTTTTATCTATGATATATAATTTATTTAGAAATATATACAGATGGAAGATAAGGGAAGGATTCATAATAGTAGCTCATCTATCAATTCCTGTTTCCAGTTAGATTTTTAAATCAATTCTTGATATCTCATGATATCATAAAGAGCAAAGAGTTGATATCACAAAAAGCAAAGAGTTGTTGCTTCCTATGCTTTCTATTTGAAAAGCTTAATTGCTTTAGAAAGTGGTTGGATTTGCTTCTAGATCAAATCTAGAAATGTACCTCTGGCTAGTACCTGAAAGTAAAAAACTTTGGGGTTAATCAAGACGGCAGATAGTACCCTGGCTTGTCTCCTTCTTGACTCTGAAGCAGCTTCCTTAAAAAAAAAGGCAAAATATGAGCTTTTCACATGTGCTCTGCTTTAGTGATATTTGAATATCATTTTGGGGGACAGTATTGTTTCCAGTTCAGCAGAGCCAATGATTGCTCTCAGATTCTGAATTTTCTGAAAACAGCATGAGATAGCACTTACGGCAAGAACGTGCTTAACCAAACTGAAGATCAAAGTACGAAAACGGGAGGAGGCATCCGTGATTTATAAGACATTATCAATGTTTTATCACGCATCACATTGCAATGGTGCATTAACCCTGTTATATTTTGCATCTCAAAATGTTCTAACAATTAGTCAGAGATTTCTCATTTATGTATTCCAGGTGTGACTAGTACATCTGGAGACTGAATTTTTCAATTAATACTGAATTTAAGCAACCCTCTCCACCCAAAATATGTTTTAAATAAAGTAATCATGAATTCACAGTAAGAATCTCATTTCTGAGCAATAAGAATTTAAGTGATATTTAAAGGTGTCTAATATCCTCAAATTACAATTGAGCTTAATTGTGGTGTAGGTTCTTTGTTTTTAATGTTAAACCAGGTCACATTTCAAGGGCTTTCAGGATAAAATTTAATTGTATTTTTTAGTTTTACTTATATATTGTTATTTTACTACGTCCAGAACTAAAATGAAAATTTTAATTAGAGCTAACAATTAGAATCACATACCACATTTCTGGAAATATGTATGATTTAATGTAAATCCAAAAATACCTCTGGAAAAAAGAACAAAAATAAACATTTTTCGGTAGCCAATCATGGAAAAAATATAGATAAAACAGAAAAATTTAAATAATCTTCTGTTGATAGTACTATGTGAAATCATGCTTTCATTTTGTTTTTACATTCAGCATGTGACAATGCTGGATTATATGGACATGAAATTAAAAAGATATTAAAAACTATTTAAAAAAAATAAAAAACTGTGATAAGGTATCAGCTACAAAATGATTTAATCCATATGGTTCATAGTATATCATACAACCAAGTTAATGTATTGTATATCTAGCAAAGATATACAATACAAACATATTTTATATTTACAAAGATAGTGTCAAGTAGGTATTTAATCCTTTCAGTGAAATGAAGTGGGTTAAATGTTTTTAGCTTTGGTTTTTGGATGTGGAGTATATATGGCCTATCAATATGTCACTTACACTTTCTGCAGAGTAACATGCAAATATAAACATTACTCCCTTCCTATATTATGTACTAAGACAAATTGGGATATGTTTATTGTATTGCTTTTTCTGACTGAAAGGCATCGTCTATTGCTGGCAATAAACTCATAGAGAACATAATAAGGATCATCTTCTATCTGGTAAAAATGATGCCTTTCAAAAATATTAAAAAGGCTTAAAGAAAGCCTTGTAATAAAGGCACTTCTCTTTGTTTTATTGGGTACTTATATGTAAAGGAGTGAAGAACAGATGCTGCCCATTTCAAATATCTGTCAGATGGTCACTTTAAGATTGCTCTGTTTATGTTGTAAATTCAAGATTTACAGATACCAGTTGAAGGCTAAATATATTAATGAAGGTTGATTTGCCTGACATTACATTATGATTGATGTTGGATTTCATGAGCCAGTTAATTTGGGCAAAATCCAACCAATTAATTCTTTTCCCCCTGATTGTGCTGATTGATTTAGGTTTTTATGTAAGGTACACATATTTTACAGACAGTGCATGAAGGTTTTAAGTGTGTGGGTGCTCTGATTATGTCTTCCACTTTTCTCTTTATTTTTAGACTTTGTACTGCACCCAATATTGTATCACAGCAGCCGAATTATCTACAGCTCTGAAGAAATCTTTTGTTAACCTCTAAAAACATCTAGAGTGAAGAATTTTGTCTTATTGCAGAACTTCTATAGGAGTAAAATTTATTTGAAGGGACAAATATTGCAACACAGATTTAACACATTAAGCTTAGGAAAGTGCCAGCCCTGTTTCAGGTTAGGCATTTATGAAAAAAAGACCCTCAACTCCATTTGTAGCAAAAGGTTTAGTTTTACTAAAGTCAAGTAGTTCAGTGTACACAAAGCCAGAGCTGAATATTCCTGCATAAATCCAGTGTTTTTCTCTTTTCCCAGGCCCTCTCTCCTTGGTCATCTTGTTAATGCTCAGTGGTATTCAAACTAGGTGCTTTGGTAACAATTCTAAAGTTTGACACCTCTTGGTGGGTGTTTGCATTCTGTTCTCATGCCTGGGTCCCTGAATTTTTCAACTGTTGTCTTTAGTTGGCACTTCTATTTCCTGTCATCTCCCCTCCTTATATTCCCCCAGTCCCCTTTCCCCTTTTTATGGCAGGATGACATCAAAGTAAAGTAAGGCTGAAACAGTGTGATGGCAGATCTGACAGCTTGATCAAAAGCAGCCCTGAAAACAGAACTACTCACAATAATGGATAAACTAATGTCTATGGAGATTCTCAGTCATCCAGATCATGGTTGTCCCAAAGATGCTTTATTTTTTCAAGAGGCAACTGGACTGGTTTTTCTCTGAAGACATTCTTCAGCTCTGAAGAAGCTTTTTAGATGAGAAGTGAAACATTTTCAAAGAAAGTCCAGTTGCCTATTGAAAAAAAAAAGCACTTTTGGGACCTCCTAATTATGGTTAGCAAAGAAGTAAAGTCCTTATGACAAGAATTGGCAAGACGAGGCTTGTAGAATCTCCTTTGCTCATCAGATTGGATTTATTTATTTTGGCCTAAGAAAAGTACATACACTTCAGTGACAAAAGCCATATTAAAAATGCAAAAGTACATTGGGCTTCTGAGTGGCCTTGCCACCTCTTCATACCTTCTTTAAATTTTTTATAGACAGAACTGGATAGAAACCTATCAACAAGCTAAAGCTAAAAACAAAATCAGAGAGCTCAAATTTGTGAGAGCAACCTTAACCACCTGACTGTGTTTCTGGGAGCTTGACACACAACAGACGGCAGAAAGGAAGCCAGTCCACCCTAAAAATGTCCTTAGAAATATTTTGTTATGCTCTGTTTCCCTCATCCATTCTTCTGTAATTTCCTACTCAGCCAAATAAATAAAGCATTTAAGTGCTACATTTTGGTTTGGTTCTTAAACAGAGTTTACAAAAGTAGCATTAGGAATATAGCTTGCTGTGCTAAGAAGGAATAGGGAAGTATGAGTAAGATCTACAAGTCTTTATAGTCTCCGCTGACAAAGATGTTGGTGCTAGCACTGATGGTGTTACCTAGTTTGGTAATGAAATGTTTGCAAGAAAAGCACCAATCTCAGAGAGCACCAAGAACCTCAAAGTGTTGTTGCTATATCCAGAGAACAGACATGGTGGGTATATCCATGAACTAGTGCAGGATATCTCAGAGCTAATCTAATAGAATTAATTCTCATAAACTCTTGAACTGGATTTTAACAAGGAGGTCTATGTTTATGGGCTTTAACTTTTAATATGGGTAGCCTGAGAATAGAGTCACAGTATGGGCCTATGAACATCCTTTATAATGGAGTTCAAAATGTTTAGTGGTTAATTGAATCTTCAGTGGATTCATTGAAAGTTGTGTGGGCAGAAAAGGGAAAGTTTTATTAGTCAATCCTGGCATCAAAATTGGGCACAATACTATATTCTTTTATTTACAAGAATGCTTTGCATCCATACAGACCTCGTAGCTATTCTTAGACAACGAAATATTCTAAATCAGTATTTCTCAAGCTTGGCAGCTTGAAGATGTATGGATTTCAACTCCCAGAATTCCCTAGCCAGCAAAGGAATTCTGGAAGGTGAAGTTCACACATCTTCAAGCTGCCAAGCTTGAGAAACACTGTTGTAAATGTTCAGAAAACTCAGTTTTTCTTTTTTAAGAAAAAGGTCGGGAAAACTGGAGAACTATGAAATATCCTAAGGGCATAATTAGAATGTTAAAGACTATTTTGTAACATGCAACATCAAGAAGAGCAGCCATTTTGTGAATAGGCAAGACTAAGGCAATCATTTTGTAAACTGTGATATATCCTCAAAAATTCAAACTTCCTTACCAATACCTCAAATATACTCTGCATTAAGTGCTTGAATTTATTTTTGTCCATAGAAATGTTCAATTTTTTTGTTCTGTACTTGACCCCTAGTTTTTTGCTTACAATTGTTTAAAAAGTGTACATATCCCCTACAAGATTCAGCTTCTTTTTTAAAAAAAAAGATAATTTAAAACCCTGCAAAGATCCTTGCCTTCAAGAACCACTACTTTTAACATATTGTACTAGATATACCAAGGGTTATGTCCAGCTATACAGCAGCCTTTTTCCTGTAATGTTTAGAATTATTTATTCGTCTAAAAATACAAATATTTCACAGATATTGCTCAACATAAAACACTGAATACATAATTCAGACTTGCAGCTTTTGAGATTTATTTTTCCAACAAACTATAAAAGAATGCCAACATGCTTGCAAATAATTACAGGATTGCTTTCTATCTCTGGTTTAACAGATGCAGCAATGTCTGATTTCTCACTCCTGCATACAGTATTTGCCTCTCCCAGATTCAAGTATATTGGATCCAGAATTAAAATATCAGTTCTGTTCGTCACTACCTAACGGTGCATTTAAATCTGAATGGATGCCTTTTTATTTGCAAATTGTAACTGCCGAATCTATTCAGGACTTAATGAGTTTCATAGATTCAGTTGTAATTGAATCTTCAAGCCTTTCTGAATTGGCCAGCATATTCACAAGAGCTCGAGTTATCATAAAGAGCACTATTAGAAGAGGAAACAGTTGGATATTTAACAAGAGTCAGAGGTCATAGGGTTTGAGAACAGTTGTCCTATATTGGTGCTATTTCTTTGCCAAAGCTGTGTGCTTACATCTTGAATAGGTGGTTGTAAGTAATTTATAAACTTGATCCATTTTATTCTAAGTTTTTTTAGAAAAGGAAGTGAGATGAAGCAAATCTACTTTATATTAATACCAATCATGATGCATGCCCATATCTATCATTTGAAGATATCCTTGCTTCTATCATATAGCAATAGCACTTAGGCTTACATACTGCTTCATAGTGCATATCCACTCTCACATCACTTGCAGCCCTCTCTGAGCTGTTACAGAGTCAGCATATTGCCTCCAACAATCTTGGTCATCATTTTACCCACCTTGGAAGGACTCCTGGCAGTGGAATGCAGAGTTAACCTGCAATACTGCATTCTATTCACTGTGCTACCACAGCTGTCATGTTTATATTCCATTTCATACATTGTGAAAGGTAAACTTCTCATCTCTTTCTTTCTAAACATCTTCTTAGCTTCTTCCATTTATAACTTCTTCCACTCAACCTGTTCACACATCTTTTGTGTATTTGTCTAGCAGTTAGATTCTTATTCATTCTCTCTCTAAGAACAAGCCATTTCAATGTACTTTTGTTCTAATCACTCCGTTTTGTATTTAGTTCACCAGTTCACTTATTCAGTACCTATTCATTCTGAAGCTGTGTCTTTTTGTGCATACTTATTCACAATTCTGTTGTTTAACATGTCACAAACATTCCCATTCACATCACTTAAATAACCATTTTGCAGTCATTCCATTTTCATTCTAATTTTTTCCCCTTTTCCCTTTCCTTGCATGTACATTTTATTTCTAAGGATTGCTCCTAATACTGTCAATTAATGATCTGTCCAAAATCAGAGCATCTCATATTCTTCTCTGTATCTCATTCTTTCATTAAAATAAAACAAAAAACTGTTCCATTCATCCATTCATATCACTCAGAAAAATATATTATTTCATTCATTCATTCACTCACTCACTCATTATGCTATGTATTTTTCCTTAAAACTCATTTGTTTCCTTTATTATCACTTAACTGACAACTGTCATCATCCTATGGATTTTTAGTTTTAAATACATCCACAAAAATACTGACTACTGCTATCTGTCAAAAGAAGGAAGGATAGGGTGAGCCTGGAGTCCAGTGTTTTTATTGTTCCATGTCTTTTAGAATGATGGTTGAGGCACCAGTTAATGATTATCATGATTATATATACAAAACTGTGACATCCCATTTTTTTTAAAAAAAAAATAGCATTGGCCTTCATATGCATCACATTCTTCCCCAAAATCTCAGATGTCATAATGAATCGATGTGGTATATCTGCGAATCCAAGCAGTGTGGTCTGTTGTAATTGACAGATGAAAATTTTATCAATGTATTCTTGTTATTATTTATTATGATGATGATGCAGCCCAAGATTTTTCAGTACAGCACCCAGCATGCTGAAAAGCACTGGGACCACCATGTCTGATTTATTCATAATCTTTCAACTTTGGTTTTCAGTTCTTAATACATTGTGAAAAGTGGGGAAATTATATTTCATTAGCACTCTTTGCTGTTTGATAGGCAAGGTCACTGAAAGTCAGAACATAGCAATGACAAATAATCAGGGTGACAATGAGTCATTATTAATAAGAATAAGCATTGTGGTTTGTCACACACTCATCCAGATTTGGCGTTTTTGCCCACCATGTCCTGGAATAAGCAGATGTTGTTAAAGATATCATTGCAGGATTTAAGCTGGTCCAATTGCCTTTTGCAATTGACTTACAATTACTATTGGATTTATTATTATTTTTTGCTTTCTTTTGTCAGACACATTCTACTTCTATGTGTAAATCTTTGTATTTTGTAATTTACCCCCAATTCTTCTATTTTGCTATCTCTGGGTATTGCAATGTCCACTCTCCAGATTTGATTTTTTTTTTGGTCTTTCTCATCAACAATTGTCAAGTCTGTGGCACATGCTAGTTTGTTTGAATTCTAAAGTCCCAAAGCACTTTAGCGACTTCATTTTCTATTACTTTGTCTAGTTTGAGGTCGCATCTGTTCTTGCTTGCAGGTAAATAGTATTTCTTGCAGATATTCCAATGCATCCTTGTTGCTATTTGTCATGTTGTTGTTTGTGGTCATTCTTTGTGATCCTGTTGCAGAAACTGTTTCATCAGCCACTTTGCAGAGGCAGCATTGTCTGTTTGTTGTTGTCTTATTATTATTATCTGCCCTGAGTTGTATTTCCAGTCTTTTGAGGTAGGGGATGGGGTTAAGTGATAAATTGATCACTTAACCCCTTTCCCTGCCCCAAAGGACCAGAAATATGGTCTTCACTCATTCCAATGATATCATAATACTCCCCTACAAGGCAACATTTTTAGAAGATAATTTTAGCCTCTGGCTGTAAAAATAGGACTCACCTTTGTATTAAAATAACTCACTATATGCTTGGGCATTTTACCTAAAAAAATTCTTTGAAGTATTTTTGTAATGAACATATGAATAAATGAAGAATTTAATAAAACAAACCATCAAGTCCTGTGATTTTGGTACACTTAATAAAACTAAATTATGAGTTGGATTACATTTTTACATGTGGATGTTATCTAAGTGGGTAAAAGTAGTAACCCTATGCCTTTGCCATTATATATACTTGCCATTTTCTTATAAATAATGACTTATTAATGAATACAGCATATGCCATATTGACTAACATATGTCAAGTTCTGTTAGATGCATTCAAGGTTACTCTACTAACAAGGACCATAGGATTCTAGTCCCAATTGAGCTGAAGGATTCATCAAAGTTTATTTAGTTCAAGTAAATATAGTTCCTTCTGTAGGAAGTTAGCATCCACCCCTGACTTTCACTGAAGGAAATAAGTCTAGGGTTGGATTCTCGATGTTTTGTGATAACAAAAGAATTCTCAAGATCTCTTCTCAAAACCAACTTTAGAACAGCGTTGTCAAACTCCCTGCCCATGGGCCAGATGCATCACATGATGGCCACGCCCATGCCTGGTTAAGTGAAGGGGAAAAAAGTTCTCATATGTGACGTGACGCTGCCGTGATGTGTGAGTTTGACATCCCTGTTCTATAAGAAATCACTTAAGAAAATAAAATGGGATACTGAGCATTATATTAGGTTATGAAGATTTTCTTATACCTTAAATACTTACAGGGGTAACTAATATTGTTAGTTTTCTTGACTTATTAATACAACTGAGTATACTTGTGATGAGAAGAACATGACTTTACCACTTTCTTTCAGATCACGATATGTTGACAATTACTTTTCCAGGATCACGCTAAGCCCCTGGCTCGGTCTTTGCCATGCAGTTTTTCAGAAACAAACAGAACTGTTTCCTACTGATGTTTTTGCCACAGCTTCTCTGGATCTATCTGCTTTTAAGGGAGCCATTCCCCCTCCTCCTTTTAAAGATCTGCAATTGTCAGTAATTGCTTGCTTGACAGTTTTGGAGTTATTTTAGAAGAAAATAGGATGGGTTCCTCTGTAAGTCAAAGAAAGAAAATGAGTAACATTTTGAATTAAAGTAAGCTGTCTGCTCTGCTTTTGCAAACTAGCTTTTTCTTCTTGTGAGTGATCATTGAGTGGGAAAGATGGGGCTTGACAAAAGAGGCACTACCAGGTCAGCTGAAATCTGCAGATGAAACCATTGGATGTGATTTATGGTCCTGGGCATCTACGTGAGGGAAGGTATGGAGGGAAATTGTTTGTGTTATTATGTTTTTGTCTAAACAAATGTTATGATACATTTGGATCATGTGCTGCTAACAGAAGCTGCATGAGTCCTGTCATTTGTGTGATGGTGTTGTGATTTCTAATGGATATCTGTGTGACAAATGTCAGCTCTTATATACCTAATTTAACTGACTTCTCCCACTAGAACATAGAATAACAGAGTTGGAAGCAGGGGTGGGATTCTACAAGTTAGCATCTATTTGCTAGAACTGGTTGTTAACATTCTAAGCAGTTCAGAGAACCGGTTGTTAGAAGAAATTACTGGCCTAATCCTGTAAGGAAGGCAGGAAGGAAACATTCTGGTGTTGCTTACAGAAACTGCCTGTCCCTTAACCCTTATTACATTCTTGGCAGGATAGACTTCCTGTCTCAGCAACTTCTCTGGAGTTTTTTTTTCTCCTTTGCTGGTACTTTGCTTGTGTGGAGTGACCATTCAAAGTTACAATGGCACTGAAAAAAGTGACTTATGGCCGTTTTTCACACTTACGACTGTTGCAGCACCCCCACAGTCATGAGAGGCCAGGCGAGGAGATGCGTGGCTTGATGTGAGTGATATTGAGTTGGCCATGCCCAGCCAGTCACATGACCACTAAGCCATGCTCACCAACTAAGCGACGCCCACAGAACTGGTTGTTAAAAATGTTGAATCCCACCCCTAGTTGGAAGGAACCTTGGAGCAGCAGTGGGATCCTACCTGTTCCACTACCGGTTCAGCACACACCTAACACGCGCGCACCTAACACTCACGTAACTTTGCCCACACCAGCTGAGGGCTGCAGTGCCAATCAGCTGAGACCATAAAGAAGAGAAAAGCACAGGGGCAGGTGGGAGGGCCAATCCTGCGCTTTTCCCTTCTTCCTCCTCTCAGCTGATCGTTGGCTTTTTTTCTCCTCTCAGCTGATGTGGGAGAATTTTTTAACTTTTTTTACTTTGACTCAACTGGTCCAAACCGGTAACATACCACATTGCCTTGGAGGTCTTCTAGTCCAACCCTGTGCTCAAGCATTTCAGACAAGTGGCTGTCCAGTCTCTTCTTAAAAACCCTCCAGAGATGGAGCTTTTAATAGATGACAGTGAGTTCAATGCATTACCCAGCCAACACTGATATTAAAGCCTGTGCTCATTACTATTTTATTATACCTAATGATGTTTGGGCCAAATGGGTAGTGGCTGGATAAAAATGTGACAAATAAATAAACAGACAAAATATGCTAGATGCTATACATTGCTAGGGAAAGGGATCACAGGCTACTTTAAAGAAAACAAGTCTTTTAAAAAAATAATTCATTCAAGCTATGACAACACAATATTCTATATCTATGGAGATTCTCAGTCATCCAGGTCATGGTTGTCCCAAAGGTGCTTTTTCAAGAGACAACTGGACTTTCTGGTTTTTCTTTGAAGACTTTTTGCTTCTCATCCAAGAAGCTTTTTCAGAACCAGAAAGTTCAGTTGCCTCTTGAAAAAAAAAATCTTTGGGACAATATTCTATGATTGTATTGTGTAGTGTGCTACTGGGATGATCAGTTGGTTGGATGCAAAAGTAAAAGGAAGAAGAGATATTCTATACAGTTGGGTCTTTGGTGCTCTCTGGGCGTTGTGATTTTCTTTCAGATGTTTCATTACCAAACTAGGTAACATCATCAGTACTAAAAGGGAGTGGGGTTTGGTCTTATTTTTCAACTGCCCTATCTTATTATTCCTTCCTGCTCTTATTATTTTTCAGCAGAGAAGAGAGGAAGCAAAAGGGAAACAATTTGACTGTACATGCCATAAAAATGGTATCTCTTTTGTCCCGATAAGTTTCTTCAGAGAAATTAAACAGGCATCAAATTGACTTTGTAGCTTGGTTTCCAGCTGATATTCTCTTTAACCAAACTAATACTAAATGCATGATTTAGAATTCAGTCCTTGTCGTTCAAGGGGATCCTCAACTTTATTGTTGAGCCCTCTTCCTTTCTCCCCCCATCTCCAAAAAAATAAAAAATGAACAAGGAAGCCAAACCAGTTTGTATTCAGATCAATAGTTATATTTATTTATTTGCTTTTTATTCTGCCTTTGTTACTATATAAGTAATTCAATGAACCATTAGAGTGAGGACACAGGGAATGTTGTGAGTCTCACCCCTGAGGGAGATATGCCTGGTGGGACCCAGAAGAAGGGCCTTCTCTGTGGTGCCTCCCTCTCTCTGGAATATCATTCCCCCAGAGATTAGAATGTCCCCCTCTCTACCACTCTTCTGAAAGGCACTGAAGACCTGGTTTTGCCAGCGGGCCTAGGAAACCCAGAGAGGGATGGAGCCCATCAAATGATCTGCTATCATCAGGGCAGGGGGTGGGAGTTGGGTTTTTATTTTTGTTTTTCCCCCACATTTTGTTCTATTGTACTTTACTAATTTATTTGATTCTTTTTGTTAGTTTTTATTGTTTTTTATTTTTATTTTTTGCTTTAAATATGGTTTTACATTGTGTAAGCCGCCTCGAGTCACCATGGGCAAATAGGCGGCAATATAAATTAAATAAATAAATAAATAATTCAAGGTAGTAAACGTACTTAATACTCCTTCAGCCTTCTATTTGCTCAACAGCAACAACTTTGGCTCGTAACATATTGAATCAGGAAAAGGAGGAGCATGGTGTTGATATAATTTGGTGAATGTATAATTTTTGACTTCTGCAAAATGGCTCTCAGTATTTATTGCCAAGGCTGAGGCAAAAAAGTTTACATAGACATAGCTATAATATGTTAGCTGATAGCATATTATGTGAAACTTTCATTCTCAGTGCAAAGGCATATTTGAATCCATTCCTTTATGTTACTTCTGTAAATACAAATACTATATTTAATTAAACATGACTAACAGAGAAAACTTTTGTGGTTACTGCAACACCATCCTCAGGCTCACATTGATTTTATTAGCTTTTGAAATCCCTTCTTTAGGCTATAGGGGCAAGTTCACAACCATATAGAAAAGGGACAGGTTGTTGCAATTACACAATACTGTATTATTCGGATCTCTCCTGATCCCTTCTATCCTTCCCCATTCCCGAGGATGCCAGTGATTTGCTGACTTCATAAAGTAAAGTCTGTCCAGTTCTATCTGAAGTTTGGAATATGAACAAAAGGACCTTTTTATATTAAAAAAAATATTCAAACCTTTTTTTGGAAAAGCCTTTAAAAATAGCACAGTACATTGAAAATCAAGAGGCTGCATCAGTATTACATGAAAGACACTTGCAAAGTTATATCATTCTCATAACAGCCGTGTTTCTCTTCAGGAAAGCCCTTGAATTCAGTGTAGAAACCATAACAGCTGGATGAGGGAAATCAACAAGGAAGGGAAGGGAATTCAATGGAGTTACTGCTTTTAAAAAACATTTTGGTTGAGGCAGCCAGATTTGGAGCTTTACTGCAGGAAAGGAATCAGTTTCAGAATATGAGATACTCAGAAAGTGGTTACATCAGCCAATATTGCACGATTGCCCGTTTTCCCCTTCCCTCCCTCCTTTTCTGGCATATCCATATCATTTGCACGTTCAGCTTAAATACATTTTTACTCATGTTCTGAGCAAAGCAAAATAATCCCCATTGTAAGCATTTAGCAAGAACACAAACCACTAAAATGAGAAATAAAGGGAGACCATAGAAGGAAAAAAATCCCCAGCATGTTCTAAAGTGCTTTGGTGCTAATGTCTACCAACTGGAGTTTGCTGCTAACATCTGGCCTGGTATGGAAACACTTCTTCTCTTCCTACCTGTGGCTCTTTCCTGGGCCATCAGAAACCAATCGTTTATCTTGGCAATGAAAGCTAATTTCCATGGGCCTAATGGCTGTGGCACAGTGAGCTCCAAGATACAATTACAGAGAGCAGACAGAGTAAATCTAAATTCAGTTTACAACAATTACGGCAGTCTATGGGATCCTTGCTGAGCCAATCCAAATGAACTTATAATGAAAGTTTGCATGGTTTGCAAGGACTTCCACGATCTGATTTTGGAACAGTTGCTCTGTTTACCAGTTTCTGACAACACCCATTTAGCACCACAGGTGTATCAAAACATGAAATAAAATGCAAGAAGGTACATACAGTATTTTTTTTTAAAAATTGTATTATGGACTGCATCCAATCTGCTTCAATAAGGTACATAGCCTTGCAGAAATATATCACTTTGTCTCAATGCCGTGAAACAGCTGGTGGGGTTATAATGCCTCAGCTGACTGCTTTGTCATCAGCTACTTTTTACGAGTGGAATAAAGTAATGCAGCTGCTTCCTTCCGCCCCTCAAAAGTGGGGTGTTCCAGGGTTTTCCAAGTAACGGTTGCTCAAATCTTTGCTCAAATCTTTGCTGCAGCTAATGATTCCTCCAAGATCTGCTTAACCTCATTAGATGTTTACAAAAAGTCTTTCTTTGAGCCTTTTGTGCCAATTATTTGTATCAGAATTTTCCTGTGGGGTAATTATGTTCTTTAGAAGGTCATTTGGTTTGTCACTTGTGGGCATCAGTGCTAACAAAGGCAACTGCAAACCCTCTTTACACAATTGTCATTTGAACAGAAACATCTAAAGCTCTCTGTCTCAATCGCAGCCCAACTCAGAAACCCTGCCTAAGTATCACAATGTACTTCATGAGCTTCAAAGATGATGAATGGGGATCTTCTTAAATCACCATTGATGCTGATCAGGTTCCCATCCCCATTTTTGATTCTGTAGTAGTGTGACAGTTATGACATTTTGAAATTCTAGTGTAAAAGCTAATCATGGTAGGTATCTCCTAGTCCACTGGTGTCAAACACAGCATGTCGCATTGCCATCATGTGATGTTTCACGACGTTTTTCCCTTTGAGGAACTGGGGTGGGCATGGCCTGTGCATAATGCATCCGGCCCATGGGCACCAGTTTGACACCCCTGTCCTATGCCAAGCCCCCATTATTGTAAAGGGGATATAATTCAATGAATGTCTAAAATACCAATCAAAGCCCATTGAAAACTCATTGGAAGTAATGAGAGCAATGAAAATGAAAGATTAAAATAAATGCTAACCACAAAGTAAATATGGAGTGGATTCTGAAAGCAAGTGAAGGTGATCGCAGGGATAAAACACATGAAGACAAAATCCCCCCCCCCAAATTTTTTTTTTCCAATTTCATTGTACACATGTTGTGCATTGATAATAAAGTTTGACTGATTTGAAATGAAAAATCACAATAAAGAATATTGAAAGTGTGGGATGATAACCTTTAAGTATCTTTTTCCAGTCCATGAACAAAATAAAATAAATGCATTTCAGTTATAATAGAAGTACAGGTAGTCCTCAACTTAGAACAATTTATTTAGTGACTGTTCAAAGGCACTGAAAAAAGAGACGTATGGACATTTTTCACACTTATGACCGTTGTAGCAGGCCTGTGGTCACATGATCAAAATTCAGATTCTGGGCAGCTGATTCATATTTATGACAGGTTGCTGTGTCCTGGGGTCATGTGATCCCCTTTTGTGACCCACCAAAGTCAATGGGGAAGCTGGATTCACCTAATAGAGATATGACTAACCTAACAACTCCTGTGACTTATTTAACAACTGTCAAACGAAAAGTTGTAAAGTTGGGAAAACATTTTCAATCTACCTTCTGTAAAACCACCATGCTTAGAAATTTGTATGTGCTTCTCTGAAGCCATTGGCTTGTGCTTTATCTCAATTCAGAAACATTTTGTCAACATTTCAGACAGATCCATATCACCTGCATGAGTGGGCTCCAGAAAGAGGATGGGATCCAGAAAGAGTCCAAAAGGTTGGAAGACTAAACCTCTGGTCCTGCTGAGTGACCCAGATTGGATCCTACATAAATAATTTGTCTCCAGTGCATGATTTCTCAGTGTACTGATAGACTAGAACTTGGCTCATCCCACTCCTAGTCCAACATTATACTACACTGCTTCTTGTTATTGTTGATTATTGCGTTCCACAGTGCCATAACAGGTATCTGAGCATAGTTAATGAGAATGTCAGAAAAATTGTTCTATTCCTGAATCAAACCCTTGATCCCTCCAGTTTCTTGACTATCATCAGCTCTATCAAATCTATGTTCACCCTGACATACAAATTCAGACCTGTTTAAACTATTAAAACATAATCTATTGCATAGTAGACATACCTCTACCATCTTCCCCTTATACAACAATAAATACAATAGTTAAAAATACCTCAATATCTCTTTCATCTGACTAGATAATACTACAGATCAATTGCTATAGCTAACTGCAAATTGTTAACAGTTAATGGAATGACAGAGCATGTTCCTTTGGGCAATAATTCTTGGAATTGTAAAGCCTTTACAACTTAACACTTGAACTGTTTTACATCTTCCTTTAAGCAAAGGTTTTAGTAACCAAGCAAATATAGGCACAGTTGCATATTGAAGTAAACATATTAAAATTAACTGATTATAAAAGAAACACGTGCGTTTGGCCAATTATATGCAAGGTGATAGATCTTTCCCTCAGGCAGGCTCATTCTCATTTTGTTCATTTTATTTGCATTCCATTCTTTTACTTTTACTTCAGGTTGTTCAGGATAGACTTTCTGATCCTTGTAATAACCTCTAAGTTTGATTGAAAGTGAGTCACTTATTTGAAATGACTCAGATGCATGGCAAAATTGGAATTTATGAATCCTGGTATCTCTGAATCCCAGCCAGCCTTGTGCTTTTCCTGATAGGGCAAGGGAAGAAAAACGTTGCAAATAGCTGAGGGCTATTGCAGGAGGAAAATCAATGGGCAGTGAAGATTTGCAGCAATTTCTCTGCCCTCAAAATTCCAGCAAATGACTTATTCCTAGGTATTATCCTAGGACCATATAACCATTCTGATCCAAACAGCAAAAACACATCTTGAAATGTAGAGGGGGACAATGGAAGATCCCAGGACCCATTGCACCTTCCCGAGATCCCCCACAAAAAGTGTTCCAACTTCTTCCCAAGGCAGCCATTAATCCCAAATCTGAGCTTTTAAGTTTCTTTTACCCATGACATGACATTGATAAGAAGAATACTTTGATATTTGGGATTTTAAATATATAGTACCCAGGAAGGGAAGCGGAAGGGAAGGATAGAGAGAAAATGAGAGAGAGAATAATCTTATACTGTAATTCTATACATGACAATATGGATAAAGTATTCTATATATTTGTTTCTAAAATATAGTAAAGGGTCCTTTAAAATAGAGCCATCATTTTCTTTCTGAAAGCATGTGCTCTTCTCCCAGAGGAAGAGACCTGTTTTCACTCATTAGAGAAACACCCCCTCCATGTTCTCCTCCTCTTCTGCATCCTAATGATGAGATGGGACAGGCCTAGCATTGCAATTTTCATCCCTCCACATGCTGCAGCACTCTTGTCCCAGGAGGGACCATGGATTAACGAAATAATTTGGTGCCTCACTGGCTGCTCTGTCAATTCTCTTTCTAAAACCTGGCCAGTAAAATGACTCATTGAACAGCATGGAGGTTCACCTCACATTCAATTACATGTGCCTGAGGCAGTGTGTGTAAGAAGCCAAAAGGGAGAGGGAGAGAAGAAAGAAATGAGCCCCCAATAAATTTACATTCTACCTTCACTTTTGCCCTCCTTGCATCTTATAGTGCCAACTAGCTGAGAAGGCAGCTTAGGGGAAATGGTATATCAGCAGGACATCAGAATAACAGAATAACAGAGTTGGAAGGGACCTTGGAGGTCTTCTAGTCCAAACCCTGCACAGGTAGGAGACCCATTTTGGACAAATAGCTGTCCAACCTCTTCTTAAAAGCCTCCAGTGATGGAGCACTCACAACTTCTGAAGGCAAGCCATTCCACTGGTTAATTGTTCTCATTGTTAGGAGATTTCTCCTTAGTTCTGGGTTGCTTCTTAGTTATAAGGTTACATCATTCTGCTGCTCTGAGAAAATGTTAGCAACCTGGAGTCTCGGTGAAAGATGGAGCTAAAATAAAGAACACCAATCCCTAAGGTGAACGGAGGAAACATCTGGGAAAGCTTGCAAAAGGCAGCAGTAGAAAATTCTGTGATGGACCCTCTACCAATAAAGTTCTCTAGATCTTCAGAGGACACAGCATGATTTGTCTTCAGATCCATTCCAAAATAGAAAATTGAAGTGACTTTTCTTCATCGCCTCCCCATAATAGGTAGGAGGATTGGAAGAAAAGTGGTAGCAGCCGAGAGTTTTTTTTTTTTTTTTTAAAGATGTGCCCATGTTTACCATGGGTTTATCAGCAAGTTCCTTTCTAAATCAAGAGAGCAAATTATTGGTTCATGTGCATGGATCTCATTAGACTGAGGGACACGCATGGGAAGAAAATGTGGCAAAAACATAATCTTAAAGCAAATATAGATTTTTGTGTGTGAGACAGAAAGAGGGTGGGGGAGGGAGAGAGAGATATTTAGTTGAATCAAATTTATCATCCATGGCTGGCTGGCTGGCAAATATTTCAGATATTGTTTGAATACCGGCCAATGTCAGGTGGCAAGAGATAATCTTTCCATCGCTTTTAAAGCAATCATGAACTCACTGTCTCAGAGCTATCTCACACATGCGCTTCCCTTCCTGCACACCTAGCAACTGCCTTTTTTGCATTATGTGATTCACTGCCTGGAAGCTAAAGTTCTGCTAAATAAATAAATAAGCACATGAAATAAGTGGTTGCCATAGGAATTAGAACACCGTTTAAAATGATGGCTCTTGGCGAGTACTGCTGCTGCTGCACAGAGGGCGTCATTTACATTCTGGGTGGATTGGTGGGGGGGAATGAAGTTTGAAGACGCCGAGTCAGACAATGGAAATTCTGTGTCATTTTCTCCAGAGGCCAGCATAAAGCCCATGAACGAATGGGTTCAGGCCCATGCTGTTTGCTAAAGCTCAGGCAGTTCCCCACATGAAACGCCTGCTAAATGGTTCCTGTGCAGCAGAGGGAGCCAGTGGCGGTGAACGATCCTCATGGCATCAGAGCATCTTTCATCCTGGGGGAATTATAGCCTGAATAGTTTCTTTACACCATGATGTCCCTGTGGATTTAATCAATCAGCTGGATGTCTTTCCTAGGACGGAATCTCAGGCTGCTATTGATGATACTGCTGCTGCTGAGGCTGCATCATCTGGGAAAGACTTTGAAACATTCGGGCAAATCAGAAACAGCAGAAGGAAACACTTTAGTAAAATGCATAAGCTACCTTTTCCATGTCACCTTTCAGCTGCTCTGTGAAACTTCTTGTATCAGTTCTACAAGCAACTCAACTCAGTCGATTGAGAGCCAATAAAAAGCTAGTTTGGGCAGATCTCAGTAAAGGAGAATATTTGTAGCTCGAGATTGAAATGAGGGGTCCTGGGTGGCCTCTAAGCATGGCTGTCTTCTTGCAGACATTACATTACTTGAACTAGGTAACATCATCATTGCTAGTCAATTGGCAGTGCAGGAATAGCGGCAAAAAAACAGCCAAGTTCAGAGACCACACAGGATTCCTCAGATCTCAAGCCTGTGGGGTCAACTCTTCTTTCTAATAGAATCCAATCAAACATGGACTGGGGGGGGTGGGGTTGCATGCATGCATCATTGGATTATTGGATTTCCATACTGCTGCAGCCAAAGATTTTCAGCATTTGTGTGCATGACATGAAGAGGTTGTTTTGATGCCATTGCCATTGGTACTGGATGCCTATGCAAACAGATGCAAAATATAACTCATTTAATTGATTGATCGATAGGCTGCCTTTTTGCTGGAAATAAACTGGAGCAACAAAACTTTGTCATCCCCACTTCTGTGCCAAAAGGGAATAAAATGAAATGAAGCAACATGCTAGCAATTCCTCTCTGCTTTTGATGGAATATAGGCTGTGCTTTTTTACTGATCTACTGTGCGCGCGTGCTCTCTCTCTATAAGCAGATGCTATACATGGATGGTCATGAAGCTACTAACAGTATGTCTCAGTTGCATTTAAAAGCCTCTCGCTAGCTGTGATAGTAAAACAACATGCATCCTGGCAATTTTCAACTAGATACTAGGGAAAATTGAGAAATACATGCAGGGAAATGAAAGTTTAAGTTTAATTCTGAATAAAAGGATGAAAATGTCAGAAAGTATGAATTCATGTCATTTATTGACATGACAAAAAAAAAAAAGGAAGCAGTAAGCCGGTGATAGTTGTTATGTTATGCTGCAGTACAGAATACTAATAACTGAAGACCAGAATTTAACTTTTTGAAAAATTGTGAATAAATGTGATTCAGTAAGAAGAAAAAAAATATATCTATTAGGTCATGTCAGTGATGAATGGGAATAGTAGGAGGATGTACAGATAAAATGACAGGGCCACTTGGAATTCTAAGAGAAAATAAGAATAGTGAATTCTGGTGAATATCTTTTTAGAAAATACCTTTGTTAAGTATAAGTTTCTTTATTCTTAAACATGGCAATGGAATACATAGAAAAGTTTCTGATTATGAACAAACCATTATTTGATATTATTAAAAGTGGATCTTGGGAGAAATGAGAAAGGGGATAGTGAAAGAAATGAGAATAAAAGTAAAATGACTGCAAAAAAAGAAAGAAAATATGAATCCTGAATGAAAAACAATTAGAAGGCCGCATCAGAATAAATGAAAAGAGAATACAAAGAGGATGTGGGAGCTGCTCGAAATACAGTGGAAAGAATTATATTATGGCAATTTGCAGAGTAAGCTAATGGGGGAATATGAAAAAAGAATGCTTAGGAAAATGCTGAAAGAGACTGAAAGTGAAAAAAATGAATGCAAGGCAATGGTTGCTGTAACAATGAGAGAAAGATAATGATGTTTGTATATAAAAAAGGTAGCTACAGTGAATATACTCAAAAAGAGCAAGGGGTGGTTAAGATTAAAAGAGGGTAAAACAGAGAGTGCCATTGGTGACATTGTTGGAAGTGGATGAAACTGGCTAAACAAGGAGTCTTCAGCAGAATGAACAGAATTAAAAATAAAAGAAGTGAAATTCTTTGAATGAAACCAGGGAGGAAGCATTTTAGAGACAGTTGCAATGTCTCAATGAACACCCAATTATAGAAAGACATATAAAGGGCCTTACAAAAAGAGGTGTCAGGCTTTGAGTTGCCACACCAGCAGTGCATAATCCTGAAGAGAATTCTTACCTCACATGACATCTGCTGTGTCTTGCTGTATAAATGGGGTATAGTATCATCCCATCAGTGTGACTGCATGATCTCATCTCAAACTGTAGATCACACTGTGGCCAGCTATAAGCTGAGGGCATATACCAGTTCAGTATCTGATATTTTCCCCCATATAATTGTTGCTGTGCTTCATTGGTTAGATGGCCTTGACATTGGTATTTGAAGATGGATCTTTTAAACATTTATATTGTTTGTGTTTTATTAATGTAAGTGAAATGTTAATATAGATTTATTTCTAGTCCATGTATGATATACCATATACCAAATAAATAAAATAAATAAATAAATAAATGAATGAATGAAAGAATGAATGAAAGAATGAATACATAAATAAATAAATAATTAAATAAGGCATATTCAGTATGTGTATGGTTATAAAATGTTTCAGAGTGAACTGAAAAGTTAGAGCCCCACAAGAAAAAAGAAGTGGAAAAGTAATGAATGCAGAGAAGATGTTGAAAAAGAGAAAGTTAGATGGTCTAACTGGATAAATGTAGATGTGTTCTGCTTATGACTAACAGCTGCTGAATGTGTGCCTGATCTTACCGTTCACTACACCAAGAAAAGGGTGCAAAAATGAATATTGTAATAAGGACTGACTTTTTAAGCGTGCTTGGAATGATATTTGGCAGGATTGAAAGGGTGTAAAAGGTAATAATGAGCAAAATTGGAAAGTGCAGTGGAGTTAAACACAAACAAAAAAGTGTCCAGACCAAATAGTTGCTCTTTGATGCATTGAGAAATGAGCCAACGTGAGAAGGAAATGTGTTGTAGGATTGTCTCTGTGACTATGTAGGACAGATGGGGAGAAAGCTAACCACCAGATTGCAAGTACACAAGTGAGCAGTCAGACGAGGAGACCCAAACTCATTGGTAGTCCACATTGCAATAAACAAGGACACACATTCAATTTTGCAGCTACTAAGATTGTTGGACAAGCAGGCAAAAAAACAGCCAGGGAAATGATTGAAGCATGGGAAATGGGTGTGTGTGTGTCATCAATCAACAGGAGTGCTGATTTAAAACCAGCTTATCAAGTACTTAGGAGGTGAAGGCTTAGCAGCACTAGGAAACAACAGCCAACAATTTAATAGTCAGCCATCAACATCTAAAAAGCTATACAACAGGCATCATATAAATATCAAACACAGAACAGCCCAAAGCACACAGACATGTTCCCTGAGGATGGGCTCCAGCACAAGTCTGAAAGCTCAGAAAGCAAAAATTCTGGTCCCTGTGACTGATCCAGATTGGATCCTGCAATGTGTTGTACATTTGTTGATTTACAGAAAGCATACTATAAAGTGATTAGGCTAGTATTATGGAATGCTTTGCAGAACTATAGTGTTGAAGCTGGTTGCTGATTGGGATAACTATAGGAAGAAAGTATCGATTTACTAACAGTTATATGATAGACTAAATGGAATGCTTAGCAAAACCAAGCAGGGAGTAAGACAAGGCCACAAACTGCCTGTTTGGTTGTTGGATGTATTTCTGGATAAATGTGTGACAAATGTTTGTGGTGGACTGCTGACTGGGGACATAAAGGTGCACACATTTTTATATACAGATGATGCCGTGTGATTTGTTGGCTGAGAACCTGAAATTACTCACTGGTAAATGATGGAGGGTTGGTCACCATGGAAATGAGATGTTTGAAGAAAGTTGCCAAAGTGATCAGAAGGGATAAAATCAAAAATAAGATTATAAGAGAAATAATTGGAATAAAACCAATTTTAAATTATATATAAAGACAGCAGCTTAAGCAGTTTGCCCACCTGCAGAACATGTCTGGGGATTCTACACCATATAAGGTAAATTCAAAGAGAGGAGAAGGCCAAAGAACCCCAGGCAAACCCAGAAAAAGGTGGAGACACAACATAAAAGACATGCTACAGCAGCATCAAATAACAATGGGTTGAGGCTGCCAGATCAGAATGTTGTGTTTTCCTATCTGTGATTACGTGAGTCCAGATAGGATGAGTATTATCAGCTTATGCCTGTAGGACTGAGTCTGCTCCAAATTCAAGCTCCATCATATGCTGTGGCCACTGCCCAGTTTTTGACTCAGTCTTAGCCAGTACAAGACTTGTGATGCAAAGCTCCATGTTAATTACACGTGGAGCTGGGAAGCAAAGGAAAAAAGAGACTTGAAAACAACTTAAATCAAGTGAGTGGAGGTTATTTGGCTCCCGGGGCTGGGAGATCGCACTAGGGCCCCCCAACCCAGTGTGCTGAGCCAGGACCACGTGGGATGGCTCCAGGCAATTGACCTGATAAGGACTAACAGCTGATGGGCACGGCAGCATGGCAGCAACAGAAAACACTTGCGGTTTCTCTTTCATTTTGGAAGCACGAGGGGATCGCCTTGGCTGCAAAATGCACAGCTCAGCAGCCTGAAACAGCAACTAGAGCAGCAGCAGATCATCAGGGCTTTGCAGCAGCACAAAGCAGCCACTAGATCGGGCATTGGCCTGGTCCCAACTGGTGGGGAACAAGCGAAGGAAGAAAAATAGCCCCCAGCTGAGGGCGCTATCGATCATGGTGTTAGTGCTGCTTTTCCAGCTCCAGCACTGAGGAGATCGCGTTGGTGCCTCCAGACCTGCTTCCAGGTCCCAGAACTACTTTGTGACTGGCAGGGTGTGGCTGCAGCCCAGCAGTAGCCTATCTAGGTTGCTTAGCTGGTTTACCAGGTAAGGAAACCTAGTTTTTAATTTGGATAAGGCCTTAATGATTAAAATGTTTGTGCTTGGATTAATAACTCCTCATCCCTTCTTCCAGAAGGTTCCATTCTCCCTCTGGGCCTTTCTTGTACCTCAGCTAATTCTCCAGGTGGGATGGCTGACAAAGAGCATGAAAGGGAACCCAGCCTTTCCACTTCCAGAGGCAGATCCAGGGGCAAGCAGAAGAGGAAGGCCCCTGAGCCTAAAGCACTTTCTAGAGAAGAATCTGAGGCCTAGAAGGAGCAAAAGGCACCTGGAAAAAAGTTAGAGAAACACCACCATGTGGCTGGGGGAGAGGGACAGGAGATCACCCCCCCGCCCCCAAAGATTCAGGTCCTTCTGAGCAACTCCCTATTTTGCATCTAGAAATAGTGCCCTCTACTTCTGCTGGTACTTCTCATCCTCTTATTTAGTCTCCTGATAATTCCTCTGCTATTGATGATCCATCTACCTTGGGAGGACATGGAAGCCATGAAGGAGATTGCATAGTCATGGAAGAATCTATTCCTCCACCTCCTAAAAGAACTAGAGTTGTAGCTGAGACATCCTACCCAGAGGATGAAGATGAGGCTGTGCCAACACATCTGGAAGCCATCATTTCAAAAGCTATTAGAAGGGGAGTTGTAGAGGCTTTCTGAGCTACTAGAAGACCAGTCTCTGAGGCCTCAGATCAAACAGATTCAGACAGGCTTTTTCATGATAGAGGAAATGAAAGAGACAGGGACTCTCCTCTCCCTTCTTTACCTAGCGTTTCCTATAGAGCCCCTAGGGAAGAGAAAAAGGAGTCTGACTTCTCAGAGGATGAAGATATGGTCCTAGAGAGGCCATCCTTTACTGACATATTTGATGCTTAGAAGTTTAGAGCATTATTATTTAAAGCAAGAAAACAGCAAAGTTGGGACCTGGGACTGATGTTGGAGAAGTAGAAGCGGATGGCACGGTTCCACCTGACCAACTTTTTAATGAACCTGTAGTTAGACCAGAAATAGTTCCTGTCCCTAGACTATTCCTGAATGTTATCCATAAACAGATGGAAGCCCCAGGTACATCCACAATGTTGTCTGCCAATGAGAAGCATTTCTTCACCATGTGGCCTGAGCTCACCAGTTCCTTACAAGTGCCTATGGTAGATGCACCTATAACTGCTATGATTTCGGCCTCCTCCAATCCCGCAGACCCAAAGGAGGCACTAAAAGCTGAGGACAAGAGGATTGAACAATCCCTCCAACGCACTCACCTGGCAGAAGTATGGGCAGTTAAGGCAGCTTCTGCCGCTTCTTTCTTCATGAGATCTTCTCTCAGGTGGCTTCGCCAATTACAGGACAGGGTTCCAGCATCTGATGTGAGGATTCATCAAAATATTCATAAATTGGTCGCTGCTGCAGAATTCACTGCAGATGTAACTGAATAGTGCCAGGTTTGCCTCTAAGGCCATTGCCATGTCCATTGCTTCCCGGATAATGTTTTGGCTCAAGAGTTGGCAAGCAGATGGGTACCAAAATTGAAAAGTGGCCTCTTCACCCATAAAAGGGGACAAGTTGTTTGGCGAAGTCTGGGAGCCTCACCTGGTTGAAACCAGGGATAAGAAGAAGTATCTCTAACATGATGTTCCAGTTTCAGGGCTGCTCCTTATAACTGCAGGTCCTCTTTCAGAGGAGTGGGCAGTTCCGGGGCTCAAGGGTCTCAGAGACAGCCCTACAACCAGCAGGAATGCCCCCAGGACAGAACAGCTTGAAATAGACCACAATTCTCAGGCAAGCGGCCCTTTCGTGGGGGAGGAAGTCTCTTCTTCTGGCGCTCTCACTAAAAGTAGCAGTAGTCTTCCCATTGGAGGAAGATTATCCCAATTTGCTGCCCAGTGGGAGACTGCCACATCCGACATTTGGGTGTTGAGGACAATTAGACAAGGCCTGTTCCTCGAATTTCATTCTCTCCCCCTAGATCTTTTGTACCTTGTTCAATCTCCAAATGATCATCTCGTAGAAAATTGATGGAACAGGCAATACAACATCTTTTGGACATCAGGGCCATCCAAATGGTCCCAATTAATCAACAAGCCAAGGGATTCTATTCCTGTCTGTTTGTGGTACCTAAGTCCTCTGGGAGGAGGTGAGCCATCCTAGATTTAAAAAGGCTCAATAAATCTGTGTTGTACAAACATTTCCAAATGCATTCACTACAGACCATCTTAGCCAGCATCAGGGGGGGAGTGACTTCCTCACCTCTATAGATCTAACTGAAGCTTATCTTCATATTAGAATTTGCCAATCACACAGACAATATTTATGTTTCACTTATCAAGGTAAACATTTCCAATCTTGGGCTATGCCCTTTGGATTGTCCTCTGCACCCAGGATGTTCACCAAAATCTTAGCAACCCTGTCAGCCCGCTTGAGGATCATTCCCATTTGGATTCAATGTTACTTAGATGACATTTTGATCAAATCTCCCTCTAAGAACAGGGCCCTAAGGGATGTACAGACAACTATTACTATGTTACAGGATCACAGTTTTTCTATTAATAAGAAGAAAAGCCATTTTTCGCCTACCACAAGTTTAATACATTTGGGGGCTAGAATTGACACAATTTCTTGCAAGGTTTTTCTCTCACAAGAGAGGATAGACAGTTTACATTTAATGACTTTGGAGGTAGTGAAGGCTCGCTCTTCCACCTTGACTCTTCTTTCCCAACTATTAGAGAAAATGATTTCTGTCATCTCCATTGTGCCTTGGGCTAGGCTTCATTCCAAGAAGCTTCAATGGTTCCTTTTGCCTCATCAAAGAAGTGGGCAGAAGTCATTTGGCAATTAAGATCTTGGTCCCTTTGTCAGTCAAACAATCATTGTCGTGGTGGTCTTCTCCTGCCCTGCATGCAGGACAATTATTCAAGGAACCTTTCCATATAGTCATCACCACAGATGCCAGGCTCTCCGGCTGGGAAGCCCATCTAGACTTGCAATGGGCACAGAGCCTGTGGTCTTCCTTAGAGAAAGGGAAGAGTATTAATTATTTGGTATTAAGAGCAGTTTGGTGGGCACTTAAACAATTCAGGTCCAGCATATATCATTCTCATGTTCTTATCTTAACAGACAACACCACCACCAAGGCACATATTAATAGACAAGCGGGTACCGGACCACTAGCTCTAATCTTAGAGGCTGAATGTCTGGGACTTTGGGCTGAAAAGAATCTCCTGTCAATCAGGGTGGAACACATCTCCGGTGGGGGATAATGTTCAAGCTGATTGGCTAAGCAGGACAAAAGTTGACCCCTCAGAGTGGAATATTCCCCCTCTTTTGATTCAGGAGCTGGTTAAAATAGTCAGACTTCCAGTGGTGGACCTGTTCGCCTCTCTATCCAATGCCCAACTTCCCAGATTCTTCACCAGGTATGCGCACAAGGGAGCAGAAGGGACCAATGCCTTCCGGAGCCATTGGTCTCAGGGCCTTCTGTATGCCTTTGTTGCCAGCGGTAATCCAGAAAATTTTGGAGGAGGAGGCAGAAGTCTTACTGCTGGCTCCTTACTGGCCCAGACACCCTTGGTTCGCAGATCTGGTGAACCTCTCCTGCTCCCACCCTGGGAGAATTCCCCCTCTCAAGGTCTCTCTTCTCCAAGGAGAAATCTCACATCCAGAGCCTCAGTGGTTCCAGCTGACCGCATGGCGGTTTAGCGGAGCATGCTGAGAAAGCAGAAGATTTCTGAGAAGGCCATCCAGACCATCTTAGCAGCCAGAAGATATTCCACTAACAGCATCAATCAAGCCACTTGGAAGGCCTTCTGCCAGTGATGTTTAAAAATTAAGATCTGTCCTACTTCAGCCTCAGTGGCCAACATCCTGGATTTTTTGCAAGAGGGTCTCAAAAAAGGCCTCTCTGCTAATACATTGCATAGGCAGATAGCAGCTCTTTCTTCGATTTTGTTTTTGAATAGCAAGGGTCCCCTGTCTCACAATCAGACCATTCATAAGTTTCCAAAAGAGGCCTCTAACCTCAGGCCACCGGTGGTTCATAGGTTTCCCACTTGGGAACTTCCTAAAGTCCTGAAGGCATTAATATCTCAACCATTTGAACCACTTAAATCAATCACTTTGTACCTCCTATCTCTCAAAGTGGCATTCCTTGTAGCCATCACCTCGGCTAGGAGGATTTCTGTCAGGGATGACTTGTATGTCTTCCATACAGATAGAGTGGTACTACATTTAGATCCATCCTTTGTCCCTAAAGTTAACTCCAGATTCTATAGGACTCAGGAGCTTGTCCTTCCTAATTTTTGCCCCAATCTTTCACATGCCCTCAAGCGAACATGGCACATTCTAGATGTGCGAAGAGCTTTAAAAACATACATCCAGAAGACTTGTCCTTTCCACAAGTCGGAGGCTCTATTTGTTTCATTCCAACCCAGTTCCTTAGGGTTAAAAGTGTCAGTAACAACAGTGGGCAGGTGGATTCGGGCCTGCATAGCTAAGGCTTATCACATCTCGGCTCTTCCAGTACCACGAGGAGTGATGGCACGTTCCACTCGGAATGCAGCAACTATGGGGGCATGGGCTACCCAAGCCCGGATTGAGGAGATCTGCAGAGCAGCCACATGGTCTTCACCATCTCCTTTTATTTGCCATTATCATCTTGATGCCTTTGCAGAAGCAGATGCAGTTTCGGCAGAAGGATCCTGCAAAGTATGCATGGACACTAATGTAAGTAGGACCAGACTCTTGCCCTCCCTGGGACTATACAGCTTTGGTATGTCCCATCCTATCTGGACTTACATAACCACAGATAGGAAAACGAACACTGGATTACTTGAATGTTCCTTTTCTTCTGTGGTGTAGTGAGTCCAGCCCCACCCTGGTTTGTCTGGTTTGGGGGAGCTGGGAGGAACAATAATATGTGTTCTATTTATTTTGAAACTCTAGATTCATGTCCAATCTGCCTTCGTGCTTCATCAAAAGCTTGGGAGTGGCCACAGCATAGGACGGAGCTTGAATTTGGAGCAGATTCAGTCCTACAGGCTGATAATATCCATCCTATCTGGACTCACTACACCACAGAAGAAAAGGAACATTCAGGTAATCCAATGTTCATCTTCCTTGACACTGGTAAAAGAGGAAGAAGAAGAAATTATGGAATAGCAATAGCACTTAGACTTATATACATAGTGCTTTTACAGCCCTTTCTAAGCGGTTTACAAGGTCAGCATAATGCCCCCAACAATCTGGATCCTCATTTTACCCACCTTGGAAGGATGGAAAGATAAGTCAACCTTGACCCTGGTGAGACTTGAACTGCCAAACTGCAGACAGCCAGCAGTCAGCAGAAGTAGCCTGCAATACTGCACCCTAACCACTGCGCCACTGCAGAAGGAAGAATATGGAATTAAAAATGACTGTATCAAAGATCAAGCTAATTGATTTGGAAAATGGAGTGAATCACAGCAAGTTTTATATAAATAAATGGTGATAAACAAGAAAAAAAGTAAATGGGTTTAAAGTTTATTAAAAGTAAAAAAAGAATGTTTACTGAAGAAGCATAAATATTAAGAATTGCAAAGAGAGTAGGGAGCAAGTGGGCCACTGTGAAAAATGAAAATATGAAAAACATGGAAACAGAAAACAATGTGCCTATACCCACTTGTTATATTAAAGGTGAGAGTTGGGTACATTAGGATAACCATAAAGTTGAGTGCACTGGGAATATAATTCTTAAGAAGTGTTTGGTAAGTGACAAAAAGAATGAATGGATGCTAAAGGAATGTATAGTGAATACAAATGTCAACCATCAGTATGAAAGAAGCATAGTGAGATCATTTGGTCTCGTAGAAAGAATGAATCAAATAGATGTTGTTATTTCCTCTTTTTCTCACTTTTAATTTATTAGGTTTACAGTTTCTTATTCTTTTTTTTTCTCTTCTGCAAATCATTGTTTCTCTCAAAAGGGAACAGCATGCTAGCTGTTTATGTAAGCATGCTTTTGCTACTGTATGGTTGCATATTGTTGTGGTGTGTAGAATGGAGGCCAGGTGAAAGTAATTCTAAACAAGGCCTCCTGAACAACATTGTGAGCACAATCAGTTGCTGGGTAGCAGGCACAGAGGGAGTGTGGAAAGATCTTGGAAGAAAAAAAAAATAACTTACCTCCCACTCAACACAAAAGGGGAAGAAAAGAAAGTATTTGCACCTCTTTTTTTTAACCTGGGGAAAAAAGAAAGCATTGAAAAGGAATAGAAAACATAATTCTGTCTTAATTCTGAAGCAATGCAAAGACTCTGAAGAAATGCAATAACCTGGATGACCAAGGAATACAGAAAACTCTACAAGGGGATACAGAAAACTTTACCTCTTTTCTTTGATTCTCATTTTTGTAGGCCAGGTCTGGTTTCCATAGAATAGAACCCCCTGGAGATTTTTCTCCACAAACAACGGGCATTTTAATCACAGAGATCAGGTTTAGTAGAGTTTTAATGGCTGGACTGAAGTAACTAGCTTTTAGAGCTCTGGAAAAAGCGTTGGAGCCTCCTTTATCAATAATCTACAACTAAGAAGGTGTACTTGGTTTACAGGAATTCATTTTTGCCCTCTTTAGAAACAAAATCACCTCAACAACAACCCCCAAACCAAAGCTCATATTTCATAATCCATCGCCATGATACATGCACTGAAACAGAATTTAATACACAGATTTCTCCTACCCCCAACTTGACATGGTTACTATTGAGTCCCATCTTTACTTGAAGACACATAGGCTGTCCTCTGGTTCAATCTATGGGTTCAGCTGCAAGATCTTCTTGTCATGAATTCCTTCCTATTGAATATTGGGTAGAAAATCCCATTCGTAGAAAACACACTGGCCTTCGCAAGGTGTCCTCTAGATTGTCACAACAGCAGCTGGCAATGAGATAGAAGTGCCATTGTCTAGACCAGGGGTCCCCAACCCCTGAACCGCAGCCCACTATTGGGCTGTGGTCTATTCGGAATTGGGCTGTATCAGCAGCGGTCTGGCACACATTGCAGGCATGAAGCTTGACTTGAATGAGTGGCAGATTGGCGCATATGGACAGACCTGCATGCAGCTCAACTTGTGCAAGTTGAGTTGCATGCACTGCGTGTGCATTAGCCTGCCATTCATGCAAGTGGAGCTGCGCCCCCATGTGCATGCACACCAGGCTGCCTCTCACGGGGCCCAGTTCCCCTCTCCCACATCCCAGGTGGGCTGCTAAGCCACAAAGGTGGTGGGCCGCTGGTCTAGATGTATCATCTACAAACGGTAAGTGGAATGTCTTTGTAGTACTGCACATGAGTCACGACCCTATTTCAAATACAGGTAGTCCTTGACTTACAAGAGTTCATTTAGTGATTGTTCAAAGTTGCAATGGCACTGAAAAAAAATGACACGGTCATTTTTCACACTTACGACCATTGCAGCAATCCCATGGTTATGTGATCAAAATTCATAGGTTTGGCAACTGACTCATATTTATGACGGTTGCAATATTCCAGCCATGTGACCTTCTGATATGCAAAGTCAATGGGGAAGCCAGATTCACTTCACAACTCTACTAAATTAACAACTGAAGTGATTAATTTAACAAAGGTATCAGGAAAAGGTCATAAAATGGGGCAAAATTCAGTCTTGCTTAGCAACAGAAATTTTAGGTTCAATTGTAGTCATAAATTGAGACTACCTGTATTGTGATTTTTTTTAAATAGCCCATTTATGCAGAATAGGATAGATGGATGAATGCATGCAAAAGCATTCATGTTGTATTCGATATGGATTGTAAATAGGGAGGTTTGCTCATTACTGCGTGACAATTATGTTAATAGATGTTTAACTGCCAATAAAAGGGTGTTCCTGATGCAGATAGATACATCTGCAGACCAATAATGTACTGAAATGAATGAACTAAAGGAAACATCACATACAAAATCAATGCCATTTTGGTGATAAAGCTGAGTAGACCTTTGAAAACCCTCCTAACTGCTCAACAGATGCTGCTAAGTGCTAAGAAAGAGCTAGTAAACATTAGAGCAGCAGGAACTGCAGTCTGTTGTTCGGTAGCACAAAGCAAATTCAACTCTTTGGAACTTAAATGACTTTAATATTCTGACTTTCTCCTTGTTTTAGGTGAAATTAATGTGTCATGAGGCCATAAAAACCACCATTAGGTTTGGATTGTTGTACAGTTTTCACAAAGCAGGACAAATCACTTCTATTCAATACTGTACAAATTTTTGAACACCTACAAGGAGTAATTCCCTAAAATGCCTTATAGGAGCAGACAGGGACAAGATCATACCAACACCAGGGCATTTTATGGCAAGGCCCACAGACTTGAAGGCAAACTCTTTCCTGATTACCCACAATGAAATACCTGGAAGCTGCACTTATTTTGCACTGGAGCTGTATTTAGTATTCACTCTTTTAAGGAACAAAGTTGAGAGCTTCTTCTGGAGTTAGAATTATTATGGTCTACCTATAATCCTTTAATCCATTTTGGGAAGATGGAGGTTAATTGGTTAATTGCCCATATCTTATTATAGGCTGACAGTAATATAAATGTGTTAGAATAGAAAAGTGTATAAATAAATAAGTAAGTAAGTAAATAAATAAATAAATAAATAAATAAATAAATTAATTTTGGATATGGGATGGAAGGTGTCATGTTTTTAAGATGACTTTATATAAAGTGATAGGATATAGTTATATATTTAAAATATATTTATTTATCCCATTTTTTTGATCCATGGGTCCTTCAGTGACTTACCTATAAAATTATTGGTAAAAGAGGATGAACAATGTCAAATATCAGCTGGAAGTAGAACAAGCAATTCTCTGAACAAAGATTTAATAGTTCTTAAGCTTGAAACATACTTTTCTGTTTTAAAAGTATGCCTATGCAACATTAATTTCTTATTTTAAATATCTATTTTATCCCAAAGATGGCAATTGTCATGATCGCTTACCTAGGCTACCCATCTAGCCATTTTACATTGCCAACAAATTAATAAACAGTTTTTGATAAGAAAGACAATAAAGTCTGATGACAGCAAGAATGGAAGAAAAAGAACTGGAGAAAATGTTCTGTGGCAAAAGAAAGCAAAGATGGTGTCAATAGTAAGGGATCATGCTGGGTGATGTGTTCCAGCAGATGAGAAATCAACAAGATGGTGTTGGTCTTCTCCTTCATGTTCAGACACCTTTATCTTGGTTCTGGAACTTGGATTGCTCGTAATTTTTACTTTAAATTGCACTTAGTAAGCTCAACATCCATTCATCATCATCATCATCATAGAATAGAATAGAATAGAATAGAATACTTTATTGGCCAAGTGTGATTGGACACACAAGGAATTTGTCTTGGTGTAAATACTCTCAGTATACATAAAGAAGGAACATTTGTTAAGAATCAAGAATCATAATGTACAACACTTAATGATAGGGTACAATCAACATCAAATCATACTAGGAAACAGAGGAAACAAGCAACAAAGTTATAGTCACAAGTGGGAGGGGATGGGTGATAAGGAGTGATGAGAAGATTAACAGTAATAGTGTACACTTTGTAAATAGTTGAACAGTGTTGAGGGAATTATTTGTTTAGCAGAGTGATGGCTTTTGGGAAAAAACTGTTCTTGTGTCTAATTGTTCTGGTGTGCAGTGCTCTATAGCGTCGTTTTGAGGGAAGGAGTTGAAACAGTGTATGTCCAGGATGTGAGGGGTCTGTAAATATTTTCCCAGCCCTCTTTTTGACTCGTGCAGTATACAGGTCCTCGATTGAAGGCAGGTGGGTGGTAATTGTTTTTTCTGCAGTCCTAATTATCCTCTGAAGTCTGTGTCTGTCCTGTTGGGTTGCAGAACCAAACCAGACAGTTATAGAGGTGCAGATGATAGACTCAATAATTCCTCTGTAGAACTGGATCAGCAATAATAATAATAATAATAATAATAATAATAATAATAATAATAATAATAATAATAATAATAATAATAATAATAATAATAATAATAATGCCACTTTTAGTCAAAATTTAACTACAGGTGAGTAGGTGGACCTGGCTTGTCTGTCAGGCCCCAAGAACCCGGAGATGCACATGGAATTACTACTGAGCAGTTTCTTTTATTATTCTATAGCTATAGATAGAAATACACTGTGAAAATTGCTAAGGAGAGGCCTTCTTTACTATCATTCTCCTGTCTATGATTCACTACCTTATTGCTCTAGGGAATTCACTCCTTTCCTCCTCAAAATCCAGACTATATTCCACCACTGGAATGTAATGTGTCCATAAACTATGATGCAGCTATGATGCAGCTGGAAAGCTGGTGAGAAGTTAGGTGTTGATCTTATGGTGCATCTTCTTTGTTATCAAGGTTCATGCTGTTGAAGTGGTGGGGTGTAATTCAAATTACAGCTAGACTGTAATGAGAAGCAGAGTGGATCATTCTCCTAACTGCTTGATCTGATCTCTGGGCTCATATTGGAGTCCCTTCAACAAATAGAATTTGATAACTTTAGTCTCTGTGCCCGGTGAACCATATCAGAAAAATGCAAAGATTAGAGGGCTTCCACAGTGACCAGGAAGTTTGTCCCAGTAAATCTATAGCTGATTTTCTAGAATGCAAATTAGTTTGGAGGAGGGTTAAAATAATGAAGTTGGTGATTATGACTATGTAGTCGAACACCTACTACTTTTTTATGTGTGTTGTATACAGGAGACAATAAAAGAGATAGAACTTTGATCATGTGTCCATTTTTTGCCATTTTTTAAATTCCACCTGTAGATGCCTCTGCTCTGGAGAAAATCTTATTCTCTGTAAGCTTTACCAGTGGATATCACTATAAATCAACTTTGTAAATATGGAGCTGCTTCTGAAAGGGCATGCTTTGGGATTGCAATAGAAAGAGAACCAACAAGAACCACAGGATGTGGCAGTACAGGTGAAACTTGAAAAATTAGAATATCATGCAAAAGTTCATTTATTTCAGTAATGCAACTTAAAAGGTGAAACTAATATATGAGATAGACTCATTACATGCAAAGCAAGATAGCTCAAGCCATGATGTGTCGTCATTGTGATGATTATAGCTTATAGCTCTTGAAAACCCCAAATCCACAATCTCAGAAAATTAGAATATTGTGAAAAGGTTCAATATTCCAGGCTCAAAGTGTCCCACTCTAATCAGCTAATTAAAGCCATAACACCTGCAAAGGGTTCCTGAGCCTTTAAATGGTCTCTCAGTCAGGTTCAGTAGGAAGCACAATCATGGGAAAGACTTCTGACCTGACATTTGTGCAGAAAACCATCATTGATACCCTCCATAAGGAGGGAAAGTCTCAAAAGGTAATTTCAAAAGAAGTTGGATGTTCCCAAAGTGCTGTATCAAAGCACATTAATAGAAAGTTATGCGGAAGGGAAAAGTGTGGAAGAAAAAGGTGCACAAGCAGCAGGGATGACCACAGCCTGGAGAGGATTATCAGGAAAAGGCGATTCAAAAGTGTTGGGGACTTTCACAAGGAATGAACTGAGGCTGGAGTCAGTGCATCAAGAGCCACCACACAGAGACGGATTCTGGACTTGGGCTTCAAATGTCGTATTCCTCTTGTCAAGCCACTCCTGAACAATAAACAACATCAGAAGCATCTTACCTGGGCTAAAGAAAAACAGAACTGATCTGTTGCTCAGTGGTCCAAAGTTCTCTTTTCTGATGAGAGCAACTTTTGCATCTCATTTGGAAACCAAGGACTCAGAGTCTGGAGGAAGAATGGAGAGGCACATACTGCAAGATGCTTGAAGTCCAGTGTGAAGTTTCCACAGTCTGTGTTGATTTGGGGAGCCATGTCATCTGCTGGTGTTGGTCCACTGTGCTTCATTAAGTCCAATGCAGCTGTCTACCAGGAGATTTTGAAGCACTTCATGCTTTCTTCCACAGACAAGCTTTATGGGGATGCTGACTTCATTTTCCAGCAGGACTTGGCACCTGCCCACACTGCCAAAAGCACCAAAACCTGGTTCAATGACTGTGGGATTACTGTGCTTGATTGGCCAGCAAACTTGCCTGACCTGAACCCCATAGAGAATCTATGGAGCATTGCCAAGAGAAAGATAAGAGACATGAGACCAAACAATGCAGAAGAGCTGAAGGCCGCTATTGAAACATCCTGCTCTTCCATACCACCTTAGCAGTGCCACAGGCTGATAACTTCCATGCCATGCCGCATTGAGGCAGTAATTGCTGCAAAAGGGGCCCAAACCAAGTACTGAGTACTGAGTACATATGCATGCTTATATTTTTCAGAGGTCCAATATTGTTCTATGTACAATCCTAGTTTTATTGATTACATGTAATATTCTAATTTTCTGAGATTGTGGATTTGGGGTTTTCATGAGCTGTAAGCCATAATCATCACAATTATGAGACATCACGGCTTGAACTATCTTGCTTTGCATGTAATGAGTCTATCTCATATATTAGTTTCACCTTTTAAGTTGCATTACTGAAATAAATGAACTTTTGCACGATATTCTAATTTTTCGAGTTTCACCTGTATATAAATTTAACAAATAAATATATTGCCCAATAATCAGATCTTATTTCTTTTGGAAACATTGCATAACATATGCAAAGCTGGACAAATATTATTATATGTATGCATAATGCAATAATGTACTGTCACTGATTCATTACAACCCAAAATTAATCTATTGCTGAAATGACTTTAAAAGTGTAGCTGTTCTTAAGTGAATAAATAAGGCTGGACTAAAACTATTGACTTGGCTTGAAAATATTTATTGACTTAAAACTTACATATACTGATCTTTATTATTAGACATTCTAGGATGGTATATTAGCCTACCTAAGCATTATACTTTATCAACAAATTAATAAAGCGATGATTTATCCCATAATGTAAAATCCAATCAATAGGATCCCCAAGGAACCGTGTCATAGCTGGAATACTTTAGCTACTTATTTATTTATTGTATTTATAATTTATTCAATAATCAAAGTTCCACGTACGGATTACATTAAAGAAAAAAAAATGATGAGCTTGCTTCAGATCACATTTGGGCAAGCTAAAAAGGCACTTTCCCAGAAATGCAGTTAGTGTTGCAAATTGATTGCTTCAATATCGGTCTGGATGGGTGCTTCACTTCAATAAAGCTTCAGACAAAATGCTTGATCAAGACTGTTTTGTGCAATGAATTCTCTCATTTTGAATTACACTGAAAAAAAAAGTCCAACATGAGTCTTCTTTGGCTTCCCTCCCGACATTCTCCCAAAAATTTCCTACCACACGGGTAAGAAAGAGTCTCAGTGCAGGACTGTTCCAGACTGGATGGTGGGAGCAGCAGAAAAAAGATTTAAAACAATTAGTCGCTTTTAATATTTTAAAGAATATAACCAAAAGATGAACAGAGGTAGATAATGTAGGTACTCATGAGTCATATTGACTCATCAGTACCTTCATTACAATAATATAGTTAAAATCAGCCTCAAATATAAGATCTAGCAAAAGCATTAATTAAGCCTATAATGTACACAGGAAAGCAATCGATGGCAAACCTTACACCCACGGGAGGCGTAGATTGACATAAAGCCATTTCTGCATGCACAAGGGGGACTTCAAACAGTTAATGGCAACTGCCTCAGTAAATCGCAGGAAATGAGAGTTCCTGTGGCACAGTAGAACTTTAAATGCAGACTTTTGATCCACCTAATGACCCATAGATAGTAAGTGTCTTGCAATGGTCAAAGAAGCCATTTTATGGCCACAATTTGCTATTGTGATTGGATTACTCAAGGATTTGCCTAGGCTTCAACTGCCTGGGAGTCTTCATGAAGTCCATGGTGTGTTCTCAGGAATCAGAAAGAAATAATATGTGGTGTCTTCAGCCAACTTCAGGCTTGGAGCCCCTTCAGCACATGCTAAGTGATTTCTATGGACCTTGGTATATTTCAGATACTTTATGGTGTTGCCTAGTTTGGTAATGAAATGTCTTCAGGATAACAACCAATCTCAGAGAGCACCAGGGATCCCACAGTTCAAACCTGAGCTATACATATTATCTTCTATTGGTGCTCTGTCCATAGGATTCCTGTTGCGCAGCATATAATCCTCTGCTTTACCATTTGCTAAGAAGGTTTCACATGACTTTGGTATACTGTCAGGTAAAGATAGCATTCTTTATATACTATTCCATTAAGGTATGTCACCTCCAGGAAGTTGCAGCACCTACTTTCTGGAGTATGCCCCCTCTCCTATCTGGCCCACATACTGGTTGTGTTCAGAGATACAGATTCAGTCATAAAAAAGCCATGGAAGATTATTTTAATATATATTTACTGTGGCAAGATTACTATATGCACAGAGATGGAAAATTGGACAGTACCCTCTATGGAGGAAGGGTGGTTTAGTTGACAGATTTTGCTGAAATAGATAAATGGACTACTTTGATTAGAGAAAAGTCCCTGTCTACATTTATTGATGGCTAGAAGCCTCTTATGTAGTTTTTGTGTAAAAATGAAAAAAGAAATGAACATGTGAGATATAGTTTTGATGATTAGATTAGACAGATTATAGAAAGAATAATAATATGATATAACTTTAGAGATAGAGGTTCAAATATATTTGTACACATAACTGTCCCAAATAATATCAGAAGGCACTTTATATCTTTTTTCTTTCTTTTCTATTTTTCCATTTTTTTCTTGTACTTTTTTATTTTTCTTTGATTTCTACCTTACTTTATATTAGTCTGCATTGTGGTTTAAACGTTTTATTAAAAATTATATACAAAAAACATATTATATAGAAGAAAAGTTCTGAAACCTGGACTCTTTCCCAACTTTTTAGTTATAATGGATGGGGGGAGGGCATACTGCCTGTGGGTCTAACTTTTAATAATTGTTTTTCTTTCAGTGTTTGGCTGGGATTTTTTTTTTTTTTAAAAATCTTCTATTATGGTTTATAGGGGATATAATGACTCAGCTGGAAAGGTTTGAAACCTGAGCACCACATGATCGGGTAAGCTCCCATTACTTGGCTCAGCTCTTGCCCACCAACGGTTTGAAAGCATGCAAATGAGGTTAGATAAATACCACTTCGATGGGAAGGTAACAGTGTTTCATGCACCACAGCATATAGTCATGCTGGCCACATGACCACAGAAATTTCATTGGCTAATGCACGTTCCCTCTGCTAAGAAACAGAGAGGAGCACTGCCTTGAACATGACTGGACAGGAGAAATCTTTACCTTTACCTTTTTATTCTATTAATGCTTTAAATTACACTATCAGACTTGCTGTAGAATTGGGTATCCATTTCTAAAACGAACAAATAGGTAGACGTGAATCCATCTGATCAAGTAGAGATGAGGTCTGGCATCTCCCAGTTAAGGAGTCTAAATAAAAGATGGCACAGATATCAGAGAAAATATGTCTCAAAATCAATGGCTGAAAGATCCTACAAGGAGTCATACAGTATGGAACTTACCAACTAAAGATAGCAGGTGGGCAATGTTTTTTTCACCAATAAGATCAAGTATTCCCAGTGTCTGTGATTGCTATCATGTTAAAAAGTTTTTGGCTCAGTCTTATAACAACGCCATCAGAAAGGTTCCTGATCATTTAACAACAGGGGGTTTGCTCAAATGCTAAAAGAATCCTCAAGCAATTTGTGCAACATTTATCCATAGGATTACAAAGAGGGCTTAATCTTTAATACTTGTCTTTAATACTTAATCTTAAAGTCTTACTTATTGGTGTTTTGAAACCATCTTCCCAGCCTTTCATGAATAAAAGTTAGAATGGCAAATGGAGACATTTGAACTAGTAACCATTTATCTTTTATCTTTCTTTGTTCCAGAATTTTCTTAAGATTTCTCCTCTTTCTTTGAATTTTCTTGGTTATATTTGGTAGAAAAGTAGAACATTTCAGAAAAGAAAGATAACCCTTTACCCTTTCATGAAAAATCAATATCTCAGGTGGTGTTTTAGCTTACATGGACTTTGTCAGATGTTTAACCTACCCAAGAAAGCCCTTCTGGTGTTCATCAATTATTGTTTTACTTCAAGTGAGTAAGAAATAAATATTCTTTTTTACTTGACAAATGATGAAAGAAATCAGAGGCATTTTATTATGGTGCACTTAAGATGTGAATGCTCCTAGGCTAGGTGGCGAAGAAGAGATTTGTCAGCATTTTTGTAAAATATTGTGTGCTGTGCAGATTTGATGTCCTTTTGGAAGCAGACAACAGGAGAAAAAAAAACAATATTGATTTCTCAACTACGCAATACTGTGTTTCCAGAGTAAAGACCTCTATAGTGAGGTGACATTTCATTTAGAGCACCATTTAGTGGGTAAATAATTTTTCATCATTCTAAGACAGCAAGACTACATACGTTTCCTAAAGGAGAAAGTCATGCTGAATTTCCTGGGCTTTATGTGCAGTACAATCCTAAACTGTCTATTCAGATTAGACATTTAATTGTAAAATATCAGGCTGTTGCATACTAAATGCATGTGGGAGCCTATGAAGGAGAAAAGGTCAAATCCCACTGACACTAGAAGTTTTCAAGAAGAGGCTGGACAGCTATTTGTCCAGAATGGTGTAGGGTCTCCTGCTTGATCAGCGAGTTGAATTAGAACACCTTCAAGGTCCGTTCCAACTCTCTTATTCTATGTTCAATGTTCTAATAGAATTGAATAGGAAGTGGAATATTTCCAGAGCAGAAAGGGTCACAAACCTATTTGGCATGCATTTAAACTGTCTCATGGGAGAAACTCTTACGGAGAAACTCTTTGTCCAAAAGGCAAATCTCTGGAATGCAGTCTCTGTCTCCTGGGAATCCAGACTACATTCTCACCACAGTTAAATAATAAAGGGCCACTTCAAGGAAGCAAATGGTCTTAGGTTGCATTCAGAAGCCATTATCAGGTGCGGAAAGGGGCTGGCAGATAGAATCACTGGAAGGGAAACCAGATTTGAACTGTAAAAAGTTAGAGTTGCCCTAATCAAGTATGGACTTGGACTATCTGTCTGCTGTCTGCATTCACATCAGAAGCACCTAGAAAGCTAACCAAAGGATGTTTCTGGGTTGAAAGGATTTGACTGTGCAACACAGCTGTCAAATTGCCAAAAGTAATGAAATCTTCAGGGAGGATTTCCTATGACTGCATTCCCACCCCTTCTGCTGTCCAAGGTAAGGGCTTAAACTCCTCTTTGGACACCTGCCAGCCAGGTAATAAAGCATGCTAATTTGTCTGTTTATAAAGACAGAAGAAGTGGATGGGCCTTTCCATACCTGTGGGATAGCCTAAGATATCCATCAATCTTGCTTTTATTGTGATTGTTATGTCTGCATTACGTTTATTGCAGCTACTTTCTTTATATTTAATAAAAAGAAAATCATCTTATGGATAATAACCTGCTCGACCTAACAACTTTCTTTCTTTTTTTATTTCCAAAAATAATGTGTGTGAGATCCCTTTATGAAGGGTTCAATCAGGATTTCTTCAAGGTGGAGGAGGAGGAGTTTGTGCTGAATAATTCTCTTCCCAGCAGTATTTCCTAAATAGCTCTAAAAAGGTTCTGAATTTCTGGAACAGCTTTTCAAGGTTGCATAAAGGAGTTAAAGGTAGAATAATCAGTTAGGGATGGTCAAGCTTATATTATGTATCTAATGGGAATCCCAAACTGGAAATCAGGCTCTGAAGAGGTATCTATGGACTTTAGATGAACATCTCAATGAGCAGGGGAGAAACAGTAAGAGAGGGACTTGGTGGTGGAGTACATGTTATTACATCCATATGAAACACTTACTTAAATATTCAGCAACCCTGACTAACCATTTTCACCAGGGAGGTTCCTGTCTGAGACTTTTTGGGACAACTGTTCATGACAATGAAACTAACAGACTACAGGTCTATGGAGATCCAGGTCATGGTTGTCCCAAAGGTACTTTTTCAAGAGGCAACTGGACTTTCTTGTTTTTTTCTTTGAAGACATTTTGCTTTTCATCCAAGGAGCTTCTTCGGCATCTGAAGAGCTGAAGAAGCTTCTTGGATGAGAAGTGAAATGTTTTCAAAGAAAAACCAGAAACTCCAGTTGGCCTCTTGAAAAAGCACCTTTGGGATAATAGACTAGAGACAGGCCAAGAATGTAATTCAACACTGTAGAACCAAAACTTGATTCAGCAGAAGTGAAACCTAATTTTATGAATCAGCAAAAAGGCGTGAAACAGGAATCAAAAGAAATTAATGGCAAGACCCCAAATTTCTGCTATCAGAGATAACGCCTTGCAAAACTACATGGAAAGCAGCTAATCTACATACATTTATCTGTCTTGATCCTATGTATGACATAAAAGAGGAGGGACATACCTAATGATTCAGAAATGTGATATTTTCTTCTGTGACTCAAAATAAATGTGAGTTCAGCTCAGAGGTGGTATTCAGCAGGTTCTGGCCAGTTCTGGAGAAGTGGTAGCGGAAATTTTGAGTAATCCAGCAAATACCACCTCTGACTGGCCCTGCCCCCATTTATTCTCTGCCTCTCGAGTCCAGCTGATTGACTGGGTCTTCTTCTGTTGTCCTGCACAGGAGAACAGAGCTAAAAAGCAGGTTAGTGGGGAGGGGAGGGAATGGGATTTTGCAGTAACCTTCCCCCAACCTTCCGCTGCCATGCCCACCAAGCCACACCATACCCACCAAGCCACGCCCACAGAACAGATAGTATTTTTTTTTTAATCCCACCACTGGTTCAACTCCAGGTTTTTCTTGCTCAGTCTACTTTTAATGAGCATTTTTCAACTATATTGAACTTTAGCCTACTATATTATGTGCAAAACACTTGAGAGTGAATGAATACAGACACCAGAAATGAGTAAATTAAGATTGAAAGAATAGCAGGGATATATTTCCTGTGTTTTCTATTCAGGGAAGCCATAGACCCACAGTCCCACACAGACATAGACATACAGACCCCCACACCTTAAAACCCAATGTTTCAGCTGAGTTTTACTCAAAAACTGAGTAAAAAACCCCACTAAATTCAACAATAAGTTATGAATGATCTAAGGCTGTAATCTTATGTATGAACTGATGACTATTGAACTCAGGGAAGATTACTTCTGAGTAAATTAGCACGAGGATTGTTCCCTCAGAGATACCATTTCACCTTACTGTCCTTTGGATTCTATCAGCTTTGTTAAAAAAAAGAAAAACCATTGTGACTGCGTATGATTGATAGTGGAAAATAACTGGGGAATGATACTCAATAGTGTGTTCAACTCCACTCAGACAAATACTTTGAAACCCATAAAGACACAGCATGGATTTATTTATATATGTATGAGTTAACAATGATTTATATCCTGGCTTTCAAGATATTAATCCTCCCAAAACAGCATGCAAGCAATATAAACAGTTTATAAAAATGCAATAAATATTATATAAAACCAAACCAAGAAAGAAAGTTTTAGGATCTTTCTGAAGCTTGTTGATGGAAACAGCCCTGAAGAAGTGATGGAATTAGCACTTCAAAACATAACTCAATTTGTTATTAGTTATTTCAAGAGGCATGTATTTCAAAACATAAACACTGATCAAGAATAATCCCCCCCCCCCCCATGAAATTGAAGACCATGGACTAGATCAAAATCAAATATAATTTTTCCAATAAGGAATTTGTTGGAATGTATTTATTCACTTGGATCACAGTCAAAGTCTAAACATACAAATTTCCACACACATTAAGTAACATGTGGTCCAGCTAGATGTACAGCTACATGATGTGTCTCAGAGTTGGCTGGCTGTCAGGGCTCTGACAATCCACCTCCATTGGAATCATGAGTCTTTAGCTGCATCTCTCAGAGCTTTAAAAAAATCATTTATTAGGAGTGAACATGTCCCTTTCTGCTGACAACTCTGAAAGACCATAGAAATATTTTTGAGTTGGCAATAGGCTTCTGTCTCAGAAATTATCTAAATGAATGAAGAACCTGGCTCAGGATCTCAGAATCTGCTTTCCATACAGAAGGTTCCAGATTCACATACTACCATAGGTGATCATGCTAGATACTATAATTCAGTTCACCCACCTCCTTGTAGATTAGAGAGAAATTAAAGGAAAACATTTTTCTGGTAAGTTTTCTTTGAGGCACAGTTGCTCTAATAAAATAGACACTCCTTTACAAAAATATCTGTGGACTACAATTACAGCACAGATAATTAATTGCAGTGCATTGTATTATAAGGAGTCCTTTCTAATAATCTTCAAAATTTATTTATAGAATTAATGTTGCAACTGTGTTCAGATCTCCTGAATAAACGCTTTTATGCAGAGAATTGCCAGGCATTCAACTTAAATTTAATGTGCTGGTAAATGGATAACATGGCATTCGCCCCTCTCCTCTTTTTTAATATCATCTCGTTCCTCTCAAATTATATGCATATTGGTTCAGTCTCATTTGTAAGGAATGGATATTGTAAATAATATCCCTTCCTAGTGCTGTCTCTGAGAAATGATTGCTTGCATGCACTCATTATAAGAAACTCCTTGTTGTAAATATGCTGGGTAAGGCTGGAATGTGCTTTTTATATTTGGTGAATAGTCTCTATTATATAAATCATTCTCTTTTGCTTTCCATATTCACCAAGACATGATTCTTCACCTTTAATATCAAAAGCATTTGCAATTTCCTCTTTGCATTCTGTGGGCTTTTCTGCTCCCCAGCTTTCAGCTACTTGTCTCTCGTAAGGACACTGGTTACAAATGTCCTTGGTCTAAGAAATCCCTTTCCCAGTTTCAGCTTTTTCCTCTACTTTGACCACAAAAATGATCAGATTTTTTTTTTTTAAAGTTAGTCTTATCACAGTTCTTGACTGGTGGATTCCCTTGGCTTTTTAGTTTAACTTGGAATGGTTAAAAAAGAAGACAACCTCAATTTTATCATTTGTCTTGTCCGGTGTGCTAGTAGGAGAAAGTGGAAGCAGGGGTGGGATTCTACCAGTTCGCACCTATTTGCTAGAACCAGTTATCAACATTCTAAGCAGTTCGGAGAAACTGTTGTTAGAAGAAATTACTGGCCTAATCCTGTAAGGAAGGCGGGAAGGAAACATTCTGATGTTGTTTACAGAAACTGCCTCTCCCTTAACCCTTATTACATTCTTGGCAGTTCCTATCTCAGGAACTTCTCTGGAGTTTTTTTTCCCTGCTTTGCTAGTACTTTGCTTGTGTGGAGTGACCATTCAAAGTTACAATGGCACTGAAAAAAGTGACTTATGACCATTTTTCACATTTACAACTGTTGCAGCATCCCCATAGTCACGAGAGGCCAGGTGAGGAGATGGTGCCTCAATGTGAATGATATTGAGTTGGCCATGCCCAGCCAATAACATGACCATCAAGCCACACCCACCAACTAAGCCACGCCCACAGAACCGGTTGTTTAAAAAATTGAATCCCACCCCTGAGTGGAAGAGCCATTGTCAAGTTGTCCACCTGGTTAAAAATACAAGATGAAGAAAGAAAAGACTATTTTGGATGCATAGCAGAAAAAATGATAGATGGAGTCTGCCTTCCTGGTGCACTGACGCAGTCCTAACTTCAAGAAATGATCCATGGACTGCCCTGGCCTTGGCTGAAACTGTTCCTGCGGATCAACTCTTGGTAAAATTGTGTGACCTGGCTCTGGTCTTTTCAGTTATTAAGTATTGTAACTTCTTCTCTGAATTTCCATTTTAGTACTGGGCAGTATTGACGTCCGTACAACCAAGGCATAACCTAAACCACATTAGTAATGTGCAATGAAATAAATAATGTAGTTATTATTTAAATTATCCCTCACTTTTATTAGTCTAACATCTCTGATGAGTTAACATCTCTTATTTCTAAAATCTTACCTCTAAAAATCCAAAAAGGTATGGATTGAGGAGAGCAAATCACAGATCAGCACAACAGATTAAGAAAGCTGAGGAATGTATGCTCCCATTTATTGGAATTTCAGCTGTTTTTTTCTTTTCTTTCTATGTATTTTGACTTGTTGGGTTCTGAGAATGATTTGGAGATTCTGCAAATCCTTTACCTGCCTTGTTTCCAAGCAGCCAGAACTAGCAGAAACAGCTTTAGAGTTGCAGAAAAGAACACCCCCCTCACAGAACGATTGTACCAGAAAAATTCAGGATTCACCCCTGGTGACTTTTCTCTAAAGCTACTCAATGTTTTTGGTTGGTTCTTCAAGATAGTCCAGACAAGCACAACAAGATATACTAACAGTGTTTTCCTCCTTCTTTCTTTTTATACTCCAGAAAACTAGGGAAACTTCTGAAATGCTTCCCATATCTCCTCTCCTTCTGTGAGCTAAAATATCTTTCAAATGATGGTTGTCTAGTCTGCAGCTCTTCCTCTTGTCTCCCAAGATCATTTCTTCAAACCATTATAGTTTCAAAGCCAAGATGATGATGGTGGTGATATCCTAATAGGTCCAACTCATACTTACAATTAAGTTTTCTCTCCTGACCTGCATTCATATTGTTCCCCACTCCAAGTCCAGCCAATAGTAATTCTGAGAAGGCCAAGACATCTTTGCAGAGTACCAGATTTCCTACTCTGTACTAAGGGCCCACTTTATACTAAAAGGTTCTCTGGCTACACTGAAAACTCAAATACAAATGTGAGCATCCAGCTTTTCTTCGTACAGATAAATGGGGTATGTATTTGTAAATGTGAAAGATAATATATTTCTCTGTCCTGTTTCAATACTGCACATAGTTAGATTTGAATAACAACCATAAATTATTTGTAGGCATAGGCAATCTGGGAGAGATTCGATATTGTGTCTTCTCAGAGTACCACAGCTGGTATGCCCAGTTAAGATATTAGTACTCAAGTGAATATGGCTGAATTTTTCAGTCATTTTTAGGGGTGATGAAGTTGTTTCCCAAGGAAGCTATAAAGAACAAAATGGGCGACATAAGCATTATGGAATCCATTTGCCTCTTAAGTCTACAATTAGAAGAAATTGACACGGTGTGGAACGAAATGGTGTCATGGCATTTTTAATCTATTATTTGATCTATCCTATATCAATCAAAATGTATCTGTTTTGTGAAGGCTCTGTGGCAGCCAGGAAAAGCTTGTTGAAAGATCCATGAAGCTTAGGGAGAAATGCATTCTTCTTGTTTATTCTGATTTTTTCCTTAAAACACTATTAAACATTTATTTAAAAATAATTGACAACGAACATGGCTTGTTTATCTTAATTTCATCTGACTGTTTCTCGGAATATTTAAGATCAGCAGAGAGTGGGGAAAATGTTAGTAAGAAGGAGGTTGCTTACTTTTTTTTTGAAAAGGAAAGTCTGTAAACAACATTTTCTTTATTTCTACTAACAATATTTATTGATTATTATACCCTCCATTCTATTTTGCATCTTTACTGTTCAAGAAGTGAAGTTTCATTTTGACCAATTTAAGTTCTAGATCATGCCATTTATCTTTCATTGAAGAATACAGAATGGTTATAAAAATGTGAAGGCTTGTGCTGAAACTGTAGTCCAATTACAAATTTAGGAAGTGGAACATTAGGGGTAAATTTGTTTTGTTAAACTGAATACTTTTTAATTAAATTTAGATCAATTTGGAATTCTTAAGCATTTTTTCATATGCTCTAATCCTACTATCTCTGTCTCTCCCTCTCTCATTCTCTCTCTCTCTCTCTCTTTTGTGAATGGCTATGGCAAATTTTGGAAATTCAACTCTACATTTAGCATTCAAAAATCAAATACAAGTGTTTCTTCTGATCCTTACAAAATTTCCAGATGGAATTAGTTTTATTGATAGTATTTGTCTAGTTCTGGTAGAGGTATAAGATTCTTTGATAACCAATCCATTCATCTCAAATGAACAAACAGAAGGCTCTGACTTTGCTGCTTTTTAACATCTCTAAGGAGAAGTAAGTCTTTACTAAATTGACCATTGCCAGTGAGGTGGGTGGAGAAACTGCCAAGTAAGCTTATTCCTGACATTTCCGAGACATTCAAGAAAAACAGTAGAAGAAAAAGCCATCAGAGACAACTCCTTACCTAAAATAGCACATGGGAGCTCAGTACAGAAATTGTAACACAATTTTGGAAAATCTGCATTCATTGCTCTTTGTAGCTTTACCTAATATAACATTTTATATGCAGCTGTCCCTAACATACAGAATTTTATATACAACTCCCATATGTACAGTTTTTTTTTTTTAAAAAAAATACAAGTTTGTGACACTCTTTTGTCTTCAACCTTCTCAGAGAAAGCTTCAGTTAGAACTGAAGAAGCTTCTTGGATGAGAAGTGAAACATGTTCAAAAGGGGGAGGGTGGGGTGGGGGAAGCCAAGAAAGTCCAGTTGTCTTTTGGAAAAACAGCACCTTTGGGACTTCTTAGATAGCTCTTTGTTGAGATGCTTCATGGATATTAATGGCTGGATCTCCACCTTGTTCTTTGTTTTTTTTGCTCTTGTTTTGTTATTTATTTTATTTTATATTATTTGTACTGTACTGTTATTTAGTGTACCACTCAGAGTCGAGTGGCGTCAGAGGGCACTAAATTGAGGAAATTAAATTAAATGCACTCTGCTACATACCCGGAGTGGCAAATAATTTTGAACAGGAAACTACAGATTACACTATACATCAGAAGTTAGAAGAGGGTTGTGATATTGTGGTCAAAGCTAAAAGTTTCTATTTTTCTTTCTGTCTTTCATTCATTTGGAAACTAAATATAATTTATCACATATACACCCACATAAACATGTGTGGGACAATGGAATATTGTGGTGCTGCTTTTTACTAACAACAACAGGCTAGACTTAAATGCAAATAACGAAGCAAATGAAGATAGATTTAATTGCAATTCCACCCTTTTTAAAAGTTTGTATGACACATGAAAAGAGCCTATTGCAAATGACATCCACCACAATGACTTTGCTAACTCTCCCCAAGGATGCCCCTGGTTTTAAAATGGGGGAAATGGGTTGTTACTCAGTCCCGCTCACTCACTAATAGGAAGCATATTTAAGTCGGTGTCTTCAGTAGCTTAAAAGGTAACTTTGGGTAAGTTTATTTATAACTGCAATCCCCTAGTTATAGTTAGGAGATTGTAAGAAGGTTAATTTGTAGAAGAAATGAAGGAAATGGGACTCTGGAGACAGGACAGGATAATTAGGATGAAAATAATCAGAGGAAAAGATAGACTATTGCTGCAATATGGAGAAAGAGAGAGAGAGAGAAAAAACGAGTAAGAGATTTAAAAAAGGGTGTGGTTAGGATTAGAACTATATATATGCTCAGCAAATGTATAGCCAGACCAAAATAAATAAATAAAAATAAAATGGGAGCCATAGCAAAGGGAGGGTGGTGGAGATTTAGGGAAACAAGCATTGAGAGAAAACGGAGCTTGAAAAGGGAGAGAGATTCTTTCCAAAACAATGAGGACTCTGGTGGATACAATTAGTGGGGATTTCTCTCTCTCTAGCCATGTAGGAGTACAAAGAAGCAGATATTCTGGTTGGCAGAGAAGAGTCAACCAAAGGAAGAGTTGGAAAGACATCTAGAAGTAGGGGGAGTTCCTTAAAGAATAGTTAGCTAGGTATGGTGCTAGAGAAGCCAAGACACGTAGGAAGAATAGGAAAACAAAGAGCAGAATTAAGTAGGCCAACATGCTCAATGGCTGCAGAAGTCCAGGAAGTGATGATCAATCCCAAACCAGAGAGACAAGAGAAGTTGGATTGAACAGCCTGTTGGCCATGCCCTTTGCTTTAAGGCAGAAACCTCCATTGAGAGGCTGGCTCCAAAAGGATCAGGATCAAGGAGATGACTTGAAGTATATAAGAATATCCATTGAATGATTGCCCAGGGAAGCACTGATGATATTACCTAGTCAAGTAATGAAACATCTACAGGCATACAAACTCAGAGAGTACCAAGACCCGCACATTGCTTTTCTTGTTTTATATTAATATATATAAACAGATCTATAGATACTCATATTTTGGAGCACTGAGAGGGAAAAAAAATCAATAAAAATATATCTACCTCATCCATCTCTTAGCTGACAATCTCCAAACCAGCCCTGAAACTGGTTTGGAATGGATATGAATAATCAGCCCTACCTCTCATTTAGTTCTGAAGCCAGTACAAACTTCTTCATCTGAGCAAAAGACTAACATATTAACCATCTGATAGCAATCATCCACAATAATTACATCTAAATTCTGTTTCTTCAATTAATTTCATTTCTAAGCATAATTAATTTAATTTCTAAACATAATTTCCAAATTATGTTTCTTCCTGAGCCAGTTTGGTCTAATGGTTAAGGTGTCAGGCTAGAAATAAGGAGACTGTGAGTTCTAGTCCCTTCTTAGGTATGGCAACCAGCTGGATGATACTGGACCACTCACAGTCTCTCTGCTCACCTCAACTAACAGGGTTGTTGCTATGGAGAAAATATTAGGAGGATGGAGTATTAGGTAAGTTCACTGCATTAAGTTATTTATAAAACTGATTGAGGTGGGATAAAATAATGATGATGATGATGATGATGATGATGATGATGATGATGATAACAACAACAACTAGAACAATAACTACTACTACTACTATTACTACTATTATTATTATTCAGCCCCAGTCAATGATATCTGTGATACATTTTAAAATGTTTAGTTGACTGAATTTCATGTTTAATGAATAAAAGATATAACAGCAGCAGCAGCAGCAACAACAACAAAAAGGTATCACCATCTTTTGTCTCAATATAATAAGGACCGCAGGTTTCCTCAGAAGCAATTACGAATTCTATAGTATATCTTAAAATTAACCCTGATTTATTTCAATTTTGAAAGATTAAAAATACATGCACACAACTTTCAAGCAGTTTCTTCTTGTGCAATCAAGCAAAATTTATATTCAAGTTCAAGCACATGGTACATTTTGTCAAAAGATAGCATCTAATAAATATACACGTACACATATATGTACATGTGTATACAAACACATACACACACCCATACCCACATATATCTTACAAGTTTATGATGATCTTTGTATACTTAGTAAGCCAACTGTTAAACAATTACAGAATACTTCAGTTTTTTAAATAGTTTGCTCTCATTCAGGCATTATTCCTCTTTAATTCATTAAAATCTAAAATCTATTTTAATAGATAATCTATATTGCTGAGTAATGCATTATCTATTGAAGCATAGTTCTAAGTTACAGTAGCTAGTACTATGGATTTTTTTAACATAAGGGGAAAACGCTGCTTATTCAATAGGTTTTCAATACAATATCACCAGTGTTCTCTGAAATAGCTATGGCCTAGCATTTATTGTATATAAAAATGAGTTTTACTGCTTCTGTATATTTTGTAGGGACAGGAAATGCCAGATACAGAAGCTGCCATATATATATTCTGCAGGGTCATGAAATGTTAGCAATAAAAATCTTCCATCTCTGATTTTGGCCTGCCACAGAGATACACATCTGGCAGAGCAGTCGGTGAAGCAAATAAGCATTCAGCCAGAGAAACTGGATGGAACAAGAGGGCAATGGAATTAGGAAACCAAAGTAGGTAGTTTGGAGCTGGGACTTCTGGCATGAAAAGCTTTCTAATTAAGGTTGGATGATGGAGTGTCTTTCTGTTGATCTTTCTGTATTTGCTATCCTCTGGAGGTTAGTATTCAGTGTTGCTTTAGTATTGAAGACGGAAGGTCAAAATGATTGGCTTTAATTTCTTGGCACTGCATGATCTCATTCACCAGTTTATAGAAATCTCACAAATATGCTCAACAAATGCTTCCAAGATTATGAGGCACGCGATCCCTCCTGACTGGGGAGGAAAGCATTTCACCCTGGCAGAGAATGCCTTTTTGTTTGTATGTGTGTCAGTGGACATTTTTTTTTACTACCGGTTCTGTGGGTGTGGCTTGGTGGGCGTGGCAGGGGAAGGATACTGTAAAATCTCCAATCAGAGGTGGTATTTGCTGGTTCTCCGAACTACTCAAAATTTCCGCTACCAGTTCTCCAGAACTGGTCAGAACCTACTGAATACCACCTCTGATGTGTGTGTGTGCATGTCCTTATGTACACACATCTATGTGTGATTTCTGAGTTACTATCTGGCATCATCTTTTGCCTCATAGCCAAAAAAGGAAGACTCCTGATTTAAAAAAAAATGAGGATTAAATATTTCTCCTGGATGCCACAAATATTTCCATTCTCAGACAACTGTACGAAAATGTTTATTATAGGAATTATCCAAAATAAGCAAAATAATTGTGTGTTTGTGCATATAGGATATTTTAGCTAGTATATCCAATTCTCTGCCTTGTAGAGAGAAATGTTTTCACACTTCAGTGAGCACAGCAACAAGTGACATGTTCATCATAATGCAAATGATACTACTTTTATATTGGTGTCAAATAGGATAAGGGAAGTATACAACAACATTATTTTTGTGATGACGTTATAACACATATGTCATCCTTTCGATGTTGGGATGGCTCGCTACAGACATCTTGCCCACTAATCTGGGTGCACCAGTAACAATGGCTATGATGACATTACTGTTGAGATGGCTGGTTGCAACTGCCATTGCCAGATGGTGGAGACAACGGAAGTGAGACTGCAGAATGGCTATAGTGGATGCCATTGTTGGAGATGCCATCAACACTGCAGCACTGAGTGTTGGTGGTGAGTGCAACATTGGTGGAGCAATAGCAATGGTGGAGCTAGACTGGCTGTAAAGCAGAGGAGAGAGGTGATCATTGTCCTCAGGTGCTGGTGGGCTGGACAGCAATGGTCACGGTGGTGGAAAGTGGCAGCAGCTGTTATGGTGGTGATGACAGAGAGAAGTGATGGAGTTGGGCCTGCAGTCTTTTTGTGGCTTAGAAATCATCTGGACAGGACAAGCTATAGCAAGGGTGTCAAACTCACATCATCACAGCATCATCACGTGATGTATCGGGGCTTTTTCCCCATTCGCTAAATCAGGCATGGGCATGGCCAGTGTGTGATGCATCCAGCCCACAGGCCATGAGTTTGACAGCCCTGAGCTACAGGGTCTTGAGAGGGATGGCAGGAGCACTATCATGGTGAGGGGATTCTGCTACAGGGACTCAGTGACTTTGCCACCACTTATCTAGATCAGGGGTCTCCAACCTTGGCAACTTTAAGCCTGGAGGATTTCAACTCCCAGAATTCTCCAGACAGCTTTGCTGGGAGTTGAAGTCCGCCAGGCATAAAGTTGCCAAGGTTGGATCTAGTTTATTGTGACACATTTGTAACAATGAAAATATATTTTCTTCTGAAAATGAAAAAAAAAAAACCTAGTGAAGAAAGGAAAGGTGAAGGTATTGAGGTGTATTAAGATGAACAGTAGGGTGTAGAGAGTTTGAGATAAGAGAAGAACATTTTAGTTAGTGGGTGGGGAATAATAATGAATTTGATCAATATTAAGTAGAACTCCTTACGTGTTAGGTTGCTGATAGTAGTGCTTTAACACAGTGGTATTCCTTTAAAAATTAGTCCACCCTACTTTTAACATTTCCTGATTCTTTAACGTCATCCATTTGAAAATGGACCAATGAATCTATATATTTTAGGCTCTTTTTTTAGGTTTAGTCTGTTATATGGAGCCCAAATTTGGAGGCATTGCATTTCAGTGGACATGCTTGTTCTTTGGAATGACTTAGAAATCAGGTTGACTTTCCCTTTAATTGCTTTCTGGGATTGCTTCAACACAGAGAGTTTTTTAAGAGAACATTTGGGTTGTGATGTCATCTTGGCTGAGGTTCATAGATTGGTTCTTAGTGAGGTTGCTTGTGTTTACATATTTAAATAGCTTATGTTTCATTGTTAATCAGATTGTGTTGTTTTCACTGCAGCTGAACTGCGGATGGACATTTCAAAGTACAAAAGTGATAAATGAATGAATATTGATTTCTTCACAATATTCAAATGAATATTGAAGTCTTTGCTGGGCACATCTTGCTTCCCCATCTGCGGGGGTTCTATAAGTGCTGAAGAAAATCTGGCCCACAAAATGGGGATTAAAGTGGATCAGCCTGGATTACTTGACAAATCCCTGATTGGTTCTGCTTAATTTTTTTAAGTGAGAAAAAGTTAACAACTCTAAAATAGGGCATGATGCTTGAGAGTAAACGATCAATATAGAAGAAAAACAAGAGTGCTTGTGAGATAAATATTTTAGCTCTTTCTAAAGATGAACTTAGTTTACCAACTTGTTAATAACTTTTATAAAGAAATTTGGAAGATTCTATACAGAAACAATAGCCTCTGAGAAATTTGATCTACTAAAATTTTGAAAGCATTCAATCCCTTTCATTTATTTATGGCAAGAAAAATGATTCTCAGCAGCTGAAGAAATTTGCTATGGCCATCTGTACAGTATTCCTGACAAACAGTGCAATTGCTAAACTTTGGCCTACCATGTCGTATTGCTTGCTATGCTTCAAAACATCATTTTAAGTGGACTTCCGTGGGGATGCATGACAAAAGAGTCATCTGCAAGGGAACAGAGATTCCACTGTGGCAAGATCAGTGAGCAGATGGCATTTTTCTGGCCAGCCAAACCTCTCTTGATAAAAGAAAGATTGTGAGTTCACCTAATTGCACCCCAAACAGCTGCTCCTCATGAGTAGATTGCAGGAACTGTGGTGGTCAGCTAGTGAGTCAAGCGACTGGGAATTGAGGGAGTTCACAAACATAAAATAGCTTTACAGACACAAAGTTTTGCTGAACCTAATTTCTTACTCACTTTTGGAAATTGCTTATTAATTTATATTAAACTATTAAGAACCTTCCCATCAACAGGTTTGGTAAAATACCTTGGGTAGATTTGCTTTAATCCTTGACAAAAGAAGTTTTAAAGATAAGTTTAGGAATATTTAACAAATCTTTTTTTGAAATAAGCAACAAAAGAGTGATTAGAACACATTGATTTTGGAAAATTATAAATAGATTAGGGATGCAGATGGATTTGGAATAAGATGTTGACATTGATTGTGGGAATCCTTCTCATAGGAAAACACAGTTGCTTTGAAATCTTCAACATGATAGAATTGAAACATGATAAGATGGGAATTAAAATATTGGATCCCTAAGGAAGCCAGTGAGAATTAAAGATTACAAGCAAAGGAGAAAAACATTTAAATTTGACTTGCTAATGGAGCAATATACTTTAACACTGGTTGTATTCAAGGATATTTGTGAGCAATGGGTCCAGATTTTAATTTTAAAAGTTTCTGCCATTATAATGCCATTAGTTTGACAAAACATTTGAAGCTCTAATGACCAGATCAAAAACATTATAACATTCATTAAATACAAACATAACACATTGAAGTTCCAATCAAATTAAAGGGAAGAAAAATTGAAAATTGTGTTGAAAATTGTCCAACACAAGGGCTCCCACAATGATGGTCACAGACTTCAAAATGGCAGATGAAAACAACATTGAAACTGTTCCTTTTTAATACATGTTATGCACATACCAACCATTTTGAATTTAGTGACTATGACTGTGGATACTCCTAATCCTTACTTTCCTAACTGAGCCCTGGCCAAGGGCTGTCTCTCAGAAAAAATGGCTCCTGTAGGAATAGGTATCTTCAACCATTTGGTGCAAATCCATTTTCTGAAGCTCCTTTGCTTCTAACCTTTCTGTCCCATTTTTTTTTTCATTTTTATTAAACTTGTCCCCTGCAAAAAAAGAAGAAAAAATCCACAGGAACATCTTTTTTTTTTATTTCCTACAATTTATCGTCCCAGGGAATTACTCAATGACTTCAATAACTCTTAGACTGCTACTGATAAGAACATGAGCTCCTGGTAGAATTAACCTTGCTGATAAGGTCAGGAGGGGAGAAATGAAGTTAGGAGCAATCCACAATGTAAAGGGAATGTGGCTTTGTACATCTGAAAAAAGCCAATTCACCTAGGAGAAAAAAAAAAGCCTCAAATCCAAAATCAAATGAGGAAGAATGCAGTAGTAAAAGATTTCTCTGTTGTTGTCAAGGAAACTATATGGACATGGCAATAACATTTAGATGAGTGTGGGTGCCTGATGATGAAGCTCCATAGTCAGCAAGTACTCTGGTTACTTGTGAAGAATATTGAACTTTAATGAGTCACTCTGGAGGCGATGATGTGGCCAGACCAACACCCCATAACAGAGTCTGAAAGAGGGACGCCTTGTTTTACAAGGATACATACATGGAACATGTTGCAGATAAAGGAAAGCATAAAACTGACATTACATTAAACTTTAGCAGGATCAAATATTTTAGGACAATGTTGTTGTGGCCAAAATTTAGCTCACATAAAGCAACCAAACCACTTTGAAGATGCAATGTACATTTATACAAGCAACTTACACTAAGCATCCATCAAAGGGTGCTGAGCAAAAACAGAGCCACAACTTGTATAACTTTGGCAGATTACACTGCAAAGTCAAGTCCAAGGAAAAGGCAGAGTGTAAAATAACAGCATGATGTTGGAATGTTGTTGATAAACTCATTTGGGTGACTTCTTATTATTCATCCCTTCCTAAGAGGTCACCATATCAACTGTACTATCTCAAAGAGATGGTCAGTGAATATAAACAATTTGGTTTGTGGCTGATTCTTGCCCCTGTTGTCGCTCAGGGTCAATTCAGCTTGCTGTGAATGCTGATTTAAAAGGTTGATTTAAGCAGTTGACATGTATGGTGGGGTTGGGTGGGAGGATCTCAATGATTAATATATGAATGCAGCATGTGTGTGTGTCTGTTTGTGTGTGTATCTTGCATAACCACACACACCCCATTTCTTTTCTTCCCATTCAGATGTGCAAACCAAAGGAGGGGTTAAAGCAGCTGAAAGGGATACTGTAATCTGTGATAGCAATGCCTACATTGTGTGGAAAAGAAAGAACAACACAATGTACAGCAACAGGAGACATGCATATGCAATAATTCCTATATTAAGAAATGCAATAAAAATTAGGCAACTCCTTATGCTCTAAACCAGCTTCTATACTTCCTACAATACTGTGTTTATATACTATAGCAATGCCAATTTTGATCATTCAAGAGCCATGCTTTAATTAGATGTTTTTCTTGATTTCAATTAGTGTCAGTGAAATCATGAAAAGCAGTTCTACATATAGACATTTATAAATTCTTTTTGCAATTTATAAGGCAATAGTATTCTCAGAACAATGTATTCCTTTGCTGTAATTCAAGAAAGGGCTTTCTAAGAAATCAAAGGTAAGGAGGACCATAGCAAAATACAATTAAGCATACAAACCAATCCTGGCTGTGACCCAAAAGCCTATATAGGGTCTTTAACATGGACATATATAAAGTATAAGCATACAGAAAAAAATATATAAATGGAAGTATAGTGAAGCAACCTACACATCATTTATTTCCATAGACAACACATAAAAATATACATAGACAAATACTTACCAAACAGAAAAGATACTGAATAATATACTCACAAAGTCTTGTAAACTGCTTGTCTTTGTGCCCTTCATGGGTTCAATCAGCAGAAACCAGTTGTGTTGTATATTGGGTGTGTGTGTGGGGGGGTGGTGGATGTGAATGTATACAGTACCTTTTACCACAACTAAGTGAACTTATGGACCATTTTAAATTGCAATATTTACATGACAGTCTATTCAGAGAATGAGGCCCCAAAAAAGAGGATCTCAATCAAGATCAACAAAAAGAGGAAATTAACCAAAAATAGAAAATGAGAAATAAGATTTTTAATGTTATAAAGAAACTAAAGATTTAATAAAATTTGAACATATGAAGTTTTACAATGAAAGGAGCTGGCTTGTGTCTGAGCTTGGTGTTATGGTCTGAGATAGATTGACTGGCTCAAGTCACCCAGTTGGCTTTCATGCTTAAGACAGGACTAAAACTCACAATCTCCTGGTTTCTATTCTTGTGCTTTAGCCATTAGATCAAACTGGGTCTGAAACTAAATATTAAGACTGTTAGAAGTAAAAGAAAGGAATATAATGTTGGATTATTTGATCAAGATTAAGTAACAAACTATGTTGTTATTCTGGCAACACTTTACTGAAAAAATGATGTTTCATGGATTTGTTTATAGGTAAGAGATGAGATATTCAGAGATAGATATATCTCTGAATATCTCATAATCTTAGAGAGGGGAAGAGACTATATGTGTGTGTGTGTGTATTATTTATATTATATGTATGGCTTTATGATGATGTTTTAAACTAGAATCATGTAGGTAAAATTCAATAGTGTGGATTATAAAATTGATTTTTTAAATTAAGATTAAAATATATATGTTACTGTGTTTCTCAATACGCCCCCCCCCAATAGGAAGACCCAGCATGTTTTATAGGCATAAAATGAAATTAAGCCCCTCCCCCAAATTTCAGCCTAGTTTAAAACATGCAAAATTGGGGGGGGGGGGGAGGCAGGGGGAACTTGCCTTTAGGAGTGTCCCATGGGCAGCTATGCCTCACCATCAGCTGCTCCTAACGGCCAATCATGGCGGAGTGTGGAGGGCTCCCTACTCCTGCCAAGTGCCTTTGCTGCAGACCTGGGTCAATAGGCGGGCGGCGTGGGCATGGATGTCCGCCGGCAGTGTTTCAACTGCTTCTCAGCCCCTATAGCTTCCATGGTTCCTGCCAGTGCTGGTGCCTCTCTCGCCAGCGCTGTCTCCAAAAACAGCATCTGAGTCGCTCCCACTTTTCCCCCGTCTCCGTAACAACAGGAAAAAAACAAACATTTTGAGGTACGTGGGAATGCCGTATGCTGCATTTTGGTTTAATCCCGAGTGATTGGTTGGAGGTGAGAAGAGCTGAGTGAGCATCGCTGCTGCTGCTACCCTTGGTGCTCCAGCCTCGGGCTCTGCAAGTTTCCAAAAGTCCTGGTGCGCAGCTGGTTCCTGCATTCCAAGTGTGCTCAGGCTGAGCTGCAGCTGTTCCTCTCTCACCAGCGCCACCTCCAACAACAGTGGCAGCAGCAGCAGGAACCATGGAAGTTACAGAGGCAGCTCCCCCGCCCGAGAAGTGGCTGAAACGCTTCCATGGTTCCTGCTGCTGCTGCCATGCGGTGCTCCCATGTACCTCATAATGTTTTTTTTCCCCCTGTTGTTGCGGGGAAGGGGATGGGGAAAAGCGGGAGCGACTCAGATGCTGTTTTTGGAGACGGCGCTGGTGAGAGAGGTGCCAGCAGTGGCGGGAACAGTGGAAGCTACAGAGGCCTGAGAAGTGGCCGAAACGCTGCCGGTGGACATCCACGCTACCACCACCGCCCATCCGCTGACCCGGGTCTGTAGCAAAGGCGCTTGGCAGGGGTAGGGAGCCCTCTACACTACACCATGATCGGCCGTTAGGAGAGGCTGGTGGCGAGGCGTGGCTACCCGCGGGGTGCCCTAGGCGAGGGTGCGCGGGGGAGGAAAGAAATTAATTCACCCCCGAAAAGACATCCTAGCCGTTTTTTGGGGGCTCAAAAAAAAAAAAAAAAAAGACCCAGCCTTATTATATGAGAAACACGGTAATATTTTTAGTAACTCTTTATAACACTAGCACTTAGACTTATGCACCACTTCACAGTGCTTTACAGCCCTCTCTAAGCAGTTTACAGAATCAGCCTATTGCCCACAACAATCTGGCTCCTCATTTTACTGGCCTCAGAAGTATGGAAGGCTGAGTCAACCTTGAACCTGGTGGGATTTGAGCTGCTGAACTGTCGGCAGTCAACAGAATTAGCCTGCCATACTGCATTCTAATCACTGTGACACCACTGCTCTTTATAGAAGTTTGCTGATTAGCACTGAATGATGTGGTTTTGCAATTAGATAGTTGATAAAGGATGAGATATGGGAAGAACCTTTTTTTTTAAAATGAAGTACTAGAAAAAGTATTAAGTTATCTTAATTGTTTATATTTGTCTGGCGGGGGCAGGGGAGAGAAATATCTTTTATATATCTTCTTTTTCTTTTTTTCTACTTTTCAGGTTTTTTTAAAAAAAACTTTTTATATTTTTTTAGTTTAATTTTTTTTGAATTTTTATTATTTGTAAACTTTAATAAAAATTATTGGGGGAAAACCCTGACATAACTGCATCAATCCAAAGGGTGCCACTGAAGTTCATGGTTGTGCTGTTTTCACAAATACCGGTGTGGATCAGTCCCAGCTCTCCAAAGCTATCCTTTGCTCTTATCAAAAACATAATTTCCCCCAGGTATTCTTTCATAGCTTTCAATTTAGCTTCTAAAAGCCACATCATTGGAATACAGCAGGTGTCCCAATCATACAGGCTTCCAACATTTGTCTTTTCTTTCACAGCATTCCTTACCTTGGGACAACATGCTTGCGGATTATGTATTCCAGCCTTCTCTCCCCTTCTTCACTTCTTCCAGTTTGGAAAACCAACAGATTACATTGCAAACAGTAGCTACTCACTCACTCACATATTTGTATAAGGTATTACACTTGAAGTCACACATAGCAATTGGGTTTTCTCAACTTGAAGCTCCTATAACAGTACTTGAAAAGATTGCCTTTCTTATCTTTGTGCATGTGTGAGCAGGGATTTAAATAAAGTAGCTGATCTGACATCATATCAGATGGATAGTCTGTAAAATGAAATTGATCTGCATTACATGAAATCCAAATGTTGTTTGCAAACCTTTGGACTGTAGAGTGCTGTCAAAGTGGCTGCTTGGCCCCCATCAGGCATTCTTTATATTTATAGATCCTGATAAGCAAGATCAGTTTTATTTCAGTCTTTTATACTGCCTGTAGAATGCTTCACACATAGAAGAGGATCCAGCGTAGGTCTTTCTGAATCATTCAAAAGGGGCTTAATTTTAGCAGCCTGACATTTACCAGCAGTACAGCTGAGATAAAGCAAGTAGGAGAGGTTGAGCCCACATCATTCAATTGGAAATAAGGCTCAAAAGACATTCTGATCCTTTATTGCATCATTCACCACTACTGTCTCTCTCCTTTATCACCTGCATCAAATACATCTTCCCTGATGTTATAACAATTCAGGGGTGGGTGGGTGAAGCTTCTTTTCTATCTTCTGTCCCATCTTAAAGGTTGCAGTGGTGTGACCATAACTTATTATACAATACCACTCACACATCATCACAAAATCTCCAGAACTGTACAGCCTACAAACTTGAAGTTTGGCACATATGTTCCTCTTGGCTTCTAGATGCTCACTAAGAAAGGATTTTTCTAAAGGAACATCAGAGCATTAGTATTTCATATATTATTATTAACATGCTCTGATGCTAAGGAGTTCTACTCCCCCTTCCCAAAGGGGGAGAAATCTGTTCCAAATGCAAAACATAAGTGGAGGAGTTTCAGTTTTAGTTTCACAGCACCAAGCAGTTTTAGTACAGAACCGTTGAGCTAAGCCACGCTCAGGCTCCTTGATGTCTCTTTCTTGCTCACACAGCAAATACACTTTCAGTTTCCAAACAGCCCTCAATTCTCTCACACACTGACAGGATGCTAGCCAGATGAATACTGATGGATGCTGGTAGACAGAGGCAGAATTTTTTCCTCTTATTTTCATCCCCAAAAACTAAGCCTGACCACATAGTTTCGTAGCAAAGCACAGTATCAAGCTAGTTAATTTATAAGCAATTCAAGGCAGCAAACATATCTAATATTCCTTCTGTCTCATATTTTCCCCACAACAACTCTATCAGATGAGTTGGGCTGAGAAAGAGTAACTAGCCCAAGGTCAACCAGCTGGCTTTCATAAGGAATTCTCAAAGAAGGGGATGTCAATAATCCATTGTTTTTGGTAAAGATTATTTCAGCTTGTATATTTTGCCTGAATAGTACCTGTATAGCGTAGACGTCTTCAACTTAGTGCTCATCCATCACAAATCCCTACTTCAAGTATGAGCCATGGTGGCGCAGAGGTTAGAATGCACCACTGTGGGCTACTTCTGCTGACTACAGGCTGCCTGCAATTTGGCAGTTCAAATCTCACCAGGATCAAGGTTGACTCAGCCTTCCATCCTTCTGAGGTTGTTAAAATGAGGGCCCAGATTGTTGGGAGAAGTATGCAGACTCTGTAAACTGCTTAGAGAGGGATGTAAAGCACTGTGAAGCGGTATAAAAGTCTAAATGCTATTGCTATTTTGGCACATTCTTGACTCTGCACAACGTAATGTATAGCCATGGATTTCTCAATGGACTTTGGAAACAGATAATAAAAGGATTACAGTTGGTAGGCAAAGGCCAATTAGAAAACTGTATATGAAGGCTCAGGGTAAGTGAATGAACCAAAAACAAGGCAATTGGAATGAAATAGAAAGGTCTTACAGATTTTGACAAAACAAAAAAATGGCCCGATGAGCTTCATAGCTGAAAGTTTCCCTAGGACATGTAAGCTAAAACTAAGAAGATTGCTGTATTATTCACAGATGGAGGATTGAATAGACTTGCACCTACACAGCCTTTTCTGCTGGTCAGCAAAGCTCCTTGATAAAAAAAAAAACATAATTCTCATGCATGTCACAAAAATTAAGAATATATAAATCCCAGATGCCTCCTCTCTGACAATCTTGTGTGAGAATGATACTGAGTGAAATTAGAAGGTAATGACTGCTGATTAGATGTTGGCAATTATTTTTGACTGGACAGATAATCATTTGCAGTGGCACTAATCTGCTGTCATATTACACTTTTTGTCTAGGGGATGGCTTTGTCTTCGGGGGGCCATAGAGTTTTCATTCTCTCATTAACTGCCAATGCCTTGGGATGGAGATATTATTACATTATGCACACATTACAAAGGTAACATTTCCAATCATGTGGCATCCTTTGTTATTATGTCATTACCTTAGATAAACGGGATGAATTCACAAGTTTTACCAGTACATCTATGAGGTTTTATTGAAAACCTGTAGATCTTTTAGAGCTACTTCAAATAAATATTTTGTTAAGATTCTAAAATAGTCAGATGTGAATCAGGTAAGGGGACTCTCAGGATAAACATAATAAAATGATAATGAGCTAACAGGGAATTTTAGTAATTTAAATAATATGCCTCTCTGGGTCTGTGAATATAACAGATGCAATTATATTAACAACTCCATAATAATATATTAATAGATAAAATCAATAGATTTGGAAGCGATTGTTGTGAGTAGTTTAATTCACACAAATACACATTACTGAGTTGAAGGGAAGAATCTAAGAGAAGAAACAAAGAAAGTGGTTAACATCCATCCATTACATAATTGAAAGGTTTCCCCAAATTCTTTTACTCAAATCTCAAAACCTTTAAATGAACAATAACTTTAAGATCAAAAGGTCCACATCTTTCCAGATCATATTTATGTGATAAGATTAATCCATTCAGCTTGCTGTGAAAACTTCATGAAAAAGTTTGGTTTTTCTTGGTTTAGGTCATCTTTCTATGAAAATTATTTTGTCATTTTATAACTGAAGGACCCAAGGCTGCAAGATTCCCTAAAAGCCTTCCAAAAAGCTTTTACCTGGATGATTTTCTTCTATTGGATTTACAACAACAACAACAAAAACCTTGTTAAAGCCTGGAAGAACCCTGGGCAATGGGACACAAAAGAAATGACATTAAATCCTAATGCAACATTTCGATGAACTAAAGATTAAGACTTTACTCCCCCCATCTTCCTAGTATTTTCTCACAAGTGCAGGGTCTACTTTTATTAGATCAGCTGAACGTTGATCCATTGGTTGTGACAAGGATTGACAAACTGGCTTGTCACCTGCGGTTGGCATTTTGAGCTGAGAGAGAATGACTGACTCAAAGTCACCCAGCCGGCTTTCATGCCTAAGGCAGGACTAGAACTCACAATTTCCTGCTTTCTAGTCTGGTGCTTGCTTTTCTTACCAATTTGGAATTGTTAAATGACAGAATGAAAAAAAAGTACTATGTATAACTCTCTTAGTATTATAAATATAAATAAAACAAGTTTACTTTTTCTCCTATCCTTCATCACCTAACAACCAAAACCTGGCCCTTGATATACCTACCTCAAACCTTGCACATCCCTGCCTTATGAATATGCCCAATGAAGGCCATGAAATGATACACTGAATTTGCCTCTGTAAAGGTTCCAGAGCTCACAGTTGGCTGAGAGTCTACTGGCACTCTTGGGTTTATTGGCACTCTTCCTCTTTTGTTTGCTGCTTTCCACAGCTGTATGGCCCAGAAATGCATCATTGAGAAAGATTCCCCATTCTATCCCTTGCCAGAACAATGGCAAAAGAGTTTCAAACACTGCTTACTGCAGCTGAAGATGATTCCAGCCAGCATCTTTGTAAATTAAAGCCCTGGAAACCCATTGTCAGGGCAATAGAGTTAGGTCATCCAGAACATGAGACTGTGGTGCTTCTGAGCCCCCTGAGAGCTGTGGTTGGAAATAATACTGCCTGGCATTCACTTCCTTGCCTTCCTTTCAGTCAACACTCGCCGCTAATCCAACTCTTGCAGGAATTCAAGCACAGATTAAGAGAGTAAGGAGGTAGACACCAGAGCAGCCCTGCGTGCACAAATAAAAGAGCTAAAACTTAATGGAGTTGATAAAACTAATCAGTGCATTTCTGCTCAAATAGCTCAGTAAATCAGGTGACAATAGGTAATTTGGCTGACTATTATCATGAGGAAAAGAGATGCCAAGCCAATCTGTTTGTGTATTTAAATATGCCCCTTTTCAAGAATCGTGAAGGCAACTCACCCCCCTCTCCCAAATGGAGATATAAAACCATCAGACAAGCACTATAGCAAAACTAAAACATTCAGACACATAGACAGAGTCAGCAGTGAATGGCTTCTAAAGTGGTATGTATAGGTTGTGTAGCAAGGAGGTTGCATCTGTTCTTCCAAAATCCCTGTAACCAATTCTGGGTCCAACCACACACCTTCCAGATGACTTAAAATAGGCCTCACATTTCAGCTGATTCATGCTATAAAGTGTGTGTCAAAAATTCCACTGCAGAAAAAATGTTCAGTAGGGAAATCTATTTAAAGCCTTTTCACCACCTATCAAAAGCAGGCAGTGACCTAACTATATGTTCTCTAATCCCTCTCTGAACTGATGCTACAGTCTGAGCGATGCAAATCGAAAGCTGCTATCCTCATGCGCATCTACTATATAGGCAAAGGAACAAAAGGATCAACATTCTTAAGCAGGTGTGTTTGGCCAATGTATCCTTGAGATACTATCACCAAGACAGTTTAGATTATTAATGATCCAATCCTTTGCAGGTACATTTATACAGGGATGGGATTCAAAAATCCCAATAACCAGTTCTCTGCCCGGTTGCTGAGGGAACATGACCTACCGGAACTTCCATTTTTCGCCTTCCTCAAAGTCCCTTGGACCTCTGGGAGGGTGAAAATGGCTTCCCCCAAGCTCCGGAGGTCTTCTGGAAGCTGGAAACAGGCCCATTTCTGGACTTCCAGAACTTCCAGCAGGGCCATTTTTCACCCTCCCAGAGCTTCTGTGTGGACCCTGCACTTACCTGTATCCAAAACGGGCTGTGTGGGGACTCCTGGGAGGGGCAGGGTGTGGTGGGCAGAGCAAGCTGGTCAGTTCAACTACTGGTTCTGTGAACTAAATGTAAATTTAACAGTCGGTTTACCCAAACTGACCTGAATCAGCTGAATCTCACCCCTGCACTTATACAACATTCTAATATGCTGTCATTTTTCTTTTTCTTGCCACAGTTTACAGATCCAAATAAATACCATATACTGAATACAGAAAGAAACTGGTAAACATTGAAACTGGTCATGCTACTACAAGTAAAATTAATACATAGCCATGCTACTATAATACTATAAGACTCACCATTTTAGTTATTCCCTCAGAGAAAATCTATGAAGTTGCTAGGAGCTGAAAATGAGTTCAGGGACATAATCATGATCAGGACTACAGCTCTTAGACTTCTTAATTAATATTGATAAAGAAGCAATGACTGAGAATTTGGAGAGCTTTATTTTCAACCCATTGAGAAATCATAGATGGCATAGAAGTAAAGAAAGGATAACACAAGAAAAAAACCCTATAACATTAATTACAGTTACGAATCCAGAAAGCTTAATTACAATTATGTATCCAGAAGGCTCATAAAATATAATCTTAATCATTATGGAAGGGTGTAACCACATCTAGAAGCAGCCATTATCTTTTCTTTGGCCAAATTTATTTTCTTCTTCTCTTTGTCTAGTTCATTCCCGATTCTAGATATCTGTTCAATAGCACCCTGAGTTTATTTCAAGTTTATTTCATTGGGGGAAATAAAAAGGAGATGAGAATTGAGTTTTTGTCAGCATAGCAATTGTACAACATCTTGAATATCCCAACAACTTTATGTGATGCTACAATATGAAAACCTTATTGGTCAAAGGATATATTTGATATTTGGGCAATGGACACTTTTTGGTAGGGAGGGAGGGAAGAGAAAGAGAGAGAGAGGCAGGGAGGAAGGGAGATGAGGAACATAAAGCAAAGAGTAAGGGTAGGTAGATCCATGACAACAAAACTTAATAATTATTTCTTTGTATCCCACCTTTGTTATTTTTACAAATAACTCAGTGAACATATCCAACACATATTCATCTTCAACTATGTTCTTCTTCAAACAATAGATCCATCTTCTTATTTTCCCCACAATAATAACCCTATAAGGTGGCTGAGAGAGAGTGACTGACCCAAGGTCACGCAGCTGGCATTGATGGCAAAGGCAGGACTAGAACTCACTGTCCCCAGTTTCTACCTTGTTGTCTTAACTAATAGACCAGACTAGCTCTCTTAATGTTAATTAACATGGGGTTACATTACTTGTACTGAGCTGTGGTGGTACAGTGGTAAGAATGCAGTATTGAAGGCAAACTCTGCCCACTGCCAGGAGTTTGATCCTCACCGGCTCAAGGTTGACTCAGCCTTCCATCCTTCCAAGGTTGGTAAAATGAGGACCCAGATTGTTTTTTTTGGGGGGAATAGGCTGACTCTGTAAACCATTCAGAGACTGCTTTAAAGCACTATGAAGAGGTATATAAGTCTAAGTGCTATTGTTATTGCTATTTAAAATCCAGGTCTTTCAAATATCTCATGGGGTTCGGTGGCCTTAGGTTGATGAGGTCTAACATATGCAATTTATTTCCATCAATTCTCTCACATCGTTTCATTTTCAAATAGAAAAGACCTAAACACAAATATTGTGCAGTAATGAGTTGATTTCATCAGACCAAAATGAAAGAGCTCGGTCTGGCCTGCCGTACTGACTTTAAAACAGCAGTTCAAGGTTTTATACCAGTGGGATGAATAATATAATTTGCCAGGATCATATCAATTTGCTGTTGAAGTCACAGCTACACACTGGCAACTGCAATTAGCAAGAATGGTGATGGGCTGTGTATTCTCAGATTAATTAATCTGCATGCTAATAAAGGTGCTTGCTTTGAATCCTGCTCTGATCTCACCCAGAGGTTTATGGATGAATTACAGCTGAGCGAAAAAGTGGTCTTAGAAATTAGAGATAGAAAAAAAAAAGTATTGAGAAAGAAAAGAAGAACAAGAAGTGAAGGGGATTGAGGTGCAAAAAGAGAAAGTAAAGAAAACAGAAAAAGAATGACTGCTGAGTTTCTTTGGTACTGATACAACATTAAAATAAATGTCAAACTCTTACTCTAAGATTAATGTTAGTCTACGTTATTTTTAACTTTGCTTTTTGAAAAGCAATAAAGTTAAATAAAATTGAGACAACAGGGTTGAGACTAAATGCAGGATTCACAATGCAGTAGTAAAAGAACTGAAGCAACATATACAAAACTATTTGTTAATGCTGCTGACAAAAACTTTGGCTATAGCAGCAATAGGCCAAAAGTTATTATCCCTAAAATACATAATTGATAACTTTTAGAATGTTATGGATAGCATTTAAGAAATATAGACTAATTGTAAAAAAAAAACAATTATTATGCAAAAACAATAGAAAAATATTCTTCTGCAGGTAGCATGAGAGCCAACAGATGTGTTGGTTTGTGTGTGTGTATAAAACATCAAGATGGAAACTATGTTGATTCAATTGAAGTCCATTCCCTTTTATCGCACAATTGAAATTGCCATCTTGACTTTTTTGATCCCCTGGAAATATTCTTTCTCTGTCCAAGTAGATACCAGTATCAGGGAGTTTATGTAGTTCATATGCAAATCTGTTCTCAAGGGAAGCACTGATTGCTACAGATCAACTTTTATTAAAGGTAAAAAGGAGAGGAACTGATAAAGCAATGATAGTTAATCATTACAGGGGGAGAAATCAATGCAACATATTCCCATAATTGTAACCATTATATTTCTATCAACCCTACCCAATTCGGATTTAATAGGGTAAGAGAAAGTAACGAGTCTATTTGTATGATGCTGGTCAAACTATTTAGTCTTTTTTCCCCTTTACATGAACACCTGAATTACAATTAATTCACATTTATAACATGAATGAAGGCGAATATACATGTCTCAGGATAATGTTGCAGGATCCAATCAGGGTCGGTCACTGAGACCAGTGGTTTTGTCTTCTGAGCTTTTGGACTTGTGGTGGAGCACATCTTCGGGGAACTTCTTTCTAGCAGAGTTTGTGCTATTCTCTATATGGTATTTATAACGCCTATTGTAAGTGGTTTTTTAGATGTTGGTTGGGGTTGTTGATGGCTGGATTTTAAGTCAGTAGCTATCATTTGTTTGTGCAGTCCAGCCCTTGCTTTCTAAGTACTTGATAGGCTGGTGGTAAATTAGCACTCCTGTTGACTGATGAGGAGCCTGTTTCCCATGCTTCAATCATTTCCCTGGCTGTTTTTGTGCCTGCTTGCCAACAATCTGAGTTGCTGCAAAGTTGAATGTCTGTCCTTGTTTATTGCAACGTGAGGCTATGATTGAATTCAGATCTCAATCTAACTGCTCGCTTGTGTTCTTGCAATCTGGTGGTTAGCTTTCTCCCCATCTGTCCTACATAGTCACAGGGGCAATCCATGCAAGGGATTTGATAGATTATATTGGAAGTATCTCTCACTTCTAAGCAATCTTTGCAATGCATAATTTGTCCTTGTATGGTAGCCTCTGGGTGGTGTGTGATTCCCACTTGCAGATCTAGGCAGCTGCATTCATCAGCTTCTGAAATGTTTTTGATGTATGGAAGGTTGTGCCAAGGGCCGTGTACCTTGTTTTTTTCCTTTCTTTCATCACCGTGTTGTGCCAGATACCTTGTGATGAATGATTGTGGGTACCCATTCTGCTTGAATTGTTCACATAGGTACCTGCTGTCCAGCTGTTTGGCTTGCTGTGTATTACAGTGGATTCTCACCCTGCCATATAGTGTTCTGATACAACTCCTTTTGTGTGACAGTCAGTGGTGGTATTCTACTGGCTTGGCCCAGTTTGGCCAAACTGGTAGCTCTGAGGATCATCTGTGAGCAAACTAGTTTGCTCTGACAATCAGCTGCTGGGCCCACCTGTCCGCCCCAACTCTATTCTGACCTTTATTTCCTAATTTTGAAGCTCAGCTGCTTTGCATGGCACAGCAGGTTGCTCCATGTCAGCTGTTGAAGACACAGGGAGAATGCAGGATTGCAGGAGAAGTTTAGAAGCAAACCCTCTGCACAAGCACAAAGCACACACACAAATCATGCCCATCAAGCTATACCTATAGAACCGACGGTAAACAAATTTGAATCCCATCACTGCTGACAGTAGATGGTTGCTGCTGAAATTCAGAATGCATGGAGTGTTGGTGGTCTTATGATAAACTGTGATTTCTAGTTTCCATCCTCTTATCTGTTGACAAATACATCTAAATATTGTAATTGCCCAGCTTCTTCTTCCTCCATTGTGAACTGTATGTCAGGGAAGATGCAGTTCAGAAAGTCTTTAAGTATATTTCTCTTGATGATGACCAATGTGTCATCCATGTAGTGGCACCAGAATTTAGGTGTGTAGTTTTGAAATGCACAGTATTCTATTTCAGTCAGGACTGTTTCTGCAATGACTCCTGATATTGTGGATCCCATGGATGTCCCCTTTTTTTGTTCATACATTTTACTTTTGAATGTGAAGAAAATGTGTTGACTGTATTGAAGTGGTTTTATGATATCATATTCCATCATATCACAAGACCTAAAATGGACACCTAACATCAAAAACATCATCAAAAAAGCACAACAAAGAATGTTCTTTCTGCACCAACTCAGAAAGATCAAACTGCCCAAGGAACTGCTGATACAGTTCTACAGAGGAATTATTGAGTTTGTCATCTGCATCTCTATAACTGTCTTGGCTCTGCAACCAAACAAGACAGACACAGACTTCAACAGATAATTAGAACTGCAGAAAAAACAATTGCTACCAACCCACCTTCCATTTAGGATCTGTATACTACACGAGTCAAAAAGAGGGCTGTGAAAATATTTACAGATCCCTGATATCCTGGACATAAACTGTTTCACAACCCTCTTTTTGACTCGTGTTATTCTAACTGTCAGGAAATCTCTCCTTAGTTCTAAGTTTGCTTCTCTCCTTGATTAGTTTCTACCCATTGCTTCTAGTCCTGCCCTCAGGTGCTTTGGAGAATAGCTTGACTGCCACTTCTTTGTGGCAGCCCCTGAGATATTGGAACACTGCTATCATGTCTACCTGAGTCCTTTTCATTAGACTAGACATACCCAGTTCCTGCAACCATTCTTCATATGTTTTAGCCTCCAGCCAATCATCTTTGTTGCTCTTCTCTGCACTCTTTCTAGAGACTCAACATCTTTTTTACATTGTGACCAAAACTGAATGCAGTTTTCCAAGTGTGGCTTTACCAAGGCATTATAAAGTAGTATTAACACTTCACGTGATCTTGATTCTATCCCTCTGTTTATGCAGTTGGGTGACCATTGTTCTCATCTCTGATGTCTTTAAATTTATAAGCATGATGCCATTCAAATTAAAAAAGAAACAATGCTTTTGAAGAATCTTCATAGGAGCTTTAGTATCAATTTAAAATGGAGTGGGTTGTGATTGCCCTTTGGAGAACTTATTTACTTTGGAAATGAATCCGTATTAAATGAATATAAACTTCAGGATATCCTAAATAGGTAATTTCAACAGATTCTGTTGAAATGCATTGGTTTGGCACAGTACAAAATATTTAAAAATGGCAGCTGATTAAATACAGATGGTGATTCCATTTTATTTTCCCATATAATGAAAGCTCTACATAAACAATAAATTGGTAAATAGAATTCGGAAAACTGAATTGAATTAGCACATGGTACAAATTTATTTTGCACCATGCAACCTTTTGCTCCTGAGGATAGTATTTGTTTTTTATCAATGTATTTTCCACCTAATTTTCGTGCCTGTCTTCTTTTCAATCAAATGCAATAAAAAGAGATTATAGCATAAACAGTAAAAGAAACAGAGCAAATGGAGCTGACAGAAAAGCAGTAAGTTAGTTATTTAGAGCATTGCTTTTCTTTGAAAGTAGGGGTAGGATTGTTAAATTTCTTTTTCCCTTTCCCCAACAGAAAACCACAATATCAACTGCTGCTTGTAGCACATGCTGTACAAAATTAAAATAAATTAAACTAATTGAATTTCTGAACAATCAGTAGATGGTAGCAAAGAGAGCCAATTTTTTGGGGGGGTGGTGGTAACCTGGTTTTTTGTAGCCAAGAAAAACAGTACATTGTATAAACCCAACTTTGGAAAACACTTCATTGGCTTCATATATATGCTTCTCCAACTGACTCTGCCCTACAACAATTTCCATTTATGGCATAACTGCGTTCTGTTAGCACTTCTTCTTCCATGAGCTGCAGCTTTTTGTTTTTTTGGAAATAAAGAACAGGTTCCTAATTATACTTTATTAAGGAAAGAATTCACCTTTATGAATAGCCACACTTCTCTCAATTGCTGAGCTGCAGTTCAGAAGCTGTCCATCAACTTTGTGCCATTCTTGTTTCACAGAAAGTCATTAATATGGAATGTGGGCTTTTGAACTAGGCAACCAACATTTGGAACAGTGGTGGGATTCAATTTTTTTTTACTACTGGTTCTGTGGGCATGGCTTAGTGGGCGTGGCAGTCAGAGGTGGTATTTGCCGGTTCTCTGAACTACTCAAAATTTCTGCTACCGGTTCTCCAAAATTGGTCAGAATCTGCTGAGTACCACCTCTGATTTGGATTCTAGGCAATAGAGTTGCACAGAGTTTTTGTAAGATGCTTCACTTCGTGTTTCCTCTCAGACTGCTGGTGACAGTTCCAACTGCTGGCAGAAGCAGGTGTGCAGAGGCCTCGTTCACCTGTTGAAACTACTGGTTGGGTCCATCCCAACCACCACACTACATGCCCTAGAAATTATTTTCCTACCACGTTCCCATGACATCCATGTCATTCCCAACTCATGACTACTTGAGGGTTAGATATAATTTTGCAGTGTAAATAAGCAAAATATCCAAGAACAGGTTGAAAAAAATGTGCAGGGCTGAAAATCGTAAGTGTATATCTCAAACACCTGAAGAAGAAAATAGGAACAAGAGGGTGCCTTTTTGAAATTCCTAACAAAATCAGAAGATGAACCACATGATGGGTGTGTGTGTGTGTGTGTGTCAGATAAGATGACTTTGCCTAAGGCACTGAAACATCTAGAGCTAGTCCTGAACAGGAGGGAACATATGAAAAGGATGCTAGAGATGATAGATAATCAGACCGATCCCATTCTGGCTACAGTGCCTTGACTGGCAGATGGTTTTACTACCAGCTGATTATGCGCTCATAAGAAAGAGCAGCAAAACCTGAGGATTCAACCAATTCCTTTGCCTACCAAGACTTGAATCTACTTAATCAGAACAGCAATATTTGGCAGTGACTCACCACAGATGCCCTTGCAAAGGAAGCAAGACATTTCCATGCAGGTATCACTTGCTGCCGAATGAAGGGAAAATGGCATTTGAATTCAGCAGCAGGAAAGGGCTCAAGCAAACATTGTGAAGATAAATTACATCACCTCAGCAAGGAGAATTGAGCTGTCCCTGACGCACAAACCACTGTGTGCCTTACAGTGGTCTACTGGGCATCATTATTCTCAAGACGGTAACACTCCATTCATTTGTACTTAATTCCCATAGATACGCAGGACTGTGTGGATTTAATAGAAGCAAATAGAACAAAATATGGTATATATTACAAAATATTTTTCCACGCCTCATATAGGAAGAATCCCTGAAGAGGGAGGGAGGTAGGCAAGTCCAGCATTGTCACAGAAGCCTGCACAATTGGTCACTATTCTCCCCTCATGGGTCATTCGGCCATTTGCTCTATGGGAAAGTTTAGAAGAGGTTCTTTACCTAACGATTACTGTGCCTTTATTTACATCACTTGTAAACAGCTTGGGGAGGATTGTTCTCCTGAAAGGCAGGTTAGAAATAATGGTAATAAATGAATACAGGGAACAAGGTCAGGATTGGAATTTCAAGTTGCCTCTCTGTCTGTAAAGATAAGGATTTGGGATGGGAGAGAAAGGAAGAATCTAAGACGTAGTTATGCATTTTGTTTAAATTGTGAAGATAATAAAACATCAAGGCTGCATCTTGATCTGTCAATACTTAATGTGGACCTCTTTGGAACAACATGTTCTACACTCTTACCCTGGGGCAAAAATGACTACTTGTATGTGATCTGCTGCATTCACTTGTTATTTTATGTTATTTTTATTTTCTGCGGCTTCTTTAATGAAGAAAGGGATAACCTTGATGAAGATTTACAGGAACTGATAAATGAGGAAAGGGCAACTCAGCCATGGGAAAGGGAACAATGTGAGAAAGAAACTCAAAATAACCTCATTTTGATAGCATTTGGCAGATGTGGCCAGATAAAAGCTCTGACTAGCTTTCAAGATTCTGTTATTGTATCCTACAAAAAAAAAAGAGAAAATGTTTTCCAAAATTTCTTTTGGAAAAAAACCCAATCCTCACTTCATTTTGTTTAATATAAGGTAAGATAGAAAGAAAATCCGAGACACTTTCAAAATTCTGTTATTCTATCTTACAATAGTAAAGTAGCATTACTGAAGTTCTTCCAGGTCTGTTTCCTTATTTGACCTTCCTCAAAGGGTTGACAGCTTTGCAGTGAGTTAACTTCCTGTTATCATGTACTTAAAGAACATAAGGATTTAAAGCAACAAAATCAGATGAGGCAAGCATGTCAGTTCAGAACAAGTAGTAGAAAGACTGAGAAATTGTTGATTAGATGAGATTAACAAAATTGGAAGTGACCTTGTAGGTCATCTAATCCAATCTGCCCTCCCCTTCCGCCCAAGCAAGAGACCCTACAGCAGGGGGTGTCAAACTCAATTTCATTGAGGGCTGCATCAGGGTTATGTTTGGCCTTGGGGGTCAGGATGGACATGGCCAGGGTGGACAGCTTGACATTACTCATGTTGGGGCGCCTGTGGCCTGAGCGCTCTGCCAGAGAAAATGGGCTTCCGAGCTCCGTTTTCAGCTGGGATAGCCTCTTGCAACCCTCTGTCAGCAAAAGTGGAGCTCAGGAGGGCCGTGTTTCCACTGGTAGAGGCACTGTGGGCCAGTCATTTGCTATTTCTAGGGCAGCCCCATGGGCCAGATCTAAGCATCCCGTGGGTCAGATCTTGCACCCGGGCCTTGAGTTTGACATCCCTATCCTACACCATTTTTGACAAATGGTAGTCCAATCTCTTCTTGAAAGCCTCCAGTGATGAAGCTCCCACAACTTCTGAAGGCAAGCTGTTCCTCCGGTTAGCTTTGTTCCTCAGGCAATTGCTCTGAAAATAGCTTTTCAAAAGGAATAATTTTTGCAGGAGTTTGGAACTTGGAGGACCTAGGGTAAGAATGATAATTGATATTTCCACTTTTTTTAAAAAAAAAAAATAGTGTTTTATGAATGCACACAAGCCAAACAAGCTAAAGGATTACCAGATGTATTGCTCCCAGATTAGACAGATGAACCTAAAGAAGGATCATAATATTTACATGAAATATTCCCACCACTGAATTCTTCTTGTCTTGGATTAAATTTCATTAAGTCCTAAATGGAAAAGAGAAGGAGTTTCTCTTCTTGTTTAAGAATATTAAAAACTAAGTTTCCAGAAGCTGACACTAAATTACAGTAGCACATGCAGGAGGCACCCAGAGCCAAATGTTCACTCTCTTTGAAGGTCCATCAGCGCCTTCAAAGCTTCGTGAAAGAACTTTGACTTCTTCTTGGCAACTAGGACAGTGATATATTGAGAGGCTTTAAATCATGTAAATAGCCACTTGTGGGTCAGAAGAAGGATTTCCTGCCATCTTCTAGTCAATGGTGGGATTCAAATTGGTTTACCACCGGTTCTGTGGGCATGGCTTGGTGGGCATGCTTTGCGCGCATGCAGAGGCTTTCCTACTGACCTTCTCCTGCAACCTTGCACTCTCCCTGTGTCTTCAACAGCTGACACACAACAACACGCTGTGCCATGCAATGCAGCCAAGATTGAAAAGCAGGAAATAAAGGTTAGTATGGAACCGGGGCAGGAGGGCAGGCCCAGCAGCTGATCATCAGAATGAATCAGTTCAATCCCAGATGATCTTCAGAGCTACCAGCTCAGTCGAACTGGGCTGAAACGGTAGAATCCCATTCCTGCTTTGAATGACATTGACTCCAGACATTCCGTCTAGCCAAATGTGCATCAGAGACAATGCCTTTAATGTCAAGAAAGTCCATTCTGAACCACAGAAGTTATTCAAGTGACAGCACATCTAAACATCTTCCTGATTCTTACTCCCAAGGCTGAAATTGTAGCTTTAAAAAAAAAATTGCCTTTAATTATAACAAATTTTAACAGACGGGCAGAAATATGTCTCATTGTGGCAGAAAGAAATCACTGTTTTGGAACATCATTAATGCTAATAAAACCAGCTGAATGTAAAGTAGGCTTTTAAAGTAAGGAAAACAAAAAAGAGGTGGGGGGACCCCTTGGCAATTAGCTCGACTTTTAACTCCAGTGTTTTAATGTAGATTGTTAGCTAATCAAATTGGGAAATTGAAAAAAAAAGGTGTACAGAAATGGTTGATTATTAATATTGCAAGAAGTGATTGTGAACTGTACCTGCTTTAGTGCAGTAATAATACAAATAGTGAAATCAGCATTGCATTTATTGAGGTGTAATTGTACAAATTGCTAGCTAATCAGATGGAGAAAATTGAACTAGATCTTAGCAGAAAATGTTATATGTGCTATTAACTTTATGCATTTAGCTAAGTATTTAATGAACTTTTGAGATAACACCACAGAATGGTTTTTGTGCATTTTTAAAAAGATGGATCCCTGCCTCAGATTAAAAGAAAGGACTCAATATTGTTTTCAGTTAAACAATGTAAACCAAGAAACCAATCAAGTCTGTGGAATTACAAGCAATGTAAAAAATTGGCTTAAGCCAAGGATGAATCAAGTCCATAACTTTTACAGCTGAGCCATAGGCATTTCATTAAAAATGTAAAACTGGACAAATACATAAAATCCACTGAAATAAATAGCTCAGTTTATCAAGCCAGCTGTCATTAGCAGTTTAATGTATTTTGACATCCTCAACACAGCAGGCACTTAATGAGAATGGTGGAAACTGGGCTCAAGGCTTGTGAACTTTTCAAGAAGTTCAGAACGAAAAAGCTGGATAATTCATAAGATTGAGAAGGTTTGGCTTGCTCTGTCACTCCAGCAAATTTTGCTTTATTAAAGGTTTTACATGCTGTGGTACAGTGTGATCAGGTGTGAAGTATCTAACTCCAAAGACGGATGAATTTGGAGGTTTTTAAGGAAAAGAAACACCAGGTTTTCACCTAAGAGGCAAGTTGAGTTACTGGATTCACAAAAGCACAGGGTTTTAGAATGTTCAGTAGCTGCAGCCAAGAATGAATTTGATATTTGAAAATACGCACACACAACACGCAGACAAACATAAATTTTATCTGTTTTTCCTGTTAACTATTTTGTAATTGATACAGCATATAGATGGCAGACTAACAATATGTAAAATAGATTCAGTAGTTGAGTAGCTTAAAATTTGTTGGTCTCTTTTGTAAGAGGTAGGGGATTAGCATTGTTGTGTTATATTTATCAGCATTCAATTGTGTGTTAAATGTATTAATTTTTAAGACACTTTTTAATGTTTTGTTTGTTGTGTTTTTTTTCTTTTCCTTTTTTTGTTTTTTTGTTTCGAATATCTTGGTGTTTTGTATTTTAACTTTTCTTGAATAAATTAAATATTATATGAAAAAAAGAAAAAAGTATGGAAAACCTACACTGAAGGATTGAGAGCAGGGATTCATTCTTGAGACTTTCAAGATAGGGATAAATAGTAGCTCCCCACAAAGGAAACATGATCTGCCTTGGTGCTTTGATAGGAAGGTCGCAGCTGATTATGTCTTTCCTAGAGTTCTTAGTGCCGGACCAGAAGTTGTGTGTTCCACCTTGCAATAATGCCTCTATAGCATTAAGATTCCACATAAACTGGTTGTTTCCTGTCAAGGCATCTAAAAGATAATTGAAAATCAATCTGAAGAAAGTGAGAATGAAACTGTCATTTTAAAGATTTATTATTATATATTAAACAAATTTATACAGCCACGCAACTCACTCACAGTGACTCTGGGTGGTGTAAAGCATGAAAAATACACAGTTAAAAGTCCACAATCTTAAAACCACCTACCCTGTAGTGGCAAAAACAGAATCAAACAAGCTACTTTACTGGCTATGAATGGGGTCCCCAGGCCTGCTGTTAAAATCATGGCTTCAAGGCCTTGTGAAAAAGCAACAAAATGAGGGCCAATCTCATCTGTGGAGGGATGATATTCTAAAGGGAGGAAGCTACCACAGAGAAGGCCCTTTTTCTAAGTCCCATCAGATATCCTCCCTTAATGGTTGGGACACACAACATGACCTGCTCTTCAGCTCTGGTGGGCCAGGTAAATGTAATTGATGCATCATCAAAATCTAAATATTTCAAGTGAACGTAAGGAGATGTATTTCACAGCAGAAGCAAAATATGGTTTCCAAACTTGATACAAATGTTATTGTCAGTTGCGTTGAGCATTATGTTTGGCAGAAAGGAAAAATAGTGATTCTCCCAAAAGCTCTGTCATAAATTTGTTAATATGAATGTGAAATTATGATATTTAATTCATATTTCTTCTTCTATATTCCTCTATACAAGATAGTAGATAGCCATCTATGCATCTGTGCCAAATTCATCTTTCAAGTTATTTTCCATTTTATTTTTAATCTTATTTTTGTATGATACATAAGCAATACTTCTACCTCAAATGTAAGATTTATATGCTTTTTATTCAAACATTCAGGCAGTTGATGTTTCAGAATTTAAATCAAAGTATTGCAAAGTCTCTACCTGCATTTGTTGTATATATATATTTTATCATACAATAAGAAGACATTGAAATACCAATTTCTCAATACCTTGACTGTTTTTTCAAACACACAATTCAAAATAATTGCATTATGGTATGATAGATCAATATCACATTCTTGAATTTATTGGTATAGTCAAAAATAATCAAGTCTAAAAAAATCCTGGCACACACTTAAATAGACTGAATATTACCTTTAAGTTGGATATCTCAAACAGCAAGGGACTATCAATTTCAGTTCTTCCATATATATCTTAATTATTTCTCCCAGTAATGTTTTTTTTTGTTTTTTGTACCAGTATATTTCTGTCCATCTTATAATCCAATATTTCATTAAAATCTCCTCATGTTACTGCTTTATCATAAATGCACTCATTCAAGTGTTGAAAACATGAGCAGAAAATATGGACTAGCAAATGAGATTTTGGTGAGAAAGGATTCGTTAGAAAGGCGAATTCGTCTGTACAATTGAATTTGCACAGGACAACTTGGGTTTAGTGAAGATTGAATCCAGGTTGGATAAAAAAAGAGGTAGGCATTGAGTAAAGCAAGGTATATGGTATTGTGTTGAAGTGGACTACAGGAAAATGAATCAAATTGTCATTTGTACTACCCGTTTTTAACTTTGAGAAAAAGTAAGGTGAAAGTAAAAAAAAGGTACCTTGCCTTATATTAATTTCATTTGCTGATAAGTCTAAAAATACGTCAGTAAAAACATTCATGTAATCCACTCTTTTTGAAGATCTGCAGAAAACAAGTAACCACTTCATTTTACAGCTGTTCTGTTGGCTGACAGTTCATGAGGTCAGGAAGTTTCTGAAGTCTAGCCTGAATCTCCTTTGTAATTTTAATACATTGATGACTTCTTAGGCAAATGAGTCCAATCCCTCTTTTAAGTGACAATCTTTGAGATATTTGAAAACTGCTATCATGATTCCACTTACTTACCATATCTATAAACCAAACATCTTTTAACCATTCCTTGTAGCGCATGGAATCCAGACCCTTCATCAACTTGGTAGCCCTCCTTTCAAATTGCTCAGTCATGGTCTTTTTGTGTAGTTGCACCAATAATTGGACAAAGAATTCCAAATGAGGTCTAACCAGGACAGAATAGAGTTGGACAATTATTTCAGGTACTCTGGACTCTATATTCAGGGGTGGGATTCTACCAGTTCGCACCTATTCGCTAGAACTGGTTGTTAACATTCTAAGCAGTTCGGAGAACCAGTTGTTAGAAGAAATTGCTGGCGTAATCCTGTAAGGAAGGCAAGAAGGAAACATTCTGGTGTTGCTTACAGAAACTTCCTCTCCGTTAACTCTTATTACATTCTTGGCAGGCCTAGACTTCCTGTCTCAGAAACTTGTCTGGAGTTTTTTCCCCCTCCTTTGCTGGTACTTTGCTTGTGTGGAGTGACCATTTAAAGTTACAATGGCACTGAAAAAAAGTGACTGATGACCATTTTTCACACTTATGACTGTTGCAGCATCCCCACAGTCATGAGAGGCCAGGCGAGGAGATGCATGCCTTGATGTGAATGATATAGAGTTGACCACACCCAGCCAATAACATGACCACCAAGCCATGTCCACCCAGTCACATGACCACCAAGCCACACCCACCACCTAAGCCACACCCACAGAACCGGTTGTTAAAATTTTTGAATCCCACCCCTGGGAGAAGACAAGCAATGATCTTCTGGGCAATGACGTTAACCCTTTGGAGTGCTTTCCTATCTGCCATAGTGCAATTGGCAAACCATACAGAGGTACAGTAATTTAAATACTCTCTATGGTGTAGCGGTAGAAGGTCACAAGCAGTTTTTCATTCAGTTGTTGTTTTCTGAGAAGTCTCAGGTAGTATAATCTCTGCTGGGCCCTTTTGACCAGTGCTGCAATGTGAGCACCCCAGGCCAGGTCCTCTTTTATGGTAACACCCAGAAACTTAAAACTGGCCACTTGCTCCATTCGGTCTCCAGTGATAAGCAAGGGCTGGATGTCTGATCTGTTCCTTCTATAGTCCACTCTTAAGGGACTTTTGCCAGTGAGCCCTGAATCCTCACCAAGCAGAGCTCATCCATCTGAATGGACAACCGTGCATTGATTGGAGAGCTGGGAAGGAACAGAATTTGCCCCTTGTTTGGGGGTCTGCCTTGTACCTGGAATCTAGTATTAGAGAAAGGTAATGTGGCATTAATTCTGGTGGATCTGCAGAGTGACCAGCCAATGTCTCTATTAATGACAGTGACTGCACTACTGCAAGGAATCCACCTCTAGAACCTGAGGGATGAAGGTATTCCTTGACTTATGATCACTTTCCTTTGTGAAGGGAGGAAGTCCTTGTCATTGCCCCATCGGAGCTGGTTTGGAGGAAAAGAAGTGGGAAGTGTGATGCTCCACAGAGATGGCCTGTCTCCCTTGGTCTCTTTGGAGAGCCCAGGGGCGGAGGACGATGCTGTCCAGGCCCTCAGGCATTGGGGGAGATGGTCGACCAGACAGAGAGCTGCCTGCCCCCCAGACACAGGGGAGGATCGGCTGCTGACAGATAGTAGTGCTGAAAGGAAACAGATGCCCTCTGAGGATAACAGATGAACAGAGTTGGGAGGGACCCTGTAGGTCATCTCGTCCAACCCCACGCCCAAGCAGGAGACCCTACACCATTCCTGACAGATGGCAGTCCAGGCTCTTCTTGAAAGCTTCCAGTGATGAAGTTTCCACGACGTCTGGTGGCAACTTCTGTTCCATGGATTGATTGTTCACATTTTCAGAAACCTTATTTCTAGGTTGAATCTCTCCTTGTTCAGTTTCCATCCATTATTCCTTGTCTGGCCTTCGGGTGCCCTGGAAAAAAGTTTGACTCCTCCTCTCTGTGGCAGCCCCTCAAATATTGGAACATTGATGTCATGTCTCCCCTGGTCCTTCTCTTCACTAGACTAGCCATGTCCAGTTCCTGCAACCGTTCACTGTATGTTTTAGCCTTCAGTCCCCTAATCATCCTGGTTTCTCTTCTCTGCACTTTTTCTAGAGTCTCAACATCTATTTTATTGTGTGGTGATCGCATCCCTCTGTTAATGCAACTTAGGTTTGCATGCCTTTTTTGGCTGCTGCCTCACACTGCTGGCTCATATTCAACTGGTTGCCACTAAGACTTCAAGATCACTCTCACAGTTACTGCTATTAAGCCTGGTTTCAGTAAAGTCTTAGACTTAGGCAAGAAAAACCAAAAGTGCCCATACAGACATGGTATTTTTTTTTGCCTAAGTGTAAGATTTGACTTTTCTCTACATTGAATTTTATTTTGTTAGATAGGGCCCAGTATTCAAGTCTGTCCAGATCCATGTGGATCCTGAGCCTATCATCTTGGGTGTTGGCTATTCCTGCCAGCTTAGTATCATATGCAAATTTGGTAAGTTCCCTGTCTATTCCCTCATCTAAATAGTTTGTGACTGCATCATCGTGGATGCCTTGACCTCTGGGCAACCCAGCCCTAGGTGTTGTTGGAATGATTGTTGTCCCACCTGCCAGATGATGCAATGGAGAAGGAAACTCCTGGAGGAGACCCCGTAGTTATTATGGCTTAAGCACACTTTACATCTTTATGTCATTGTCCAGAAGCTGCTAGCAACACCGGGATTTCCTTGAGTAATCAGGGAGACAAATGTCTCCTTCCAATGTAGTAGATCAAAAGGCAGAAAGGCCATTTCTGTGCTCTCCCCATCAAGATCCAGATAACTGAACTGTAGCTAAAAAGGAGAATGGCATTGGCAATTACTCTGAGCTATCGGTCCAAGTGAAAGTCCAAGGATGTGGTCACAATGTTGATGTCCCCTATTGTTTTTGGTCTTCCAGGGCTGCAGCCCCAGATACAACCTGAAAAGCTCAGTCACCGGTCTACCAATAGAGCAGCACCAGTGTTGGGGTCTCCCTTCTCAGAGGAAGGTAGCCTTTTTGTTACCATCCAGGAATCCTGAGCCTGCACTAATTAACATCTGGAGGCCATCAGATTGGGGGTTCTAATTGATAAGCAACAACTCAACAGCAATGAATTAACAGGTGGCAGACACCTGTCTAGAAATTGTCAGTTCTGTCCTATTTTATTCAAATTTGATAACTGCAACCTCAGTGTAATGGTGCATTTATTTAAGACACTTATTGTTCCTTTACCTGAAGAAACTGGTCCCTACAGTCAACTCTATCATGTGTCTTTTTAGGTATAATTATTGGTAAATGGAATCACATCCAATCCAATCACATTTATTATAGTCAAAGAGCAAAGACCAGAACAAATAAAAAATACTCAAGGAATATCGAGTTAAAAATTCTAAAATAGAATAATTAACAGATAAAATCTGTACTAAAATCACATATGTTCTGCTTCTGCTCAGATTGTTGATGTGATTTTTCTTGTTTTCCTTCACATTCTGAATAGGGGTACTTTTCTCCTTCAGTTGGCTGCAGTGGCTTTTCTCAACATAGGAACGTTGCTTTATTTTAGCAGTTCATGCTGTAGACTGTACAGTTGGTTCTTATGTTCTTAAGAAGTTTCCTGACCTCTTCTCGGACTTTGTCAAAGGTTCTAAGGCAGCCTTCCCATGTTTGAGGAAGGCCACTTGGATAATAACTTCCACAGTTCTTTCTGGAGTTCTGCCTTGTGTTTCACCAAAGAATTGTTCTCTGGGACTCATGGATGGATCGTTGAGGATGGAGGATTGGGGGAGAGAGGGAGGGTTGGGGGACTTGCTACCTTGTGTGCCAGGCGAGTCTGGCCAGAGTTGGATCTGGGAGCTGGAACATAGCAATCGAATGGGCTGAGCAATCAGGGTCCAAGCAGGCCACAGGAGAGGCGAAGAGAGGAGAGCAGTCAGAAGCTGAAGGGGAGCCAAGGGGTCCCCAGGAGAGACCTTGGGGGAGCAGAGAGCCCCGAGGCAGCAAGGCTGAGGGAGCGGGTGGCGGAATGGAAGGACAGGGCTGGGTGGAGGGCCTCGGGGGCAGGCAGATGCTCCTGCTGCTTCAGAGCCTCTCAGGGGGAAACAAGAGAAGGAAGAGGCCATGCCTACCATCTACCTGGCCTCTCCTTCTTTCCTGCTTTATATATGCCCACTTTTGAAAAGAAGTAAAAACAAACCTCCAATAACCGAAAAAGCTTTGATATATATACCTATACTTTGTGTTTGTAATGTGTTATGTATGTCAAATGCTTTGCAAAAGTATTACTTAAAAATACTTCCAGTAACTCAAAAATCTGAATATATGCCTATATTCTATTTTCCTTCTCTATTATATGGGTCCACTTTTGGAAAAACATTTTTGGTTAATAAAAACTCAAGTGAATTAACAAGCCCTAAACAGATAGTTCAATTCTATATTTCTACTGTACTCTGATGGGTCTGGTTTGATTAAAAAAAACCCTCTAATTGCTAAAAAAGAAACCCCTCCTCTGCTATGTGCATAAACTGAAACCCCAGTGTCTACTCTTGCCCCGCAAAGAAATGGCAAATATCCCATTCAATCTTTCTGGCTCCAGGGGGAGCCCACCCCAAACACACTTAATCCAGCACAGGGAACTTAAGCAAGCAACAATAACAGTATAAGAAAGTTGGAAGGGACCTTGGAGGTCTTCTAATCCAAGCACTGCCAAGCAGCCTAATAGTTTAGCCTTTAAGAGAACTGACTTCAACAAGCTAACAGAGACTAGGAAGGATTCCGTGAGCGGATGTACGAAAAAGAAACAGCTCAAGATGATGGGAAACCTTGAAAAATGAAGCCATTAAGGAGCCAACAAAAATAATATCATGTGAAAAAATTAAAGATACCATGTGATACCAGCATGTTTGTGCAAAGAGCCCTCTAACTAGTGGAGGGACAAAAAAGGTCAAGAAGAAAAAATGGAAAGAGGGGCATAGAACTAAAGCAGAATATCAGCAAGGAGACTGAATTTGCAAGGATGGAGACAGGCTAGCAAAGGCCCAGAATGGGTAAAGTCTCTTCCAATCAATCTATCTCCTCTATACTAGATGTTGCCATGGCAAACTCCAGCCAATGAGCTTAGGAGGAGCTTCTGATGTCACAACCAAGGGCTTTGATTGGCCTGGGCCTAAGAATTGAAAAATAATCCCCAACTGTCTGGCTTCACCTGGGGAGGGGGGGGCTGGCTTATCAATTGATTAGCTGGCTCTTAGTTTACTTTATTGTCATTGCACCTTGTATAACAAAATCAAACACCAACTTTTGTGCACATCATCACCATGAAAATAAACACAAACACACATCCTTCACATTCCACACATTGAACCGAAAGCCTGACACCCCACCAACACTTCACTATACAGTAGAATTCAAAAGAGCTACTGCCCTGGGATACAAGCTGTTTTTCAGCCTATTTGTCCTTGCTTTTATTATTCTGTACCATCTGCCAGATGGTAATAGTTCAAAAAAAGGGTTCCCAGGATGAGATGGATCTTTGAGAATGTTTTGAACTTTCTTAAGGCAGCGGGAGCTATAAAGCTCTTCCAAAGAGGGGAGAGGGCAGGGATGGGATTCTACCTATTCGCACCTATTCACTGGAACCGGTTGTTAACATTCTAAGCAGTTCAGAGAACCCGTTGTTAGAAGAAATTACTGGCCTAATCCTGTAAGGAAGGCAGGAAGGAAACATTCTGCTGTTGCTTACAGAAACTGCCTCTCTGTTAATCCTTATTACATTCTTGGCAGGCCTAGACTTCCTGTCTCAGGAACTTGTCTGGAGTTTTTTTCCCCTACTTTGCTGGTACTTTGTTTGTGTGGAGTGACCATTTAAAGTTACAATGGCACTGAAAAAAATGACTGATAACCATTTTTCACACTTACGATTCTTTCAGCATCTCCACAGTCATGAGAGGCCAGGCTTGCAGATGCGTGCCTTGATGTGAGTGATATAGAGTTGACAACACCCAGCCAATAACATGACCACCAAGCCATGTCCACCCAGTCACATGACCACCAAGTCACACCTACCACCTAAGCCATGCCCACAGAACCAGTTGTTAAAAATTTTGAATTCCACCCCTGTCTATATTCTTATCAATGTAGAGTTGTGCATTGTGGAATTAACATACCAATGAACCATTTCTCTTTGCCTTGTTATTATCTGTATCATACTCCTCATTCATGCTTAACTTTTGAGAGTTCATCCAGATCTCCTTAACATGTACTACTGCCAAGCCTCATCTGCCCATTCTACACTTGGTCTTTCATTTTTTCCTATTCAGAGGAAGTATATTATATTGATCCCTTAAAATTTAAACCTTTTTGTTATGTATTGACTGCAGCTTCCACTCAGGTCCGTGCTTTAAGCGGGAAGCACAGACCTCTCCCATTGGTTGATGCCGTTTGACAGCTGACTATAAAAGGAGATGTCTAATGGCATCAGCTGTTGCCACTCCAGCTGGCTGCCGTGCTAGAGCAGCAGTAGCGGTAACCCTTTATTTGTAAATACAGTAAGAGCTGAACCTTTTGCCTTTGTTGTCTGCCTCAAGTGATTGCTGCCGCTCCACAACACTGACAACGAGGGCGGGATCCTTAATAGAGGCAAGCCAGGCAAAAAGGACAAAGAGCGAAATCATTAACCAAGAGGTGAAATCGCTACAGAGTTGCTATCACCGTTCGCAAAGCGCGATTTCTAAATCGCCTCAGGAGAAGCAGCACAGCTGAGGGAAAGATGAGTTTGAATCCTGCATTCCTGCCTTTCAGACTGACGGCAGAGACATGGGAATCATACAGGAACCGGTTTGACTGCTTTTTAGATGCTATAGACCTTACTGACATTTCTGAGCATAGAAAAAAGTCTTATTTTCTAAGCTTTTGCGGAGCCACGGTATTTGACACCGCAACAACATTATTGGCTCCACGATCTATTAAGACTATTCCCTGGGAAGAATTGCAAGAAATTCTCTCCAACCATTACTCCCCTAAGCCTTCTAGAATTGCTAGACGCCATGCCTTTAGAAGGCGCATCCAGACTGAGGGAGAAACCATTAGTAATTACATGGGAGCACTACGAACAGCTGCCTTATATCACAAATTCAGGGATTACCTAGAAGATATGCTATTAGATCAGCTGAGATCTGTGGAGTTAGGGACCCCAAGCTGCAAAGACGACTACTAGCTAAAGGGGACCTAACCTTAAAACAAGCCATAGAAGAATCACAGGCTGCTGAGCTATCAGCACTCTCAGCAGCTGAAATACAGGGAAATCCAATTAGACTAGATAACCCAACAGTGCATTTTGATGAAGCCTCCACAAAGGAAGGTTTAGAAGAGGCTACTGAGATAAACCGCCTCAGACAACCCAACCCTAATCAAATGGAGTACAGACAGGTTGCAAATCAACTTCCACGAATACAGCCCACCTGCTTAAGTTGTGGGGGCAACCATTTCAGGGCATCCTGCAGATTCAGGAATGCCATATGCTTAAGATGCCAAAAGAAGGGTCATTTGGCGACAATATGTCAGGCAGGAAAGACTTTTAACCAGCCTCAAAGGCCTCAGAAAGCCATACAATTTCCAAGACAAATCGAGGATTGTTGCACATGCTACCAAGCTAAGATACCTAAAAGTAGTTCTATCAAAATTAGTGTCACTGTTTCTATAGAAGGTAGACCATGCAGAATGGAAGTAGACACAGGCTCTGCACTATCCATCAACTCGTGGGGCACTTTGAAACAACTGCTTCCTAGAATAACAAGAAAGAAGATTACAGGCTGCAACCTGACTCTATGGGACTACCAAGGCAGAACCATTCCTGTCATCGGAAAAGGCAGGTTTCTAATTCATTTTCAAGATTTTAAGGGTCACTTGCCTTTAGTGATAGTAGATGGCGCCCTCCCAAGCCTATTGGGATTAGACTGGTTCCCTGCCCTAGGCCTCCACATAGGTGGAATCCACGCCATTGCAAGTTCAGAAGTTGACTCCCTGTTCAGGGAATATGCTGATGTATTCAGTGAAGGCCTAGGCTGCTACGTGGGAACCCCAATATCCTTCAAGGTAGACCCCCAAGCAGTACCAATCCGTTTAAAACCCCACAGAGTACCTTTTGCAATTCGTCCTAAACTTGACAAGGAACTAGACAAATTAATTAAACAAAGCATACTACAACCTACAGATTTTTCAAAATGGGAGACCCCAATAGTGACACCTCTAAAGAAGGTCGGAAATTTGAGAATCTGTTCTGACTATAAATCGTCCATAAATAGATATTTGCAAGTAAGCGCTTATCCGGTCCCCGTTGTGCAACATTTACTCCATTCCCTTGAGCCTGGCTCCATTTTTGCAAAGCTAGATATGTCACAGGCTTATCAACAGTTCCCTGTTGATTGGAAAGGATTTTGCAAGAGTTACCAGGCATTGTACCATATTTCAATGACATTTTTATATCTGCCAACAATCAAACTCAATTGCTACAGAGAGTCAGAAGTGTCCTCGAACATTTTAGAAAGTCAGGTCTTAAATTAAAAAGAGAAAAATGCACCATTGCCACTCCACAAGTGGAATTTTTAGATTACAAAATTGACGCCTTGGGTATTCACCCAATAGAGTCTAAAGTAAAGGCCATTCATGAAGCTCCCACTCCTACTAATAAGACTAAGCTGCAAGTTTCTCTACGGTCTTCATTTCGAACTGATAATAGATCACAAGCCCCTGTTAGGAATTTTATCTGGCACTAAACAAACTCCCCAGATTTTATCCCCAAGGATGACCAGGTGGACCATTTTTCTGGCTGCGTATTCATATACACTGGTCCACCGCTCTGGAAAAACGCTTAGCCATGCAGATGCCCTCAGTTGTTGCCCCCTGCCAGTTCCAGTTGAGGACCCAGCACCAACAAATGCCATTTTCCTGATTGAAGAGCTCAAACTGCCTATCACCGCTTCTGACATTGCTGCCCATTCGGCCAAGGACAAGGTAACTTCCCAAGTCCTTGACTGGGTAGGGAGGGTGTGGCCTGCAACCCCTTATCCATCAGAATTCCTACCCTACAAGCTACGCCAATAGGAACTTTCCTCATTGCAAGGCTGTTTACTATGGGGAACCAGGGTAGTGATCCTGCACAAGCTACAAACCTCAGTCTTAAAGGTACTTCACGAGGGTCATCCAGGTATAGTTAGGATGAAGGCCCTCGCTCGCAGCTATGTATGGTGGCCTAGTATGGATGCCCAAATCTCTAGCTGGGTCAATTCTTGTCAGGCGTGCCAGGCCACCAGGTCATCCCCACCAGCAGCCACCCCTAGGATCTGAGAAGAGGCAGGAAGCCCGTGGTCCCGAATTCATATAGATTTGGTTGGCCCTTTCCATGGGCGTACATTCCTAGTGGTAGTAGATTCATTTTCAAAGTGGGTGGAACTGACCTTAATGCACACCACAACCACTGAAGCAGTTAATAAAGCATTGACTAGGATGTTTGCCACAAATGGCCTCCCTGACTCCATTGTATCCGACAATGGCCCCCAATTTACCTCTTGTGAATTTGAGATCTTCCTAGCCAACCTGTGCATCAGACACATATTAGTAGCCCCATTTATTTATTTATTTATTTACTTATTTATTTATTTATTTATTTATTTATTATTTAAATTTATATACCACCCCCTCTCCCAAAGGGACTTGGGGCGGTGAACAGCCAGAATAAAAATACACATAAAACACATATACAATATTACAATATTAAAAATTAAAAGAATTAAATATAGTTGGCTCTACAAAGATTAAAACAAGGGGATTAAGAAAAATTAAAAACCAGATTAAAATTTAAAAACCCCTAGGCCAGACCGGCTTGCCGAAATAAATAAGTTCATCCTGCAAGTAATGGTCTGGCTGAGAGGGCAGTCAGATCTGCTAAGGAGGTATTACAGAGATTGGGACCCATTAACTGGCATTCTAGACTGGTTCAATACCTTCTGAGCCAACATACAACACCCTGTGCCTCCACAAATAGGTCACCAGCTGAAATGTTAAAGGGGGGCTGTCTGAGAACCACTCTTGACAGGCTGCACCCAAATTATGCCCCAGTGCTTCCCCTTGGGTCTAACAGCCAAGACAGAGGGTTCCTAGTAAATGACAAAGTATATGTCAGGAGCTTTGCTGGGTATCCATTGTGATTACCTGGTCGTGTGATGGCAGTAACTGATCCCAAGTCTTATAGAATCCAGCTACCTGATGGACATGTCTGGTGCCGCCATGTGGACCACCTGATGAAGCGTTGGAGCACTTTACCCAGAGGTCATCGATCCTGATGCGGAGAAGCTACCCCTACCCGAAGAAGCTAGCCTCCAGCCCACCGGTGATGACAGCCTATCTGGAGAAGAAGCTGACCAGGGCCCTGACCAAGTTCCCGACGCTCCTGCAGCCTCACCACCGATGGAAGTCATGCAGCAAGCAGAAGGCAGCAGCCCGGCACCATTTTCAGCGAACTAAGAAGATCAGGACGACTGCGCAGGCGCCCAACATATTTACAGGACTATGCATGCTCCTCTCTGGGAGGGAGGAGTGTTGTGTATTGACTGCAGTTTCCACTCAGGTCTGTGCTTTAAGCGGGAAGCACGGACCTCTCCCATTGGTTGATGCCGTTTTACAGCCAGCTATAAAAGGAGCCGGCTGCCGTGTTAGAGCGGCAGTAGCGGTAACCCTTTATTTGTAAATAAAGTAAGAGCTGAACTTTTTGCCTTGGTTGTCTGCCTCAAGTGATTGCCGCCGCTCCACAACACTTTTAATTTCAATATACTGCTTAAGCCTGTCTAGATTTTTGAATAGCTTGACTCTTTTCCTAAGTTCAGCCATTTTTCCCAGCCTTTTTGTTCCATGACAAAAGTTGAGGCCTACATATAATGATATTTCATTTATCCCCTCAGTTATGTTTTCTGTGGAATTAACATACCCAGATCCTTTAACCATTTGTCTTAAGGCTTAGATACCATAACGTTTAATATCTTGATTACCAATCTCTGAATTACCTCCAAATTACAGTACAAAAGCTGGCTCGCTGGTTCCCTTCTTTCTCTTTGTTAAAACAATGGACTACCCAGCACAGTTATGCCTGTTCAAAATCTATTGATTTCAGTGAGAGTCTTAAACAGGCTCTGATGAGTAAGGTTAGCAGTCGTAATGCCTTTGCAAACAGAAAATTAGAAAGTGTCTGCTTGCTCCTTTTCATCATGTTCTTCTTGCAGTGTGTGAACTATTAAGGAAGGTTCATGTCAATATTATATTTGCATGCGTGTATGTCTGTGTATTTCTCTCATCCATCTATCTATCTAGCTCTATCTGTCATCACTTCACATTTAAAAATTAGGGTTTATTGTGTAATATTAGATGATTTCTTGATAATTTTAAAAGCTGCCCCCAGTGTCCATTTCTATCCTTCTCTCCCTCCCTTCTTCTCTTTCTTTCTTCCATCAATGGTTTTAGATCAAAATGTATATGTATTTAAATAAAAATAAATATAAATTTATTATATTGCCTTTTTAAAAATCTGAATCTTGGAGTGTTGACCCTGGATGTTTTTTGACAATGACCAAATGTGGTTCTTTTATCTTAAAGACCTGGAAATCCAAGAATGTCACCTTCTCATTCCATGTGCATTATCATTTGGTTGTGCCCCAGTTATTGTGGAAGGTAATTAAATTGTTTAATCCACAAGCCAGGTTGTTTTAGCCATTGTTTCCATCTATCAATACTGAATGATACTTAACTCTCATGAGAGTAATTGAAAGTGAAAGTTTATCTTTCCTTTGCATAAAGCATGAGCCCAGCCACATTCTAATGAGTAAATAAACCATTCAACACTTTAATCATTGTTGTTGTACACCTTGAAACTGCTATGTAAACTCTTTAAACACCTCTATGCTCTGCTACATATGTCACTTTCATTTTCTAGTACCTACTTAGATTGACAGCTGAGAAACAAAACTTTTTTTTTTTTTAAAAAAGGGGGGAATCACATTTTCTTTCAGGTGGCAGAAACATGTTAATATTCATCCATTAGTACTAAAAAGCTTGCATGGTTAAGGTAGGTCCTATAAAAAGCAATGGGAGGGCAGAATTCCAACATCAACCTGATTATTATGGGGAACACTGGGAGTTGCTGGTGTAGTACTGTGGCTTTACAACATTGTCAGTTGGAGTAATATACATCTATACAGCTCTATCTCCGTAAAATCCAGGGCATTTTATTACTTCCGTTTAGTGGCCATATGCGATTTTATTTCTGCATCCTCAAGCCAAAGCAGATTAATGCCTTTCTAAAGGTGTGTTATTAACTGAAGAGTAGAGATAAAACACACAGTAAAATACCACTAATTACTGTTCATTAGGAAGCTACAATGATGGACTGAACACATAATAGCTAAGGTAAAAAATACTGTATATAAACAAGGTGTCACTTCTTGATTAACAGTAACAATGCCAAAGTTTAAACAATCACATGTTTATTTGATAGTTGTCTTTATTTTTACCCAGATAGTATTACTTTAAAAAGAAAAATTGTGAAAACTTGCAAATTAAGTAGCTTTATTCATTCTGCACCTCTGAAATACAATTTGCTGTATTTTAACTATCCCAGCCTGTCAGGCATCATGCATGCTGCTGAGGAACCATCAAAACGATAATAATACTTCTGTGGCTCAGTTTAAATGAAGCACTGTATAAGGTGACAGATAGAAAGATCACATCTCTCATTTGGAAAACTGTATTTTTTAAAAAAATAAAATAAAAATCTGATTTTTCTTACAGAAGGATGTCCTTGCCCAAGGACTTTAGATACAGGTAGTCCTCGACTTACAACCACAATTGGGCCCAACATTTCTGTTGTTAAGTGAGACATTTATTAAATGGCTGCCCACCTGGTCTTCTGGTTTCTGGCACGTATGCGTGAGCAAAGACCAGCTGGCCGGTGCGCATGCACACACCAGAAACCAGAAGCTCAGCTTGTGCATGCTGGAACCTGGAAGAGCAACAGGTGACAGCTGGCATGCCCAGAGAGTTGGCTCTGCATGCCACTTCTGGCACGCATGCCATAGGTTTGCCATCACAGCACTAGAAAGAGTGCAGAGAAGAGCAACCAAGATGATTAGGGGATTGGAGACTAAAACATATGAAGAACAGTTACAGGGACTGGGCTTAGCTAGTCTAGTGAAGAGAAGGATCAGGGGAGACATGATATTAGTCTTCTAATATTTGAGGGGCTGCCACAGAGAGGAAGGGGTCAAGCTATTCCTAGACAAGAAATAATGGATGGAAACTGAACAAGAAGAGATTCAACCTGGAAATAAGGAGAAATTTTCTGACAGTAAGAACAATCAATCAATGGAACAGCTTGCCCTCGGAAGTTGTGGGAGCATCATCACCTGAGACTTTCAAGAAGGGACTGGACAGCCATCTGTCAAAAATAGTGTAAGGTCTGCTTGGGTGGGGGATTGGACTAAATGAACTACAAGATCCCTTCCAATTCTGTTAAAAGTATTTGTATCTGCTTAACCTCCTCCCATTAAAATCACAGGAGCTGTTGTGTTCATTTTTCAAATTCCACAAGTTGAGCATCTGTGTTAATTCCACTCCCTCCCTACTTCTGCTAAAGTGACATTGTATAAGATGAATTTATCAGAAATGGAAAACTGTTATTCTAATACAGGTAGTCCTCGACTTACAACAGTTCATTTAGTGACCATTTGAAATTACAACAGCACTGAACAAAGTGGCTTATGACCATTTTTCACACTTATGACAGTTGCAGCATCCCCATGGTCACATGATCAAAATTCAGATGCTTGGCAACTGGCATGTATTTAGGACGACTGCAGTATCCCAGGGTCAGGTGATCAACTTTTGCAATCTTCTGATAAACAAAGTCATTAGGGAATCCAGATTCACTTAGCAACTATGTAACTAACAATTGCAATGATTCACTTAACAACCATGGCAAAAGAGATCGTAAAATGGAGCAAAACTCACTGAACAACTTTCTGACTTTGCAATGAAAATTTTGGACTTATTTGTGGTTGTAAGTTGAGGACTACCTGTAGTTTATTCTGCCCTGCTGTTTGCTAAAACAAACTGGCACAATGAAAAAGATAGGTAGCCTCCTAATAACTTTGCGCGGTGAAAGGACTTAACAGGATACATCCGGGAACCTAAAATTAATGGTGTCTGGTCCTAGTGGGCATAATCTGACATGAACCTGTGAGAGCTGATATGAGGAAGACTGAAAATGTAGACTCTGAAAACAGACAAGATCATTATCAAAAGTCAGTCTCTTCCACTTGTGGAAGAGCAAGAAGTCACTTATCATGTAAGGGGAGGAAGAAGGCAAACAATGTTGAACCATAGGATTGTTATGAATACATGTGCCATGGGAAGAGGATCTTGCCTTGATAGTTTTGTTATTATGCCTCCTTCTATCTGCAACCCAAGCAACTGAGCCAAGTCCCTAAACCTTTGCTGTTCTCTCTCGAGTGTGAATTTGAATTCCTAGAGACAAGTTTATTGTCATGCTTTAGCTCAGGCCTTCTTGTGGCTGGCAGCAGGTCCGGATGGCTGAGGTCTCTGAGAGTGAGGACTTGGATGAGGGGCCTGCGGGTAATGCAGGGATGGGGCCAGGACTATCGAAGAGTGGGGTGCTGCCTTCGGAGCTTGTGGAGTCTGGCAGCGGAGGACCCCAAGGAGCCTGTGCCAGTAAGCGTATGCTCAGGGCTGCTCAAAGGAAACAGCAGCTGCAGCAGCATGGGCAATTTGGGAGTAAGGCTGCACCTCCCATATGGGATAAAAGCCAGCCCTCAGGGGTTGGGGTCTTTTCAGGAAGCAAAGAAATTCTTGCAACTCAAAGTTCTCATGGAAGTCCTGTCTATTCTGGTTTGTTTCTGGAGACTTTTGGCTTTGGATATTTCTCTGCAGTTAATCTTGTGTTCTTGGCAGCCTTTCACAATCTTGACGGGGCTTACTCTTACCTGGGACATTTAGTTTTAATAACTCTTTGCCATGAATGAACAGAATTCACAGAGACACATTAAAAAGGTTTGCTTTTATATATACTTTGTGTTTATTTGATTTGAACGAGGCTTGGGTCAGAAGAAGGACTAGACCTATGGGCTGGATCTGTCACACGCTGACCATGCCCACCCCCGGGTTATTATGGGGAAAAAAGTTGTGATACATCACATGACAACACCCCTGCTTTAGTTGAAGTTCTGACAGGACCAATGTATGAAAATTTCTCTCTGATCTTTCTCACTAAAAGTAATTTGGAAGGAAAAGGGTTTTCAGTTAGGAAGTTGGGTTATGGTTTGACACAGTGCTATCAATCCAGATGATATGAGGAACACCTAATTGTTGTGATCCCAAAAGTGCTTTTTCAAGAGGCAACTGGACTTTTGGGGTTTTTTTCTGAAGACATTTTGCTTCTCATCCAAGAAACTTCTTCAGTTCTGAAAGTCCAGTTGCCTCTTAAAAAGCACCTTTGGGACAACCATGACTTGGATGACTGAGAATTTCCATAGATAATTGTTGTGGGTTTTCTTCTGAAATGGGATACAATCAAAATGACCAAACCACCAGGAAATTTTTCAAGCAAGTCCATTGTGCTCCCAATTTTCACTGTGTTATAACCAATAATATAATTATTTTTATACCTCATTTATTCACATTAGCATATGCTCTTAGTCATTTATTAGTATTTGTTGCTTGCATCTTCTAAGAAGAAGCATCAAATGATGTTCTTAAAATATAAATACAAGAGAAAAATTGCAAAACACAATGGAGGAAAGCCATTCTGTAAATACAGATGAAATTCTGTATTTTTTTCTCTCCACTCTCCAACTACTTTGGGTTAGTTCACACAACACACCGGTTAAAATATGATTGGCTAATTTAGTTTCCATGTGTTGGGTCACCCTACCAGCATACCTCATTCATGTTTCCATCTGTTGTGAAAACACAAGCAACTGTATGAATGAAAGTGACCCAGATTAGTGTGTTGTGCTAACACAGGGATAAAATTACTAGGGCTGTGTGAAGTGGAGATGCAGTTGCCTTGGCAAGATGCTTCACATCACTTCTTAGTCTCTTGCCAGGCACTTGAAGAAGCTGGAAGAGGCTTCTGGGCCATTTCTTTACTTGGGCAGAAGCTTCTTCCAGGAACTGAAGAGGTTTCCTGCATGAAAGACTCTTCTGGCTATAACAAATGCTGCTCAGCAAAGTAGCTGAAGCAAATATCACAGCTGCACCGTGTTGCTATTAGCAGGAAGGGAGCCCTGTTGCTTTACAAGCAGCTGTGAAAGGGAGCTTTGGTGTAACCTTTGTCAAAAATTTTTTTAAAGATCTGCACAGCCCTAGGCATTACACTATCGGTTCATACATTCAAATTCCCTTGCCATTCCAAACGGATTTTATGTTTATAATATTATGTTTCTCCTTATCTGGAGATTAATTTCAATACCACAGAAGTGATAGAAGACTTTCTCCATTAAAGTGAGCAAGCCAAACTTTCCATTTTTGTTAGCAACAGAACCTAGAATCTAAGTATGTTATAATTTTTTCAACCTAATTGTATGCAGGTAGGAGGCAAGCAAAAGAGAAGTCACTGATCATTAGAATTTTATTCCATTACTATTGCCAGGCACAGACCTCTCTTTTAATTGCTGCATTTCCTGATTTGTTAATATCTGCAATAAGAAGAAAAGGAGATAGGGTCAATTAACTTGCAGAGAAATATAGCAGTTTTAACAATGCCATTTCTAATTATAAAATCGACATTTGATGGCAAGGAATCTCCCTAGGAAAAATCTAATCAGCATTCTCAGTATGACCCAGATAAATGGCGGTTCACTGAATGTTGTCTTGAGTACGTTCTTCAGTTTTGCCTATAACTCGGAGTTTTTTAGTACAAACGTAGGAAATTCATGTAGCTATGGAATTCTATTTCCCAGTCTCCCTGGTGGTAAGAGTTGCTCTGCACAGATATTGAAGCATTAATTAGAGTATTTTTGTTATAGAGTACTTCAGTTTTGCCTATAACCCGGAGTTTGTTAGTACAAACGTAGGAAATTCATGCAGCTATGGAATTCTATTTCCCAGTCTCCCTGGTGGTAAGAGTTGCTCTGCACAGATATTGAAGTATTAATTAGAGTATTTTTGTTACTTGTGGTATCTGAACCATCCTCTCTTCCATAAGAACCAATCTAGAAGACTTGCAAAGAGAGAGAGTTCAAAGAACCAAATAAATAGTAAGTGGCTAAAACTACATTTTACATTTTTAAAAAATGATCTCTCCCTTCTCCATGCCAGTTCTCACATGGCCAAAATGGCACCACTTTCATCCAAGACATAACATCTGTCTGCTTAGAGGAATCAAAAATTTATGTATATTATTAGAAAAAAAAATCTGAAGCCCTTTCCAAGTAAGTGAGGACTGAACATGCTTAACAGAGGGAAGAGGGTCACAAAGAGCAAAGAGGAGGTTATAGAACAAGGCTGTCAAACTCCTGGCCCATAGGTCAGATGTGTCAAGTGCTGATCATGCCCATGCCTGGTTTAGCGAATGGGGGGAAGTCCTGATACATCATGTGATGTCATCATGATGATGCATATTTGACACCCTCATTATGGAATGAAGAATGTGAAGAAAAGCTGACTTCCAACTAAACACTGGTGAACAAAAGCACTATCCACTAAAAACATTTTGGATATTTTTTGTTTTTCAGATACCAGCTATGTAGCAGTATATAAATTGGATGTAATCATCACATTTGTTTCAGGTATTTGATTTGAACAGATTTCTATCCCTTATAATCTGGTACCAAGTAGTAGAGAACCATAAACAATCCGATTAAAATCTGCCTCACACACTTTGCTGGGTGATGTGAAACAGATGGCTTCACCTTTAAGTCAAAGTACACAATACACAAGACCAAGTGAGTTTTATGGTGCCTGAGAGGCAGGCCACCTTGACAACTAGATAGTAAAAATAAATCTATAACAAATAACTGACAAATTGCTGCCATTACATACAAAATTTTCTGCTGATTCTACCTAGCAGTAATGTCAGGAGTACTGATCCCAGAGTTAATACTGGTAGATCTTGATAATGTCAAAGGGCTTTGTGAATATATTAGGGGAAAATAATAACTCAAAGATTGAAAGTGAATATTAAATGAGAATATAGACATCATCATCATCATCAATTGCACTTGGGTATATCATGCTACCTTGAAGATGGGGCATAGAATAAATCTTTTTACTTCTCATTAAAGAAGCAAATTCTGTGTCTAGTATGTAGTAAGCAGCAATTGGGATATAGCAAAAATAAGGACTTTTCCTTAGAAAATAAAATCAGTACACCAGAAAAAGTTGCACACCAATGAGGACTCTAGCTAGCTTTTTTTTTTAATGAACATATCCTATCATTTAACCAATGCTATATTGCTGCCTGGGTTACAGATTCAAGATATTCAAGATTTCAAGATTCTTCCAAACACCACTTTCTTATATTTGTAATGCCCTTCTCCTCTTCTTCCTCCTCCTCCTTCTCCTCCTCCTCCTCCATTGCCTATTAAAAACCAAAAAAAATCTGGTGGGATCATCCACAGTGTTTAAAATAGGCATCCTAAATTTATTTAATATGACTGTATTCTACATGAGGTAGCAAGTGAGACATTTGAATTCCACTAAGGCTGGTAAATGGTTCAATTATTCTTATCCTTTATCTATGGTTAAAATGTTAACTAAAAGCATACTGATACACTTTGGTGATTGACAAAAATGATTTATGACTGGTAGCAGTACTTTCCATGTATAGTGTGAAGCTATTGAATTTCACACATTAAACAAGATCTTCCCAGGTGGACAGATTGCCTGTCCAAATCACAAAATGGCTGCAGGCTGTGATGATCAACACTTTGGGATGGATTCAGTCTCAAACCCTCTTTTTCTTTTCCAAATAAAATTAACAAGTGGTAAAATGCTATCAATTTTCCAAAAGACTTTGCAATTGGATTTTAGCATATTAGCACATGTTCTGCAGCTCCCATTCTGACTTCTCCAAGAAGAACTGCACATCAACTGCACAACATGGGCTGAGCCTGTTTAATCATGGACACCTCTGAACCCAATTTTAACACTCACCTGAGATACCATTAGGGTATGTAACAGCAAAAGCAGATTAAAATACAGATCTCCCTTAAGCTAATAGACGTATTTCAACTGAAACTTGTGACTTGCAGAATCAAGTTGTTCTTCCAAATATCTCATATACAAATAAGTAAGAAGAGATTAAGAGTTGCTGTGTCTGATATGATACAGCCTTCCTAATTTAGGGTGGACAGACATTCTAGATTTGGCAAGACAGTCCGAGTTTTGGAGAAGACCTTATTACTTTTTTGGTGGCTGTCTGAACTGAAAGCAATTATTTTGCCAAGCATGAATCCTAAAAAGTTTTATTGAGCAAACTTCATTAAGATGAAAGCATTAGTGATCTAAAAATTCCAGCATATTTATCTTCTCTGGAAAGGTTGGATCCACTGATTAAGGCATTAGCCTAGAAACTGGGGGACTGTGAGTTCTACTCCTACCCTAGGCATGAAGCTTAGGCCACTCACATTTTCTCACCCCTAAGAAGAAAGCAATGACAAACCACTTCTGAAAAACTTTGTCAAGAAAACTGCAATCTCTGAGAATAGAACCAATTGAATGGAAGGGGAAAAAAAGTAAAGGCAGTACCAGCGGTTATAAGTGCCTTGAATACAATCCCAAAACACCTGAAGCAACATTTGAACAAGCAGACAGCATTGACAAAAATCACCATCAGTCAATTGCAAAAGGTAGCTTTATTTGGAACAGCTTACATCCAACGATAATACTTTTAACACCATGAAACACCTGCCTATCCTAGATCCTTGGGAAGGACTCAATAGGTGGTGAAAAATAACAGATCCAGTCTAAATATCTGTCTGATTGTGTTATGAACCAAAATAATAGTTATGGTCCTGATCCCTTGGTGGCTTTTGATATGATGATCATACTTTGCTTCTGGTTATGATACAGGGCTTGGGAATGCAGGGCATTGGATTATAGTGATTCTCCTATATCCTATGTGGTGAGTTCTAGACAGTGTTGGGTAGAGAGGTCATGTCTCCAGCTCCTCACTTTGGGGATGTCTCAGGGCTCAATACTCTTATTCCTCCTGTTTAACATCTACATGAAAACATTGAGCAAGACGATTGGTTTGGGGTCTAGGCTCATCAGTATGCAAATGATAGCCAGTTGTACATTTCAATCCTGGGTCATTGATAAGACTGAGTGGCTGTGGGGTTTTTTTTTTTCTTTCTACAGGAAAGAAAGAAAAGAGATTTGCAACTTTGGTCTTGGATAGCTTTTACTCTCCCATTCAAGACTAGGGTGCAAACTGGGAATTATCCTAGATTACAACTCCTGTTTGAGAAGAGGGAACAGCTGTGGCCAGGATGCTCAGATCCATCAGGTGCACTCATTTCTAAAGGGGGAAGCCCTTCAGACAATTATGTATACCCTAATTACTTTAAGGATGGACTATTGCAAACAACTCTGCATTCTGAACTACCTGTAACTTCTAAGTGGTCCAGAATGCAGTGAATGTGCCATATCTTGCTCATGTGTCATAACTGCTTTGTGAGCTAACTGGTTACATTTGCTTTTGACGTAATTCAGACTGTTCTTTATCATCTATAAAGCCTTTCATGGCAGGGAGCCTAGTTATTTGAAGGTTTCAGCCTGTCCAGCAAAATTGAGCAGAGTAGGCACACTTCTGATTCCTTTAATTAAAGAAATGTCATCTGTCAGGACTAAGAACTATGTCTCCCACAGCACTTGCCCTCTGGAATAGTCTGTCTCTGGAGATCAGTAGAGCTTTCACCCTGCAGCCAATCCACGAGTCACTGAGAATCTGGCTCTGTTCCCAGGCCTAAGGTTGTGATAGTTGTTGTACCTCTGTTAGTATTATTTTGATGCATTGGATTACTTTTTCATTTTATTGTTTTTATAAACCACCCAGAGTTCCATCAGGCAGCCTCCAAATCCACAAAAAAATCAGTGAAGAGGCCTTTCTACTACCGTGGATTGATTTGGTCTGATGAATAATAACATATTTGTACATATGTGTGCATGTATAGTTGGATCAGTGAGCAATTTGCCAATCTATGGCTTGGACCAAGAATTCAATGTAATATAGCACACACACATACAAACCTGTTATAACACTATAGTAAGGAACAGTTTGAACATATAGCAGTTCAAACTTTCTACCTATATAATTTATAATATAATATATAATGTATTATCTATATAATACAGATCTTTTTTTCTTTCACCCATTAAACACAAAGTATGCATCAAAAATAGAATAGAAATCTGAGAAGACAATTTAAGGGAAATGGTAGCTCAGCAGGATATCAGAATAACAGAGTCTGAAGTGAGGTTGGAGGCCTTCTAGTCTATACCATTTCAGACAAGTGGCTGTCCAGTCTCTTCTTAAAAGCCTCCAGTGTTGGAGCACCCACAACTTCTGAAAGGAAGCTGTTTCACTGGTTGATTCTTCTCACTGTCAGGAAATTTCTCCTTAATTTTAGTTCTCCAGTCAGCCATGATTGTCAAAACCTCACTTTGGGGAAGCCAAATGCATGAAGCCTCAAAAACTGAGGCAGGAGCCACATATTCTTTACACAATATTTAAGATAGGGCTGTCCAACCTTGGCAAGACATCAAAAAGAACATCAATATAATCCCTTTCCAACTGCTCTTATATACTCACAAACAAACAATGAGAGGCATTTTCTGTTCTCTTTCACATGTTTTTTTTTTCTTTGCTTGTGTTTGCAAATTTATTTGAGGGACAACTTAAAACTTACTGTGGCTTTCTTCCAAGTAAACCTATGGATTATAAGTAAAGGAAAGCATGGGACTGTTATCTAAATCCAGGCAGGAACTAAAAATCAGGACTCTGCTGCAGCTTTAGAAAGGCAGATCAGCTCAAACTGACAAGCTTGATGTTTTCCCCTTTTCTTTGAGTCAATTTGTGAAACCTAGCAACAAGCAGTCTTAAATGAAGGAGGAAAATATACATAAAAATCCCATGATAGGCCTTGTCAACTTTTTAGTATTTGTAATCTCTGGATCGGTAGTGCATTTTAATGCAAGTGTGATTATGTGAGTTACTAAAATTATTTTTATTTTACTAAATTTTTAATAAATTTTAGAATCTAACTTTTCTCTTCTATTTTTTTAATCCAGTAAAAGAATATAGGACATCGATCAATGAAAGCAATAATGTTGTCATGGACAGGAAAGAAGATTAGATAAATGCCTGCTGTTTTAGCTTTGGTTGAAAAACCCAGTTTGTGATGAGTCAGTAGCATGGTTTTCTTCCTGTTCTTTTGAAGTCCCATTGAGTCTTATCTATTTATTTATTTATTTGTTTGTTTGTTTGTTTGTTTATTTATCAATTGCTTACAAGATACTAGGTATAAGTATAAACATAAGTAAGAACACAGGAAATAGGTATGAATAAATGCGGACCATAGGACAGGGACTGTAGGCACGATTATGCACTTATGCACGCCCCTTACAGACCTCTTAGGAATGGGGTGAGGTCAATAGTGGATAGTTTGAGATTAAAGGAGTGAAGGCTAGAGGATGTAACAACAGAATCAGGCAGTACATTCCAGCAATGGACCACTCTGTTGCTGAAGTAGAATATACTGTGATCACTGTTTGAAAAGAGTTCTTGTATTTGTAGGCCATATATTGAGTTTGAGCTGTTGCAGAAGTTAAGGTCAAGGCAGTTGTTGAGTCTAGTGTTGTTAGTTACTAATTGATGCAGTCCCAGTGCAGTAATGGCATTGTACAGGGTTGCATGTATGGGTTCAGATGTACATTCAATTAGGGTCCAATTTATAAGAGGTAGTTTGAAGTCACCAAGGAAAATAAGAGGGTGTGGGCAAGAGGCAGCCCACGTTAGCAGTGAATTTAGCTTGTTTGCATGAACTATGTCATAATCAGGGGCTCTGTAGCATAGTAAGAAGTATATTGCGGTATTTGAGGAAGTTCACAGACGATAGTCTCTGGAAAAGCAAGTTCCTGTGTAATTTGAATCTTTTTTTAGATTTAGGGGTTTTTTGTGGAAGATAATAACTCCACCTCTCCTACGGATTTTGCGATCTGACAGATAAATCTGATCTGATTCTCTGACTGGATTCTCTGACTCTTAACGGAGTCTGGAAAAGATGCATTTAACTGCATCTCACAGACAAATATAATGTTGAATCTGGTCATGCCTAATAAGATGAGGAATTCATGCATTTTGTTTGCGAGGCTTCTTGGTTTGAGTAGTTTGCATTTTAGATATGTAGTAGGGGGTCTAGAGGAAGTAAGGGGCATGCATGCCTAATATTGGATGTTAGGGTAATGGTTATTTGGATATAAGTTGGAGGTCTTGCTTTTGATACATTCTATGCAGTAGTCAATGTATAGGTTAGTATTTCCTTGTTCAAGAAGTCTTTTGAGTTCAGAGCATAGTTCACTACGTAGTCTTGGAAGGCTTTAAGAGTTATGGTTTTAGATTGGGGTTTTGTTTTTCCTCTGGTTACCCACATTACCTCTAAAGACTGCAATTTTAAAAATTTCATAACAGTAAAGTATGAGCCAGAGTTCTACAGCAAAGGAAGTATTGGTCTTGGCTTGAATTAGGTGGCTATCTGATCTCAATGGTCAGCCTTTGTCCCAGAGTTCTGCCTAATTCCCCCCACAACAAGGTCAGCTTTGCTTTTTCCTATCTGCAACTACTTACAACACACAATATTCTGGCAATATCGCTTGTTTTTCTGCTGTATTCTGCCTGCCTGCCTGCCTCCCACCCTCCCTCTCTCTCCCCCCTCTGTCTCCAGCCTTCGCAATTTTAAGACCTGGGGAATTCTGGGAGTTGAAGTCCATAGGTCTTAAAGTTGTCACAACTGGACACCCCTGCTTTATGTCATTGTCTATGCCTAAACATTGAATTAAAAGTTGGCTCTTCCCTATTGAGCAATGAACAAGATGTGGTAAGGGTCACTCAGGTGACCCCTTGGTCTTCTAAATCCAATTTGTTATGGGAAGCAGTGGCAGATTAAGGTTCACTGGTGTCCTAAGCACTGACAAATCTTGGTGCCCCCCTCCTTTGTAAATACTGCACAAATGAAGCCAAGCTTAGGCTACATAAATGTTTTTGTGGTGCCCCCTTTGGGCCTGGTGCCCTAAGCATATATTTAGTCTGCTTAATGGTTAAAACACCACTGATGGGAAGAAAGAAAGTTTAATTCTTTCAGAGCAGTCTGTCCAGCATACCTGCTAGGATTAGAAAGTATCAGCTGTTCTTAAGGCTTGCTAACAAGTATTGTGGAATAAGGATTCAGTTGTTTTACCTGCAATGTTTCATATCCAATGGATCAGCAAATCTAGAACTTTAATCAACAACTTGGGTTCAGATACTCTGCATACTTTAAATCAGGACACCAGCATCTCAAAGGCAAGCCAGAACAAAGGCTTTCGGATAGTGATGGGATTCAAAATTTTTTACCACTAGTTCTGTGGGTGTAGCTTGGTGGGCGCACATGTGCCAAATGTGCTTGGTGCATGCACAGAGGGTTTGCTATTGACCTTCTCCTGCAATCCTGCACTCTCCCTGTGTGATAAACAGTTGATATGTGGCAATTCAGTGTGAAGCAGGAAATAAAGGAAACCAGGAAATAAAGGTCAGAATAGAGCCAGAGTGGGCCAAACTTGCTTTTGAAGCAAGATAGAGGTTAGGAATGGCAATAGCCAGTTGGAATAATTTTGTGACTAACTTGAGGAGGGGTAGATAGCATTTAAACATGACATTAATGAAGGACCCACCATAAGTCATCTCTGTTATTCAATGATAACAACTCTGATTTCTTCGGGAACTATAGTATAGGTGTTGTAATGAATACGGCAAGAAGGAAAATCTTAAGAATACCAGAGTTAAAATCCATGCACGCCAAACAAATAGCATTTTAAAAACCCTCAGTCTGGACAGCATGAGATCATAGAGGCAAGTAGAAAGCTTCACAGTGGCTAATATCCATTCTTGATCTGTGAAGAATTTCTTGATAATTTCTTTCAGTATTCAAGCATACAAAGTCATTCATCCAGCATGAAGTGAACATTTCTAAATGATGCATGTTTACACATGCACACACAAACACACACACATGTACATATGTATGTATAGAATAGAATAGAATACTTTATTGGCCAAGTGTGATTGGACACATAAGGAATTTGTTTTGGTGTAAATACTTTCAGTATACATACAGAAAAGGTACATTTGTTAAGGATCAAGAATCATAATGATAGTCACAGGGTACAATCAACAATCAAATCATACTAGTAAACAGTCAATATAAATCGTAAGGATTAAAGCAACAACGTTACAGTCCTACAATCACAAGTGGGAGGGGATGGGTGATAAGTAGTGATGAGAAGATTAACAGTAATAGTAGTGTACATTTTGTAAATAGTTGAACAGTGTTGAGGAAATTATTTGTTTAGCAGAGTGATGGCATTCGGGGAAAAACTGTCCTTGTGTCTAGTTGTTCTGGTGTGCAGTGCTCTATAGCATCGTTTTGAGGGAAGGAGTTGAAACAGTTTATGTCAGGGATGTGAGGGGTCTGTAAATACTTTCACACCCTCTTTTTGACTCATGCAGTATACAGGTCCTCGATTGAAGGCAGGTGGGTAGTAATTGTTTTTTCTGCAGTCCTAATTATCCTCTGAAGTCTATGTCTGTCCTGTTGGGTTAGGGTTAGGGTATGTATGCACACAAACATACACACACATGCCTGAATGCATGACTTTGCTGAAAGAATAATTGAAAGATTTTGGGGAGACAGATGAGCTGGAAAGAGAAAAGTTGCCTAACTTTCCTTACACTTCTTAATTTGCTATTCAGCTGTTTTGTTTTGTTTTCCTCTTCAAATTACTTTGCCCCAAGAAATTTCAGATGTGTGGTCATGATGTATGAATGAGTGTAATCCTTAAGAAAAAAAATACTGGTAGGGACAGATGGCAGGAAAGAATTCAGTGTGGAATTACACACTCACTCACTCTGTTTCTCATACACACACAAAACACTGAATATTTCCCTAAATATCAGTGAGGCCCTAACATCATATTTTTCAGCAAATTATCCCTGTACAAATGGATGTATGTGCCTAGCATTACATATATTTATATTTGGATTAGGTGTTTGGAGAGAAAATGGGGACACTATTGGGTATATGAATAGAAAAATGAGGATTAATATACGAGTATATATACTCAAGTCTTTAGGAAACAAATATCTATCCAGTCTCTAGATGTAAGGATTTTAAGGACAAGTGTACTAAATCTGTGACGTGACCTGGCTTACAGCCAACCATTAGATTTATTTTTAATCTTCCTTAACAGACAAGTTGTAACTATCACCAAATTTCATCTCAATTTTGTTGAGACAGAGGAATCTTTTCCTTAAAATATATGTCAACTTGAAAAACTGGCAGATGTGCCAAATTTTGCATGTTTTAGATCCATCTCAGTTGATTAAAAGCCTCCAGGGAGGGGGCATAGGAGATCCATGTGGAGGGAAATATTCCTTGGAGACATATGCTGAGCAAGTGAAGATGTCAAGATCCTACCCCAATGCCTGAAGGCTGTGGTGATCTGGATGATGAACAACATGGTTTGGCTCAATCCTACCAAGTCTGATCAATTGTGAATCCCGATCCCTCCACAAAACTCAAAACTGAAGATTTTGCATCTTTGGTTTTGGATGTTGTTGAGCTTTTCTGCCTAAACACTGTGCTAAATTTGAGAGTCCTTCTGGACTTACAAATGACAAACTGTGGCCAGGAGGGCATCTATACAACTCTATCATGTGTACTTGCTAAGCCTGTTCCTGGATCAGAAGACCCTGCTTGTTCTAACTCATGCCTTACTCACTTCTGTTAGACTATGCCCTCATGGTCTATGTAGTATTGTACTTCAACACCATCTGGAAGTTACAATTGGTCCAGAATGCAGTATAGTTACAGGTGTACCTTAGTATGCTCACATCAGAAGTCTATAGGAAGACAGTTCCACCTGTGAAATCACTATTTCACAGGTGGAACTGGCTTCCTATAGACTTCTGGTTGCAATTGAAGCTGCTGGTTATCACTTAACCCTAAACATTGCTGAAGTGGGTTATTTGCGGCACCGCCTCTTCCTAGTTGTATCTGCCCACCTCATAAGCTTTAACAGGATGGGTCAATTGCTTACGAGCAGTTACGTTTGATGATTTGTCTATTGACGTTTAAATAGTCACTCATCTCACATGAAATGACTCTGAGCAGCACACAGCTGAATTAAGCAGCAAACAGAAGAAAACAATTGTCTTTACCATTTGCTTATTGTCTGTTTTCTTCTTGGTTGGTCTTTGCTTTGTTGTAAGTTGCACAATGCCAAAGCATTTCAGGTAGAAAGTTACATAAATTTGTTAAAAAATTTTTTTAAAAAAATGTCATTGTAACCATTAAAAGTGACCTTTAACTCTGTACCGACTCCAACCCATCAGTTGAAGCCAACGTGGTTTATTTCTGAATATAATCCAGGCCTTATTATTGCAAATCTATTGCTCTCCAGAGACCTGGGTTTTCAGGATGTGTGCTGCTTGCATTGTCACCTGAGTTATCGCTCTTCAAATCAAGCTGTGTTATAAACTTCTCCTATATAGGATTTTATTGCTAAGTATTCTTCTACAAACACCCTGTAGAAAAAAAAATTGAGAACTGTGTCAGAACTAAAAAAACTCTTTTCCTGTTAGAACCAGGAAACTATGACTACTATCAGAAAGAACATTGAAACCAGTAGTGGGGTTAAAAAATGTTTACTACAAGTTCTGTGGGCATGGCTTGGTGGGCATGGCAGAGGAAGGATACTGAAAAATCCATTCCCTCCACACCCTACTAATCTGCTTTCCAGCTCCATTCTCCTGTGCAGGGCAACAAAAGAAGACCCAGCCGAGCAGCTGGAACTCAAGAGGCCGAGAATAGATGGGGGTGGGGCCAGTCAGAAGATAGGATTTGCCGGATCTCCAAACTTCTCAAAATTTCCACTACCGGTTCTCCAGAACCTGTCAGAACCTGCTGAATACCACCTCTGATTGAAACTAAATGAACTCAATTCCTTTGTTCCCTCATCTGTTTGTGTCAGAATCACTAAACTTTGTATAGGTAGCACTTGACTTACAACCACAACTGAGCCCAAAATTTCCCTTCCCACACAAGACGGTTGTTAAGAAAGTTTTGCCCCACTTTACAATCTTTCTTGTCACAGTTGCTAAATGAATCACTGCAGTTGTTCAGTTAGTAACACAGTTGTTAAGTGAACCTGGTTTCCCCATTGACTTTGCTTGTCAGAAGGTCACAAAAGGTGACCACATGATCCAGGACTCTGCAAACCATCATAAATATGGACCAGTTGCTAAGACTCTGAATTTTGATCATGTGCCCATGGGAATGCTACAACAATTGAAGGGGTGAAAAATGGTCATGTCACCTTTTTCAGCGCTGTTGTAACTTCAAATGGTTAAAAGTCGAGGAATATCTGTAGCTAGAAATCCCTACATTTCCAAATGCCAGCAACCTATTTTTCCTCTTGGTATAACATTATAATTTAACAAACGTGACATTGTTGCCTTCTACTTTAAAAGATCAAAATTCATGTTGGGAGCATCATAGTGTTATTGTACATAATTTAGGATTGATAATTCAGAATCTGGACCAGGAAGCTTCAGAACAAACTATTTAAAGTTATAATTTGATTTCAGTCCTGGCTTCACCATGGAGCAAGCACCATGGCTGCTCTCAGCAAATGGTTCATGTGGCCTAGGCTAGGACAATACAACTATCTATTACAGGGATCTGCAAACTTGACAACTTTAAGACTTGTGGACTTCAGCTCCCAGAATTGTCCAGCTAGCATGACTGGATGAGGAATCCTGGGAGTTGAAGTCCACAAGTCTTAAAATTGCCAAGTTTGTAGACTTCTGATCTATAATATTGTAAGCTGGTAAAGTTGGCTCCCATCAATCAAACTTCTACTTGTACTGGATGAATCACAACTTCACTGAAGGCCTGAATAGGTTCAATGAAACCAGTCCTATATGGGATTATGGGAGATGACAGCCACCATTTTGCCTTTATAAGATTCACCCGTTTGTACAACCCTGAGCTGTTCTTTCTGTATATCCTTGTTGAATGTATGTTTACTACAAAGCTACCTGGGAAAATGTGAGAGATTACAAATCAAGGAAGTTTGATTTGAGATATTATTCATTTTAATACATTATTTCTGTTACTTTGCCAGCAAGCATTTGACAGCTCCCAGGACAAAGAGTGTAGTATATATACGGTTATAAAACCATTGATGTTAAGAAGATAAGTTTTTTTTTTCCCTAAAAAAAGAAATAAAGTACAAAATGGCTTTTATGTTTCCTCCTGCTCACCCCCATGTCACCCTCACATTTAGTATTTTATTTTAAAATATCGCTTTCCAGAAAGCCAGTTAAAATGAGCCTCCCACATCAGCTTTAGTGTATCAGTGTGTTGACCATATCAGGTCAGGATATAAGGAATAAATATTTTCAGGTCTACCTTTGTGTAATATCTATTCTTCATTCCTGTCTCTTCTCTCACCCATCAAGTCAATTATCCACATTCAGAATTAAAATAAAGACAAGTTGTGACATTAGTTGCTAATTTAATTCTCTTTCCCTGTGTCCTTGAAACTTCTAAACAAAACCTGCAATTGCTCAGGATGACTTAATGCACAAAGTATCAAAACACAAAGAGATTTCAATAGTTTCTCAAAATTAAATAGGCATTGATTTTGATCTATTCTTCTGTTTCTTTTATTAACATTTTCCTCTGTATATGAATAGAATTTTGATGCAAGGCAGACATCTGATTGGGATGCTTGTGGTTAAATAGTTGTCATTGTTTTTATACATTTGAAGAGGACAGAACTCTGTTGTGGTACACTGTGTTAATGCAAAAGATTAAGAATATATTAAGTAATTTACTCTCCTTTAGGGTAGGACAAAACAGTTTAACTTTCTGTGCATGTTGAAATATGTAGCTCAGCCTCCTCAGTAAATGAAGCACTTAATATTCCTCAACAAAAGTTAAATTCTTGAATTTCTTCCTCCAATTTTCATGATATCTGCCCTTGGTTTGTGCACAGGAAACATTTATTTACCTGCTTAAACTATGTGGGTCACAGACTTGGTTCAAAATAGTTGCTTCTTTTCTTTCCTTTTCGCTGCCTAATTTGAGAATGGAGATCCAGGTTGAGGTGCATAAAACCCAATTTCCTGCTGCTCTCTTCTGTTTTTTATCCACCCTTTTCTTTATTTCATATTTAGTAGAGATGGAATAAAATTATGACAGATTGCCTAGTACTAATCGCACCAGTTTCATTGGGTGGCTAGCCAGGGGTGCAATTCAACCAGTATAACAACTAGTTCTGTTCTGGATTGGATGTTTTTGTATTTGAAATACTCACTGTTCATTGGTCTGAAATCCGGCGGGAGATCCTTCTCCTGTCATTGGCTGGCGAGGCGCGGGGAGCCTTTAAAAGAAAGGCTGCCGCGTCTCCCAGTGTCTCCGTTTTCCTGAAATAAACAGAAAGAGCTGTTTCAGTAAGAGTGCCTGCCTCGTTATTGCCGCCGCCAAAACACTGGCGACGAGGATGGGATAGAGACAGCACTTTTAGAGAGTGCAAATAGCGGCGGAGATCGAGCGGCACCATGTCCAGAAACAACACCCCGCCAGAACAGTTCAACCCGGCAAAAGAGTAATGGCAGACGTATGTGGACCGTTTCCTCATGTTCCTCGAGAGCAGCGACCTGAGCGGCGTATCGGAACATCGGAAGAGAGCGGTTTTCCTGACCCACTGCGGCCAAGCTGTATTCCGAATGGCGAAAGCACTAGCATCCCCAATCGATGTTAAGACGTTAACCTGGCCCGAACTGGAAAAAATCCTGCGAGCACACTACGCTCCCACAGTTTCTTGCCTAATTAAGCGCCATGAATTTTACCTCCGGAATCAGAAAGAAGGTGAATCTATCGCCGACTTTGTGGCGGACTTAAGAGACATTGGGGGGAGTGCGAATTCTCGGATTTCAACGAAGCCCTAAGAGACCGGATCGTATTAGGGTTAAAAGATCCAATACTACAGAGCAGATTGCTAAACCGACCCAAGATAACGGTGCAAGAAGCCATAGAAGAGGCCACCGCAGCCGAAGCCGCTCAGAAATCGGCAGCAAAAATGAAAAAGATTAACCAAGCTGCACACTACAACTCCAAAGAATCATCCAGACCAGAGGAGGGGCGAGAAAAGACCTCAACACACCATGAGGATCTGGAAACTGAGACCAGTAGTGAGGAAGACGAGGTTTGCCACCTAAAGACCGGTAGAGGGAAAAAAGAGCGGGCAAACAGAAGGTTTAATTTTGAATGCAACCGTTGTGGAGGGAATCACCCCAGATCAGAGTGCCGTTTTATAGACGCGATATGCAGAAAGTGTGAGAAAAAAGGGCACATCGCAAAAGTATGCAGAGCCAGGTCCAGTTACAGCCCAAGGCGAAGAGGAAGCCCTCCCCCAAGAGAAAGAGAGAGAGAGAAAGAAAAAAAAACAAGCAGCCGTTGGAGCCAAGAAGGAAGGAATAGGAGATACAAAGAATCATCTTACAAGAAAGAAGAAACACACCAAACAGTCATAATTGGACACTCAAATACGAAAAATGTAAAGAAAGTCCACATTAAAGTAAGAATTGAAGGACGGGACTGTGAAATGGAAGTGGACTCGGGATCATTTCTCTCCATGGTCTCGTGGGACACTATCAAAGATTTGATTCCAGACATACAACGAAGCGAACTGGAGAGACAGAACTTAACATTAAAAGACTACCAAGGCAACAAAATTCCGGTCGTGGGGCTTGGACATTTCCAGGTAACCTTCAAGAATCACACCGAGATTCTACCCTTGACAATTGTTGACCGGAACAGACCGAGCCTTGTAGGATTGGAATGGTTCGAACCGCTCGGAATCGGGATGACCGGTATCAACCATATCACAGATGCAGACTGGGAGGCAGACCTCATTCAAGAATTCCAGGACCTGTTCAGTGGAGAATTAGGCAAGTACCGGGGTAACCCGATATCTTTCAACCTAGACCCTAAGGTAGCCCCAATTAGATTAAAGGCAAGGCGGGTACCCTTTGCGTTAAAGCCAAAAATAGAGGAACAACTAGATAAATTAATTAAGCAAGGGGTCCTCGAACCAGTTGACCATGCTAAATGGGAGATCCCTATAGTCACCCCTATCAAAGCGGATGGGTCGATTCGTATCTGCGGGGACTATAAGGCGACCCTTAACCATGCGTTGCAACAGAGCGCATACCCCGTTCCTGTCGTACAACACTTGCTACATTCTATCAAAGGCGGGAAAATCTTCGCTAAACTCGATTTGGCCCAGGCTTACCAGCAACTGCCCGTAGACGAAAAAACAGCTGAAGCCCAAACGATTGTTACACACCGGGGCGCGTTTAAATGTAACCGCCTTCAATTTGGCGTTAGTGTGGCACCAGGCATTTTCCAATGTCTAATGGAACGCCTCCTACAGGGAATTCCGGGAGTCATCCCATATTTTGATGATGTCCTGATCGCAGCTAAAAACAAAATACAACTGCGAGACCGCCTAAGAAAAGTCCTCACCAAATTCACTGAAACAGGTCTCAAAGTCAAAAAAGACAAATGCACATTAATAACAGACAAAATAGAATTCTTGGGATACCTAATTGATGGCGACGGCATCCACCCGACAGAACAAAAAATCTGTGCGATCAAAGACGCCCCCACCCCATCGAACAAGAGTGAACTGCAAGCCTTCCTAGGATTAATAAACTTTTATCATGTTTTTCTGCCACAGAAAGCCACGGTAGCGGAACCCTTACATAGGCTCTTGGACAAAGACACAGTTTGGAAGTGGGACAGTCGGGAGGAAACAGCCTTTAACAAAATAAAAGACCTAATCACTTCAACAAAGGTACTAATACAATACAACGAGACTTTACCATTGATATTAACTTGCGATGCATCGCCTTATGGGGTCGGAGCTGTTCTGAGCCACCTTTTACCTGATGGCAGAGAGGCTCCGATTGCATTCTATTCAAAAACATTATCTAAAAGCCAAAGAAATTACAGTCAATTGGACAAAGAAGCACTAGCCATAATCTCAGGTATTAAACGTTTCCATGAATACCTTTATGGCCGACTGTTTTCTATAATCACCGACCACAAGCCCTTACTAGGAATTCTGGCTGGGAACAAAGCGACTCCTAATATTTTATCTCCCAGAATGACAAGATGGTCAGAATTCCTTGCTGCATACAATTATACTTTGTCTTACCGTCCCGGTCCGTCCATCATGCACGCTGATGCATTAAGTCGTTGCCCGTTACCGGACAGTGATCCTGACCCAAAACCCAGCACCTCAACATTTTTGATTGAAACCCTACCCGACTTCCCGATGACAGCAGCAGACATCGCTCACGAAACCGCTAACGACCACCTACTGCACAAAGTGAGTGGATGGATTACAAAGAGTTGGCCAGACACTAACTTACCAGACGGGTTTAAACCTTTTAAACAGAGACAAACGGAACTTTCCGTGCTAAAGGGTTGTGTACTTTGGGGTGATCGAGTGGTTATTCCACTAAGACTGCGGGATCCAATTTTGAGACTATTGCATGAAGGACACCCCGGGGTCGTTAAAATGAAAAGTTTAGCCAGAAGTTACGTCTGGTGGCCTGGGTTAGACAAGGACGTTGTTGACTGGGTTGCGGGTTGCCAGCCATGCCAGACATCCCGGCCCTCATCCCCGAAGGCACCGGTCATTGAGTGGGATCTACCCAGGGGTCCATGGTCTAGGGTGCACATAGATTTCGCGGGTCCGACTAAGGGTCATACGTTTCTAATTCTGGTAGACGCTTATTCAAACTGGCTAGAAGTAAGCCTAATGCAATCTACCTCCTCCGAGGCTGTCACACGACAACTCGGAAAATGGTTTGCCACTCACGGGTTACCAGATGTCCTGGTCTCAGACAACGGACCTCAATTCACGGCTACAGAATTTGAAGGCTATTTAGCCAGTTTGGGCATACGCCATGCCCTAACCGCGCCGGCACATCCGGCAGCGAATGGACGAGCCGAACGCATGGTTCGGTTCACCAAGGAGACACTCTATAAGTTAGGCCAGGGCCCTATACAAGCACGCATTGACAAATTATTATTTATACAACATACTACACCTAGCAGCATTACCAACAAAACTCCAGCTGAACTACTTATGGGGAGAAAATTACGCTCCCCTTTGGATAGATTACACCCTACATACTCCACAGACAAACCACTAGACTCTTCCAGCAAAATCTGAACATTCCAAATTGGAGATTTAGTTTACGCAAAAAATTTGGTAGGACACCCCTTATGGGTGCCAGCCATCATCACACAAATCACAGGACCACGATCGTACTGGCTTACCACTTCTGACAACAGAAGCTGGAAGCGGCACATCGACCAACTTAGATCCCGCACCCTTACCAGACCTTGCGACTTTCCTGGGGGGGAAGGGGATCAACCACAAAGCAATCACGAAACAGCAGACCCGCAACCAACCAACAATCAAAGGACAGCAAACCCACAAACAAACAACGACGACCTGACTTACACACATACACCCTCAACCCTAGCTCCGGTCGAGTTTCGCAGCTACGCACCTGAGCCTGGGGAATGTCCTGATGAAACATCTAATGGGACTGTCGATAATCCAAGCCAGGGAGGGAGCGGCCTGGCCATCTCAACTAGTCGAGCTAGGCCCGCTAGGAGTGACTCGGCCGACTCGACCTTCCCGAAGTTTCCCGGGCCAGAGACGGGAGGAGCAACAGGTCCTTCCGCACCGACCAGCAGCGACGATACTACTGAACCGCGCAAGTCCAGTCGGACCCACAGGAGCCCCGCCTATCTATGTGATTACGTAACATAGGCGCGGCTCCTGAGTGGTCGGACTGGACCAAGAAGGGAGGGGTGTTCTGGATTGGATGTTTTTGTATTTGAAATACTCACTGTTCATTGGTCTGAAATCCGGCGGGAGATCCTTCTCCTGTCATTGGCTGGCGAGGCGCGGGGAGCCTTTAAAAGAAAGGCTGCCGCGTCTCCCAGTGTCTCCGTTTTCCTGAAATAAACAGAAAGAGCTGTTTCAGTAAGAGTGCCTGCCTCGTTATTGCCGCCGCCAAAACAAGTTCGCTTTACACTGTACTGGAATTTACTTCACTTTCTATGATATCAAAACATTCTCTCTCTCTCTCCCCCTCCCTCCCTCCCTCTCCATTCTGGCTGAGGAATTCTGGGAGTTGAAGCCCACATATCTTAGAATTGCTGAGATTCTAAGACTGGGCTGTGAAGCGAGAAAGACTGGGCTGTGAACTGAGGTCCATTTAAAATGCTGACTGTGAACAGTTATGCATTCTGAAATGGCTTGTTATTGGGGCTTGATACTTCACTTTTAGCTTTGCTTTAGTTTGTAATCAAACATGGAAGGGAAGAGATAATATTTTTCCTGTTTTTCTCCTTATCAACATTCATCTTCAGGAAAATAAAAGCATAGCCTGGAATGGCCCTAGCTTTTCTCAGGTGAGAGGCTGGTTGAAAGTGTGAGAGAAAAGCAGACATCTGATATTAGTCAGAAGAACATTGCTTCCCACGTGTGACTATAAATGTTAATCTCAAATAAGAAAGAAACTTGAGAGCAGGTTTATTAGCAAGCATTTATTTCAAGGAGCACACAAATCTGCTCTGAAGATTGAAAATGAATGGAGGCAGCAGAGATCCTTTTATGGGGGTAAAGAGGTTTTACATTGGAGTCTTGCATAGTTCCTGATTGTTTTTCTTTTTTCTTTATCTCATTGCCATCACAATAGCCCATCAAAAAAGGAGGAAGGAACATTTTCTTGCTATTGTAGAACAATGCACATGCTATTATAGAACCTATTCCAGGGAAAGTCCTAGTTTAAAAAATCAGCCTAGTTTAAATGTGTTGTTATTGTACTTGGCATAAGGACTTTTATGCATAGATATCCAGCTATGTACAGGCATGATTTCCAATATTGTTAACAAGTGTGGGATGCTCTTGGTAATGCCTGGCTCTATAGAACCGGTAGCTCTGAAGAGCAGTTCTATGTCTGCTGCTGTTTGGCCCCACCACCCGCCTGGGCTCTTACCTGACCTTTATTTCCTGCTTTTTCAACCTCAGCTGCTTTGTGAGGCACAGCTGTGGTTGAAAAAGCAGTAGAAAAGTGCTTTTTCAAATGCTGCGCACCCACGCGCAGCTCTTATCAGCTGTCTGGGCCGCACAGTTTTAGGTGTATTACACAAGCATGTAATCACCAAACATAATCACCAAACTGGTAGTAACACCGGTTGAATCCCACCCCTGATTGTTAATATGGAATGATCTCTCACCTTCTCATCTGCTGCCAGTTGTAGATTAGGACCACAAGCTAGCAGAAGTATTTTGACATGCTTACCTTTCAATTGTTTTTCAGTAGGCTAAAAGACCATGTTTTGTTTGGCAGATTATAGAGAGCTGTACGTAGCTGTCTTTCTTCTTACTTCTGAACCCTTTCAGAAGAAAATGTAAGGGTTTCCTAGGGAAATTTGATTAATCTTGTGGAAGCAAAATGTTACATATGTTTTACTGGAGCATGAGACTTCTAAGCATCCCTTCTGTACTGCATAAATTTCAGTGGCAGCCCTCAGAGATTGCCAAATGTTACCAAATGGTGACAAAGAGGCAGGAAGTTCTTAAAAATAGAACTAGTGGCAATTGATTAGTTATAACATAACAAATCAAATTTAGCTTTTCCCCTAGCACTATCTGCTGCAGAGTACAGTCCCTGGCAATATAAATGGAGCCATGATCAGCACAACATTTCTGCTTTGGGGGAGTTTCTGCCTTCGGAGAGCTGCTGAATCTTTTTGAGAAATGTTTCTAATCATATTCATGCCCTCTCTGTGTGTACATATTTGAGTCTTCCTTTAAATATTTCCAGTCTCATCAGGACAGGGATTTTAATATTTGCAATGAAATTTGCTGTAGATGCCACTGAAAACTCTACGCGTCAATGCAGATAAAGATCAAACTAACCCTGATGCCCTCCAACCTCCTCTAATTATGGCTGACGATGATTTAAGATGAATTCTTGAGCTACTTACTAAGTGCTGTCAATATCAATAGTGTTATAAAAAAATGAATGCTCATAGTTAAGTCGACAGGTTCCCCCCACACACATTTCATAATTACAGCGTGCCAGCATTCTATCACTTATAATAATGCTGTCCACTCTCCTGGAATATTGTACTTTTCAATAAGATTATATGTTTTTAATTCACATTTATTGTTTTGATGGAATTTGAGGAAGTGCTTTACAGAAAATCATTGAAGAAAATTCATCAGGACTTCTTAAGCATTTAGAAAAGTTCTTTATGTTTAATATCTGCTTGATTGCATTCCTCTTCTGCTTGTTATGCATCTGTAGAGCCAAATGTAAAAAAAAACCAGATACACATCAAAATATATATGAACCAACAAGTTTTTACACCTTAAATGGCCCAGGATTTAGAGGCATCTTAAATTATCTTTCATTGCTACATTTACTTTTCAGTCAATACTTATAATATTGTACATGTTGTTTTGATTACAGGTGATTGGATAATTACAGGTAATTGGATCAGACCCTGAAGAATTCACCTGCATAAAATGTTTTTCTAAGCTAAGCATACATTTTAATGCAGAACTGATACAAGTAGTCCTTGTTTAATGACCACTCATTCAGCAACTGTTTGAAGTTACAATGCTGAACAAGAAGGTCCTAATGTTGCAGCATCTCGACAGTCATGTAATCACAATTGGGGCATTCGGCAACTGGCTCACAATTACAACAGCCATAGAAGCTGGCTTTCAACAAGAAAAGTCAATGAGGAACTCAGCAGAAGATTGCAAATGGCAATCCCATAATGCCATGCCTAACAGGTGTACAGGGTCCACCTAACAACTGCAGCTGGGATTGCTGGAACTGCTCTTCTAAGTTGGCACTGTCGCATAACCTCATGATTTACAGTGCATCACTTTATGATTGAGTTTGCAGTCCCACTTACTGTCATTAACAGAGGACTTGCCTCTATTTAATGAACTTTTATTTCTTAAAACAATGTCTTTTATCACTATGTAACTAAGTGCCTACCTATTGCAAGTAGTGGATGAAAGTGAAACTGAGTTCTAATATACTAAGATAATATTCTGACTAAAAACGATGAAAAAAATGATGGTGAGGCACATATGTTAAAACTTGGAAAATTAGATGTATAGAGTGTGTATGGGTACTCCTTGACTTACGATTGGTCCTTTAGTGACTGTTCAAAATTACAGTGGACCCCCAACAAGTACTTAAAACCTGGTTCCAAAGTTCTGATGACCACTTCCCCTCTTTCTTCCTTTGGTGACATGACCACATTTCAGACACTTGGTAATCAATCCACATATACATGTATGGTCATTTGCAGTATCCCTGCAGTCATGTGACCATAATTTAAAACATTTTTGCCAAAAATCAGTGTTTAGTTCTGGTTGTTGGCAAAAATGGCCCACATTGAACAATGAATTTGCTTAACAATTTTGATGTTCATTTCATGACTGTTGCAAAAAATAAAAAGATCATAAAATCAAGTTGCTCATGTGGATGACCCACTTTATGATGGTTATGACCAGTGGTGGGATTCAATTTTTTTTACTACCACTTGTGTGGGCATGGCTTGGTGGGCATGGCAGGGGAAGAATACTGCAAAATCTCCATTCCCTCCCCACCCCACTAACCTGCTTTCCAGCTCTGTTCTTCTGTGCAGGGCAACAAAAGACCCAGCTGATCAGCTAAGACTCAGGAGGCAGAGAATACATGTGGGCAGAAGTGGTATTCTGAACTACTCAAAATTTCTACTACTGGTTCTCCAGAACTGGTCAGAACTTGCTGAATACCACCTCTGGTTATGACATATGAGTGTAATGGTCAGAGTTCATTACAGTTATAATCCGAGGTTCTACCTAAACAGATTTTAGCTTTTTTATTTGCTTTTTTTTTAATGGTAGCTTTCTTTCATGGTTTTGTTTTTCAGCTCATTGCTTCAGCTCCTTCCCTATAGATCAATTAATATTTATGAATGTATGTAATTTATATCTATTCATTATGTACATAATTCCCCATCCATGTCAAAGTTGGTATAGTTTCCTGTTCCTTTTTCCTTGTTTTTTTAATGTTTTATCATTAACACTATGCATGATGTGTAAACACTTAGAACTCATGTAGTAAACATTACAGATATCGAGAAGAGAAGAAGAAACAGGACTAACTTATCACCAAACTCCAGGAAACAAGCTTACAACCAGTAGTGGGATTCAATTTTTTTACTGCCAGTTCTGTGGGCATGGCTTGATAGGTGTGGCAGGGGAAAGATACTGTAAAATCTCCAGTCAGAGGTGGTATTTGCTGGTTCTCTGAACTACTCAAAATTTCCACTACTGGTTCTCCAGAACTGGTCAGAACCTGCTGAATACCACTTCTGGCTACAACAGTATGTCTTTATTTAACCTTATCAAAAAGAAGCATACATTCAATGAGTTTGGAACCATAAAATGCAGCAAGCAGAATCAAAACTGAAGTTGATTGAACAATGATGATAGACTGAAGTATCAATCAAAGGGAAGAATCTGAATTTGAGGCATAAGCCAAGACAAAAGACCTTTCCAAATGAGATCTCAGATTTACCTGAGAACACTTAACATACCATAGCCATTCACTCTGCTTTTACTAATCAACTTGATTGGGCAAGTCATAACCTCTTTCTTGTTCCAGATTCAGTTTGTTTGTATATATATATTTATTTTTCAAATAGTACATGTCCATTTAGAAGTAGTGACTGCTGCAGCAGAAGAGGTTCTATTTTGCTTTGATCTCAGGTGTTGGATGATAGCTAAGGAAGGATTGGTTGGGATACCTCAAGGAAAGGCATCGGCTGTTGGTTCCATATAATCACTGCACTTTAGCAGTATAGAAAATTACCTATAGAATCTTGGTCACTTTAACAGTTAAACAGTCTCCTCAAAGTCTTGCTCGATTTCAAGTGTGAAATTAGGAAATGTGGGTGATGGAAAGCCTTGTCACTTCAACAGTTCTACGGTCTGGAACAATTACCCATCTGGAACAGCAGAGACTGAAGGTGACTTTGTTTCAGTTGATTATTTGGGGAAAGCATTAGTAGCCTCCCCATCCTACGTATTCCCACTAGCCCAATTTGTGTAGCTATGCTTGCCTGATGACCATATTGCCATGATAGTCACAACACGGATGGTCATGTAGGAGACCAAAGGCCTGTGGCATACACCATTCTCAATGTGGAGGTACTGTGTAATACATTTGGACATTAAAAATCAAATTATTCCAATTATAATAATTGAATACCTTTTATTTGAATGCTTCAGTAAATACCTGCTCTGGATGATGTTGTCTTATAGGTTATAAAGCAAGTGATTAAATCTACAAGGGGAGGAAACTGGAGACCCAATTCCTACTCATTAAGAAACCTTTGAGTCTTCAGATCCTTATTTTCTTTCCTACATTGAGATAGCAGTTTAGTGGTTCCTGCTGTCAATAGCAAATGTTAGAGGGTTTACTCACTTGGCAATATTCCAATGTTTGTGAGACTTAGAACTCTCATATCTGATGCTGCCTTTCTGGGGATTAAAAGCAGAGGTGGGTATTCAGCAGGTTCTGACCAGTTCTTGAGAACCGGTAGTGGAAATTTTGAGTAGTTCAGAGAACCGGCAAATACTACCTCTGACTGGAAATTTTACAGTATCCTTCCCCTGTCACGCCCACCAAGCCATGCCCACAGAACCGGTAGTAAAAATTATTGAATCCCATCACTGATTAAAAGATAAAAATACAAGAATTTTTCTAGTGCCATTTTCTGTCTACCCAAAATGAAAGAATATTCAATCCTTCTTTCCCCAGTTAAGGAGGTAACCCAATCTCCACACTAGTACCCATAAATAAATATTTTTTTTAAAAAAAAGGAGGCATAGAATGCGAAAATACCTTTTGACTTTGAATACAGAATTCCTCTTTATACATTCATCTACTTTGTAAAAGTTAACTGGTGCTTGGCTCTGCCCAGAGCTTCCTAGGTTATGGGAATACATTAGTTAAGCAAGAAAAATATATTTAAAAAAAACAAAACAAAAACAATACTTTGGACAAACATGAGCTTTGATTTGTTTTGATTTGTTGCAAACGGAACATTCTCGGTCAGAATCTTCAGAAATTTATTGGAAAAGTTTCAAACTATGACAGATCTCCAGAAGAAACATTATAACTTTCTGTCTATAACCTGAAAGATGAGTAAAGGCTGAAACCGGCCCAGTTCCTCAAAACTGTATGGAGAAATAAGATAGGGTGCAGAATTTGTGTGAGATTTAGGAAATAGTAGGAATTGAGAGGTTTATTGGGCATATGGTAGATCTTTTTGAGGCTGCCTTGTTTTGTTTTGTGATGGAGCAGACAGGATCTCTGGAGAAGGGAAGTCTGCTTCATCATGGTTGGAGGCTGTTTGATGCGAAGATGATCCTGGGTCCTTGCCACAAGTTCACTTTGCCCCTTTGGATCAGTTTGTCCTACTTGGGCTTAGGCAGTTCTTTTTGTGGGAGATGTAAATCCTTGATGCATTGGTTCATATCTTCATCACATTTCCTTAAGATACTGCTACACGTTTTCCATGAGTCTATCTGCCTTTAAAAACTGCTCAAATGCTCCAACTGCTGCCAAATGCAGTACTCCAAGTGCTCACCAGCATTAATCAATGGTTATCAATGATAAACCAGAAATATTAACCGTTTAGGAGCCATGATAGCACTGCGGTTAGAATGCAGTATTGCAGACTAATTTTGCTGACTGTCGACTGCCAGCAGCTCTGCAGTTTAAATGTCACCAGCTCAAGATTGACTCAAGCTTCAATTCTTGTGAGGTTGGTAAAATGAGAATCCAGATTGTTGGGGGCAATATGTTGACTCTGTAAACCACTTAGCGAGGGCTGAAAAGCACTGTAAAGGGATATATAAATCTAAGTACTATTGCTATGTTGCACTTATATCATAGACCCTGTTTTGTCTCCCTAAGTGCAAGTTTACAGGCTGGATTCAACCTTTGATGACATTTTCAGGATCACATCTCTCTAAACTAATCAATTTGATCATTGGAAGGGGGAACAGATTGCTTCCCCCCATGTTCAGAAGTTCAGATATATTGTTTTCCATAGAGGGGTGGCACTCTGGAATGGCTTTCTGTTGGCAGTTTGTTTAGTTCTGACTTTGTTTCCTTCTAGAAGAAGCCGAAGATGGATTTTTTTCCAGAGGGTATTTGGGATGTGATAGTGCTTAGGTGTTTTAGATATTTAGCTTTTTATGTGCATTTTTGTTGTTGTTGTTCTAAGCTGTTGAAATCTGCTTAGATTGCCGCAGGATAGAAATTTTGACAGATAAATAAACAAACAAATAAAATTGCATGAGATTTAACCTGAAACAGAAAAGAAAAATAGAAAGCTTAGAGCAAAGTCCCGGGTATATGTTTCAACTATTTCTACAGAAATGGAAGCTTCTTAAAATGATGTTCCTCTATTAATTACTTGGATGGTTTTAGCTTCTTGGAAATTCCAAATTATTAATCAGGGACAGCCTGGGAGGTAGAAAATCTTGATTTTTATCAGCCTCTCTCTCTAGAGACCTCTGAAGTGTTTTGTTTGAAAAACCTTCTTTCTCTTTTCAGCATTTCAAAGGGCTGGGAGGTCATCTGACTTTGTACATGATCAGGAACCATTATTTATTCATGGGGATGTGGCAGTGTATATGAAGACTGACATGCAGACTATATTCACAACAGCTTAAGATGATCTCTATTGCAAACCTTGGAGCAATCTGACCCTAGCAAAGGCACTTTTCTTGAATAACAAGGATAATTAATAATTGATTTTTTTATTGTAGCTTTCAGTTTGTCTGTATAATTTGAGACTTTAATGCGTTATTTACTTCCAATACCTGATGATAGATATGAAATATGGAACTGAAATGTATAACTGACCAAATTGTTTTATTTGCTCTCTTCAATTTTTTAAAGCAAATCAACAGATGTGCTGTTTCACTGACTTGGAGTAAACAAAACTGATTTATGCCATCTGCACGTAATATGATATCCTCTCGTTTCTCCTGCTTTTCATTTCTCTCATTTATGTAATCTCATTTATACAGTAAGGCAAATATATTGATTTAATAAAAGAAGTAAGTTTAATTTGCAGATTAAAAATAAAAAAAACATCAGGACAAAATTGAAGTAAAATGACTTTTCCTGAACCTACTGTATTTATCATTCAGATAATAATTATATTTTTAAAAATCAAAATAACAATACAGCCCAAATTCTATTGGTTGACTATAAGAAACAAATAAACAAACAAACAAACAAAAACCTCAATGGCCATATATCTCCTTATGGATGATGGCCAGTGAGATTTTAAATTGCTACATGGATATATGTATACAAACCCATCAAAGTCCTTATTGAATTGAATCCCAACATTATGCATTGCTACATAAATCACCAAAACTTTGAGAAATGTAGAACAATAAGTAGCTTCTCCTTGCAAATTCTAATAGATTGGGCTGGTGCTGGTTGGAGTATGAAGTCCTGTAGGTATCCATGTATTACACCATAAAGGGCTCATCTTAAATTGTTCTCAGAAACCAATCAACAACTAACAGGCTTTGCAAACATCTGTTTTATGTGCTTGAAGAGTCAAGGGCTGGTAAATACATGAACTACTGCATTCCAGACCAGATGCCATTTCCAAGTAATCTTTCAAAACAGTCTCATGTAAGATTCACTGCAGAAATCTTTTCTTCTCTGATCAATTGTTTCTGAGTCTTAGAGACTGCCTGGAGAACTCCCTGGAATTTTTTGTTAAAGGTTTTTTTTTTTTTTTGGAAGTGGTTTGCTTTTGCCTCTTTCCTAGAGCTGAGAGAAAGTGACTAGTTCAAATTCACCCAGCTGATTTTGTGCCCAAGGCAGGACTGGACAATGGAACTCCCAATGCCTTAACCACTACCATATGGCTCTCCAGTAATCTAACTGGGTTATAACTAAGACATGAGTAGGCAGATTAGCATACCACTCAGGGCTAGACATGGCTTCCACCTGCTATTCAAGCATGAGCTGTGAGTCCAAAGAACTTCCCAAGTCCTGAATCTGCTCCTTTACATGAAGTGCCCATTAAGAGGCAACATGGTGACACAGAGAATTTTCTCTAAGTTGGGTTAAATTTGAGCCTAATGAAAGAGAATATGTACAGCTCAGGTTTGACATGAGGAATTCTTGGTGTTTTCTGAGCTTTCTTGCTTTCTTGCAGATATTTCATTATCCAAACTAGGTAACATCGTCATTGCTATTGATGCTAGCATTTATAATGTTACCTACTTTGAGTAAGGAAATGTCTGCAAGAAAGCAAGCAAGATCAGAGTACCAAAGACTCCTCAGATTTCAGTTTGTCATCTCCTCCGGGGGTGTCAAATTTACATCATCATGGTGGCATCATGTGATATATCGGGACTTTTTCCCACTTTGCTAAACTGGGTGGAGGTGGGGCCAGCACCTGACACATCTGGTCCATGGGCCACGAGTTTGACACCCCTGTTTTAAGCAATGGGAAAGACTCTTATTGGTATTTACCTCATACCTCAAGATAGCAATAAACAATTCTGGACATCTACACATAGATGATTCTGTACCCCAATTCTTGGATTTCCTCAACCTGAGATTTTATATAGGTTTTAAATAGCTGGGAGAGAGGATGGACCCCTGTGGCACCCCACACATTAAAGTCCACCAGGTTGAATTTTCTTCCTCCATTAGAACAGATTTGAACTTTGAAAGAGAAACAGAACCAATTCTATTTGTCAGCATCTCACACAGTGAGATCATTCACACATGGTTTGATAAATACAGCTCAGTGGATAAGTTAAGTCATATATTAATGTTAAGGAACCAAAATGGCTCGTACGAAGTAAAATCCAAACAAACAACATTATGGCTCAGCTTGATGTAAATGCATTCAATTAATCTTATGACTTCTTCCAAAAACCTCTTACCATACATCACATAATTTCTCTTAGTTTATATTTCAAGCTCCAACATGGTCAAGTATTTATATAAGATCAATTTCTGTCATGCTGCCAAAGGTAAATCATTTTTACTTGTGTGAAATTTTCCTGCCCCTACTCCTCATTTTCCATGAGATTATTAGTGCAGTGATTGCCCTTTCAAATATTGCAAAAACACCTAGCATTTGACAATGAAATACTACCAATTCTGCTACCAATAGTAAGCAACAATGAATGGGCTTGGAATGAAAGCTAAGGGTAGCCATTATCCTCATTGTCATCAATGAGGATAATGGCTACCCTTTGTTATAGCAGGGTGGAAAAGCAGTTCTTTGTACATATAGCCTGAAAGAGCACAAGAAAGTAAATTTCTGCAAAGCCACAGAAGGACAGGAAAGGATGCATTAATAATAATTACATCATTCCCTGATTCTTCAAATGCACTTGAAAATGTAAATTTGTGTAAAAGGTGAGGTCTTAAACCAGAAGTGAGCAATCTGTGGCTTTCAGGCCAATGAGATGCCTGCCTAATTTCATGCAGTCCTCTGACTAATTTCAAATTTACTTTGCAAGTAATACATTAAGTCCTGTGGTAAAAAGTGACCTGCCCTTTTCTTGGCAACTTGTTGTATATGAAAAAAAACAGACTGAGAGAAAGAGAGAAAGAGAGAGAGAAGGATGACGAACAAGAAAAGATATCAGAAAACCAAAAGTAATGGGTGTCAGAAAGGACGAGAACAGATCAGGGGTGTCAAACTCATGGCCCATGAGCTAGATGCATCACATGCTGGCCCGCCCCTGCCCCCTTAGCAAAGAGGGAAAAGTCCTGATATGTCACGTGATGCTGGCATAACGACATGAGTTTGACACCTCTAGAATAGATGGTCTCCCTTTGTTGGGTTCTTGTTCTACCTACAACTCATTTCAGTTCCATCTGGCAATTGACTGATAGCCTCATCATATGACACCTCAATAATGAGACCTTTTATAGAAAGAAAAGGTTACTTATCCCTGCCTAAAGTATTTATCTTTTTCCATAATAAGTCCACAAAAGCATATCTAATTCAAGAAGGTAGCATCTTTTGTGTGGCATGCAAATTTAGCACCTCTGATGGTGTCTATTTATGGATCTCCAACAAAGAGCAGCCCTCAACTTCCCAGTCTGTTACACTCTTCAATAACTTTTTCTGTTCAGAATCCATTTTATTGAAATCTTTGCATCCATTGGTTGTAGATACAAAGATCAATTTTGAAAAAAAAAGATGATTGTAAATGCAAAATCTATCCTGAAAAAAAAGAGACCAATCCTGACCCAAATGGGAGACATGTGTACAAGGTATTTGTGTCTCCTCTTATTCTTTTTCTTATCCAGGTTACAAATATTGGGGTTTTTCAATCATGCGGTATAGGAGCAAGAAATATCATTACAGTATAATAACAATAGCACTTAAATTTATATACTGCTTCACAGTGCTTCATAGCCCTGTATAAGCAGTTTACAGAGTCAGCCAGAGGTGGTATTCAGCAGGTTCAGAACAGTTCTGGAGAACCGGTAGTAGAAATTATGAGTAGTTCAGAAAGCCGACAAATACCACTTCTGACTGGAGATTTTACAGTATCCTTCCCCTGCCATGCCCACCAAGCCATGCCCACAGAACTGGTAGTAAAAATATTTGAACACTGGAGTCAGCATATTGCCCCCAATAATCTGGGTCCTCATTTTACCAACCTCAGAAGGATGGAAGGCTAAGTCAACCTTGATCCGATCAAGATTGAACTCCTGGAGTGAGCAGTGAGTTAGCCTTGCAGGACTACATTCTAACCACTAGGACACCATGGCTTTGGTTTATCCGTGATGTCCTTAAATTGTATCACCCAACAGCAGATTTCATATTGTAACTACAGTGAATGAATGGCAAGAAAATAACATAGAATGAAAGAAAGAAAAGAAAGAGCCAGTTTTGTCTAGTACATTGGTGTCAAACTCGATCACATCACATGATGTATTGTGACATACTGCAACATTTTTTCCCTTTGTGGAGCCTGGCTGGGTATGGCCTGCATGTGACAAATTTGGCCCATGGCCTGCCTGTTTGACAGTGATTAAGGTGCTGGCCTAGAAACCAGCGATTGGAATTCTAGTACTGCTGTGAAAGCCAGCTGGGTAACTTTGAGCCAGTTACTCTCTCTTAGTTCAACTCACCTCCTACCTGGTTGTGGGGCGGAAAGTGGAGGAAGATTAAATATTGAACATATTAATTTGCTGCCTTGAGTTAATGTATAAAATAATAAAGGTGGGTTAAAAATCTAACTAATAAATAAGTAGAAGCATACATGGTTACTGTTTGCTTGTTTATCAGTCACATCGTAATGCCTAGTTGCATCCTGTAAGTAAGATATCTTAATCTTTTTTTATAGGCATAGCTGCCAAGTCAAGAATACCTCCTCTTCCCATTCTTAACTTTATGCCTATACCATTGATTTTTCTCTACCTAACTGCAGAACTTAAGCTACCTGCTACATCTTTTTTTCAGGATACAATTTACCATCATCCATGACCATGCCTTTCCTAACTTGTACTTCAAAGTGAAGGGTTCATCAGTTTTCCCCCAGGTTGTGTTTATCTTTTTTCCTGCTCATCATCTTTTCCTAAGCCAAAAGTGAGGCATATTTAGTTGTACAATTTTAAGGAAATATTACCCTCTTATTTCAGTATCATGCAAGGGGAGCCTCAAGGTAAGTATAAAATTAATTTGGGTTTGCTCCTTTTACATAGAAAATCTACCTGATTTGGGGATGAATGCAGAAGTGGATGTGTTAGGCTGATGTGAATATGCCCCTTCCATTCTCATAGACTGTTAGCTTTGCCTATTGCCATTGTGTTAATCAATCCTGAAGGACCATATGCACACACACACATGCACATGCATACAATTTTAAATGGAAGACAAAGCCACAGAGCAGCTTATTAAAGCAGCTGGGTTTTTTTTCCCACCTTTTCACCCTTATGACAAGAAAATATATTTTATATATTTAAGCTTATGGGAAGAAGCTTCTTATTTTTCCTTCCAAGATCGCCTAAGTTGAATGCATTGCACTAAGCAACCAGGAAACATAAATTTCCTCTTATTATCAAGGAACATATTAAGGGCCTTATTCTTCGAGGCTATTCATTATTTATATTTCTTTCCTTTCCTTTCTCCTCCTTCTCCTCTTTTTTCTTCCAAGCCCGGATAGCCTAATTTTGTCAATTTTACTCTGGTTAATGTTAAGTTCACCTCCTTCATTTTCAAGAAAAGAAATCTGTGGATGCAGTGTATAGAATGAAATGGATCTCTTTTGTCTGATGTCAAAGGAAGAAGGCAGTTCAATAGAAAAGCAGGTTTTTAATCCTTTTCTTTGCTATCCTTATGTCTCCAATCTTTTTCTGTATATTTGGGGGAAAATCGGATCAAAGAGGCTCAGTTGCAAATGGATTTACTAAGGTACTTATATCTTTGACTTAACTGATAGCTGGGACATTGATACCATCTATGAGATCTTTGGGGTACAGACAATCAGTCTGCCCCCATACAAAGGGACTCATCTTTATTTCTAACTTGCCTGATCTCATCCTTCCAGAATTGGTGCAAGGTGATTAAATGTAGAGTCAGGAATTAAATATGCAAGCTAACTGCCTAATCAGAATGTAGTTATATCAAAATATTTGCTTCCTCTATCTGTTTGGTTCTCCTACCATCTTCTGAGTATGGAAAATATTATTGGAAAAATCCAGATGAAACTCCTTTGATTTCTTTACCAAATGTAGAGAATATATATAAGAATACCTACCCCCTCCAGTGCATATGCACCTACACTTACAGATGCATCTTTTTCCCATCTATCTATCTATCTATCTATCTATCTATCTATCTATCTATCTATCTATCTATCTATCTATCTATCTATCTACTTTTTAAATAATTATTTGGAACAAGCACTTTGACTTCATACTTCTCTGCTATTCACAATTTCTTTCATTCCTTTCAGCTTCTTATGGAAACCATGCTATTTAACAATTTGAGTACTTTCCCCATGATCTGGAATTATTACATTTCTGACAAAAAATCCACATATTTCCCATCTGCATTACCAACTTTGAGGTCATGATTTATTTCTCTCTTTTACTCTCTTTGTTGGCCTAGAAGCTCTACATGGATTCTGATAGCTGTTTTGTCTCACAGAATATGTATCTTCTGACATATCTTAGAACACTCCTGCTTAGAATTACTTTTTTTTTTTTTTGCTAATATGCAACAGTAATATGATTTAGATGCCATCCACCTAGCCTCCATTCAGTTCAGCCAATCAGAATTGTGCCAGATTGTTTTAGCCAACCAAGATGACTGGTGTATATTTTCCGTACTAGTAAGGGGAAGTGAAGTCATAGGACTCAACCAATCACTTTGTCTACAGTGTAGTATCCATGCATACTTCCAAAACAGTTTAGCAATGACCCATAATGGAACCCAGGATAATGACTAGCAAATGGGCATAACAGTTTTCATCTTGCAAACTCAAGGATAGGTGAATAGCACTACAGCTCCATCCTGGGAAAAGGCCCTTAGCATAGAGTCTGGTGATCTGAATTTATTGGTTCATTATTCAGCAGTAATGACACTTGTAATATATAATCCTAATATTTTTAAATACAAGAATCAGATCAATAAAATGAATGCTGCCAAAAATGTAATCTTAACAAAACAATCAACACAAAAGCCCTTTTGGAGGCATCTGTACTATTACTTTAATGTGTTAAAATAATTATTCCTTATTAGTTCATTTTATTGACTCTGAAGCCATGAAATGTTCCATGCTAATCATATACTTCACTGTGCTTAGTATTTTCATTTTGAAGTTTTTTGAAAGGATACAATTCAGCATTCTGCAATGTTACATGAGAAGTTGTATTCATACAAGCTAGATCTATATAAGACATAAGAGCAATGTTGTAACTGGCACAGTGATTTATACTTTTGGACAATAATTCACCAGTTCCATAGAAGTACTACAAGAGCCAAAAAAGCAGACCAGAGAAGAGACTTTTATAATGGTAGACTATCCCACAACTGCTGAGTAGATCATATTTTAAACCTTGGCTGATACATGACTGTCAAAAGGGAATCAAAAGTCTGAGTCCTTCATATTGAGAGAAGTTTTGAAGCTATGTGAAGTTTCTCTCTTCTCCTTTATTTAATAAGTGAGGGTGACAAAGAAGCATGTTAGCTCAGAATGAGCTCTAGACCTTTCTTAATATGAAGGAAAAATCAAAATATGTCACTGAAGTTCCTCAAAATAACTATGGTCCTCTGCATAGCTATTACACAGTGTCCTGTGTCTGACCATTTTTCTTTTTCTTTTCTTTTGTTTTGGCGTTCTGGCAGGGCAGAAAAGTAAACAGAGTTATTTCTTCCTGAGCTGCTTTTTTTTTCTTCACAGCATAGGACATTCTTAAAAAGTGCTAACTGCAAGTTAACAAGCTCAACTCTATGACCTTAATTAGTGGATTAAAACCCTCCTGCCAGCTCACACTGCTGCCTGAAAGTGATCAGGTCTTAATCAGCTTCATACTGAAGGTTTTGTTGAAATTTGGTCATAAATGTGCTCATTGGTCCAAAAATGAATTTTAAATTACCATTTATTGCCATTATACTGTATTTGTGAATGGTCACCAACCAACGTAATCATTATATGAAGAGTGGCTGTACTTTAGAAGTCAGCTTGGTAGAACAAGCGATAACATTAGGAATGAATGGATACTGAATAAATGTATATTGAATATAAAAACAAGTGACCAGTATAAAGGAAGTACATAGAGGAAATACATAGAGGAAAGTTACAGAAGTCATAATTTAGTTGGAGTTGATGAGGTGCTCAAAAAAGAGGTGTGAGAAATATAAAGAAAAAAAGGCAATGGAATCAAGGGTAATTTGCATGGGTAGAAAAGTATGGAGAGGTATGTTGAATGGTTATGTTTGTGTATTTGTTTATCCATTCATATACATGTTTTCCTGTATTGCAGCTCATTTCAATTGGACTGGCTGATTAATCTGATTTGAGAGGCATGTTGCACACAGTATTCCTCTGGTTCTTTCTCCTTAACAAGCACTGCCCTTACTTGGGACAGTGACATAAGCAACATATTATATCTATACATCTCTATCTCTACCTCTATCTCTGTCTGTCTATGTCTGTCTGTCTGCCTCTATCTATCTATCTATCTATCTATCTATCTATCTATCTATCTATCTATCTATCTATCTATCTATCTGTCTATCTATCTGCATGACCAATAGCCAATGTTTTTATACTTTTTCTTCCTACTTCCACCTCATTAAGCAACCTAGGGCACTGAGTTTCCAAGACATCTTAGAAACCCATCCAAACCATCCCATGTTTCCATGATGGAAAAAAAAGGTGCAATATAAATCTATTAGGTAGTAAATGTGGATTTTAATCTTTGTACAGTGCTTGGATGAAATCACAGTGACTAATCATGCTTTGAAAAGTTTAGATTAGATTGGGAGTATGTTCCAGTAGCCATAGAAGTAGAACAAGGAAAGAACATGCTGAAATAGAACAAGGAAAGAACATTCAGTCCAATTTCAACTGCTATATTTTATACCTTTTCTAGGTTTCAGTGTTCTTTCCACCATTGCTTCTTAGAAATGTGCATCACCCATCCATGTATACTCTCTTTTAATGACAATTGAGACACAAGCGAGGGCATGCCGTCACAAATATAACATGGTAATTATGGAGCGAACCCTTGAATTATTTATTTTGAAAGCAAGCAGTATGTGGTTAGTTTTGCTATGAAAACCAAAAAGTAAATAATGCTTATAATGAATAGCTAGCACTCATTAGTTATGGTACATGAACAGTAATTATACCTTTAGTAAAGCTTTCTCTGCAGGCTTAGGAAATCAGACAGATTCCTTGGGTGCTGTTTTCACCCACACTGTCCATTTTACATATTCTTAAATGTTGCAAACACATTTTACTTAAACAGTTCTACTGATCTGGAGAAAACTGCAGTATCACTTATGGAATGTATTAATATGAAACTTTTTGATCTTTCATAGTAAATTTCTTTAGCATACTTTTCCCCCTAAATATATCTATAGGTCAATGGTTGATTTATTTTGGGGGGGAGGCATCCTCCTTCTCATTTGTTCATGGGAGTCACTATCCAAATCTATGTATTTCTTCTTACATTCATCCCAGGAATTAAGTTGCCTTTTCAGGTCAATTTAAACAATAGAGTGATTTGCTGCCAATGTGCTTACTGACCTCAGTTGACTAGTAAAATTGTCTTGTCTATTATGAACTTCACTTTTTTTTTTCAAAAGAAGCTCACCCATTATGAGAAGAAAAACTCAATAAACCAAGGAAACCAAAGAACAATGAATTATAAAAGCTGCAAATCTGTTAGCTGTGTGTTTATTTATTTTTTATTTTATTTATTTATCGTATTTTTATACCGCTCCCTCTCCCAAAAAGGGACTTGGGGCGGTGTACAGACTAAACATATAAAAGATACAGTCAACGGCAATTAAAATCAGAAGTAAAAATAAATAGATGAAAATAGAATAAATGAGTAAAATAAGTAAGTAAATGACTGAGTCCCGTCAAATAGAATTAAAGTCTTATTAGAATTTAAAATTTAAAAATCTCAGAAAACCCTTAATTGGCTAGGCCGGCCTGCTTAAAAAGTAAGGTCTTGACTGCACGCCGGAAGGTTGAAACTCTTATACCCCTGGGAGAAACTAACATTCACTTTCATTTCCATACTATCCTGAGAGTATGACATTATGAGTATATTTTTATAGTTAAATTCCAGTACATTTTCCAACACAGAGCAACTATTTATCCTCCATATGTACCAAAGTGATCTTTAAGTTCTCTCTTTGGCTGTGCAAGTAGTGTGCATGATCTTTTCCTTTTAAAGAGAATCAAGATTGGAATCAGGAATCAACTGGGAATTAAGGAAAAGCAAACTATGAACTAATTAAGCAACTACAACTACTGATTATTGCAATGGGACTAATTCATGGTAAAGGCCATTGGTGTAATGCAGGTGTCTCCAAACTTGGCAAATTTAAGACTTGTGGATTTAAACTCCCAGAATTTCCAAAACATTCCGCATGGCCCACAAGTCCTAAAGTTGACAAGTTTGGAGAATCCTAAAGTTGCCAACCTGGATCAATGGTTTGCAAAGTGTTTCAGCCATTGCTTGGAAAGCTTAGACTTCAATCTGATCATAGTTTAAATATGCAATATTTTCTCCCATACAAATACCAAACAATAGATAAAGGAATGGTCCAAAGTCTTGCTTCTTTTAGACAGGAGCTTGTCATGTTTTGTGTAATGATTCACCAAATTAAAGGACAGAATATAAATGAAATAAATAAACAGCCAAGTGAATTGGAAATATAGTGTATTGTTCCCCTCTTTTCCTTGTTTCCCCTATTTTTGTCATCAAAGTTGTAATCTAACGATTAAGAGGCTTTCTTATTTTATAGTTTTATATTCTATCTTTTTCAGAGGGGCTCATGGAAGTATGCATAGTATCTGTTTCTCCATTTAGGTAGGATTAAGAGACTGTGATTGGCCCAAAATCACCCAATGAGTTTCTATGATTGATGATGAATTTCAATCTGGAATGTCCATAATAAGGTGCTGGATAGTGTGTATTGAGCATGTATGGAATTGTTATATATACTATTAGTATACTTGGAAGAGAATATGGAACCTCTTCTGTTTATGCCTGTCTTGCATTATCTGGTTTTGTTCAGAAGTTAATTGCAGGAAAAGAGTTTGATTTATTTCAGTGTACTTATAAGATCATCTTGTGTGTTATACATTCAATACCCCAAAATGTTTTCAAGCCGACTGTTGGCTTTGTTAATAATCTTTCAGGGTTTTTTTGTTGTTGCAGTAAATAGCAAAGGCTTTTTATGAGAATAGTATTTTTAACCTAAATGTTTGTCTTATTATCTATAGCTCCCATGACTCCTTGAGTTCTTCCAGTACAATTGGACCATAAATAGCTTTCTTTTGTGGTAATGAAATACACATTTAAAATTTTATTACATCCCAAGAGTCAATTATCTATACACAGAAATCAGCACATGTAAATGAAAAGTGAGTAAACAGTAAACCCACAGACACTTGTTTAACATTCCTAAAACCTGGCTTGAGAGAATTGGATCCCCTTTAAAAGAAATGGCAAGGTTTATCTGTCCCTGCTACAAATAACTTTAAGAAGACAAGCAAGCTCAGGGAGCACCAAGGACCCCTCATTGGTCATTGTTCAGTTGTAACACACTAGCTACATACTACTGCTGGAGTTTGATGTTAGCATCTGTCTTGTTGCAAAGACTCATGTAAGTGGACTACCACAATTGATTTCCAATACAATTTATGGAATTGAATTTTATTTATCTGAATCCCTGGAAAATACTGACAAGATAGACAGTGTTCTAGTTCATTGTAAAATTCCTTTTTACCTTTAGGCTTCATATTAGAAGAAATGAGGAGAAAGCTGCATGCCACGAATGTAGAACAGAAGTTTCCAAACTTGGCAACTTTAAGACTTGTGGACTTCAACTCCCAGAGATGTTGGGAGAGGAATTCTGGGAGTTGAAGTCCACAAGTCTTAAAGCTGCCAAGTTTGAAGACCCCAATGTAGAAGCTAGATATATATCAATTCTGTTCTTATTTACTTATTTATTTATAGCACTTTTGATGCCTCTTATTACTATAGCCTAAAGTGGCTTTTTGAAACAACTTTAGAAATTGTAAAATGAAAGATGTTCAGTACAATCTTAATTAAGAATTCAGTTGCATTGTGTTCAATAGTGCTTGTTCCATATGGATTGCAGCTTTTGTTGGTGTTCAGTCATTCAGTTGTTTCTGACTTGACTAACACCACATCATCAGGATTGCCTATCAGCACTTGCTTTGTGGAATGCTTTTTAAGCTTGTGTTTGTATCATCTAAGAAGGTAATCTAAGCCACCTTCTTTTCTGTTTGTCTCTTTTTCAAAGCATCCCGGGTCTTTCCCAACTATGATTCACCTCATATTACATAGTCAAAGTAATTTTCTTATAGCTTCACTATGAGCACTCCTAATGAGTAGTATGGTTTTACATCATCTAGCATTGAACGATTTGTTCTTGAGAGCCAAGGTGTTCTCCACTATTTTCTCCAGCATGACAATTCAAAGGCATCAATTTTTCTTTCTTAAGTCTTTCTGATAGTCCAGCTTTCAGGCCCATTTGCATTTCAATAGGGAATGAAGTATAGCCTAGGAATATTCATTTCTTTTCATATGAAAAGACAATCTTAAAAATAATGACTTGCCCAATGACTTATCCAATGGACGACTAGCATGAGGATGAATTTGAACTAAGACGTTTTATTGTGTAGTAGTAATAGATTATATAGTAGATGTGGATAATGAAACGCAGTCATAGCACTGAGGATGATAACCAACTGAACCAGAGGTACTACTCAGCAGGTTCTGACCAGTTCTGGAGAACCGGTAGCGGAAATTTTGAGTAGAAATTTTGAGTAGTTCAGAGAACTGGCAAATACCACCTCTGACTAGAGATTTTATCCTTCTCCTGCCATGCCCACAAAGCCACGCCCACAGAACCAGTAATAAAAAAAAATTGGATCCCACCACTGGACTGAACAATAAAACTTCTGCAAACAAACAGCAAAGCTAGGAGAGGAACAAGGACTCTATCACTCTTTTGTATCCTATAGCCAGCTACAAATAGTGACCTGTTGAATCAAAAGTTGCACATGTGTAAAATAGCACCAGCTCAGCAGTGGTAGGATTCAAATTTTTTTACTACTGGTTCTGTGGGTGTGGCTTGGTGGGCGTGGCATGGGTTGGTGGGTGTGGCTTGGTGGTTGTGGCATGGCTTGGTGGGCATGGCAGGGGAAGGATATTGTAAAATCTTCATCCCCACCCCACTCCAGGGGAAGGTTATTGCAAAATCCCATTCACTATCCACCCCACTAACCAGCTTGCCAGCTCCGTTCTCCTGTGCAGGGCAACAAAAGAAGACCCAGCTGATCAGCTGGGACTCGGGAGGTAGAGAATAGATGGGGGTAGGACCAGTCATAGTTGGTATTTGCCATTCTCCGAACTATTCAAAATTTCGGCTACCGGTTCTCCAGAACTGATCAGAATCTGCTGAATACCACCTCTGCAGCTCAGCATTAACAATGAAAGAGGGCTCCACAGCTTTCCTCTCTCTATTTCTGACTTTCTATTGTATCTTCATTGGGTACAATGAGCATAAGGTACTTGAAATGGTGGGCTATTGGCCCGATCCTAAAATTAATGTACTTATCTACAATAACAAACAGGTTTATGCACCTGCGTCCTACATTACAAATTAATCATTGTAATGAAAGCTAAATATAAACTATATGTTAAACATACATTACATTTTAAACAGTCATGGGTACTTTCTCCTTCTCCATCTTGCATTTTTTTCTCTTTTCAAGGTAAAAAAATCTTTTTTATGCTGAGTTTAATGAATATAAAGCAATATATATTAAATACCCCAAGTCTAAGATGGGCGTGTATGCATGCATGAAAAATTTCAGAAAATATGTGCTACGTTATATATAGGATTGGTGGAGTAAATATGCATAAAGAGCAAACAGAGAACATTGCAAATTTAAGTAAATTATATTGCACATTTATTGAAGTTATATAGCCACCCATCTCATTCCCATGACTTTACCCTGATATTCAGCTTTCTTAATTCTCCCCATGTGGTGGCTCTAGGCCTCTGTTTGAAATAGTAAATTTCCAGTGATATTTTAAATAATGTTTAAGTTTAAACACTGGTTACTTTCAGCCTAGATCTGTCAAATATTTTAAAAAGATATCAATCGTTTCTCTTTGCTTGTATTGGTATATCTTTCACCACTGAGCATAGCTGATTGAAATATGTTTTCCCAATGCATATGACTTTATTTTTAGTATTGCTCTTCTTGAAAAGTGTAAATGGGTTGTACTGATGCATTGGTACAATTGTCTTTCCCAATTTGAAGAAAGTTAAGTTCTATTCTGCAGAAAGAAACTCTTTAGATTATGGAGTACTGTGTTATCACCTTGAAAATTATTTGTAGAGAAATTCAAATCTCGGTACTATTGGGAGTGCAAAGAGTGCTTTGAGGATGCACAATGTTATGCTAATATACTAAGTGACCCTGGACAAGACAAGATCAATAGCTCAATATTCAAGAAACCCAAGGAAAAGGGAAGAGATAAATAAAAAAAGAAACTATACTCTCTAATAATATTTAATTATCCAATTAACTGACATTTAAACAATTTCACTTGTCCCTTTTTTCTTGTTTACTTGAATTACTTAGCCTTATGACCTATTTGTTTACATAAGCTGCAAGCTTATGCATTAAACCGAGAAGCTCTCTTAGATATAAAATCACAAGCAGGGGTTGAAGAAAGATGATCCTTAAAAATCAACCACTATAGATTTGGAGAATAGTCAGGTTCCTGGAAAGATTTTTTTTGTAAGAGCTGCTAATTCCAGGTTTTTTAATTAAAAAACTTCTTCCAATCCAGAGTTAATGTTTGTCTCTCATGTGAATCCTAAATGCCCCCTCAATTTCTGAGACCCATCAAAGAGTTTGTGCATGAAAACATAATTAAATGGTGTGGAAGAGGGCACCTCTACCCATCCTTTAAAAAAGCCAAATGTGCCATTTTAAGACCATGAGGCCATTCCTCACACTTGACAAAGCCATGTTTAATGATCTTAAGGCTCTCTTTCTTTTTGCAGTTAGCAAACTGTGACTGGCGTACACAGAATAAAAGAATGACAAAGGAAACATTGCTATTTAATGGATTACTGATTATATGTCTTCATGATAGCATTTTTTTTAACACAACGATCTGTCTCTAACCTGGGTCTTTCAATGTTGCACACATTATCAATGTAATTGAATCTATCCACCTTTCTTCTGGTTATCAGTGAACCAGTGGTGGGATTCAATTTTTTTTACTACTGGTTCTGTGGGTGTCATTTGGTGGGCATGGTGTGAATTGGTGGGCATGACTTGGTGGGCATCTCACCCCATTCCAGGGAAAGGATACTATAAAATCTCCATTCCCTCCCCAGTCCTGGGGAAAGGTTACTGCAAAATCCCCATTCCCTTCTCACCCCACTAACCTGCTTTCCAGCTCCGTTCTCCTGTGCAGGGCAACAAGAGAAAACCCAGCCAATCAGCTGGGACTTAGGAGGCAGAGAATAGATGGGGCAGGGCCAGTCAGAGATGGTATTTACCGGTTCTCCGAAATACTCACAATTTCCGCTACCGGTTCTCCAGAACTGGTCAGAAACTGCTGAATACCACCTCTGCAATGAACCTGAATAATATCATCTGCTGCCTGCAGAAACATGAAAATGGAGGTGGGGAGCATATTTCTGCCCACTTGGATGTTAAAATTGAGGAGCACATCTCATGCCAACACTCATCCAGGTTGTCTTGAAATAACCAAATGCATTAGTTTAAGAAATATTTCCCTATTATATTTCTTTACTTGATTTAATATAGCCATCAACCTTAAAATATGATCAGGGAAGTCCATACCTTTGAAAATTAATGGTAGCAGAATTGTCCGCCTAAGTTGCCTGCTGAATCAGAGTTTACTTTGTTAGCCATATGGCAAGCTACATTCTTTAACTTATTCAGATAGAGTTGGACATATGCTTAGAAAATTTCTGCTTTCACAAAAGGCCACAAATTCATGAAATAGTTTGCTTAATTACGGCTTAGACTTTTGTGTGAATGCCTAGGTTTTTGAATCACATTTTCGATGTAAAGCAGAGCCTCTCCCACTATATGTCAATGGAGATTGTGTGGAAAGAGTTCATAGTTTTAAATTTCTAGGAACTCATGTTTCCGACAACCTTACTTGGTCGGTCCACACTATGGCCACTGCAAAGAAGGCCCAACAGCGCCTGCATTTTCTAAGGCTGCTGAACTTCTCTGGGTGAGAAGTTGCTGATTACTTTTTACTGTTCTACCATCGAGATCATTTTGGCATACTGTATAACGGTGTGGTATGCTGGATGCTCTGTAGTGGATAAGATGATGCTCCAGAGAGTTATAAACATAGCACAAAAAATCATTGGTTGCTCTCTTTCTTCTTCGGAAGAGATTGAGAAGACCAAACTCCTCTCTAGAGCACCAAAAATCTCCACAGACCGTTCTCATCCTGGTCATTTATATTTCAAATTGTTACCATCAGGGAGACTTTATAGGTGCCTTAAAATGAGGACTAATAGACTGAGAAACAGTTTCTTTTCCAAGGCAATAATTGTCTTGAATCAAACAGTACATTTGTGATTTAGTTCTGTGTATAAAGTGGCATTTTTAAACTATCTAACTTAATATATGTTTTAAATAGACTAGGTTTTTAATTATTATTATTATTACTTTAATTATTTTAATTTTTAAATACTGTGTAGTGTGATTGTGATGTGGTGTTTGAGGCTCTGTGCTGGAGTAGCTTTCAGATTTCATTGTATTTTGAATGCAATGACAATAAAGGTCATTCTATTCTATTCTATTCTAGGTTAGTGTTATATAAATCCACTCAATAATGATTTTTATACCTTTAGTTGTTCATAGCATTCAAGCAACTTATAACTTATTCTGCAAACCATGTTAAGTAAATAATAGCTTTGTGTGTTACATAAATAAACCCTCTGCGTAGGAATCAAATCTGAATCATGGGAGGTTATGTTAGAGATTGTTGAAGTAGTCACGTCACAGAGTATTTGTAGCAACCATGTTGTTTATGGGTGTGTGATAACAGTAATCAGGATAGTCGGGTATTTCCAATGGGCTATTTTTTAAATGGAGCATATTTTTTAAAAATTGCCTAATTGGCTTTAGCCTTGTACTCTCTCTAAACAGGAATGGCAACTTTGGGAAGCTGTGAGTAACCCTGTAGAGCAGGGTGGGAAAGGAATGGAAAAGAACACAGATACATACAATGAAGAGAGAACATTGGGAGCGTCAATGGACAATTTACTTTGTAAACAGCAAATTAGCCCAGCCAGCTATAAATCTGGGAAGGACTGTTTCAAATCACTCAAAGAGACTGCCTAAAGCAGCTATAGGCTGGTTATAAACTAGTTTCTGCAGTTTCCAGGATTCTGCATTTGCAACCAACTACAATTAAAAAGACTTTACTGAAAATTGTTTTAATCTTGTTTCATTGATCTTGTCCAGCTGCATGGGGATTTATTTATTTAACTTTTGATGTTGCCTAGTTCCAGAATGACTCTGTGCAGCTCACAATATCAAGTAAACAAGATGAAAAACACAATAAATGGAAACAAGACAAAAAAAAAACAAGTCTGGACAGCAGACATTGCAGTGCTTGGAAACTGTAGAATAGAAGAAAAAAAACTGAAGAAAATTACAAAATACAAACATCTGTAAACAGAAGTGGAACAACTATGGCAGAAGAAAGCAAAGATAGGAATAGGTACTTTGGGTACAATCCAAAAACATCTGGTGCACCAGTTGAACATGATCAGCATTGACAGAATTATTGTCAGTCAATTGTAAAAGGCAGCTTTACTTACAATAGCTTACATCTTGTGATGATACTTTTACTATTATTAATAACAACACCTGCTTATCCTAGGACCTTGGGAAGGACTTGATAGGTGCACAATAATGCCAAATTCAGTCTAAAACTCTGGCTGATTGTGTGAGGCCAACAGTAATAACCATAGTTCTCCAGTGTTGGAATATTATTTGGGTTACAATAAGACAAAATTTAAAAGAACATATAGAACCTGACCACACACACCAGAGAACAATCCTCTTTGAATGCTAAGTAACTTTAAATTATGTTCAGAATGATTGTGATTATATAACAAATGATCAGCTTAATGACAACAAATGCTACACTGATCTGTTTGCAAACATGAATAATTTAAAAAAGGATACCATAATGAATAGAAAGACTTTCTGTCACAGACCAGCATGATGGCATGACAGATAGGCACTGAATAGAAGGGAGGATATGAAAAATGTGGCCTAGTAATCAGAAGCCAATTTTTGTGCAATCTGATGAATTCAAGATGGAAATACGTTCTCTGATGACATTGGGGAAACCAATTCTGTATTTGCCTTAAAATTAGCCAATGTCAGTGTTAGTGTTGATATCCTCAACACAGCTCATTTTCTTTGATCCTAAGAGAACACTCATTGAGAAATATCTTGTTTAAACCACTTATCCACTTACTGGAATCAACATATTTGTGTTTTTATTTGCTAAAAATTGTATTTAAATGACATTCAAATTATTACATAAGAGATGGAATCCATAGCACACTACCTTCTTGTAATTTGGCTTCTGCCTTAATTAATCTCCATCTGTCTAAATTTGATGGCATCAGAGTAGCAGCAGCAATAGCAATAGCACTAGGACTTATATACCACTTCACAGTGCTTTACAGCCCTCTCTAAGCAGTTTACAGAGTCAGCATATTGTCCCCATGTTGCACAAAAAAGAAGCAAGTTACTAAGAACTGTATATAAAAATGAATATTAAAATCAAGTCCCATTTGATTGAAGCTTGGAGTCCTGGTGACCTCTTGGACATGGTTAGGTAGTTGTTTTGGAAATAGTATAGAAGTTATTTGCCATTGTTTGCTTTCAGGATATTTTTTAACATCTTAGTCTTGGTTACAGATATGATATTGCAGGACTGCATTTCTTTAGTTGTTTTTACCTATCCTATAGCAATAGCACTTAGACTTATATACCGCTTCACAGTGCTTTTTACAGCTCTCTCTAAGCAGTTTACAGAGTCAGCATATTGTCCCCAACAATCTGGGTCCTTATTTTACTGATCTCAGAAGGATGGAAGGCTGAGTCAACCTTGAGCTGGTCAGGGTCAAAGTCCTGACTGTGGACAGAGTCAGCCTGCAATACTGCATTCTAACCACTGTGCTACCACCGTGCAACATATAGTAAATATGCAAACAAACAAATAGTAAACAAACAAACCTACTGATAGTATGGATTTACAATTCTACTATTAGTTGCAGTACTATTTAATATTTCAGTTTTTAAGACATTGAAGGTAGGTTACATATTGTTATGTTGCAGGCAACATCATTTTTTTGAGTGAAAATTACTTTATGTCGCCTCAAGAGAGAAGAGTTAATAATCCAAAACTTAGTTACAGAATTTCAACCATGGAATAACATCAGTGTAGTAAATTTAACAGAGAAGAACTACTTGTTCATTATCATTATGCCTGTATTTATACAAAATATATAACTTTAATAGTTGCTCTCGATGTCATATGTATAGGGGAAAAAGTGCAGTCATATTAAGTGTTGTGTAAATCCTTCAGGAGGAATAGTGAAATCTATCTTTTTGATAATGAGATGTGAAACCATCAGCTATGCCTCTGAATTCTGTTAATTGCATTGGAACTGCCATCATGAAGTTTTCAAGTGCTTTCTCACATGTATGGTTCATTTGCAGCCACATATCAATGAAAGAGAGAGAGAGAAAAAATTCCACATATAGGATTTATCACTTCAGGCAGTGAGCATTAAATAGAAGGAGATCAGATAGGAATTAAAATGCAAGCAGGATCTTTGGGCAGTTCTAAGTGGTATTAATATGGTACAAAATTTTGCTTTTGTAAAAATTGGACACTTTTTGGACTGGTGGGCTGCATGTGAGCAGAATTCCCCACTTGACAGATGTGCTTTGGTTCAAATGTATTGTTTGCTTCTGTTTTGATTGTGGAAAAGCCTAGAAAATTCAGCTTCAAATGAGTAACAATGTGCCAAACATCATTTACTCCACATCGTCTAATTACTACTGTGTTTCCCCGAAAATAAGACTCTGTCTTGTATTTTTTTGCCACCAAAAAGGCACCAGGACTTGTTTTCGGGGGATACCATCCACTGACTAACCTTACTTACGTGCATCACCCCCAGCCTCCTTTTTGCTGTCAGAGGCCTTCAGGAACTTCTTCTTCTGCATCTGGTAAGGCTTTCCTGAAGGCCTCTGCAGCCCATAACAGAGCTCCAGATCGATCCGGAGCTTTGTTATCAGCTACAGAGTCCTTCATGAAAGCCTTGCCAGTTGCAGAAGAAATGATCCGGCAAGGCAGGTGTCGGGGTGTTCAAGGCCTGGCTACAATTGTCCAAAGGTAAGTAGTAAGGCAGCTCCACCCCCCACCCCCACCATAGCTTAATTTTTACCCGTGCACTCTGGAGTGGGCAGGATTTTAATTAGGGCTTATTTGAGGGGTAAGGCTTATATTGGGTGCATGTGTAAAAATCTAGCTAGGTCTTACTTTCAGGATATGTTGTATTTTCGAGGAAACAGGATAAGTACTTAGTACAATAGATAAACCCAACCTAGCGGTCAGCAATGGAACTGTTTGACTAACCAATAGCCCTGGGCATAGAGAATTTTGCTAATACAAGTAGTCTCTTAACTTACAACTATTTGTTTAGTAACTGTTTGAAGATACAAAGCACTGAAAAAGTGACTCATGACCAGTTTTCACACTTAAGACCCTTGCAGCATCCCCGTGATCACACAATCAAAATTCAGACACTTGGCAACTGACATGCATTTATGACAGTTGCGGTGTCCTGGGGTCATGTGATCACCATTTGCGACCTTCTGACAAGCAAAGCCAATGGGGAAGCCAGATTCACTTTACAACCATGTTACTAATTTTACAAGTTAAGTGATTCACTGAACAACTGTGGCAAGACAGGTTGTAAAAAGGGGCAAAACTCAATAACTGTCTTGTTTATCAATGGAAATTGGAGACTTAGTTGTGGCCGTAAATCGACAACTGCCTGTAAAATAATCCTGTAAAGGTCACCAAAATGCTCTAAGTTTTTTCTTTTTTCTTTCAGCTTCTTCCTTCAACTTTTCCTCCCTCCTCCCTCCTTCCCGGCCTTTATAAACAGGATAAATCCTTATTTTCTTTTATGGAATTGAGTCAGATTAAACTTTAATCCACTGGTCTTTGTGTGGAGAACCTTTCTCACAGATGCATGCAACTTTATTCTTTAGCTTTGTGCGTCTCTGAGGGATTTTGTTTTTAAACTACCCCTTCTCTTTTGTTTTCTTCAGTTTTTCTCCTACGGGCAGTTAGCTTAGTGGCTGATTTCATCTGCTTTCTTGCTATTGATTGCAAAGTATGCCTCGCCCATGTGCTGGGTTTTCTGTTAATACTCCCCTTCATTGTAAGATATAGAAATCACCATACTGAGATAATCTATAGCTTTTCTTTACCTTCTGTAATACAGCAGCCTCTGAGATTGGACAGTAAGCAGCATGACTTCTTTATCTGAGTTTTAACTATTGTTCAATACATGAATGCCATTTTCTTATTGGCACTTATCTATGGGAAAAAAAGGCATATGCCATCCCTTATTTTTCCAGGCCAATGGGTTGATCAGCCAAAGTAGTCTATCTCAAGGCATGGATGGGCATATAATTGAAGTGATTTATGGATTTCAGCCTCAGAATATTATTTAGGAAACAATAACTGGGTGCCAAGATGCGTAGGAAAGCAACATATATTAAATAGGTAGGAAAATTATACCTTGAGGGTGTTATGTAAATAAAAGCAGGGTAATCATAATAATAATACATTAAGCGAGGTTGCTTGGAGAAGAATTATGTTTAGTCTTTTTATTAAAGTCCCCATTCTCTCATCATTTAGAAAATGTTTGTCCAGGTTTTTAATTTTTACATTATTTTCATATCCGTTTTAGTGTTATTTTTAATTTAAGTATTTATTTTTTTAATGAAAAAATATTTAATATTTTTTTGGGGGATGGTGCTGCCTGAGATTGATTATTTTCCTGCAGATGTTTCATTATCCAACTAGATAACGCCATCAGTGTGAGGTTTGCCTGCTATTTATATAAAGTAGCTTGCCCTGCCAGTTTATGTGTGGGTGCAATTTTCTTCTTGGAGGTTTCTTAATTAAGATATTATTTTGCCAGATGATAAGCCTGCTTATCTGGATGTTGACTCTAGTAGATGATGTGCTCTTCTCATTTGATTTCTGACTGATAACTGGTGTTCATGGATGTGCTCTGCTAGTCTTCTGCCTGTCTGTCTTACAAAGTTGCTGTCTATGGAAGTTCTCAGTCATCCAGGTCAAAGAAAAACCAGAAAGTCCAGGTGCCTCTCGAAAAAGCACCTTTGGTACAAAGTGGCTGATTTGTCTGTATGTTCTTTCATTTTATTTTGTAGGTGACTCCTATTTTTTTTTCTTCTGGGTATTTTGGCTTACTTAAGATGTTTTGAAGGGCTGTAGTTGGTTTGATGCTATAGTGATGCCATATTTTGTTGGTTGTTTCTGATATGCTTTTGATGCATGATAGTGTTATTCTTTTCATAGTTTGCATGGATTGTGGTGTGGTGGACTGAAGTGTCAGACACTTTTTGATAAAGATATGTGGGTATCCATTTTATTGAAAGATGTTTCCTTTTTACTTTTTTGTCATGCTCTGGATTGCTTGCATTGCATTTGTACCCATCTCTGTTTTTTGTTCTCTGCTTTTTTTTGTCCAAGTCTTTTTGAGAACTCTTCCAAAGTAGAAAAGTTGGATACAAATTAACTGGATAATAAAGCTGGACAGACAGCATTTCAATATCCCTAACAAGAAAGCCAATACATGTCTATGTGAAGAAATCCAAAATTAATATCAATAGGATCAGTTCTCAGGTGGGAATAGAATTATGCACGCTTTCTATTTTTTTTTTTTTTAAAAATACACCAGTATAAGCAAATAGCTTTCCAGAGAGCACCCAAGTTCTAACTAAATATGTAAGTATCTCTGAGGAAATAGCAAAAGAAGAAAAATAGAATTGGCATATTAACACCCCACATTTAAGTGTATGTGTGTATGTATGCATGTATGTGTGTAGAGGTAATTTGTCTGAAAAACTTGCCGCAGCATGGATACAGAATCATGGTAGCTCAGTGGTTAGAATGCAGTATTGCAGGATAATTCTGCCAACTGTCAGCAATTTCATTCTGACTGGCTCTAGGTTGATTCAGCTTTCCATCCTTCCAAGGTCAGTAAAACAAATATCCAGATTGTTGGGGACAATATGCTGACTCTGTAATCCATTTAGAGGGAACTGTAAAGAACCGTGAATCATATATAAGTATAAGTGTCATTGCTAGTGCTACAGACTATTTGCCATTTTCAAAGGTAGGAATCCAGGGTAGAATATATTGAAACAAATATACTCTATCTGCATCCAGCCCACTGAAAGACAATTTTTTTCTGTCTTTACATGACAAAACTAATGTCTTTTGACTTTGCTAGTTTAAGCAGCACACTCTGATTCATAATGTTTCCTTGAAATAAATATTTATAGTCCAATTGGCCTCTGTGCATTGTGGTAGAAATATTAATTTCTCTCTGGTCCCCATCTCCAATCGCCAAAATTAGTCTTGGCCAACAGATATTCTTCTAGGAGAAGTTGACTAGAGTTATACTACTTACCACTCCTAGATCAAGTGACACAAAAACTGGTAAAACCATTCTTTTGTTTCTTGGTTTAAAAAAACAGGTAAATAGGTAAAGAAGCAGCTCACCATAAATATGATCCAGACATAAGATCAGATCATCACCAAACCCAATGCAGAGCAATCAGTTGAAATCCAAAAAGGAATTAAATTAAACCAATCCAACCACAATAAATAAAACCTCACAGACTTCAGTATCACCTTGTTAAATTTTGCTTTGGCGGGTCAGCATCTCAGAAAGAAGCTGCAATTGGAATCTCATATTTTTGTATTATTTTTAATAATGTGTGTTGTACATGCTGTTTTGTCAAAGATGACAATATGTTCTCAAAATAACAACATTCACAAAATATGAATGAAGTTTAACTTCCTTGGTTTCTCCATAAGCCTTTTTAAAGGAATGACATTGTGCTGGCTACCCACCCATTTGGACATATTTCTCATCAAGTGTACATCTGTGTTTACCAAAGCAACAACAACAACAACAACAATAATAATAATAAACAACTTTGAATAGCTTATATCCTCCAACATTACCTAGGTCCTTTGTTAGGACTTGAGCTATCAACCAGCTCTAAAAGCTGTGAATCTCACTAAAGATATAATAATAATAGTAATAATAATATTAGCAGCAACAACCTTTAAAAGGGCATATAGAGCCCCAGCTTCTCATAGCATTTCTTCAGCATCCATCTCCATAAATTTGATTTTGGATGCAGTGAAATATTTACTCTAATCTTTTAAAAGGACATGGCAAATGATTATTCAGCCTGCCTATTTTGTCTTATTCCTTTATATGGCTTCGAAAGTGACATTAATAAATGCATCAGTAGTCTGCCCTGGAACAAGAATTCACTTTCAGCATCACAGTCATGATCCAAGTGACAGTTCAGCTAAAAGGAGAGCCGGAAATGTTTTCCCCTTAAGGTTTCAGAGGCAAGCATCTCCATTTTTCCAATCCACTAAAGCACGTTCTTATTGAATGCTTGATATTTTTTTCAAACTGAAATTCTGAATAGAATAAAACAGAACAGAACAGAATAGAATTCTTTATTGGCTAAGTGTGATTGAACACACAAGGAATTTGTCTTTGGTGCATAAGCTCTCAGTGTACATAAAGGAAAAAAAACAGTCATCAAGAATCATAAGATACAACACTTATTGATAGTCATAGGTTACTAATAAGCAATCATATCATACTAGGAAACAAATAAAACAATATAAATGGTAAAGAAACAATCAACACAGTTATAGTCATACGGGAAAAGAGATAGGTACTAGGAAGTGTTATTGTAATCTAGTAGAAGAGGAATAATAGTAATACAGTCTTAGTAAATAAGTTGACAGTGTTGTGGGAATTAGTTCTTTAGCAGAGTGATGGCATTTGGGAATGCTTCTGGCAGATTTCAATAGTGGTGATTTAAGAGACAAAAAAATCTCTTGATCTTTGTGTTGTTCTAGAAAGATTAAAGATAATATTCAAAAATACTGTTCTTTTTAATGTCAGAGTAATAACCATAAGCTTTCAACACCAGCTGATTCTTCCTTTCTTGGGCTAGCAAAGTGAAAAAAAACCCCTCCTATCCATCAAATTAAAATCCTTCAAACTTCCTGTGGTTATCTGCTCTCTTAACAAAATTTGCTGTTAGGTAATTCATAAATAAACCCTTCTTCAAATTGACTAATTCGGGCAGTTCTAAGATACCAATACTATTCAGCTGGCTAGCAGAAAAAGACTTATTTTGGGCAAATAAACAGCAAAAGCAGCTAACTTGTTTCTGACAGAAAAAAAATTCCAAATTTTACATCAAACCAAATTGTTATTAGGCTATCTGAAAATTTACAGAGTCATTATAAACTTTAGAATTTTTGTGCAAAATTAAATATAAAAGATGGTTAAAATTGAGGGGTGGGGGGAAGTAGAGGAAGGCAAGAGAAACACAACTGATGTTCAGGCAATAACTCAACTAAGATATATTATTGGATAGATATTGTGAGAATTTGAAGCTGTATAAATTAAGGCCTGTTGGAAATGAAAAAAATGTGATGGTTAGCGAAAACAAAAACTAATGAAATATTTCTTTTTTCCTAGAAATACATAGAATCTAACTGGTAAAAAAAATGGAATTGTAGCTGTCTTCTCTCATCAAGGAAGAAATAAACCAAGTGAAAATAATCTACAGTGCACTATTTATCATACAAAATCAAAGAAATCAAACAAATAATTGAGATCATAAACATAACTTGTACTTTAATATAAAGAAATTCATTTATTTTACGTAAGACATTTATTTAACATAAAACATTTCTTTATTATGAAGAAATTGAGCAGATCACTAACAGAAGAAATTTATACCTCTTCAGAGAACATAAGCACAATGAAGATGCTTCAAATGCTCTCCGTCCTGTATACAAACTCATTGTTAAACTGCTAAATTGCAACCTATCATCAGTTTTCTAACTATAGTATATATTTCATTTTGCTTCTTTCTTTCTGTGCCCCTCATCACCTCTTCTTTGCATCTTTAAAACTATCTTGATGAAATATTCTTGGAAATGCAATTTTTCTTCTCCTTTCCATTTCATATATTTCTATTGACCTAATGAAGTTATGCCTCAGTGACAAACAAATCTCTCTCTCTTCAAAATGGTGATTCAGCATTTCAAATAATTCTGCAACTTTTACTAGCAAAAGAAATAAATGCAATAAAATGTCCCTGATATAAAATTACAGGAATTGTAAAAGCCTAATTAGGAATCCTCCAATCTTCAAATAACAGCAGTAGATATTTGTTAAATTAAACATCTTAACAATAGTGTATTTATGTATTTATTAAACTAATATGTCACACGCTTGTTGCAGTATATCAACTTTAAAAATTATATTTGTACATGTATTTCACTTTGTGAATATTATTATTTTTATTCCAACAGGTCAACTTTAATAAGAGGAAGATAGGCAACTCTGAAATGTATTGCTAATGTACAAAATTACTAATTGTTGAAATGTATTGCTAATGTACAAAATTACTAATTGTTAGAAAATGTCCATATGCTCATTATCCCCAAGTGCTGTCAAATATATTGTAACTTCAGAACTGACTCTTGTCACTGAAGTTTCCAAGTAGTAGCAGCAAGCTATTTTAGAATATAAAAACAGTGATTTTATTTTCTGATAAATGTTAAGATGCGCTAAATTGCCATTCATTAGTCAGAACACAGCATTAAAACAATCTATTCCGAGAAGGAAAAAATAGAGAAGAAGGAAAGGGCAGACAGATACCAAAGTTGTTAACAATGATCTGTGTCTACTCGCTAAGACAATGTGTCTGCTATTGAATGTAGGTAAACAAATATTTTTTAAAAACTCTGATCACTTAATTGAAAGCATGTTATCTTGGCCCTTTCTTTGACATAGTAATGCATTTGAATTTGTTATATACTAGATATATGAAATGTTAACATATGGGGTACTGTATGCAATTAATTTTTAATAATGGAATTAGTTTAGTTGGGCTGGAATACATTTGTACATGTGAAGCTTATGAAAACTCATAAAATAGTGCAATAGCGCGGGGGGGGGGGGGAGACTTAGATGCTTACCGTATAATTAACTTATAAAATTCCTGTTGTTCTTTCGCCTTTTAAATGACCCATCTCCAGCCTGGACACTCTCCAGATGTGAAATCTTCAACACTCAGAATTCTTACCAATAGCTTCCTTTTTATGACCCTGTACTCACTATTCAGAGTAGAATTGGTGTGACTGGATAGAACTGAACATTTACTAGCAGGACACCCTTCCTGACTCTACCCAGAGTTTGCAGCAGATATTTTTTTTCTTTATGCCCTAGGAGAGAGAAATATCTGCTACTACCTAGGGTTGAACTTTCAATCTTCCAAGTGGGAGGTGAATGTCTTTACCACTAGGCCACCACACCACTCTAGAATTCTTACCAGTGGCTAAATGTGGAATTTTAGGAATTGAATCTAAAGTAGGGGGCATGTTAAAGCCTCTTCTGTCATCTATCTCTTTCTTTAAAATGTCTAAAATGGACTAATAGTGGAAATATCCAACGCTGTGATTATTAGAACAATATTTTTGATTAATAATTGAGCAAAGGCAATATTTAGCAATTACAACAAAGAAGTTCTTGTGTATATACAGTATTTATACCGTTGCTGCATTGATATATATAGATTTATCTAATATCACATCCAAGATCAAACAAATAGGAATGTGGAAATAAAATAATAGCTATTTATTTTCTGCTTCTCCAAATTTTTGCAACTCAGATATGGTACCTTTAATCTTGCCAGTTGGTGAAAGAAACTCATTTTACGAAGTGCTAATTGGTGTATTCATGCACATTCACAAATAGCTTCTAGGATATATCTGAAATTTATGAATTTTGTCATTATCCACAAATGAGTGTTTGCCATTGGAAGTCACTAATAACTATTTAAATTAATAAACGTCAATGTTTATGCTGCATCTAATAAAAGCAGAGTGGTTTTAGGAAGAAATAAAACTAAGGATTGATATTTGCATCTCAGGATTTTGTTAATAGAATGTAAATGTGCAGGGAGGTGGTTGCTAGACTTACTGTGGGAGAAAGAGAAGCAACATAAATCAATATTTTCATCACAATCTCAGTTCACCAAAGAAAAACAACACATAGTTTATGTATAATTTAACCAACTGCAGGAGTTTGCACACATCTTGAACAACTTGTGTCTCGGTGAACATGTTTCTGGATGTCTTTTTCATTCTATCAATTTTCTTAATCCATAGAAATAACTGAAGAAGTCTTTGAAAATTGGAAAATTTGTCCTTGCTTTCCCAAGAACAATACATTTTAGGATCTGAGCAATCACTACATTGATTTAATCACCAAATTAATGGGATTTTGTTGAATGGTATTTGATTTAATTCCATTGATTTTAGTTATTCTACTCAGAATTCAGTTCTGTGGTCTCTAGGAGGTCACCCCAGTAACTAGATCAGTTTTTAGATTGTTCCCACAATATTTGGAGAAAAACATCAAGCTGGGGAGAGAGACGTCGGATATTAAGCTTCCTCTGACCTCCTACCACTCAGAGAAACCAGATTGTTGCAATCTCAAAAAGTAAAAGACCAGAAACTGGCAAAGAACTTTTGGTTAAGCTTATGCTTTGTGCATTGTGAAATCAATGATTCACTTGTGCTATGAATCAATGCTTCACTTCTTCTCCCAGACTAGTGAAGATGGAATAAAGTTATTGCCTCCAATTGGTTTCAGTGGGAAGCTGTTTCTTGAAATATGACTGAAGGAAAACATATAGAAATCTGCAGTTTAGAAGCTCCAGCACTGGAGTTCTCTAACAAAGCTGATTAAATAGACCTACTCATGTGGATCTAATGCTTATATCAATGATTCATTGATTTGGCCTCTAGCTATAAATGAACATCAAGATTACCTTCATCTATATCACTCTACTAAAATAAAAAACAAAATAAAAACCATGAAAATAAGCCACAATTAATTATTTCTATTTTTGATGTATTACCTTTTAAAAATATGATCAAATTGGCTGTGATAATTCATAGCCCTTGTTAAAAATTCACAAGTTTCTATACCTTGGATCATATATTACAAATCGTTATTATTAGTGAGCCAAAGCTATAATAGGAACAAATATTTAGCCAGGCAAATGACCCAGGAACTGTATTCTGATGTGATTGCACAATTTGAAATGACAGGGTTTTAGCCTCCATACTAAATTGTAATTTGTGCTCTGATGCTAAGCAGTGATTAATAGATTGTGAAAGTACAGTAAACTTTCAGTAAAGATATACTTGTTTAATGAAATTATTATGGTTGGTCACACCATCAACCAGATAGCTAGATTGGATTTGGTATTTTTATCCAGTACCAGCCCTTCTCAATGATTTGGGATAAACAGATGCTGTTTGATGGTATTAAAGATATATTGCAGGATGTAAGCAGTTCCAAGTAAAGCTGCCTTTTGCAATTGATGGTGATTTTGTCAATGCCAATGATATTCATGTGATCCCAGAAGTTTTAGAATTACATCCAAAGTGCCTTTTATTATTACTACTATCTTTGCATTCTTTTGCCGTAGACATTCCACTTTAATTTTTTATTTGTCTTTGTATTTTGTGATTTTCTCTAGTTCTTTCTCTTCTATCTTGTTGTCTCCAAAATAGTCCAATATGCACTACCTAGACCTTTTTGTCTTTCTTGACTTCATTCCTTTCCTAAGAGGTGTGTAGGGGGCGTGCATAAGCACACCAACGTGCCTACTGTCTCTGACCTATTGTTTCTTTTATTTTTCTTATATGTATCCATTTCATGTATTCATAACTATGTATATACTTATACCTGTTATCTTGTAAGCGATTGACAAATCAAATAAATTCTAAATTCTTATCAGTAGTAGTTAAGTCTATTATGTGGCAGGTGCTTGCCTATTTGAATTTTAAAGTCCCAGAACATTATTATTTATTTGTTCGTTTGCTTGCTTTTTCTATTTTTTTGCCTTCCTCAAATTATCTTTTAGGATGGAGGCTCCTCAGGCCTCCAAAATGGTTGATACATTTTGAATATCAGCATTTTAAATGGCCGAAGTTTAGTTTCTATCTAGCACACTGTGAATAACCTTGCAATTTCTTCTGCTTTTCAAGCCTAGCTTTATCAATAATGTAATTTATGCCTTGCATTATTTATAAATGTTCTTTTTTTTTTTAAAGAACAACATCATAAACAATAAGTACAGAGTAAACCATGAATAAATGAGTTAAAAGGATGTCTGTTAAAAGTTCCTTGAATCTGAATGGTATTTTAAGCATATGACTTTCTACCTCTGTTATGTTGGATATATAAGATGACAAAAAGACTGATTCATGTGTAAATAAATGGTATATTATTTTTGTGCATTTCACCCACCCATAGTTTAGCTACATTATGGCCCATTTTTTTTAATATTATCATTTAGTTTAGTTTATTAGATTTTTATACCACCCCCTCTCCCAAAAAAGGGACTCAGGGCGGTGTACAGCCAGATAAAACAGAAACAGAAACAGTTATAAAGTTAAAAACAATTTAAAATGATTAAATTAGTGGCTGAATATAAAATTAACAAGTATAAAAACTGATAAAAATTTAAAAATACCAAATTTAAAACCCCACAAATTATTACTGGGCCAGGCTGGCCTGTTGAAAAAACAGCGTCTTTACTGCGTGCCGGAAGGTCTGAATGTCAGTGATGGCCCGTATCTCCGGGGGCAAGTCGTTCCAAAGGGAGGGAGCCCCTGCAGAGAAGGCCCGCACCCTCGGGGCCGCCAACCGGCATTGCCCAGCCAGCAGAACCCCGAGGAGGCTGACCCTATGGGAGCACACTGGGCGGCAGGAGGCTACAATTTGTTATTGTAGTCATTGTTTCATTCTTCTTTTTTGCTATTGATTAGAAAACAGTAAAATTATTAAAATTATTTCCAATTAAAAACAAAATATTACATGTTATGTAGATAATTTCCTTAATAAACATTTTTGCTTTATATACTTGCCTGCAGTGATAATGTTTTCACATTGTTTCATTATTAAGCTGAACTATAAAGACTGGTTGTTGTTTATTATAAAATTTGTGATAGCTACAGCAGACTTTCCCATTAAGGCAGCATGTGCTATCTCTTTAAACCGATGTGGCAGAGAAAACTATAATCCAAACCTCAAGAAGAACATATATTTCACTGAGCTTCTCAGCTGGCAGTCCAGGTTCAAAACCCAAGCATGGTACAACGGGGTGGGTGTGTCTATGACAATTTGCCACAGACAACCTGTCATGGCCAACTCACCACAGGACAACTCGCTGCAGAAGAGTTACACTAATATCAAAGAAACAGTAGAACAGAATCATTAAAGAAAGGATGAAAAAGGAGGAGGATGAAATGTGAACGGCAAATTTTTTTCAAAAAATATTTACTTTAAATAATGAAATAGAATTGTTAAATTGTCTCACAGCAAGCTGTCCCACGGTGAGTTGTCCTGTAGTGAGTTGGCTGTGGTGAGTTGGCCATGGTGAGTTGGCTGTGGCAAGTTGTCCCATTCCAGCAAGGGTGTCCCATTCAGGGGTGGGAACCAACAGGGTTAACTACTGGTTCAGTGATTTACGAGGTTCGGTGATTTATGATGTGCTTCCCTGCACGCTGCGTGCGCGCCTGTAAATCATCATCAGCTTGCTGCCTGGACAGCTGAGCAGTGCTGAGTGCAGAGAAACAGTGTTTGAAAAAGCACTTTTTTCCTGCTTTTTCAACTGCAGCTGTGCCTCGCACAGAAGCTGAGGTTGAAAAAGCAGGAAATAAAGGTCAGATAAGAACCCAGGTGGGTGGGTGGGCCAAAACATCTGCAGACATAGAACCGGTTCTATGTCTGCTGCTCTTCAGAGCTACTGGTTCTACAGAGCTGGACAGAACCCGTAGAATCCCACCTATGGTCCCATTCCAGCTAGGGTTAATTTCTATTACTTGAGCCAGCTTCTGCTCACTTAGCAGTTTGAAAGCAGGCAAATGCAAATAGATAAATAAGTACCTCTTTGGTGAGAAGGTAACAGTATTCTGTGTCCCTCAGTGTATAGTCGTGCTGGCCACACTGAAATTGTCTTTGGACAACACTGACTACCTTGGCGAAGAAACAGAGATGAGCACTGTCCCCTAGAGGCAGATGCTACTGGACAGGGAAAATCTTTACTTTTACTTTTCAAGTTATTTAAGCCTACCTAGACACATGAAGCATCAACTATATATTCTTCTATTAATGATAAACTGTGAAGGGTTTCTTGACTTCACCCCAAAGTAAAATAAAAAAAAAAACTACTTATCTGCTATTTCTAGAAAATGTTGAGGAGAATAAATAAAAGAATATTTGCATTGTCCTTTGGAAGAATAATGAATAGAAGGACACAAGAGTGATAGACATATACAATTGAATAAATTACCTGCAAAACAAAGGATGTGCATTGTATTTAGCATATAATTTAAAAGCTAAAATGGGAAAAGCAGAAATGAAATTGTTCCAGGCTATCTGGGGACCGTAAAGAAAAATATTGGTTGTCAATATAACCTATGTCCTTTCTTTCCCCTTCCTCCCTTCTTCCCTCTTTTTTAAAGAGAAATCCAAGAAAATGTACAGTATGCCTCTTATGAATGTTTTTTTTAAAACACTACAAATCAGGAGAAGATTAAATTATAGAGAATTCAATATTATATGCTATTGTAATAACCTTTCAAAGTCCTGCATGTAAAATCCTGTAAAAGATTTCATTTAGCCATTATGAATTCAGTCATTTAAATAAATCAAAACAGGCAAAGTCAATCCAATTGGCCTTTTCCTAGCTATTGGAAGGTAGTTAAATTTCTAAAAATATTCTAGACAGAAGAGAAATCAAATAAAATGCTTGGTCACTTCATCATTTCCCCCCCCCCTAGTATATCTGTTAAAAAACAATGAAGAAAGAAATCTCTGAAGAAAGATGTGTTTAATTTTACAATATATACACATGGATACATGTACCATTATGCCTTAATTTGTTTGCCCCTTCTTTGCTGAAATAATAACAAAAATGCTATAGGATATTTGACTGACTGAAGAACAAATGTTGCTGTGAAAAGAAATCATAGCTTTGCCAAATGGAAGTACTGCCCTATGAATATTTGTTATGAATTTCAAATAAGATGTAGATGGAGGAGATGCAATATGTTATAAAATAAAAGTAAAGACTGTTGCGAACAAAGCTTAACTTTGGGAATCTAAATGGACATATATCCACATAGTTTTATTGGCCACAACACAGAAAGAGTTACATGCCTTTTTATTGGATATTATATATTATATAATAATTATACATATTATATATATGTTAGACACCCAGAAAGGTTATAGCAAGCCTACTCTTAACAGTAACAGAATAAAGAATTAGAATTCTCTTTTACATAACTAATAGTGAAAAATAATTGGGAGCAATAGTAATCTGTCATTTATAATATTGGATATAAGAAATATTATGGCATTATTGAAATCAGTCCTATTTATTCAACCATGCTTTTGAATCTGGGCAAGGAGGAAACCAAGTGTGTAGTGATTTGAGTAATTCAGGAGGGTAAAAAACCAAGCAGAAGGTTTGTACTAATTGGCACTTAATAAATCTGCCAACTTCATATATGACTTCAGAGAAAGGGAAACATTCATGCAAAGGTTTAATAGGAGTGGAATTTAATAAAGTTCTGATACAGATGCATTAGTGTATATCCATGATTGAAACCTTGGGCATAGTCAGAGTTGCTCCATCTCTAAATCAATATTGTAATGCCAAAAAAAGTGCAGAACACAGTAATCAAATTAATAAATGAAAACACATTCTAACAAATAGAAAAACTATGAATGATCAGCATCCAAAGGGGATATTTTAATGCTTTATATAACTCTAATGAATAGAATGACAATGAATGATCAGAACCCACAGGAGATACTTTAATGATTCATACCATTAGTCATTACAATTATATATTACAATTACAATTAATGGTTTATACAATTTTTGCAAAGCATGCAGCAGTCAGATGTGAAACAATCAGTTCTTGCTGCAAAATAGGGGAGTACATTATATTATGTATTCATGGGAAACTGTGGAACAGCTCATAGATGACAGTATCATCTGGCTTAAAGTAAAACATTATATGCTGCCAGAAATATGTTGAACAACCAATGTGAATCAACTTCGATAAACAATGTTCTTTATTAGCAACTTTGATTTACAGATTTTCAGAACAAGTTTTGAAACAATAGGGAAAAAAAATCCTGGACAGCAATCTTTATAGCAAACAACTCCATAAATATTGACTTTCTACTGTACATGGGGCTAAATGAAGCTGCTTGGGTAGAACAAAACACAGGGTTGAGTTATACCTATAATAATATCTGTCTATTTATTCTAAATTTATGATTGCTGTGCTTTTGTTTTGCAGCTCTCAGCTTTTTGTATGTTATCTTTTGTGCATTGCAAATCTTTCATGATTGAGCAAAACATCATATTGAGAGTTATTTGAGAGAGGTTTCATTAAATAGTCCTGTCATCTTCTTATTTTGTACATTTAAGAACCATTTGTGTTTCACCAACTGCCACTACTAATTTTCATTAAGGGCTATCTTGTTAGTTGTAATAAAAAGAAATGAAAGCAAATCATTTTAATGGAGCTATAATAAAATTACAGTAAACTCCAATATGTCAAGGGAAGTTGCTTAAAGTGCAGATAGGATGGTTTTAAGGAGGTATTATGACTACCATATACATGTACACATATACATGTACATGTACACATATGCATGTTTGAGTCTGTGCATCTAGTCATGTATTTAGATCTCTTTATTTACAGAAATGGAGTTTCACCCACATTGTACCATACATGCTTAGAATTTACCGTCTTTTACAACTACCAGAGGTGCAGTTTTGTTAAAATTTGGGTTTGCTATATAATTACACCCACTGTTATATGTGTAGTGTATGTTTGTACAGGGAAATATCCTATAGAACTTTTGTGCATGCGAATAAGGACCAAATATTTGTATACAACTATGTACATTTTGATTGTTATATTATATATGTCTCCATTGAAGAAAATTTCCAATATGCAGTATTCTTATATTTTATTTAAAAATTATGTATTTATTCATTTTAAAAATAGAGTTTCCCACATTGAGAAACATATATCAGAGTAGGGAATAAGAAAAATAAATGCAAGTTTATCTATTTTAATTTGCTTAGCAATGATGTTGGGATTCCAGCATCTGAGGACTTTCAACAGCTTATGCTAAAATAAGTAAGGTCCTAGTAATATTTGTTTGAAGGTACTAGATTAAGTGCTAACCCCATTGGTAGGGGTGGGTGGATGGACCAATGAAAATTATTTTAATATTCATTTGTTCAGAACATTCCAGAGAAGGTCAGAAAAAAAAGAGTGTACTTTTTTAGAGAGGTCACCCAAATTGCCCCAGAAGCCAATCTCCAAGCCATTTTTTTGAGATGTTCTCCAGATGAACACAAGAAATTCACAGGTTTCTGGAGTCTGTCTTAAATGTCTTTGCCAACCATGATCTCCCAAATCTATGTTTAAAAGCATGTGTGTGTGTGAGAGAGAGAGACTCTGTTTGAATAAACCCAATATATGTAATAAAATCACAGAATTGGAAAAGAATCTGAGTTTTAATAAAGGAAATGCATTTGAAGAAATAATTTTGAGGCACAACATTATGCTTATAACATAATAATAAGATTTTTCTATCCAAATTACAAAGGAAAACTAGAACTGTTGTTATTAGGGAAGCAAGAATGTTGGTGAAATAAATACTCACTGGAGACATAATTAAGGCAGGCTTCAAAGAATTTTTCTAGTTTTCTAATTCTGTAATAATTGACTCTATGGTTTCCAGGGTGAATACTCCAAAGCACTCATGTCTTTAAATTTGAGAAGAAAGCTAGAAATTATCTTTTCTGTCTGCATATTTCTTTAATAACATTAAATTTGACCATGCAAAATTTGGAGAAAAGAAGCATCCCATAGTCAATTGCATTCTACTGTTCAGAGGCATAAAACATTTATACTTAAATTCTGCTACTAAAATGCAAGTCTATGAAACTACATTATCTCTACACAAAGTTTTTAAATTAAGAGAATTCAAGTTTGCCACCCTGCATGGATATATTGGATGAAATTCCAAAAGTCGGTAAGATTTACTTTTGCATTCCTGTGCTGACAAAAAGAATTTCCCATTACTACAGAAAACATTATTCATTCTTTACAAGGTAAATAAATGTTCCTTTGCAACCATTTTATTTTTATTAATAGACACAAGCCAAATTTAACACTCTTTGATGATTTATAGTGACTTAAGAATATAACCTAATTTTCTCTGAGATGAAATCACTGAATTTGTATTCTTGTCCAGACTCGTAAAATAATTCAATAGTTACATTTTCTTGTTATTTTTTATTTTTCTATTTTTTATTTTATTATTAACACATCAGCAAAAGGAAATTAATTCTTCAAGGCCATTGTCTCTTACTGTTGAATTACTGCCTTCCATCTAAAAATTAAATCATTTATTTTTATTTTGGGTCACTTATCATAGATTTGCACCAGTTTAAATAGTTACAACATAAGCTAATGAGCTGGAAGTCATATAACTTATGTCCCTAAATAAATGACTGAGTGAATGAAAGACAAGAGATTGATGAAAAATAATAAAAGACAGAAAGACTAAGTATGTTAAAAAGAAACGTCAGGAAGTTTTGAGACTGTTTGATCAATTTAAACTTGATGGGATTTGTTTAAAAAGTCATGATACAGAGAGGAGAGTACAAAACTTAACCTATCATGAGAACTGACTAGCTGTTCTAAACTGCTTTTCCACCAAAGATTCTGGATTGTCAACTCATATCCATTATAATGGATGAGTTTGGAACATCAGATAATGGTTTGGCTATATGTTTTGGCTAGGAGTTTGTAAATCCAGTAAGAACTAGTTTGAATTTGAGTTTTAGGATTCAAAGCTGAAAACATCTTGAACTGATCCAAGAACATATAAAAATTTCAATCTAGTATTAGGAAAAAACACTATCTCTTTCTACTTTTCCTTATCTGTTCTCTTCTTCCCCTTCAACAGGAAACCTAAGATGTAGGTTTACTAGATTTCATTACAATCCATTTTTAAAATATGTTCCATGTTGTGCAACAGTTGTGTCTGTTCCTGGATTGAGAGGTCTTGTGGGAAGTTTCTGTTTCAGCTCTCCAGAGGGCTAGTTTGGATTTGTCCCAGAGTGCTGGGTGGATTTTATTGCTGAGTTTGAGGTGGAGAGAAAGTAGGTCCTTGTTGGTTTGGTCTAGTAGGAATCTTTTCCTGTGGAGTTCGTTTCTGATTAGGGTTAATTCTGTTCTTTTCAGGATCCTAAAGGAGACATCTTCCCGGAAACCGAGACACAGAACAGGACAACGGTATCGCCCTCCTCCCCTACATCAAAGGCACCACAGATAAAATCAGCAAAATTCTCCACAAACACAATATCAGGACAGCCTTCGTCACTGACCAAAAAATAGCCAACATTCTAAGAAACCCCAAAGATAAGATCCAGCTAGAAAACCAAGGAGTTTATGAAATACCATACAACAATTGCCCAGCCACATACATTGGACAAACCACAGGAGAATAAATGCATGCATCGCAGAACACAAGAACGCAGTCAGAAAAGAAGAAAATTCTTCCTCTCTTTTCCAGCACCTTAAAGCCACAGGACATTAAATTAATTCTGAAGAAACTAAATTAATCTCCAATACTGAACACTTCAACAAAAGAATAATCAGGGAAGCCATCGAAATAGAGAAACACCCCCATAACATGAATAAACGGGATGATGCCTCTCGCCTACCAGACATTTGGAAACTAGCCCTTATTAACAAATGAGTCCCAGCAACGAAAACCAACACTGGACCCAAAACAACACATGACACCACCATCAATCTCCCTCACCAGACTCAAACCCAAACCCACCCCATAGATGAAAGGCAACCACCATCCAGAAACCAGACCATGGCTGCATCCCCAGCTGCCACACACCCCGACACCCAACCAAGCAAACTAACACACGCCACGAACACAGAGCCAGGCCTCAAACTCGGAGCCAAACCAAAACCCAAACGTCACATCACAGCCACCCGCTCAGGATATCACATCACAGAACTCAGGAGGCTACACTACAAAACCTCAGGATGTTGCAACACAGCCAACGACCCAGGAGATTACAATACAAGATTCAGGATGTAAAAACATTAAAACTCAGAAGGTCATCACACAGCCCATTACCCAGATTATTACGACCCAGGAAATTACAGCACAAGACCCAGGATGTCAAAACAATAGAACTCAGAAGGTCATCACACAGCCCATTACCCAAGTTGTTACAACACAAGAGGCTGATAGACACACAGCCAATACCTCAGCCACACATGTTCTTATAAAAAAAGCCAGTCAATCTGCAAACATCAACTCCATCAACCAATCAAGAAATGACAATACAGCCAACCTCCCCACCAGTATATATAGGGAGACAGCAGCTCAGATCACGCTTTGCTCACACAAGCACGAAGCTGAAAGCACCAGCCTGAAGATGGTGAATGAGATCTCATCAAAATGTTGCCAAGATACTCTCAATCTTACACAGGAAAAGACCCAAACACAACAATACCTGCATACCTGTACCTGTGAAAATCTTTGAAAACATATGTGTGTGTGTGTGTATAACGTAACAGTTGGCACACTAGGACACACCATATACCAGAAGAAAACACACACCAACTGCTACCTCAACACGCAATCCCACCATCACCCAGCACAAATACACTTTGTGGCCAAAACACTAATTGCCAGAACCAAATGCCTGGCAGACAAGACACACATAAAGACTGAACTATGCACCCTGACTAAAGTACTGACAGTCAATGGCTTCCACAAAAGCAAAATCACAGGCCTGATCCACAAAAACACATTGAGACATAATAGAGACCTAGAAGATGTACAGACCTATGGAATAGCTGTCCTGCCCTACATAAAAGGTATTACAGACAAAATCAGTAAAATACTACACAGGCATCACATCAAGACTGCCTTCAAAACAGACAGAAAAATAGCAGCCATCCTAAGAAACCCCAAAGATAAAATTGACCTGGAAAACGAAGGCATATATGAAGTCCCCTGCGCATCATGCCCTGCCACATACATCAGACAGACCAATAGAAGAATAAATACCCACCTGGAAGAACACAAAAATGAAGTAAAAAAGCTGGAACACACTTCCTCACTTCCTTACACCTCCAACACATGAAAGTCACAGATCATAGCATCAACTTCAATGACACCAAAACCCTAGCCACTCTAGAAAACCCCAGCTACAGAATTATCAGAGAAGCTATAGAGATTGAAAAAAGACCTGAAAGCATGAATAGAAGAGATGACTCCACCAGACTGTCAATTATCTGGAAGCCTGCACTCACAAACAAAAAAACTCTACAAGCCAAGCAAACACCTGGGCACAAACAGAGCCCCCCCGATACCTCCAGCCCAAATACACCCCAACCAGCCACCCAGATGAAACCTAGCTTTCTAATAAACAATAGCCAGCCATTCACCTGAAGCCAAGCCGCACTAAAAGCCCCCAATACAGGAAACACAATGTTGCCAACCAATCAAGACAAAAAAATGTGACAAAACAGACAGAAGATATTAGAAACACCAATCAAGAAGAATACAGCAAACCCAAGACCAATAAACACAAATCAAGACTCCCAGCCAATCAGGATGAAGAAAAAACCATTCTAACACAGAGTATTGTCCTGTTTCCAATTTTGTGCGAAGACAATTCTAGCCACTGTTATTATGTGAAGTATAATATACTGAGTTTTCTTACTTAAATTACCTTTTATTATATTTAGTAGGAATAATTCTAGTTTCAACTCAATCTTTTGTTTTGTAATTTCCTCAAGCCATTAATTTCCTAGCTTCTGTGCTTTCTATCTAGTTCTTTCTATCTGTCCCATCCAGTCTAGCAGGAGGAGCATGCACTAAGTCCTGTTTGATAAGAGCTGGCAGCTGGCCCTTTCCTGTTGGCTCTGGAATATGAACCTTCAAGAGATTAGATTTGACCCATCTTTTTGGACTTCTATAAGCTTGAATTTGGGGCCCTGGCTATAGAACAAAGTCCATTTCTTGGTTAAGCTGAATGTTTGATTGTGACTTTTTATTTTTTCCCAATTACTATGGTGAATCTATCTATATCTATATACCTATCTATATCTATATATATATGGTAGAAATAGATAGATAGATAGATAGATAGATAGATAGATAGATAGATAGATAGATAGATAGATAGATAGATAGATAGATAGATAGATAGATATGTGTGTCTGTGTGTGTGTGTCTGTGTGTGTTTATATGTGTGTGTGTTTGTGTGCACGCGTGTGTGTATACTAAATATGTATATATGTATGTACTTCTGAAGGGGGGCCAAATCAATCTTCTAAAATAATAAAAACATAATTAAATAAATTGAGAAATAGCTCAAATGTCAAATCAGCCATTGTGCTAATGAGCAATCACTTTCAGCAGTTTGAAAGCTGGCTTAATTTTCATTACAGAAAGCCCATTTGCCCAACCTGCCCCACTACAATTAACAGCAGTTGATGGATAAGTAAGAAAATGTAATAGGTGAATCCACTAAGACCTGTCCTTAACTAGTTCCACATTAAAACATTAAGGACCAGATTCCTTGCAAACCCTGTTACTGAGAGAGATTAGATCTTGGCTATCAGAGTCACACAAATTATGCTGGCGTATTTTTCTGCCAAATCAGGCACTGGAGGAAAGACTTTTAATTCGGCTGTCTTGCTGTGTCTATTATGAATGTTGTCACTTGTTATCTTGCTATTGACTGATCAGCTGTTGGTTAATGGGTCTGGGAACAAATTTTACATACATTTGTAATTAGTTTCAGCAGATTTTTTTTGCCTGCCTTTCTTGTAGCAAGACAAATGTTTTAATTTAGTCATTTTAATTGGTTATGAAAGTTTGCTTTAAATGGTAAAATTCCAAAACACCACACAATAACCCTATTTTTCTCCTTCGGTAATTTTCAAAAAATATGCAACATAATTATAATCTATTCAAACTATCCAGTAAATATCTATGATTATTGGTTCTGACCATCCTTGTCCCTCAACTCTATATCAGTGCTACAAAGAAAAAAAAGTTTAAAGAAGAAAACAGATTCTAAAGAAAATACTAGCCAGATATTTACTCTTCTTCAGTAACAACAATTCAGATATTCCATACAGTATTCCTGTGCAAATAATTAGGATCAGCATCCATTTGCCTTCAATAGTGTGGTGGCACGTCAGCTCCCTCAGTACCTGGAGGAAACAACTTACCTCGATCCGTTCCAATCGGGCTTCAGGCCTGGCATAGCACTGAGACGGCATTGGTCGCGTTGGTTGATGATCTCTGGAGGGCTCGTGACAGAGGGTTCTCCTCTGTCCTGGTCCTATTAGATGTCTCGGCGGCTTTCGATACTATCGACCATAGTATCTTGTTGCGACGGTTGGAGGGTTGGGAATTGGGGGAACCGTCTTTCGATGGTTCTCCTCCTTCCTCTCCGACCGTTCGCAATTTGTGTTGACGGGAGGGGAGAGGTCCACCTCTAGCTTGTGGGGTGCCTCAGGGGTCGGTCCTCTCCCCTCTCTTGTTCAACATTTATATGAAGCCGCTGGGCGAGATCATCCGTGGTCTTGGGGTGAAGTGTCATCTATATGCAGATGACACTCAGTTGTACATCTCCACCCCGGACCATCCCAACGATGCTGTGGGGGCTATGTCTAGGTGCCTGGAGGCCGTGCGGGACTGGATGGGCGGGAACAGGCTTCGGCTCAACCCATCCAAGACCAAGTGGCTGTGGTTCCCGGCGCCCCGATATAGCCAGCTGATTCCTTCGCTGGCTATTGGGGGGGAAATTTTGCCCCCCACAGAGAGGGCTCGCAATCTGGGAGTCCTCCTGGATGTACGGCTGTCGCTTGAACATCATGTCGCGGCCGTCTCCAGGGGGGCATTTCATCAGATCCGTCGGATCTACCGGTTGCGGCCCTTTCTGGATCGGGACGCCCTGTGCACGGTCACTCATGCCCTTGTCACCTCTCGCCTGGATTACTGTAATGCTCTCTACATGGGGCTCCCTGCGGGGAGCACCCGGAGACTCCAACTGGTGCAAAATGCGGCCGCGCGGGTGATCATGGGGGCGTCGCGTAGCGCCCACGTGACGCCTCTCCTGCGCGAGCTGCATTGGTTGCCGGTGGCTCTCCGGGTTCGCTTCAAGGTTCTAGTTTTGACCTTTAGGGCGATCCATGGCACTGGGCCAGGTTACCTGCAGGACCGCATCCTACCGGTGATCTCCAGCAGGCCGGTGCGTTCACACAGGGAGGGCCTTCTCCGGGTCCCGTTGGCCGCCATGTGTTGCCTGGCGGCCCCGAGGGGTAGGGCCTTCTCTGTGGCGGCCCCTGCCCTCTGGAATACTCTGCCGCCGGAACTGCGTACCGGCACGGACCTGAGGGCCTTCAGGCGCGCGCTGAAGACCTGGCTTTTTGAGCAGGCCGGCCTGGGCTGAGGTGGTTTTAATTTGTCTCCATTTGTTCTGTAATTTTAAATTGGGGTTTTAAGGGTGTGGGGTGGGTTTTTCTTATTCGGCCAATATTTAATTTAATTCCTTTTAACTTTTGTATTACTGTTGGGGTCTAGATTGGCTGTACACCGCCCTGAGTCCCTAGGGAGAAGGGCGGTATAGAAATTTTATAAATAAATAAATAAATAAATAAATAAATAAATACCTGCCCAAGAAATCCAGAGATGATGAGCAAAGGTATTTGTCAGTTGACGTGAAAGAAGACACATTGAAAATATAATGAAATAGGTAAAAGGACATTGATACATTCATTAAGTCCTGGGAAACCAGATAATAACTAGAAGTGACTGAGACAAGGGCCTCCTTGATTCACTGGAGTATAAGAAGAAGGGGAGGCACAGCCTAACAAGACTTGCAAGATTCTGTTATTATAGCCAATATCAGTAAAGTATAGTTCTACTTTTTCTGTGGAGCTGATTTCTTGCTCTGAAATCAATTTACCTTGTAGGTTGAACCCCTGAACAAATATAAACCTTGTACTTAGGCACTTGCCCTAAAAAATCCATAAGGAAGAACATTCCAATAATCCATAGCATAAACATCCCACTGTGAGATTGGTGGAAAACAAAGTCAGTAAGTCGGGGGGGGGGGGGGGGGGGGGGGGGGGAGGGAGGAAGGAAGAAAGGAAAGAAATCATAAACATCAAAGACAAAGGATGAGTTTTCTAAAATAACTGTTGGCACATGTACTATGGTTTTGCATAATCAAGTGGATAGTTTTGAACTATCAGATAGTCAGTATGATCAGTTAAGGTGCTGAGCTAGGAAGGGGGAAACCCATGCTTAATCCTCTCTTTGATTTGGACATTGTCTAGTTGACCTTGGACAAGTCACTCTCTCTCCTACTCAGCATCAAAGTATGTGACCAACTGGTTGAAAAACAACAAAAAGTCCTTGTTCCATTGTGCATTGATAGCTTTTTTGTAAGAAGTAGATAAACACAGCTTGAAACCAAACAGAATCTGCAACTGAAACAGGCAAATGCTAAGAATAAGAAACACTATTTCTAAACTACCTCGGACAATTAAGTAAAGAAATGGCAATTCCTTGGACTAATCACTTTCCCTTAGCTCTAGGAAGAAGGAAATGGCAAAACATTTCTGAAAAACCTTGCCCAGAAATCTGCAGGGACTTGCCAAGAAATCTGCAGGCATTGTTCAATAATCATGTATGATTGAATAGAAATAAAAAATAATCAATTACTTGGTGGTGGAGAGGCCATAGGGACTGTTATGTTGGGTTGCACCCCTGGGCTCATCAATAGCACTAGCCAACAATATACTTTCCCTTTTCCCCTTCTTGTTGAAAATATAAATTAAATAGTTTCACTGGCTGGGGTTTTGTCTATCTTCTTTTTAATAGACCTTTGACCTGTACCGTGACTTGCTTCCTTTGTTCAACTGCCACCTGCAATTTAATCAACATGTAGCCCATTAATTCTCCTCCTTGTCATCCTCCGATCTGAGTTTCAGGCAGATCAAGAGCTTGGCTGGAGGGCAGGATGATGAAATCATCACTTTGGCCAAATAGCAGCAAGCAATATTTACTGGGTCAGTTTGAGTTCCGGTAAGCACTGTTGACAATGTTGTTTCCAGAATCTCATTAAACTGAAGCCCCCAAAGAGCCAAACAATGAAGAAAACCCCCAGAGTCCATTACAGGCCAGTAATGTCATTTTGTCATGAATTTACTGGACTAAACACACCTTAGAAACATATGTTAGAGTTGGTGTCTGGTGCTCAATCAATTAGGCTTCATGTTTTGAAAGCAATCAGCTATTCCCACATCTCTCTTTCTTGTTCCTGGTGTTTCAGGAAGAAGTTGTGTCAAGGCCAGAGGGTTTGAAAGACATATTTCAAAATCAGCCCTGGCATCAATTGTTTTTGATTAACTCAAATCTGCCTAGGGTTCTTATTGACCACTTGCACTTTCTCTTGTGAGTTTAGTCTCTGAAAAAGGAGTATTTGTCCAGATTACAAATTAATTCAGAAATCCAGCTAAACATAAGTATAAGCACTGACCTAGCTACTTCTCCAGACTCCTGGGCGGGTGTTTTAAATATTTAAGTAATTATTGCTGTTTAATAGGAACAATAATTCAGGGACATAGCCCAAAGGGAAAGGGACTGTGATAATGCTGTAACATGTTTTTTTTAAAGTAATATAGATATTATCCCATGGCTTGCTTACTGTTCAGTACAGATAGAGAATCTCTGGTCTTCCAAATGTGATGGACCAACTCTGTTGGAAAATATATTGAGAATTATTTGAAGGGTCTCAAGTTTCCATTACATTTTATAGTTTACCAAAAGAAGTTTTTGGAAAAGATCAGGGATGTAAATTCTGGTCTTTTTGTTTCCAATATTTTAAACTACTAGTAATGCTTTTGGAATATAAATCTCATGACATTATGTGGACCATCACATCTAAAAGTATTGCACCAAAAGAGTTAACACAAATATAGAAATGAACATAGTACAAAGGGAATTGAAGCAATTACATTTTGTGCAGCATTAACTCACCTCTCTTTGTTTTTCCTCCATGTCTTACAACTTATCCTTGATTTATTTTTGTGCTGCCTGACAAGATCTTTTATGTCCTTGCTTATTTTTTGGTGGGTTTCTGGCCATCTTTTGTCCATTATTAGCTGCTAGAAAAAGCACCTATTTTCCACATGGTCTGTCATTATTTCTTCCTCAGTTTTTACTACTGTTATATTACCATATGGGAACTTCACATTCCCAACAAGATTGCCATCTGAAGAACATAAATTGCATTTAAGTTCAGCAATTTGGTTCTCACAGTGGCCAACTAGATATCTTTGGTGGGTTTGCTTCTATTGATTTTCTTCTAACTGGTGTTTGGAGGCCTGTTACACCCATCCCAAATAAAACATTAAATCTTTAGAACTAATAGCTATTGATAGATCTTTCTTCCATGAATTTCTCTAGTCTTCTTTTAACACCAAGTTAATGGATGTTGCTATGTCTTGTAGTAATGAATTCCATAGTTTTTTTTTATGTATTGAAGAAGCTTTTTTTTACTGTTCTAAATCACTCTTCAGTGAGTTTCGTTGAACGAGCCCTGTTCCTAGAGATTTGAGGGAGAAAACCATCTCTGTTTTTCCCATACCATGCATTATTTGCTACACCTTGGTTATGTCTCCTTCAGCAACTTTTCTTCTAAGCTAGAGTTCAAAATGTGATAGCCTTTTCTTGTAAATCATATGTTTGAGCTTCTGATCATTTTGATTACCCTCTGCACTTTTTTCCAACTTTATTATAGTCCTTTTCAACTATTTTGAGCAGAAATGTACACGACTTTCCAGATGGGGTAAACTCTAGACTTCTATATGGGCATCACAAACATTTTAAAGCTATTCCTAATGTTCTCTAACATAGATCTTCCTTTTTTTCATAGTTTCCCCACTCTGAATCAACATATTCATTGAATTCCTCTCCATGCTACTAGCACAGACTCCAACACTGTACATATTATTTATGGGTTTTTGCCCCAATGTACATTTGTTTATTTAACCTATATTCAGAAGTTGGCTGACCATTCACCCAGCCTGAGGAGCTTCTTTTGCAGCTCTTCAGCATCACTTTATTTTTTGTATTTTTTGTATTTTGAAGTGTTTGCTATTATTTACAAACCAAGTTAACTCACTGCTTCTCCCCTGTCCTATTAACTCTGCAAAACATGGATACCCATAAAGGAAAATATTTGTGGCTCAAGGTTGACATGAGGGGTCCTTGGTGCTCTCTGAGCTTGCTTGTTTTCTTGCAGACATTTCATTACTTTAACCAGGTAAATTATCAGTGCAAGAAAATAAGCAAGCTTAGAGACCACTAAGGACCTCACACTTGGTATCTGTTTCTTATCTTCAGTCCTCTTCAGAGCCAACTTATTAATGGTAGTGATTCATTTAACAACTGTGGCAAGAAAGGTCGTAAAATTGGGCAAAACTCACTTAACAAATATTTCACTTAACAATATAAATTTTGGGTGTAAGTCAAGGATTACCTGTAAAGTTTTTCATTTGGAAATGACTATATTGTAGTTAAGCACTCTAAACCCATCTACCTTGGCTCTATGACTTACAATATTGGCATAGAAAAAATATATTCACTGTGTACTTTTGCAAATATTCCTATTGTGTGTTCTCTTTTCCTTGACTTTTTGCCTTCTGTCCATTTCTCTTGGTCATGCCCACCCATTAACTTGTTTCAATATTGGCTGTATATTATCCTGTATATTATTTTCTGAGCCACCCACTCTCTTCTTTACTGAATGTGCCTAGAACATGTCAGCTTTCCCCTAGACATCATTTTAAAAGTTTATTGGGCCACTTTTTTGATGTTTTTTTGTCAGTAACCTGGATCCATTTCTGATGTATAAATTTGGCTGATCCCAAAAATATTCCCCAGTACTTAACAAATGTAGCTCTTATGCCTGGCTTAACCATCTCATCATACAATGAGATGGTGATTTTGGCTTCACGAACTGGCCAATTATATTTTCCAATGTATTTTTATATGTCTTTTAAAGGCATATTTATTTTATTACTTTAATATACCAAGAAATATTAAAGAATATTTAAAAATTACAAAGGCAAAGGAAACTTTAAAAAGCATAAAGGATACCAAAAGAAGCAGAAATAAGGAAAAATAAAAACATTTTATACATACATTCAAACATATTTATTCCTCTCCTCTGCAAAACTATATTTTTAAAAAGCGTTCAATTTTTAAACACATCTTTAAATTTGCTCATTCTATTGCATGGATATATAGCTATATGCATGGACATATCGGTGATCCAGGATTATAAATCAGGAATCACAGTCTTTCCAATGTTGAAGAATAATAATATTTTTTGCTAAGACCCATGTATAGAAGTTCTCCATAAAGAAATAGATTCCAATTTTTGATATAAAACCCCAAAGCACATTCATATTGCAAAGAGTAAGGGAAGATGGCCTTGATGGAAATGTGTAAGAATTGTCTCTTAGGCAAAAGATGCAGAAAACTTTTTTTTTTTAAATACAGTGATAAAATAGCATTTGGTAGTAGTGGTGGTAGTTCAGGGCGATGTCTCCCAGATTCACTGGAGTTGAAGAAGAGGGTAAAGATGTAGCAGAAGCAGGCTTGCAAGATTCTCTTATTATACCTATTCACAATAAAAGTACTTTTAAACCTTTCTGTTGTGTTGATTTCCTGATCAGTTTAACTTGTGTGGCTGAAACATATATTGTATCTTTATTGAACTGTATACCATCATATTGACAACCTGTGAATATTAAACCAAAACAAGAGAATGTCCTATGAGCAGCTTTCTCTTCTTTCATTCTTCCAACAGAATGACGTTGGCACCCATCCCTTTCAAAACATTATCTGTGGCCAATAAATGTGAAACATTTTATTGTTGAATTAGATTGAATTATCATCAGTGTGCTGAGGATGCCCAGCCATACATGTCTGCTTCTGATGAGCTATATAATGCTGCCGATGTCTTTTCTCAGTGCCTGAAGGTTATGCGGGTCTGAATCTATGGGGCTCTGCAATCTTACTTAGCTAACCGCTATAACATCTTTTCAATTCCACAAGTGGAAATACAAGGTAGCAGTGGCAAATCTTCCTTATTTTTTTTTTACTGTTCTTTTCTTAACATTTTTCTATGAATAGGACATTCCATTTTTATTTTTCTCTGCAGTTGGAAATATTGTGTTTGTCTGTGTATGTGTGTGTGTATGTGTGTGTGTGTGTGCCTGTATGTGTCTGTGTGTGTCTGTATGTATCTGTGAGTGTCTCTGTATGTCTGCATGGGTGTGTATGTATACATAGATGTATATATGCATATATCTGTCTGTCTGTCTGTCTGTCTGTCTGTCTATCCATCCATCTCTATCCATCCATCCATCCATCCATCTATCATGACTCTCCTTCGTATCTTGGATGTAGTAAATTTGAAAAACTTAGAAGTCACAATTTATGCATGAAAAGCTGAGAGGTATATTAGTCATAGAATATACCTGCTGCTTTGTTTACAAAGCAGAAGAAAAGGCCCAATTCAGGAAAATGAGTATCTTGTTAGTCTATATGAATGAGTGGCAGAATTAGATGGGCTAGAAAATGGTATCTTGATGAACCCTATGCTATATAATGGAAAGCGAGACAATTGGGAAGACATTTCTAGTTTGCCATAACTCTCATTGGGTATAATAATAATCTTTCAGACTAATTTACCTTGCTTTGTTATAAGATAAAATTACAATGGGGACTGGGAAACATGGATGTCATCTGGAGTTTCTAAAAGGAAGGCAGAATTCTGAGATATTAAAAAACAATATAATGTATATTTCAATCTTGGTTTTATCTCGGAATAATTCATAATTTTGTAATGTACTTTCTAAAATAGCTCCCTCAGAATAAAGCATGCAAGAAGATTAAAAGGTCCCTCTGGTACTATGATTCTAGAGGACACTTATTAACTTTGCCCAAAGCAGATAACTTGTTAAATAACCTTATCCCTTCCACATCAACAGTTTTTAAGTGTCACTGACAATAGAACTAGTGGGCTGTGTGCTGCAGATAAATGATGACTGCCAATGGACACAATCTTTGCCTCAGATGCTGATGAAGATGAATTCCTCTGAGGAGGCTTTTAACAAAAATGGGGGAAGGAGTGAGAAAAAAAAATCAGAGTATAACCCATTTTAAAGTCTCTTTCACTCGATTCAATTCTCTGTTTGCCATCTTTTCAGGAAATATATCTTCAGGTCTAAATTTCTTCTTCCTTTCCCAATTAACTAAAGTTGTTGAGAAGAACCCTGAATAATTATGAGGAGGTAGAGTCCAAATCATACAGCCTTACAGCGCATCAGTGAATCTAATCTAGAGAATAAGTGTTTTGAAGATTGTGGCTGGAAGATTACATTTTAACCTTGAAACCTTCTAAATTGGTGCTTAAAGAATGATACGTATATGCCACGCTTAAAAAAAAAGCATTAAGCAAAGTGATTTCCTCGGTACACAGTGAACATAAATTTTAATTTTCAGCTACTTATTCTTTCCTTGTATGTTGCTTTTAAATTTCTGAAATGTAAGCTTTTGGTGTCATCTGAGGATATGACTCATTTACTTTTAAAAGTACTTCCCCTTCCACCTTTTTGGTCTTTTATTGTATTCTGCAGCCAAATCCCAGCTATAAATACATTTATAGTTTCCCTTTCTTTTCATTCTGGAACTTGTGAATAACAGACAGAATCTTTGAGGTCACCAGGACAGCTGTTGTTGCAAGCTTCCTGTTTCACACTGTGAAACATTCAGGCAAAAGAGGATGTAGTAAATTTGGGTTACCTCAACTTAAATTACATTAAAACATTGGCTCTCTTATGTTGGCTCTCTATTTACTGATTTTGGATCTGACATAGTGCTATTAAGCACTGATATGTGAACAGATTCTTGATGTGTGTGTGTGTGCCTTTCAGTCAGTGTTGACTCCTGGTAATTGCCTAGACATGTCCCTGCAGTTTTCCTGCCACCATTTCAGATGTGGTTCGCTCTTGCCTGATTCTTGGTGAGTGGCCCAAGTCATCTAACTGGCTTTGTGTTTCAGGTAGAACTCACAGTTTCCTGGTTTTGATTACAATGCCTTTAACCATTGCACCAAACTGGATCTCAGTACAATAATGTACTCTCACTCATATCTGAAAAAGACCTGTGTTTGAGTTATGTTCAGTAGACTTTATACATACAGATCTAATGCCTAGAGATATATTAGACAAGTATATGTGTCTCAGGATAATGTTGCAGAATCCAATTTGAGTTGGACACCAGGACCAGAAGTTTAATCTTCTGAGCTTTTGGATTCATGCTGCAGCCCATCCTTGGGGAACTTCTCTCTACCAGAATGTGTGCTTTGGGCTGCTCTATGCATCGTATTTATGCAGTGCCTAGTTTGTGTTGTATTGGTTGATTGGTGTGTTAATGGAGAGCTATTGGCAGTTGTTTCTTTGTGCTGTCAAATCCATGGCTCCTAAGTAACTGATAAGCTGGTGGTAAATCAGCACTCCTTTTGACTGACAAGGGAACAATTTCCCAGGCTTCAATAATTTCTCTAGATCTTTTTGTATCTGCTCAGCCAACAATCTTAATAGCTATGAAATTGAGTGTATATCTTTATTCAGTGCAATGTGAGGCTACTAACAATTTTGAGATACTTTATGTCCTATACAGAAAAATGGCTATCCTCCTATTTAGACAGGAGAAAAGTATGCATGAACTTCATGCATAGCCCTCTTTTATCCAATTTGTTGTTAACAAAGTATAATATCTTCATTAAACTTTTTTTAAAAAATAAGAGTAAATGGGGAATTAATTTCCCATGAAACTGTAAGAATTTGTATAAACATACATCAAGGCTCTATTTATATGACAAATCTAGATTTCTTAATACTGCCAGCGAAAGTTAAATGTCTTCTATAGAAACAATCAGTAGGAAATCCTTCCTTAAACCTCATATTGACCTCACGTGAACATGGTTTAGTAACTATTCAAAAGAGGAAAAAAGATTTTTCCTACTTTTATCCTGAGATGTCCATTAGTGCATAAAGAATTGTTTCAGTTGGATACTGAGACTTGTTTTCACCCCTTTTTCATTTATCTGAATTCCATTTTCTCTCATTTGGCTCTCTCTTGAATTTCATCTTGTTTATACTGTGTGTTACATCTAAATTTTGAGCTGGCAAGCAAAATTACACTTGCATTTTGCAGATCAGCCCATTAACCATCTGTATATGTTCTGTTTAAAAAGGGGACTGTGGCTGGTTTACACATCACATTAAGCCATAATGGTGGATTTGGGTTTAACACATCGTGTTATTCCAAATCATTCCAGTTTGAAAGTCATGGTAATAGCATAGTGCTTCCTGGAATCAGCCAATTATGAGATACTCAATTAATTATGGAAAAGCCAATGTGGGATTGGGCATTTTTTTCTGCCAAAGGACCACTCTAATCATTTGAGAGTCTTGCACAGTGGGAGGGGATTCATCAGATATCACACTAGATAGATTTGTGAGTTAACTTTGGAGTTTTGCTTTTGTTTTTTTTTCTTAGTTGTGAAACAGTATAGCTTTACATTACAGTTTTTATCCATTTCCCTCCACTCCAGAAAACACAGTGGGAAACCCAGATTTTCAGAAATCTCTGCTTGAGAAGAGATGTGAAAGCCTCAGAAGGGGGCTTTATCTTGAAAACAACCTCTGCTGCAATGTGTTCCAATATTTAAGGGGCTGGCACAGAGGAGGAGGTCAACCTATTCTCCAAAGCACCGAAGGCAGGACAAGCAGCAATGGATGGAAACCAACCAAAGAGAGAACCAACCTAGAACTAATGAGGAATTTCCTAACAGTCAGATTAATCTTTGGAACAATGCTTTGCTTCCAGAAGCTGCGGGTGCTCCATCACTGGAGGTTTTTAAGAAGAGTTTGGACAGCTATGTGTCTGAGATGGTATAAGGTCTCTTGCTTGAGCAGGGGGTTGGACTTGTAGACCTCCAATATCCCTTCTAACTCTGTTATTCTGCCATGAGATGCTTTTCCAACTGAGGGATTTCATAATAATTGCAGAACCTAATCAGTCACAATGATTCCAAAAGACATAACTGCTAATCTAGGGAGCACTGAGCTATCATTTAATAGGGATGTGCAGAGTTAAAAAGAGGTACGTTGTTTGAACGATATTTCAAACAAAACCTTGAAATGGCTTTGTGAAACAGCATCCCTCCCTCCATTAGAAAAGTGAAGCAAATGTTCAGGGAGGGAAATTTGTGTTGTCTTTATACCCTAACAAAAGCCAAAGTGGCTCCTAGAGGTGAAAAGAGTTGCCATTATAACCCGGCAAGGTGTGTGAAGGTGTGTGTTTGAGATTTTGTTGCCAACTCATGTAGGCTGATAATTCAACTGGAAACTCAAAAGGAACTTAAGCAAAATCCACTTAGGAGATATGGTGCCATAAAATTGTGGAAAAACCAACAAGTAAGTGCTACTCAGTTCTTGCTCTTTTCAGTGTGAGCACCCGGGATGACTGTTTTCACAGTGTAACCTATGAAAATGGGGCACCATCATCAACATCATCTCCTGGCTAAGAAGTGCATTTTCAGGATGAATAGATAGGAGTGTAAAAAGAATATAGTACAGAGAACCAAATTTCTCAGATCAGTCTGATGCTTGGTTAAAAATAAATTATTTTGAGATAGGGGAATTTTCCAGATGGATTATTTGTTTTAAGAGAGGCTTATATTTGAGAGCAGTCATTAGATGACCTTATTTTCTATTTTCAAAATACATATTTCTAAGTAAACAAGTAATCACACACACAAAAAGGTTGCTTGTTGTTTGTAGAGGTACGGAATGCTGAACAATTAACGCTACACAATTAATTAAATGGAGAAACAAATTATAATATAAATCTAGATTTTTAATTATGGAACAAAAGAATGCAAACTAAAGTAAAAACAAATCACCATTGTGATTCTTCAATGCAGCCATATATGCAAAAGTAAAAACTAAATGACATGAATCTGTTATTTAGCTGAATCTACCCCAATGCAATGAAGATGTGCTGTTAGAAAAGCAACATTAGTGTATTCAATTGAAGAACATTTTCTAAAACTATTATTTTGTCTCTGAGATAATGGCTGGCAAACAGCTGCATTAGTTTTCATAACTACTCTAATAATACTTTCCATTTGTTGAATGTATCCAAATTTTGTCAGCTGACATACTGAAAATGGAACAAACAGGACTTTCTTAACTAGAGGGCTTCTGGATGTCTAAAGTGGCAAACAGTCTCAGGGATTTATATAACAAAAAGGAGAACATTCTAGTCTTAGTAGGGACAAAAGGCAACTATTAAAATTACTTAACAGCAAAACTTTTCTAATTGTCATAACATTGGATTATTTCTGTTAAAGCATCATCATCCAAATGCCATGACTGTGATTTTCAAGAATGCCCCTCACTGTCTTCTGATTGTTAACGTGGTAGGCTTTGATGGAACATCAGTTCATTGGCAATCCAGAAAGAATAAATAACATCATAGTGATAATGTTCAATGCAGAGTTAGGTAGCTTAGAACTGAAAGGTGCTTTTTTAAAAAGCTTCTTGGATGACAAGCAAAATATCTTCAAGGAAAAACAAAGTCCAGTTGCCTTTTGAAAAAAGGATTTTTGTGATAACCATGACCTGAATAACTAAAAATCTCCACAGACAGTAAGGTTAGAATCACTGCTCTTCTGTGTATTAATTAAGTGGATGGAGTCATCTGTGATCTACTTGTTGTTTATGTTGATGGATGACTTTCAGCCAGATGCTCTCTCTCAACTTGTTCCACCTCACAGGGTTCTTGTTGTGGAAATAGAAGGAGGAAGGAGTATTAGGCATGTTTGCCACATTGAACTATTTGTAAAAATATTAAAGATGGAAACAAACAAACAAGCAAAAAATAATAGCAATAACACTTCAGCATGTTGCTCAGCGGACAGTGGAATGTCCCAAGGACAGGATGCCATTTATGTGGTGAAAGGCAAGGTTCTCTGCCTCTCCAAATAGACAGTAGAAGACTTTAAAGATTTATATCAGCCTTTAGAATAAGGCCAGGTTGCAAAATCACTTCACTAGAAATATTGGCACTTTATTGATTCAGGTTACTATAACATCATTTTGAAAGGCTTCCTTTCATACCATAGAGCAGGGGTGTCAAACTCATACCATCATGGCAGCATCATGTGATGTATTGGGACTTTTCCTCCCTTTGCTAAACTGGGGAAATATGAGTGTGGCCAGAGAGTGACACATCCAGCCTGCGGGCTGGGAGTTTGACAGCCCGGCCATAGAGAGTATGAGCAGGGAAATCTTTTCCTGCCTCATTCTCTGAGCTAAGTTCATGTTTTTCCTTTCCCTATTTTCTTTTTTTAAGGTCACACAACTCACTCCAAAATGACTTAGAACTTCTACCATACAGTCTCACTTTTAAAAAAAAGAGGAAGGGGAGACTGATCCTTGTGGCACTCCATGTATGAGTAGCCACTGAGCCCACTTCTATGTACAACTGCCCTTTGAGGTTAAACAGTGTCTTCATTATCTGGTCCTATTTTTTCTCAGTACAGGGCATCTGAAAATGTTGATCTCTATATACAAGGGAACTGTGATGTTGCACAAAGGAGTATACCTCCATCCCATACAAACACACTTTCTCTTTTTGTTAAGCTAGGCAGCCCAGTAGCTACACTTGCTCTGCTAACTCACCTATATTTTCTTCATTCCTCAATGCTTATTAAAATAATCTGCAGGGATAAGGCTAGCCTGCAGGTTCAGCAGGGGCAAAACACAAGCTTATGAGACAGATGATTATTCTGGGTTTACATGGTTTTATATCATGGTTTGTTTGGAGGGGCGTCCAAAATGCATTTTAAAAAGTCAGCATGATAGCAGTGTATGATTGGAGATACCATTTTTGACCCCACTATAAAAGTCTCTGTTTATTTTACCATGTTATATTAATTAAATCACAATGGATGAACTTCTGCAATATCCTAAGCTGAAACCAGCTAAAAGACTTTGTGGTTATAACCATTGCATATAAAAAGGTAGGAAAGCAGTTGTAGGTATAGTGATTGCAACAGCAACAAGAGTGGCAGTGGGTCAAGCCTGACCAACCAATCTACATGTGAAGATTTCTATTAACTACTTTATTGCGTATACCTATTTCACAGGAATCTTTCCAGACTGGCAGTTTGTACCTGGGCCAGCTTAGGCAAGGCTCAACTTATTCAGGACTTTGGCCTTTTGTACCTATGCAATGATTCCAGACTAATTCACTGCTTTACTCCTCTCCCTGACTTGACCAGTCTATCTGTCTGACATAATGTGTGTCCTATAATAGTATGACAATTGATATTTAAGACAGGGCAAAATAGTATGACTATATTTGAAAAAATTGCCAGTTGCATTTTTTTTTAATCTGAAAGAAGCTCAAATACTACTTTGCTGGGTCTTCTTCCTGATCAAATTCTGTAATCATTTCTGGCATAACAATGTCTAGGATATTATTCAACTGAATTTTTCAATGGAGAAAGTTGGCAGAATCTCAAAGAACAGCTGTTGTATTCTGATGCTGCTGTGGGAAGCTGGGTTATATATCTAACAAATCTAACAAGGCCTAGAGTGGTTAGCTTGGGATACATTCAACTTATACTGGTATTGAGCCCAGGAAATAAAATACAATGTACACACACACATACACACACACATATATGTATACTTATTTTTAGCTGCAAAAACATAGATCATATTTATTTCATAAATAAATTTAATAAGTAGATAAAAACATATATTCTTATGAACATTTTATACCATTATTTTGGCACGTTGAAAGTAACCTATGAGTTTACTTCTGTACTATACTATGATTCTAGCTTCTCTCTAGCTACTCCCAGAGTATATCTGCAATTATTGAAATAGTTGTGTTAGTCTGGCAGGATCCTGTCTATAGATGGAGAACAATAAAATAAACTATTGTTTAGTAACTCTAGGTGTCATTGTTGGTCCTTGGGGCCTGAAACACACAGATACACGGGCACAGATGTACATAGTCTAGTTTAGCCAATTGTTTCTCTCTGTGTCTCTCTGTGTCTCTCTCTGTCTCTGTCCCTCTCTCTCTGGTCTCTAAAGCTTGGGCTATTCTTGGTTTTGATGCCAAGATTAGAGTTGAGTTTTAAGTGTGGTGCTGATGGTGTCAAACCCTCCTTCGTTATGTAGGTGGTAAAAGTGTTATCATCCCCTGCCCACTTTCAGCACTGTTGTCCTGCTTCCTGACCTGCCAGCTTACTAATGTTGTCACTAAGGCCATCAAAGGCCTTAAAGAAGAGTTCTCACATTCAATGCCTAGAGCAAAAGATGCCCTCAAAATGGCTTCATGAAGGGTGGCAAAAAAGCAAAAAAAACCCATGCTTTATTTTACTTCATGTCACTGTGAAGTATACAGTGATACTAGTCATTGCTGCAAGATGCTTCAAAAGGATAAACAGTGTCTTGTGAAGACAAATTACATCACCTCTTTGTCTGCTCATGAACTGCATCATGTAACCTTTTTGGTGGGAAATGCTTTGTTTATGCAAGCGAAAGCCCCTTCACACAATTTGAGTGATTCCTGATACATCTCATCCCATGAACTGAATTGAACTGAACACATTCCCCAATAAATAGCATCTACATTTTTATAAACCTCTGCTCTTTCTCAATGATTCTAAGTGATCACAAATGCTTAACCTTCTACTATAATGGAGATAGGGGAAATTTTGCCTTTATATTTTTTCCTACTTTTCAAATTGTGAGTGGCCCAGAATCCTGGGAATTGGGTGGCCTCCAAAGTATATAAATAAATATATAAACAAACAAACAAACCAGTGCAAAATGGAGTGCCAAGTTGGCCTCCACTCAGAAACTCTGCCCTCCCCCAGAAGACATCTGATTAGGATCTGAGTCTATATTTGGCTCTTGTCCAAGCTGGCTGGCTGCCATTTTAGATTATCCCAAATGTCATTCGGAATATTGATGGCAAGTTGAACATTGCATGGAGGGTAATCAGAGATGATAAGGATCTAGTACAAACCAAGCAGCTACTTGGCTGTTATTCAGAAGCGTCACCATATGCATGATTAGAATAGTTTATTTTTAATTTGATAGCTGTTATAGTGTCACAGAATGATAGAACTGGAAAGGCCCCAAGAGATCATCTTGTCCAATACTAAATGTAGGATTTATATTACAATTCTAATCCAGCATCTTGAAAGTGCTTCATGGAAATGTCCCTTCATTTTATATTTACAAGAAAAACTCTGAGAAATAGATTGTTTTGAGAAAGAATGATTGGCTCCATATTATTGAGTAACTAATCATAGTACTGAAGGTCAATTTGAATTTGGGTTTCTCCTGTTCTAGTCTGCCCACTTTAACCACTGTATCACACACTGGTTGGAGATAGACCCTTCTGAATCCATTAGTATTTGAGAGCTGCCAACTCTGAAACTAGGCCTCTATAGGTCATCAGTATCATGATTACAGTACTTTTAGCAGAATAAAAAAGGTCTCTGAACTGGTGACAGAAAAAAAAGAGTTGTAAAATTGGAGAGTAATGGACATCCAGCCTGCTTAACCTAGTCTTTTCAAGTATATAGATTGATAGTCTGTGTTAAGGCAGCATTTCAGGTTTTATTCAGACAGGGTTTTTTTAAAAAAAAATATTTTTAATTTGGTCTTTAGAGAGATGGTCTGTAACTACAGCAAATAAAAAAATATTGGACCTTCTACTTGCAAAAATGGTACAATCTGGGAATAAACTGATTCAGTTACCTATCATTGGTCTAATCCAGCAGAGTACTTATTTTCTCTCTCTCATAGAATGGATTTCATGAAATATTTTGAGAATAACTATCAACCTGTTAACCACTCAAATATCAAATCTCTGCTTTCCTTTCCTTTCCTTTCCTTTCCTTTCCTTTCCTTTCCTTTCCTTTCCTTTCCAAGGAAATGGAAGAATTAGAGTAAATGTTTTGTAGGCACAGTTATGTCACATATAATTATGAACACCACATTTCTCAACTTCTAAAAAACAAAATGTTACATCGATTCTTGCCATGTCAGGAATGAATATGCAACTGACAGATTTACTTAAATGCCAGGGACCAGACTTATTGTAAGTCAGAGTCTTAATGATTGTTCCCTGAGACTTTTTTTTCCCTTGCTGTGACTAGAATAAATATGGTTATTTATTTAGTAAGGCAGCTGAAAAGACAAATATAAACATGTCCAGGCCAACTTTTTTCCTTGAAGAATTTGCCAAGAAATTTATTCAGGTCTAATGTATAGCACTCTCTACAGCTCTATAAATTAAATTGCCCTTATAATGGAAAAATTGCTCTAAATTTTCCCACACAAGTAAAAACAAAAGCTGCCAAGGATTCCAGTGGGACTGACTTTCCGTATTTCATTCCACAAGGATTCCTGGATAGCTGGACATTAATCAGAATGAATTTTAGATAGATTCCATCTTTCCTTTGGGAAAAAAATCCACAATGAATATAAATTGAACTTGTGTTAGAAGCTTTATGAAATAATACATAGGTTTTCCTCATCTAAAGTTTTTTTTTCTAATCTGCTTTATTTACTGCTATTTACAATACACTGAAGAGAACATAAAGACTAACATCTATCTATCTATCTATCTATCTATCTATCTATCTATCTATCTATCATCTATTTATCATCAATACCTTTTTTAAATTAAATCATCAAGGGGCCTAGAGCTTGCAAATAAAAATCATTATATCTATGTTTAAATTGGGTTGAAGAAATCTCTCCTTTTTTCTCTAAGCCATGTACTGAGAAAATGAACATCTCATATTTAAATAAATAAATACATACATAAATTCTTCTGAATTGTCATTATATTGAGACCTTCTTCTATCTACTAACATTTTCATTAGAGAAAATATATTTGCCACAATACGGCAATATTCAGGTTCTTTCCTGTTTTCCATAATGTTAAAAAGGTAAAGGTTCTCCTCGCACATATGTGCTAGTCGTTTCCAGCTCTAAGGTGCTCATCTCCGTTACAAAGGTGCTGGTCTCCATTAAAAGCGCTGTCCAAAGAGCCAGTGCTGTCTGAAGACATCTCAGTCATGTGGCCGGCATGACTAAACACTGAAAGTGCACAGCAAGCTGTTACCTTCCCCACCAAAGGTGGTCCCTGTTTTTCTACTTGCATTTTTACATGCTTTCGAATTGCTAGATTGGCAGAAGCTGGGACAAGTAATGGGAGCTAACTCCGTTACGCAGTGCTAGGGATTCAAACCACTGAACTGCTGATTTTTCTGATCGATAAACTCAGGGTCTTAGCCACTGAGCCACTACATCCCTTCCACAATCTTACTGTTACCCATAATATTTGGCTTAATCTTCATCATCTTCATTTTCATCATCTACAAAACCTGTCAAATCTTAATGCTCTAAGTAATTATTAGTGTTATCACATCCTTTCCCCCTGCCCCCTAAAAAAAGAAAAAAAAACAAAACCCAAAACCCTTATCTAGGTCAGCTTAAGGTGTACTGTAATAACCTGTCCTACTTTTAATGAAAAATTTAGTCAAAAATAATTGAACAACTTTCCAAGCCATGTACAGTATCTAATTCTTTACATTTTCTGATGCACATGGGACTTATCCTAGGATTTATAATGGTAAGTTGTCTTGGTTTAAATGCCATCTATAAAATACTGATTTTCCCCTAGTTCAGCTGGAAAATGATATCAGTAGTTCCTCTTCCAAATGGATTAATATAAAGTCATAGGTGAAGAAGCTTTTACCTGTAATTCCCATACTGCATTCAAACAGCTTGTCTTATCTTTTAATAGAACCTTACATGTTTTTGAGATTCTTCTTTTCTCTGCACCAGGTGACAAATTTAATCCAATTTCAAATTTAATCTAATTTCATATTTGGATGTATCTGTAGTGTCTTGTATTCTAACTGCTGAGACTGCAGTGATTTATGAAAATTGAATCTGAAACTGTGAATAAGCCAAATTTCCTAAAATTATCTGTAATTACCTGTTAGGGATATTCCTATTTTTATTGTTAAAAAAAATCTGATCTGTTAAGAGGAGCCAAGAAGACCAATACTGACACTTAGATTCCTGCTATGGACGAATGGTTGCAGAAATTGATGGAGTTGGCTGAAATGGCAAAATTACCTACTTTGATTAAAGAAAAGAACATAAGTATTTTTGTTTCCACTTGGAGATCACTTCTGAACTTTGTGCTTGAAGTGGAAAAGACTGAAACTTTGATTTTGAATTTTACCGAGCAGATTGATAGATCTTTAAAAACTGGCTTGTTCATATTACGAAAAAGCAAAAAGTTGTGAGTTGATGTTAGTGCCTTATTTTACAGCAACAGAGAGAGTTGGGAGTCAATGCTTCTTTTCCATATTTTTCTTATCTTTCCTCACTTCTCTTCACCCTTTTCCTCCCCATTGCTTTTCTATTTACTTTTCTATTTTATATTTTACAATATTTTATAACTCAATAAAATGTTAAACTGCAAACAGAAGAAGGAGAAGGAGTTGGAAGTCAATGCTTCTTTTCTATTTTTTTCTTATTCTTCCTCATTTCTCTTCCCCCTTTTCCTCCTCATTGCTTTTCTGTTTACTTTGTATTTTATATTTTACAATATTTTATAATCAATAAAATGTTAAACTGCAAACAGGAGAAGGAGGGGGGAGGGGGAGGAAGAGGGAGAGGGGGAGGGGGAGGGGGAAAAGAAGAAGGAAGAAGAAAGAAGAAAGAAGAAGAAGAAGAAGAAGAAGAAGAAGAAGAAGAAGAAGAAGAAGAAGAAGAAGAAGAAGAAGAAGAAGAAGAAGAAGAAGAGCAGCAACAGCAACAACAACAACAACAACAACAACAAAACCAGCTACTTTTTCAGAACTTCTGAGAAAGGTCACATGTGCCTCCCAACACAATTTCAGGCTGGAAACTGGCCAGGTTGTAGCTCTGTTCTAAAAGCAAATTACCAAAAGAAATGGATTTATCCAGACATATTCTTCAGCTTCTGTGATTGATTTAATATTAATGTTTCTTTTTGAACTAAATAGTACACTTGTATATTCCATAAAAATATACAAGCTGGATTATATCCCTTAATTATCTGACTTCTTCGTTCTGCTAACCACAAAAAGGGGTCTTTTCATTTGAGATGTTTTCAAAATAAAAATCCTTCCTTCCTTTGTTGTTATTTCCAGTCAACATTCTGTCATCTTAAGTATTTGTAACAAGGAGTTTAAGATTTGTCAAACATATTCCATCATGTACCATATTGTTTGCAGTTCAGGCTTTCAGTAATATTTTCTATGTAGTTTGAGGTCCTGTGCATCATTTTGCAAATTGCCTATAAGTCATTATTAATTTGCAGACATGAAACTAAATGCAATACAACCTGGAATGGGTCAGGATGTGTTTATAAAGATTATGCTAAATGAAAGAAAACTCAGGTTGCCCAGTTTCATGCAACCAGGCAAGGCAATGTGAGTGTGACACAAGCATATTCTGATAATTCAGCAATTTGTTTTTTTTTTTAAAAAAACTTTTTAAAGATTTCAATGGCAAATATATGTGGAACATCCAATCACTGACGGACTTTTAATATCTGATTTTGACTGTTGTTTTTATCTGCTCCTTTTAATTGGTTCTGACTTTCTGGTTTAAATTTGGTTCGGTGCTTTATTTTAAATATTGCTAAGATTATCTGTTTATTAGATATATATCTTAACTCTTGCTCAGGAGTTTAAGGTGGCTTATCTAGCATTCACTGCCTTATTTTTTTTCTACAGAAACTGCCCTATAAGGTAGTTTGGGCTACGAGAGAGTAACTGGCTCCAAACCATGGGCCAAACCAATAAATAAACCAGTCAGGAAGCTCTGGCCTAAGTTTCTTAGAATTAATACATAGCCATTAGTGACTTTTCCTGGATATTATTTTCTTTTCTTTTACCCATGAAGGATGCAAATAGGAAAAATAGGAAAATAAGGAAAAATAACACATGCAGATCAGCTGTGGCAGCTTCTTTATTGCATTGTGAGAACCTAACACTCATGGTTTGTATATCACAATTTATGGCTTAGTATATTGCTTGGTGCAGTTGTTAAGCTGCTGGACTTGAAACCAAGCAAAGAGAACAAGAAAGATGACTTTGACAAAAAAAAAATCAGAAACTGGTGTTTAGGCAAAAAGAGGGAAGACATTCTTTAAATTCAGAGATAACATTCAGAAGTTGCTTAGGTAAATGCCTCTCTAATTCACAAGCATATAGAAAATGGGAGGAGGTACAGCATATACAGGCTTGCAAGATACATATTTATGTAATTATTATTAACTTTCATATGATATGGGTGCAGTGATGGGATTCAGCCAGTTTGCTCCACTTCGGGAGAACCAATTGTTAACTTTCTGAGCAGCTTGGCGAACTGGTTGTTGGAAGAAATTATTAGGGCAGAGAACCAGTTGTTAAATTATTTGAATCCTACCACTGTATGGGTGGCTATACAAATGAGAAAGAGAGAGGAAGGGAGGGAGGGAGGCAGAGAGGGGGAGAGAGAGAGAGAAAGAGAGAGGGAAAGAGGGAGGGAGGAGGGAGGGAGAGAGAGAGAGAGTCTTCCTGTGCAGTTGGTCTTCTGATGTGTTCTATCTAGTGGGTTGATATTGAGAAATTTAGAGTTCTAATCTTTTTGTAGACATGAAAACCAGGTAGATGGCTAAGTTGCAAGAAATATAAGTGGGAACAAGTAAATGAACACATTGTGCTAAATAAGTCAGTGCTTACCATATTCACTAGATATTCTCTCTCTCCCTCTCCCTTTCTCTTTCTCTCTATTTTTTGGAAGGCACATTTTCCAAGAGGGATTTTTTTTTTCTCTAAACAAAAACTGCGAAAGGAATCTGCCTTATCAAACAAGTCTTGCCAAAATCAGTTCTGTTTATAGTATGTTATGGCATCTAAATTACATGTGTGATTCCTAGTCCAATTTATACTTCTCATTTTAGTTTGGACCAGGAAATACAGTTGAATCTAACTCAAGGGCATCCATGGAGTTGGCAAAGATGCCCCAGCAATCTTGGAAGATCTCAATTTGAGGGAGGCTGACATTGCCCATCTGAATTGTTTAAGACATGGAAGCATCAGTTACCTCATTAACTACAAGAGCTGTTAAGCTTGCCTATAATTCTGGTGATTGGCAAGGTAAATGTCACCTACTTTAAACAAGAATTACTTTCACAGGGGAAGCTAGAACATTCTCTGAGGCCATTAAAAGCTAAATTGTTGAAAGGTTCCAGTGAATTCAGAGCAACCTACTAAGGCGCAAGCTTTGAGGAATTGTTGAAAAGAAATGGATTCCCTATAATGAGCGAAGGTTGAGGTGATTAAAAAGAAAAAGACTAAAGTGTTAACATTTTGGTACAGAAGTAGAAAAAAATTGTTTAAGGTGATAGAGATATTTTTCTTAAAACAAAGTCATGCTTGAATAAAGAAATGTGTGTCGCCATTTTTAGATAATTAAAAAAAATAAAACACAGGTGAGCAAAGAAGCAAAATATTGATGAAAAGAATCAAAGTATGATTAAGAATAGGGATGTGAGTAATTATTATCTTCAAAAAAAGAAAGATATAAGAGATATGGTAATGCACATTAGGATTCGTAATCCACTAATGAAGTGCAATTATTTTTCTATTTAAAACACCTGCATTCAAATGTATGACAAATTGTTCCCCTCTTCACTGCTATGACTCAGGATCTGAGCATACTTTTGAATTATGAAGAAATAAAAGATGTTTTGCTTGTGCCCTAAATGGGGGAAAAGTTTTTCACCCCTGTCCTAATGACTGCTCAAACCAGGTTGTAGCAGGTTATTATTATTATTGTTGTTGTTGTTAGATGGTGGGCTTTCTACAAACTCAGTATTGGTAGCAAAGCTTAATGATTTCACACACACACACACACACACACACACAAAGGAAGTAAAGAAGATACACATAGAATCCAATTATAGAATTCATTTGAAATAAACTCCAGATGAAATAAGACAAGAGGGGGTGGAGTGGGGGAGGAAAGTTATTTAGACATCTATAGTACAAGATGCCCAGTTCTCGGGAAGGGGAAAAGGGTATGAGTGGTCATTCTTTTCTTTTTCCCAACTATGACTCTACCTCAAGGGTGCCAACTGATCTGCATGTAATAGTTATGTTACTATGTGTTTTTTTTTAATTAAAAAAATACTAGACATAAGAACTTATACTGCTGAATCATGTACTTTTCTCTGTTTGGTACTGAAGAAATAAAATAAATTTACCAATTAGTTTGAAAATGTTTTTTTTTCCTTTTCCTTTTTCTGCAGAATATTTCAGGGAAAGACATCCTTAGAATGACCTTTAGCTTATTCACAGTGGCTCCATTTTATGAGCTGAAGCAGAGGAATGTAGTCCCTATTAGATCAGCACTTTCAAATAATACAGTTTATATGAAAAGTTTTGTGGGTTTTTTTGGTGGATTTAGAATCCTTAGTATATTTTATCTCTCACAGGTTGCACTTGTGTTTTATCCTTCAGTCATTTCTTTGATACTGCATTGAAAATGGAGTCTGATAAGACTCTTGCCCAAATCATTATAATAGTAAATGTTTGGCCAGCTGATTGTTTCCTTGGTGTGTATCAGAGATAATTCATTCTGCTGGGTTGCAGCTTTTTTGTGTGTATGTGTCTCTGTGTGAAGTGGTGGTAGGAATATTGTATGCATATATATCCACAGAAACAAATTACAGTATCCTTGCTGCTGTCAAAAGGAGGATACCAACACCATGGCTGCCCTCTTGGCCCTTTCCAGAAAGGAGTAAGAAAGGGTAGATGGCAGACCTCAGTGTATAATCTAATCAAACAGTTATTAGGTTTCCTGACCTCTCAGTCCTTCTACTTCCCAGAGAGAATAATTAGAGGATGCTATGATTTGACAAAGCCTACTTGCCTTTCCATAAGACATTTTGGTAAATCAATAAGGCAAGGCTGCTGCTGGGTGAATCCAGGAGCTCAAGGAGGAGAAGAAGAAGCTCAAGTGAAGTTCAGGTATCAAATCCAAGCCTGGCATTTCTGTTCCTCTTTGACATTTGAAAGGTATAGAGATCATTTTCATCTTCAGACTTCCCTTATTTTCTTCTTAGCACAGCCCCAAGTATGAGCACAGTCAATAGAAGAATCAATCAACACTCAGGAATCAATCAACCTACCTGTCCCTATTTTTATCTATTTATTATATTTGTGTCCTGTCTTTATTCCATTATAAGTAACTCAAGGTGCCAAACATTCTTAATATTCCTTTCTTCTCCTCTTTTTCCTACAATAACAATCCTGTGAGGTGAGTTGGGCTAAGAGAGAGAGAGAGAGAGGGAGGGAGGGAGGGAGGGAGGGAGGGAGAGAGAGAGAGAGAGAGACTGGCTCAAAGTCATCCAGCTAGCTTTCATGCCTAAGGTGAGGCTAGAATTCACAGTCTCCTGGTTTTTCAACCAGCACCTTAACCTATATACCAAACTGGCTCTACTTGTCCCTGCTAGGAGTGCAACAATGTGATCCAATGTTAACCATATTTAGTACAGAGTATCCATGACATGGTTTCAATTTTTCTATAATAAATATGAAGTTTGATAGTTTTTGTGAAACATTTTTTAAAGAAGAAATCCGACATAAAGGAAAATATCCCATTTATTGGTTTGGCTATTTTCTGAGAGCTAATATTATTACTATATTTATCTTAAGGGAAGACTAGAACTGCTCCCCTCTCAAATAATGTATCTTTAAAATGGAAGAATCCTCTTATATGCATTGAGATTCACTAAGAATCTAAAAATATGATAATGGCAGCAGCTTTCCCCCAACCCCCAATCTCATCGTCCTATTTTGGGGGAAACCATTCAAGTTCAATTTATTTTTGCATAAATATGTATGTTAATGCTTTCCTGGAGGCTATTATTCCAATTCTATATCAAGGGCAGCTAATAGTTCACTTCTGGGTTCATTTCAAAGTTCTACTCATCGTCTCTAAAACTTTCAATTAGAAAATGCACAATCTGAAGCTCTAGAAATTGTAATTTTGAATATGACAGAGGGAAGTTAGTATATTCATGATTGGAGAGTAATCAGATAAACCATTTTCAATTTTAGTTTTACAGTATATAAAAATAACATAAAGTAAAATCAAATTTTGATTTTATTCTGCCCTCTAACTACTCAAAGGCTGAATGTGAATCTAGGCTTTCCAAAAAGTTGTATGGCCTATCTTATAGCACTAGCAATAACACTTAGATTTATGTAGCCTTATATATCCTCTAAGCAGTTTACAGAGTCAGCATATTGCAATAATCTGGGTCCTCATTTTAATGGCCTCGGAAGGATGGAAGGCTGCTGGATTGAGCCACTCAAAATCAAACTGCTGGCAGTGGGCAGAATTAGCCTGCAATACTGCATTCTAACCACTTTGCCACCAGGGCCCTTATACTCTGATACTCATATAATATTATACAGCATGAAGTAGGAAATAATAGGCAGAATTTGCTTCTCCTCAAGTTTCATATTCGGTAGCTAGGTACAATTGTTCCATTATATTTGGTCTCCACTTTCTCAAAAGGCTGATGCACAAATGTGTATGGAGAAAGATCCTGACCATACAACAATTGCACATCCCTGTCCTAAATAGTTTAGGAGTTGAATGCTCATTGTATTGATATTGACATTGTATTGATACTTACTGGTCATGATTTTTTCTGAATATGTAAGTTATTTGAGAGAACATAAGTTTGAAATGTTAGCATATAGAATACAAACATATGCCAAACATATTAACCTGGAATAAATCACTGAAATAATAAACTTTGCATAAAATTTTGCTACTAAATCACAACAAAAGGATCCAGCTTGACTCTCAAAATCAACATGAGAATTCTGGCGCTTCCACTTCAGTAAATGTGGATGGGAGAAAGGATGTCCTTTGGAAATCCTTGCTTGAAAAGTAGTAAGTGGAAAAGCAAAAGCAGCTAAATAAGCAAGCAGTCATATGAGGATAATCAATGTCTGATTTAGTAATTTTTACTAGCAACCTTTCTTTTTGGTTATATACTGCTATGGAGGTAATACAATCCAAAGTGGTACAGTAAGAAAGCAACAATTTCACTCAGCAAGAGGTAGTATTCAGCAGGTTCTGACCAATTCTGGAGAACCGGTAGTGGAGAACTGGCAAATACCACCTCTGACTGGAGATTTTACAGTATTCTTCCCCTGCCATGCCCACCAAGTCACGCTCACAGAATCAGTAGTTAAAAAAATTGTTCAGAGAATTGGCAAATACCACCTCTGGCTGGAGATTTTACAGTATTCTTACCCTGCCATGCCCACCAAATCACACTCACAGAATCAGTAGTTAAAAAAAACTGAATTCCACCACTGCACTCAGCCACCTGTCAATTTTATAAGGACTGGGAGATACCAGCCATTTAATTTTTTGTGTAGAATCAGCACAGTAGAAAGAGATGTCCAATAGACACAATTTATTCAGAGTTGCAGGGGCATCCCTTATTGATTGAGAAGAGGACTATCTTCCTTTTAGTATTTCTCAGGTTCACCAGAACAAAAGAAAGAAAAACAGAAAAAGCTCCCACATTCAGTTTTAATTCTTCTACTTCAAACAGTTCTCATTTCGACAAATAAATACATGCATGCACACACAAATACTCACATACAGAAATGTTGATTAAAACAGAAAACACAATAGTTATCAAGAAAAACATTTATTTATTTATTAGTTGTCATATATAGGTATACACACACACTGTGCACACACTTACACACAAATACACAGAGAAATGTTGATAAAAACAGAGAACAAAATAGTTATCAAGAAAAGCACTTATTAGTTCCACATAAAATTTCATATTTATTTTGCCCACTCCTTTATGTTTACATTTTCCACAACATATCAGATGAATACTTTGCATACAACTACTTTGAATTTATTGCATTCCTGACTTCCAGGGAAGAAATGGTGAACTAAAGATGGCTCAGTTAAAAATGGAGCAAACAACTGCAGCAGAATGAAGACCCAATGAATATATCAGCCCTTTTTAAGGACATGAGACTATCCACAAGTACTTCAAACAATTGCACCTCACAAGGAGACAGTGATTTTTGGCAAGTATAGAGCTCTGGGAGATGAGGGAGATAAAATTATCATAAAAAATATTCTCAGATTAATTCAGGCTGCTACTGATGTATGTTTGCAAACTTATAATATGGGAATCAGACAAAGTTCTTTAAGTTAAAAGCAATAGGAAGATGCACTGAAGCCAGTGTACCAGGAAGGCTTATTGAGTACTGGAAAGACAAACTGTCCTATAAGAAAGACCAAATGAAGAATAGAAAAGAGACATGGCAAGGCAAAATATTTCATGGTCCATCCACACAGTCCATGGTTTAAATCCTATCTTTCCTTCTGCCTTCTCATAAACTATTGACAATATTTTCCCATCCTTGAGATTGCTCAATGTTTTAAAAAATGGCCTAGCAAGTACATCTGGCCCCTCTTTATCAGCTTCAGCCATTATAGGCAAAGTTTTTTCTTTCCATGGTAACATTCAGATGTAGAGGTGAGAAAAACCACAGCAGTAAATACCTACCCTTTCCGAAGCATATTTCTATAATTGAGATTGTAACCAAAAACAAAGTATCATGGCTTATCCCATTTGTTTACAGGGTTACAGATTACAGATTAACAGAGTTGGAAGGGACCTTGTAGGTCATCTAGTCCAACCCCCTTCCCAAGCAGGAGATCCTACACCATTTCCAACAAATAGCAGTCCAATCTCTTCTTGAAAGTCCCAAGTTGCGAAGCTCCCACAACTTCTGAAGGTAAGCTGTTCCATTGATTGATTGTTCTGTCAGAAAGTTTCTCCTTCTTTCCAGGTTAAATCTCTTCTTGTTCAGTTTCCATCCATTATTCCTTGTCTGGGCTACAGGTGCTTTAGAAAATAGCTGGACCCCTTCCTCTCTATCAGCCCCCTCAAATATTGGAACACTGATATCATGTCTCTCCTATAAGCCCAGTTCCTATAACCATTCTTCATATGTTTTAGTGTCTAGTCCCCTAATCATCCTGGTTGCTCTTCTCTGCACTTTTGCTAGAGCCTCAACATTTTTATAGCGTAGTGGTACTTAATCAGCCTTATTTCACTGGTCCAGATGATTAAAATACCTTGTATGAACATGTTGTTTGTAAACTGCCAAGAGTCTCTTAAGTGAGACAGGTGATATAGAAACTTAAGAAAGAAATCAATACAAATTAGTAAATAAAACAAAAATGAAACATTTCAAGGAGATTTTATAACCCGCTTTGACTTGTTCCCTCCACTGACAGATTTTCCTCTTTTTCCCCTCATTCTTATACTTAAGAGACAATGGATATGTTTATTTCATGGGAGAAGAAGGCCAATGGAAAAGAATTTCTAGTACCTATTTTGCATATTTTATGTTACATTCCTTGGCTGCCAATACATGTATGAGATCTCTTTCTCTGCCTGCCCACCCTTTCTCTCTTTTTCTCTCTCCTTTTCGAATTTCTAGTACATATTTTGCATATTTTGTGTTACATCCTTTGGCTGCCAATAAATGTGTGACATTTCTCTTCTTTTTTCTTTTTCTCAATCATTAAGCTTAAGTAGTGTTATTTAGTTACTTCTCAATATACTGTGATTTTGAAACTTTCTGTCTCTTTGTGGATGGCACTTTGCTGTTCCATCCATCATTCAGTTTCATCTGTTCATATAGCAATTCTCATTTGTGCCTCCCACAATTCTTTCCCCATTTCTGATTTTTTTGTCCTTTCCTCCCTTCATACATTATAATGTCTCAGGATGATCACTATTATCCTTAATTAGGATCCTTAATTAGAATTGCACTTTTTCATGCATCCCCATCCTTTCTCCCCCACACAAACCTAAAAACTGAACCCTAATAGCATCTTTGTCCTTGCTTCATTCCCCTTTGCCCACTGAAGAATGCCAGTTACTCTTCAGTGAGAATCTAAACACAAATGTAGTATATTTAACTATGGAGTATGACTGTACTACAGTGATAAGATGCTGTCTAGGAGAGAAAAAAGAAATAAGAAAATAGAAAAGAACATGGTTAGTTTTCAATTTAACAGAAGTAGTGTATATATAATATTGATTTTAATTTTACATTCCTTTATATGTTGAAAATTATAGTTAGTAATAGGAAGTTGGTTGACAGCCCATGGGCACAGTTACAATAGGACATAATTCCTGCTGTTTCAAGCACTAATGAATTTATTTTTAGGCTACAGTAAATAGGTGGCTAAACCATAGGAGGACAATGGGAGAAGGAGGGAAAGGGGAAGGGGAAGAGTTGGAGTAGTAGTTAGAATTGAATTGAATTCTTTATTGGCCAAGTGTGATTGGGCACACAAGGAATTTGTCTTGATGCAAATGCTCTCAGTATACATAAAAGAAAAGATACATTCATCAAGAGTTGAGAATCATAAGGTACAACACTTAATGATAGTCATAGGGTACAATAAGCAATCAAATCATACTAGGAAACAATCAATATAAATCGTAAGGATACAAGCGACAAAGTTACAGTCATACAGTCACAAGTGGGAGGGGATGGGTGATAAGGAGTGATGAGATGGTTAAGAGTAATAGTAGTGCAAACTTTGTAAATAATTGGACAGTGTTGAGGGAATTATTTGTTTAGCAGAGTGTTGTTATCCATTCAGTTGAATCTGACTCTTGGTGCTTACATGGGCCAGGTCTCTCCACATCGTTCGATCTTGCACTACTTCTTTAAGGTTTTCTAAGCTCTGGCTGGTGCCAACTTTGATAATGTCCAGCCATCATGCTCTTTGTTTCCTTTTATCCCAACTCTTCCCATCATAATTGCCTTCTTTAGTGAATTCCCCCACATGACATGGCCAAAGTAAGTGAGATAATGCAGAAAATAACTTCAGTAAATGTGAATGGTTCTCCTTCACTAAAAATGATCATCTAACAATGTGGTATGTACTATACACTAATCATACATCTGAGCCATCTTAAATTTGAAACTTGACCTTGGCAACTGACATACATTTTATATTAACATTACACATTTATACAAGGAGGAAGAGGACAATATTGATAAAAATCTGGAATGCTATGTGGTTGGGTGCAGCTTGTGATTCATAATACATTAACCCAGCTGAGAAATTTTGCCCATTTTTCATTGCTCATCTGGCCCTAAGAGTTAGTGAAAAAATAAGGACTATATTTTCACGTAATTTCATATTAATATTTTCATATTAGGACCACCTCTGTTTCTTTAAAAATGAATTAGTTCACAAATTAGAAAGGCAAAGAGAATTTGCACAACATGGAGGATCATAGAAAGCTAAACCCCAAAGACAAATGTAGTACAAATGTCTTGAAGGGCTCGGCCAAAGAAAGACTAGACAATGTAGAAATAATGTCTTTATCACTTTGTATTCCGGTCATTAGTTGTTCTGGGCCTTATATATATCTCCCAGAGTCATTGTTGTGATGGATTACATGTACTCAAAAGAATCTATCAATTATATATCCACCTCTTTATATCTGTCTATCTATGCATCTAAGTCTATCCATGTATCTACATATCTATCATTATCTGTTTGTCTGTCTGTCTGTCTCCCACCCACCCACTCACCCATCTCTCTGTTTGTTATCTCTCTCTCTCTCTCTCTCTATCTATCTATCTATCTATCTATCTATCTATCTATCTATCTATCTATCTATCTATCTATCTATCCATCCATCCATCCATCCATCCATCCATCCATCCATCCATCCATCCATCTATCTATCTATCTATCTATCTATCTATCTAGGTAGCTAGCTAGCTATCGTCCATCTATCTATCATCTATCTATCATCTATCTACTGACCTATCTATTTTACAAATTATTCCAATTGTGATCCTCTCTAAACAAGATGAAAGTCAGCCTCTGTAAATTGCATTTAAAATGATATAATAAAAGAAAACCCATGAATAATATTGCTTAACTTACTTATGATATTAAAGAAAGATTTTCTGCAATGATTTATCCAGCGTCTACTGTAGCCCTAAAAAGATCTGAGACAGCCCTCCTGTGCCTTCCCTGCATGTGGCTGTGAAGAAACTGTTTTAGCTGGGGAATAAATTCAGATTATATACTGAAGAAATCAGCAGTATCAGTAGGGCAATCCTAGGAGATTAAAACAAATCTTATATCAGGCATACTTTTTAAGGGAGGAAAATAATAAATTCAACCTCTTTCTCTATAAAAAGTTAAAGGCACTTGAAGTAAATCTCTTTAATTCTAATGTGGTTGGTGATGACATTTACTGAACATGTTGAGAGTTTCCTGCAGGTCAGTCTTATGATTTCAAAGGAAAGCCTCAATGCTGAAAGACTGCATTTGGGATCTGGGGTCATTTGGATGTGAATAGCATTTTTACTCCTGAAAAAGCAATTGGAGCTGAATTTTTTTTATTGGCTAAAAATAAGTAAACAAGCACAGAAGAGAATAGACATAAGAATATTTCCAGAATGTTTTTTTTGTCTCCTCTAATAAAGGGGACGAAGAGACTTACAGAGGACCAAGTCAATGAAGCATCTGCACAACTGAACAATGTAGCAAAACTAAGGAGAACTCTACATTGACTATGTTTAGCATGATCTCTTACTCTTGTGTAACCCTTACCCTTCCTTTGTGTTTTAAAAAAGGATAAATTGGAAAGATAGATGATGTATTTCAGAATAAGAAAAATATTGTTTTTGCCTTCCAAAAAAAAAGTATTGAATGTGAAGGATTACTATTCAGAGTTTTTAAATCAGGAGGTCCTTTCTAAGCTTGGTTAAACAAGAAAATACATCCTTAATACCTACTGGCTCATTTTTCCTTGTTCAAAGAGTTATGGTGACATTTCTAAATGCTTCACAAAACACCCAGAGGTCAAACTGGCACACAACTGCCACCGCAATGTTGGCTTTAGAAGATAGATATTCTACTCCCCAGATCCTTGTTAAAGTTTATATTGGGCAAAATGCTTTGCTGGTGTAAATCCATTTACTTTGGTAAAGTTATATCCTTAGGGAATTTTGGCCACTTTTAACAGCATTTATATATGTGTGTTTAGAGCCAGTATATTCTGGATGGCTGCAGGCCACTTTGAAAATTATGAGAAATAACTAATTACTTTCCAAGGCTGCCTTGCTTGATGGTATAAATACTATTCCACCAGGCTTAGCTTTAATTTGCAATGGGTGCTACTGCAGATGATTATTACAATTTTGCAAAATTGCCTATGTGATTTTGTAAAAAAGTCTAGGTACCACATTCATCTATTTCAATTCATTTCAATTTATTTATATATTTTATTCCCTTTCTCTTTATTATTTTACAAGTAACTCAAGATGGGGAACATACACAATACTTCTTCCTCCTCCTGTTTTCTCCACAACTACAACCTTGTGTGGTGGACTGAGAGGGAGTGATCAGCCCAAGGTCACTCAGTCAGCTTTCATGGCTGTGCAGGATTAAAACTCACAGTTTCCTGATTTCTAGGCCAGCACCTTAACCACTAACTAGAACTAACTATTAAAAGTTTGATCTCCATATTACTTAACATTTAAAACTGCCAACAAAAATGGCATCTTGTATATTGTTTCTATAGTCACTCTAATCCCAGTCAGGCATCCATTTTTTGGAACACTTCACCCAAAAGCAATTCCAATCTTATGTGCTCATCAGTTTGGTCAATCAATTTGATCGTCATGATATAAAAAAGATGTTGAGATTCTAGAAAGAGTGCAGAGAAGAGCAATAAAGATGATTAGGAGACTGGAAGCTAAAACATATGATGAATGGTTGCAGGAATTGGATATGTCTAGTTTAATGAAAAGAAGGACTAAGGTGACATGATAGCAGTGTTCCAATAATTAAGGAGCTGCCCCAAAGAAGAGTGGGATCAACTACTCTCCAAAACACCTGAAGGCAGAACCAGAAGTAATGGATGGCAACTAATCAAGGAGAGATCCAACCTAGAAATAAGGAGAAATTTCCTGACAGTTAGAACAATTTATCAGTGGAATGGCTTGCCTTCAGAAGTTGTGGGCGCTCCAACATTGGAGGTTTTTAAGAAGAGACTCGACAGCCACTTATCTGAAATGGTATAAGGTCTTTTGCTCAAGCAGGGGATTGGACTTGATGACCTCCAAGGACTCTTCCAACTCTGGCATGCTGTTCACTTCTGTTCTGCAGTGCTCACTGATGATGCCTCTCAAATAATGCTGATATCTACATTAATGTGGGTGTTCACAAAGAGAAGCTGACATTCCTACAGCTGTATGTTGCTGAGACATTTACACCCAGTGTACCTGCAGTTTGGGTTTTTGTTTTGTTTTAAGAAAAAACAATTGACAAACACTCCCATACTTCCTTGTATGGGTTTGTATGCATTTCCCTAAGATACATATTGTATGTGCTCTTTCCTTATTGTATGTATTTGTTGCTAGACTCTCCCTTTCACTCCTCCTCCCTCTTTTGGACCTCCAGAACAGGAAAAAGTGGAATGATCAGTAGTTCACTTTGCATGTAAGCTTGGGAAATGTAAATGAAATGCAAACAATTAAAATGCAAATTAAATGATTTTTCCCCTATTATTCCCATCTGGGTAGCCTTTGAGAAAGATCCTGAATTTACATACTTACTAGAACATACCAGCCCAAAAATTAGGATACTAGTCCCTAGCATCTATGCTGATGTATAAATATTAGAAGGAAAGAGCAAATGATGGAATCCATTTTTAAGTAAAATCTAAATGCTGTTTAATGAAATGGAACCTCCAGAGAAATATTAGGATTAGTTTATAATGATAATCTGTGAAACATACCATGTTTTACCAAAAACAAGACCTAGTCTTACACTAACATTTGTTTCAAAAGACACATTAGATCTTATTTTCAGCGAAATACGATAAATACATTTGTCTGGCTGATGATCTTAACTGGGCCTTATTTTTGGGGTAGAACTTATATTACAAGCATCCTGAAAAATCATGCTAGGGCTTATTTTCAGGTTAGGTCTTACTTTCGGGGAAGAATGATAGAATACCATGCAACTTGTCTATAAAGTCAGTGGCTGCATTTCAAAAGCAAATATCTGCACGTCTTTCTTTACCGAAGCCGATCAAGGAGCAAAGAAAGAAATCCAAACCACTTTCTGGCAAGCAAAATGAGAGCTCCTGCGAGCTTATTCCGCCATTTTTGAGACATTCTTTTTGAATTGTGTCACAGGGAAGGTTCAGTTACCTTAATAAGAATTATGAAGGAAACTTCAAAAGAGGGGAATGAGATGTTTAGGGAGTCAAAAGTGAGCCTGTTCAGAGCATTTGCTCCTTAACATTTCATGCTATGCCAGTTATCAAAAGAAAGCCTGGATCAAAAACAAGATAAGCAATTTATACCATCAAACTGTGTCTAAGCCTATTGCCATCCACGCCAGGACCGTTTCTTCTGAAGCCATGAAACCCGTGTCTGTGGCGTAAATATATAGACAAATCTATTTGTACTGGTGTGTTAATTCATGCTGTTAACATTACCTTTATTCTGGGGTCAATGTGTTGCTTCTTCCTTTTTCAAGATATTTCTCTTCTAGATCTTGCAACTTCATTATACATAGTGCAGATTACACATATCAGAGGATATAAGCCTAACCAGTACATTTCTATATAGGTAGTCCTTGATTTATGACCACGGTGAAGGCCAAGATTTCCATTGCTAAGCCAGACAGTTGTGAGTTTTGCCCCATTTTACCACTTTTCCTATTACAGTTGTTAAGTGAATCACTGCAGATGTTAATTAGTAACATGGTTGTTAAATGAATCTGGTTTTCCCATTGACTTTGCTTGTCAGGAAGTTGCAAAAGATGACCACATGATCCCATTGCACTGTAATAAATATGAATCAGTTGCCAAGTGCCTGAATTTTGATCACGTGACAGTGGGGATGCTGTAATGGTTGTAAGTGTGAAAACAGCCATAAGTCACATTTTTCAGTGCTGTTGCAATTCAAATGTCACTAAATGAATGGTTGTAAGTCAATGTAATAATTCAAGACAAACAGCTACTGCTTTAAAAAAGAGAGGGGGGAATAAGGTAAAGTGAACCATTTTACTGTCTGACCTCTGGTCAGATTACAGTAGTGCTTCAAATGTAAAAGTTTTAGAGATCTACTTTTGAATACCTTCTATTATGAACATTCTTGACAGAATGACCCTCTTTACCAATATCCAATTATATCCTGGTTGGGTAGCCTACAACTTACAAGACTCAGTGGTCTCTCAGTTATACCTTAGCTGCCACCAAGTTTTGGTAGGTACATTTTTTGACCTTTACTTTATTGGAAAATTGAATTATTCCCATCCATTTTGCCCCAAATGCATTATCCCACAGGAGATACTGAAATTCCATCAAGAAAGCAGTAGCTGGAACTATAACAAAGAAGCCTTAGATGTTTAATTCAGCAAAATACCACATGTAGAATGCTGAAGAAGTTATAAACAGGCAAAACAAGTAACAATCTACAAATGAATAAAACTTACAGGAAGCTCATTGTCAGATACTCTAAGCTATCCCTTATGTTAACACACAATATTTAGTTGAGAATCATTCTGTCCCACATGTTAAAATTCAATATTTAATTGAGAGTTACATACGGCAGTGTTTCTCAAGCTTGACCACTTTAAGATATGTAGACTTCAACTCCCAGAATTCCCCAGATGATATGCTTTGGGTCAACAGCAGTGTTTCTTAGCCTTAGCCACTTTAAGGTGGGTGGACTCTCAGAATTCTGCAGCCATCTTGTTTTGGATCTAGAATGGTTTTTCTCAACCTTGATTACTGTGTAGACTTCAACTCCCAGAATCCCCCAGACAGCAGAATTCTATTGACCTATTGAAGTTAACTTATGGTTGGCAAGGTGGAGAATATAATTAAAGAGCTCTTTCTGTCCTTAGATGTAGAAACTGAATATGTTTAACTGCAAACAGACAGTCAGGGAAGAAGATACTTCAATCCTGCCATATCTTTGGCCCAATTTATTGGTAAAAATGCCAGTCCTGAATGATAGTGAACTAGTACGGTGGAGAATAAATGATCCCCTCTCTCACAACTTGGACCTGAAGAAATTTCCATGTACCCTAAAGATTATTGAGCATTAAGACATGGGTGGGATTCTCACGGTGTAATCACTGGTTTGATAATCGTGTGCTTCACTGCACGCACATTCACAGCTATTGCAATTACTTACCTTCAAAGTTATTTTGGGGAACTAACATGGCTTGGTGCGGCAATCTGCTCTGCCATGCGAATCAGCTGAGCAAATATAGGTGAGTACAGCACAGGGGTAGGTGGGTAGGCCCACATGATCACCAGATCAAACTGGTTCAGAGCCAGCTGATCATTGCAACTAGGGGTTCACCTGAACTGGTCAGAACCAGGAGAATCCCACTCCTGCATTAAGCCAACATTTATGGTCAGAATAAAGTGGGATATGATAGTAGTGTCAAATCATGATTTTAAATTTCAATCCTTTTATGTTATATTCTGTGAAGACTTACAACAACAAGTATCCCAAGTGGGGAAGGGTAGAAGAGGAATGAAGAGGTATATTTGCTTCCTTGTGAAGTACATAAGGAGGATGGCCTTGATGGGAATATACAAGAACTATTATCTAGAAAAAGGTGCAGAAACATTTTTAAAATCCCAAAAATGAGATAATATTTGGAACCAGCTTAGGTTGCTTTCCTAATTCATTCAGGGGTAAGACAGAGAGGAGATACAGCACAATCTATTTTGCAAGATTCTATTATTATAATCAACATTAGCAAATATAGTTTTAGTCTTCTTGTAGAGTTGATTTTCTGTTCTAGTTTATCTGTTGGGGCTGACAGCTTGCTCCTAATTGCTAACCACAGTTTTATAAAATGGCAGTCCTCTAGGCTGATCCTTTTTTCAAAGAGTGACTAAAGGCCACTTTTTTTTTCACAGAATGAATTACTTCTCCATAGGCAGAAATTCACTAATAAGCAAATCACCATCTGTTCACTAGCCAATCTCACAGGCTTACTGTCCGTGTGATGTAATGTGTATTCCAAAGCAATATATATACTTTTATAGCAATCATAGTTACCATGCTCCTGAAGGTCAATAAAAAGGTAGGGATAGGTAGATAGGTGGGTAGGTAAGTAGAAAGAAAGAAAGAAAGAAAGAAAGAAAGAAAGAAAGAAAGAAAGAAAGAAAGAAAGAAAGAAAGAAAGAAAGAAAGAAAGAAAGAAAGAAAGAAAGAAAGAAAGAAAGAAAGAAAGAAAGAAAGAAAGAAAGAAAGAAAGATAAATAGATAGATCAAAATATATGATGTATCCTTCCAGACAAGGACAAATCTGAAAAAGATGGAGTTATATACTGTAATGGCACTAGCTGGTAATACATGTTATCTCCTCATTAAATCCTCTACCTTTGCAGGATGAGATGCACCTTTATTTTATTTCTCTGTGATATTTGCATGTGTGCATGTATGTATATGTTTTTCTCCCTACAAGAAATAGAAAGATCATTTGAAGAGAGAAAAATACAAAATATTCAGTTGCTCTTTTTTTTTTTTTTACTGGTTCATTCTTGAGCTTGTCTGCCTTTCTATAAATCCATATATTATTAATCCTTACCTAGTCTCCTGACTCTCTGATATCTAGCCTCAACTCCCCATTCATTTCTTTTCAGTTCCTTCTACTTTCACCCCACAAGAGGCAGGCTCCCACTTTCCTGGCCTTCTGAAAAGGAAGGTTCTGTGGCTTTGCATGTTGAGCCCAGAGGAGCACACAGCCATGGGACTGGTTAGTGCCCAGAAAACTCTTCCTTCGTCTTTTAATTAATTCTAACAGTGTTTTATCATACTTGCACACACACACACACACACACACACACACACACACACACACACACACGCACAGAGTCTGCATGGCTTGCTCAGGAATTCTGGGAGTTGAAATCACATACACAAAATAGGGCTGTATTCTTTTAAAGAATATTCCAGAATGAATTCTTGGGTCAAAACGATACACTCAGGGCAAAACTTAATCTCTTCACAATGAATGGGAGATTTAAGATTTGAAGATAATTTTTTAGGTTTTGTATGCTACAATTTAATATTTTACTTTTTCTAAGAATAACAAGGGAAGTTTAAATGTTAAATCTAGCCCATTTTTATTGTTTAAGATACTCTTGAATCAAATCTTACACTTCACTTGTGTATGAAAGTGAATGGGAGAAAAAGATAACACAGTGGAATTATTTCAATTTTTAAATTTATTATTATTTTTATGTAGTTGTTGTCTTTGTCTTGTTTTTCCAAGGTCATCTCTGTGGCTATATAAAATTACCATCCCCTACACAACCAAAAAGATAATGCTTCCAAAGGCAATTTATAAATCCTCCAAACAGATATTTAGTAGTGATGGGAGACCTTTCATTATCCCAAGATTGTTGTAAGATGAACTTCCAGGAAGTTCCATACTTGTGTTGCTGACAATATTGTCTTTTGGACAGTGGAAGAAAGTCCAAGAGGATTAACTGTATTTGACTTATCATCAAGATATAAAGCATAACTGAGGAAATTAAACAGAATATATTGGGAATAGTGGCAATGTTATACTGAATTTGAATTTGAAAAATGAATGGGGAAAAGATTTCAAAGTAACTTGGAATTCCTCAAAGAAAGTACTAAATGGAAAATGGCAGATATATCCAGACCTAGAAGAAACATACTGCAAGTGGAAACAGAGACAGTTGACTAAGGAAGCATTTATGCCACAGTAATAGAACTGGCATCAAGTTAATGAACAATGCTAAGAACAGTAACTAGGGTTTCTTGGGGTATTTTAAAATAAAGGAACAGGAAAGCAGTATGTCAGGTGATTAATAAAAATGGGGAAATGCTGACAGATATCCAATGCTTATCTGTGGTTCCTCATAAAACCGGAATGAGATATCAAGCAGAGTGTCCCAAAATACAGTCTTGAGCCCAGTTCTCTTCAGCATTTATAATTAGTAATTTGATGAAGACATGGAAGGAATTTGAACAAGCCTGGAAGATAAATGTAATGAATGACAGAGCTAATGACTTTTTTTTTTTTTTGGGTAAATGCTGATAGAAATATCAGTGACAGGACAAATATAATTAAGTAACGTCTCATTGTGGATCTCTTAATAATGGACAATCTGTTGCAATTAAAAGGAATAAAATAATGTAGGAAAATATTGTATTCTAATTTAATTCCAAAGAAAACCCTTTTGTTCTATATGTTGATCATGTTTTTTTTTAATTTTGAAAAAAATTCCCCCAAAGGAATCAACAATGAGTACCTAAATCATATTTTATTATTAACTTGTCTATTTTTTCACACAAAGTAGAAACAAACACAAAAATATCTAAGAGTCTAAACTACAACCCTACACATTTTAGCTGGGAAAAAAGCACCACTTTACTTATATATGTAAATGTGCATATGCATGTGCATATATATGTACATGTACATGCATATGTAATGTGTGTGTATGTGTATTGGAGGCAGATTGATATAATGATCAATGGGCTGGAAACCAAAAGACTGTGAGTTGTAGTCCTACTTCAGATACAAAACCAGATGGGTTACCTTGGGCCAGTCACTTTGTCTCAGCCCTAGGAATGAGGCAATGACAAACCACTTCTGAAAAACCTTGCCTACGAGAATGACAGTCTCCCTGTACATATTTGATTGGAAGAACTACATATACTAATGATTATTATTAAAATCCCCCACTGAGAGATAGATAGGGAGAAAGTAATTAAATCTAACTATGTGTACACACACACACCTATACACAGGTACACAGAGGAGAAATATAAAGACAACATTGAAATTATATTACGCAGAGTTGCTTCTCAGATTTTTACTTAAAATGGAAACATATAAAGTGGTCCCTAGCTACATTCTTTCAAAAAGACTTTCTGAGATGATGCTATCTGGAGGAGGAGGAGGAACTAAACAGAAACAGACCTACAGCCTGGACTTCAGAAGAATGATTTGATGAACCCTGAGAGAAAGATAGTTGGATCTCGTTATTCAAAATCTAGAAAGAGAAAGATGCCCTGGAAGGATGGGAAATTTTGTGAAAGAAGATACTGAAGATACTGTCACAAAATACATTGTATGGAAAAAAAAGGGGTGGGTGGATGGGTGGGAAAATTTTTAAAAAGCTACCATGGATAGATGACAATTTCTTTAAATGCTGATGATAAAAGGGGGCAGCTACAGAAAAAGGAAGAAGAATGCAAGTCAGTCCCCAGAAGCTAGAAAACAACTGGGTTTTGATTGTGCTGTTGATCTTTATGTGAGGGACTCTTTTGAAGTCCTACACTGCCCTAATATATTACCAACTGAGTTAAGAAAAAGAATGCTTGAAAAACATGGCTTTGGAAGAATGTATATATTGGGCCAAATGCATACATTTTAAATTATTCAGGAGAACAGATTTATGGATGCACATACAAAGTTAAAAAAAAATAGACTATTGCAGAATGGAATTGAGAGGAATAGGAACTAGAAGATCTGTCTCTCTCAACAACTCTAGTTTTCGACCCAGTTAACTGTCACAAATATCAATTACTTTAGCTCTCATTTGAATCCTCCTTTCCATAATGCTCCTGTAATGATTGTCTAAACCAATTACACTTAATCCTTAAGGGTAGCAGTCTTAAATTCAATAATTTTATACAATATGGTCTGAAGTAAAACACAGGGAGAATGCAAATGTTGTATTCCAACAGAAATAGCTGAAACTTACCTTCGATAGACTGGGAAGTCAGAGTTGTGTTTGGAAGACAAAGGCAGGATGGTGACTTTTCAAAAGGAGCAAACTCACAAACCAAAAGTAGACAAGAGTGAGAGATAAAACTGGAAGACAGAATAAATTTGCAACTACATGCCACACGTTTTCACCAATGAGCCATCATGGTAAAATAATTTGATGATAATGGGACTGAAGGCTAAATCGTAGGGGGAACAGGTAGATATATTTATAGGAGCCAATCTGATTCAGTCACCAGGACAAGAGGTTTAGCTCAGACTTGTGCTGGAGTCCATCCTCAGGGAACTTCTCTCTACTGGAAGACATCCAGCACAAGTCTGAGAACTCAGACAACTAAATTTCTGGTACCAGTGACTGATTCATATTGGATCCTGCAACTCATCCTGAGATACTTATATTTGCTTTCATTCATAGGTATGTTTAGAGAAGACTTAGGGGAGACATGATAGCCATCTTCTAATACTTGAAGGGCTCTTACAGGGAAGAGGGCATCAATTTATTCTCCAAATCACTTGAGGGCAGCACAAGAAGCAATGGGTGGGAGCACATCAGATGAAGGTCCAACCTGGAACTATGGAGAAATTCCGTGACAGCGGCAACGATTAATGGAATAACTTGCTTCCTGAAGTTGTGGGTACTGTATCACTGGAGTTTTTTTTTTTTAATTAGACAACAATTTGTCTGGGAAGATATAAGGACTCCTTTCTTGGACAGGAGGTTGGACTAGAACGCCTCCAAGGTCCTATACAACTCTATGATTTTATAATTTATATTCTATGGTAATTGGTATTGAGATACATGTAGTATCTCAATACTGACCTTTTTGTTTCTGATGTAGCAATCAATATGTATTCATACATGTGTGACTCCCCTGCACAGTTCGATACAGGGCTTCAAAAATTTTAATAATGGGTTCTCTGCCTGGTTGCTGGGTGGGTGTGGTCACGGTGGGTATGGCCTAGTCAACCTCCTGCACCACATCAAGGGGGGTGTTTTTGCCCTCCCCGGGCTCTGGAGGCTTTCCACTCTGGAAGCCGGAAACAGGCCTATTTCTTCCGGGAGGCCTGTTTTTTGCCCTCTCTGAATTCTGAATGCATGCTGAACTTACCTGCATCCAAAACGGGCCGCATGGGGACTCTTGGAAGGGGCAGGGCTGGGTGGGTGGGGCTAGCCAGGAGTGGGATTTGGGGATTCTCCAAACTGCATAGAATCTTAGCTAGGGGCTCTCCCGAACCCCTGAGAACCCCCAGCAGCCCACCCTTCTAGATGTAATGTGCAATAGGCAATGTCTGAATCTAGTTCTGAAAGGGCTGATATGCGATTATTTCAATACTATTATTTTAATTTAGTTTGCATTAATATTTTCTTGGCATTCCTGAGTGCAAGTCTTTTATAAATTTCACTCTGACTTTAGATGAAAAGAAAAATCAGAAGAATGAAGGTGGGATAAAAATTTTATGAATGCTTTAGTGAAGTCATTGAAAGGTCTGCCATCCTTCAGTGGAAGAAAGGCTCAGCTCTGAATATGCAAGCAAGGCTCTCCAATCTAAAATGGATGGGAATCTGGGGAAATGTGGTCCATAAATTCAGCCAGCCCCAGGTTGCTTCATCTTGCACAAGCAGTATTTATGCAGCAAATACCCATTGATCTTTCTGACCTTGGCAGCAATTATTTTTCTGTAGAACCAGCTGTTCTTGAACAATTCATGCAATTCATATTCACTTTTCTTCCATCATAAATAATATGAGCAGCACAAAGAAGATAATCCTGGAGGTCAACTTTGTCTTTCAAATTGATCTCCTAATCCCATTTTGTTTTTTTGAAGAAAATCTTTTCTTCATAAATCATGACCATACTAGAAATATCATTAGTTTTTTTTCCAAGTTCAGATTCCTTCCTCAAGCAGTTATTTGGGGAGATGGGAGTAATTCTGATTATCTGGATGACTGCTTGATGCTTTTAGTCACTGAATTGTCCCAGAAGATACTGAAAGTCTGCATAAATTTCAGAATCCAATTGGACCTGAAATGCTAAGTGGTTCCTTTTGTATTTACAACCATTTTGTTTCTATCCAATCATGAGTATCCTTATAATAAAAAATTCTTTCAGTAAATATTGAAAGAATTTCAATATTTCTTGAGGAAATATTCTTTAGATGTCCATGTAATCTCCCATATAATAATAGCTATCATATTGTATATTTTGTAAACAGTATTATTACATAAGCATTGTACATGTATAGTAAATCATACAATATATACTATGAAAAATATTCCTATTTTCAAACAAAATGAATTGAATCACAGCACAAGTTAAATAAATAAAATCAGCAGCAGTAATAAGATGACAACTTGATGGTAAAGGGGACAGCAGAGCTGCCATGTATTACTGTCATCTGTCTGGATAAAGATCATGATACTACCTTGTCTGATATCTCCCTGCCTTAATTTCTGGTCCATTGTCAACCTTGATGACCACATGTTGGAGTGGGGCTGGGGATGGCTTTAATTGTGAATGACATCTTATCTGTGATCAAGATCTTTGATATCAGGTTGAAAGTATGTTAGATTGGGCTGCAGGGAAAAACTTGGGACAGACTTGGGACAAACCTGGTACCAGGCACCATGCTTCCCAATACAATTCCTTCCCTATCTGCAGTAAGTGGTATCTGGGTTGCCAATAGAGAACTCCCACTACCTTCCTTGCATAGGCAAAGCCCGGGAATTTATGGCCTCCATGGCTCCTATGGATATAGCAATAGCACTTAGACTTATATACCACTTTATAGTGCTTTATGGCCCTCTCTAAGCTGTTTGTTAGTATATTGCCCCTAACAATCTGGGTCCTCATTTTACCCACCTCATAAGGATGGAAGGCTGAGTCAACCTTGAGCCTGATGAGATTTGAACTGCCAAATTGTAGACAGCCGGCAATCAACCTATAGTTCTGCACTCTAATCACTGTGCCGACCGTGGCTCATGCTTCAAGTAATCCCAGTTCTGACAACATGTAGATGATCATATGAAAATGATCACCTACATTTTGGAGCAAACATTACATGATGGGAGGGGGGGAGAGATTTTCATCAATCCATTTTTATGGTCAGATCATACCTTGATCCAGGTGAGATTAGAAACCACAGATCATCTCAATTGGGCAAAGCCACCTACCCTGGGTGCCAGATGGATTCATATGGTTTACAGAGAGGATTTGAGGAATTTCCCAGCATGTTGTTGGACAGGTTGATTCAGGATCTCATGAACCACTGGCAGCATAACATAAGTTGGGCACTGGACACAATGGGACCTGAACAATCTTTTTGTGGAGGCCAATCCTAGCTTGTATCTTGGTTTACTAAGTAAATGAAGCACCAGAAACAATGATACTTTAATCATGCCAAGGAGTTTTATATGGCCCTGGAGACTAAAATGAAGCAGGAGAATGTCTTATCAATGTTTACTAGTCCAATGATTTATTTATGGCTGAAACTACCTTTAAACAAGCAAAGCTACATCTCTATGGAATCTCATGAACCACTGGCAGCATAACATAAGTTGGGCACTGGAAAATGTAAAAGTTAAAATTACTACATTATTAGTACAAGGCAGTAGAAGATCTTAATTATAACAGCAAAATAGGACTAAATAAAAGAACTAATGACAAAGATGTAACAATCTTAGAAATGACAATGAAGATATCAAAGTGGTGAATAACTTCTACCTTTTATTACCAACTATTAACAGTAAAGAAATCAGCAGTCGAGAAAAATGTCACAGGTCCAGCAATTGGTAGATTATCAGTAAAGGCATTGAAAAATATTTCAGATGCTGTGGTGTGCCTTTGCTTACAGAGATCACAATAGTGCAAGCAATCATTTTTCTTGACACTCTGAAAAAGAGAAAGTTGGACTTTGACAAAACAGAATAAAAAGAGAATGAATTATTTTGATCTTTGATGTTAAAGAAGATTCCTGGAAAAAAAAAACCATGCATAGCCAAAATAAACAAACAAATGGCTCATTGGAACAAATCAACCCAGACTTCTCACTTTATTTTATTTATTTATTTATTTAATTTAATTTATATAAAATTGGGACTCGGGGCAGTGTACAGCCCAAATAAAAATGATACTGTTACAAAATAGAAAATTTAAAATAGATTTAAAAAGATTAAACTAGTGGCTGAAGTTAAAATTACAATAGAAGTATAAAAACAGGATAAAAAGTTAAGAAATTTAAGAACCATTCTAATAATACTAGGACAGACCGGCCTGTTGAAAGAAGTGGGTCTTTAATGCACCCCGGAAGGTTCGTAGGTCAGGGATGGCCCACATCTCCGGGGGTAAATCATTCCAGAGGGAGGGTGCTCCCGCAGAGAAGGCCTGCACTCTCGGAGCCACCAGCCGGCATCACCCAGCTGGCGGCAACCCGAGGAGGCCAACCCTGTGAGAGCGCACTGGCCGGCGGGAGACCAATGGTCGCAGCAGGCGGTCCTGTAAGTACCCAGGTCCCAAGCCAGGGAGTGTTTTAAAGGTGACCACCAATACCTTGAATCGCACCCGAAAGGCCACCAGAGGCCAATGCAGCTCACGCAGGAGTGGTGTAACATGGGAGCTCTGAGAAGCCCCCAGAATCACCCGCGCGGCCACATTCTGCACCAACTGAAGCCTCCAGATGCTCTTCAAGGGGAACCCCATGTAGAGAGCATTTCAATAGTCTAGGCGGGAGATGACGAGGGCAAAGGTGATCATGTGGAGTGCGCCCTGATCCAGAAAGGGCCGCAACTGGTAGATCCACGGACCTGACAAAAAGCCCCCCTGGCAACGGCCGCTATATGGTCTTCTAACGACAGCCGTACATCCAGGAAGATACCAAGATTGCGCACCCTCTCCGTGGGGATCAGAATTTCTTCCCCCACGGCCAGCGATGGAATAAGCTGACTGTATCTGGGTGCAGGAAACCACAGCCACTCAGTTTTGGTCAGGTTGAGTCGAAACCTGTTGAGACCCATCCAGCTCTGCACGGCTTTCAGGCACTGGGTCATCACTTCAACAGCTTCATTGGGGTGGCCTGGGGTAGAAATGTATAGCTGAGTGTCATCAGCATACTGATGGAACTCTACCCCAAAACCACGGATGATCTCACCCAGTGGCTTCACATAAATGTTGAACAGCAGGGGCGAGAGCATGGACCCCTGAGGCACCCCACAAAACAAGGGCCTCGGGGTCAACCTCTGTCCCCCCACCAACACAAATTGTGAGCGGTTGGAGAGGAAGGAGGAGAACCACCGCAACACGGTGCCCCCCACTCCCAACCCCCCCAACCGCCACAATAAGATACTGTGTAGACAGTATCAAAAGCCGCTGAGAGATCTAACAGGACCAAGACAGAGGAACAACTCCTGTCCCGGGCCTTCCAGAGATCATCCACCAACGCGACCAATGCCATCTCCGTGCTGTGCCCGGGCCAGAAACCCGATTGGAGCAGATCTAAATAGACAGCTTCATCCAGGGGCTGAGGGAGCTGTCATGCCAACACACTCTCAACAACCTTCGTCACACAGCGAAGGTTGGAGACCGGACAATAATTCGATAGTAATATCGGGTCCAGGGATGGTTTCTTGAGGACTTTAGGCATAAATAAAAATAATAAATGTATCATATTAGCTCTCTTAAGAAGTTTATAATGCTATGAAAGATGAAATAGAGGAGAAAAAGAGGATAACCAGCACCAAGGTGGATTGTCTCAATTACAGTGCTCATGAATACTCATGGGAAGGCCTGAATAATAGATTGGGGACAGGTCATTCTTGTGAAAGTTTCTCTACTGATTATAGTCATATGATTTCATGTTATAGAATCAATCATTCCATGGGGTCATTAAGGACCTTGTTTAGGATAGTGTTGACTTCTGGTGAGAATTCATGGCAAACTAGATATCCCTGAAAAACAGGGATGGTATTGTGGCAGAGATTGGCAATGGTTGGCAAAGTGTCTCTAGAAGGAGATATGTGAGATCACACACATATACTCCAGAGAGCTGTTCCATATGAGTAGACTGCAGGAATCATGGTTTTTGTGGTTGACTTGTGAGTTGAGTGGCTGGGACTCATGGGATTTCAACCAAGCTCATAGCTATAATGTAGCCTATACAGACATAAGGCTCACTGAACCTCATTTCTTTATCACTTTCGGAATTACTTCTTAATTGCTTTTCAATTATTAGTAACTATTGGAGCAACACGGTTTATAGCACTCATCAGGTTTCCTTCAATCCTTAGTAAAAAAAAATAAATACAAGATTAAAGACTTTAAAAATTCATTTTTGGGGGATGAACACAAAATGGTGATTAGAATGTTGATTTTAGAGTATTATAAACAGACTAGGGGTCCAGATGGATTTGAAATAAATTTTGGAAATTAATGAAAAGAATCCTTTCCATGGGAAAGTGCTGTCATTTTAAGTCTTAAAAAAAAATAAGATGGGACTTTGAAGGTTGGGTACTAAGTAGAATTTGAAGAAAGTAAAGATTACCTCAAACTATCCACTCTTGACCTCACCCCATTCCTAAGAGGTCTGTAAGGGAAGTGCATGTGCACCACTTTGCCTACTGTCCCTGCCCTATTGTCCCTATTTATTCGTACCTATTTCCTGTATTCTTACTCATGTTTATACTTATACCTATTATTGTAAGCAATTGACAAATAAAATAAATAAAAAAAATTACAATTAAAGAGAAAGGATGCGTAAATTTGACTTATTAATACAGAATGGAAGAAAATAGTTTAACACTGGGCATATTGAAGAGCATTTTTGAACTATGGATTTCCTTAAAATTAAATGTGATGATGAATAATAAATAAGAAGGTCTGCCATTATAGTTTAATGTTGTGTTTAAGATATATTAAAATATATTATGGAAGAGAAACAAGTTTTACCAGGCAAAAGTGCACCAATAATTTTCCAATGTTGGATTTAACAACATTGGCCTGTTAAAGTTTTGAAGGTTTTTGAGAGAAGGGACAAAGAAAAAAAATGAAAAGAAATCAAGTTCTGAGACATTATTGAAGGGATTAAAAATTAAGGTTGTTAAAAATAAAAGAAAGTAATATAAAATTGATGTACTGATAAAAATTAAAATAGATATTTTGGTATCTCCTTAATAGATCAGTCACTTCTGATGATTAGGACTGAGTGCTGAGACTTTAAATATTTGTTTATAGATAAGAGATGGGGTATGGGAAGAAGAGGTCACTTATTATATTTTAAGAGAAGGTAACAAATTATTTATACTTATGATGAAGGGAAAAGACATTTCTTGATATATTTCCTTTCTTTGTCTTCATTATATCCTTATTTTTCCTTATTTTTCTATTTACTTTTCTGGATTTTCCATTTCTTCTTTTTATACATCTATTTTTTATTATTTGGGTCAGTTCAATGTTTTTAAATGTAATGTCTAATAATATTATTGTAACAAAAGGATAATGTGAGAACTATTGGTTTACTTGGAAATAAATAGCTTCCCTTCAATAATTCTCGTGTTGGTAATTTCTTAATCATATATTCATTATTCGTGTGGGGTTGCCGTTGAAGATATCCAACCATTTTATTTAGTTTAAAATATGACTGCTAGACTTCTACACTCTGGGCATTCTGGGCCATGTGCTTATATGATTTAAGTAAAAAAATAAAGTTTCTTAATAATCCCCATCCCTATGGACCTGATACCTCCTTTATTATTTTTCTGAAAATAGATGAAAACAGTGATTCTTCCAAAACTTTCAAGAAGCTGATAGAGAAGTACCTTTATCATTTTTATTTTTAATTTCTTTTTTTTTTTAAATAGGTATCCTCCTTCAATAGGGTGGTGTGGTGGCTCAGCAAATGAAACACTGGGCTTATCGGCTGGAAAGTTGGCAACCCAAGTTTGAGACTTGAATGTCAAGTGATGAGGTGAGTTCATCTAGCATTTCAAAAGCATACAACTGCGAGTAAATAAATGGATGGTGGGAGGGAGGGTAACATTGCTCTGTGATGTCATGCTGGCTACATGACTGTGGAAATGTCATTGGACAGTGCTGCCTGAATTGTCTTGAAACAGACATGAGCACTGCCTTCTAGAGTCAGCAACAACTAGCAGGGTAAATTCCTCAGGGACCCCTTTACCATTTTCTACCTTCAGCTTTATTCCTTATCCTTTATGCTTTTTACTGTTTTTATCATTAAGTTTCATTTTTTATTTCAGAATTTCAACTGCATTTTTATGATTTGTTAGCTCCTTTAGGAAAACCTTGTTTTGAAAGAGATATTACGCATTATAAAAGCAAAATAGCAACCCAGAGACAGTAGTCACTACTCAGGTGTAAAACTAAACATTTATGGAGATTCCTAATCATCCAGGTTATAGTTTCCCCAAAGGTTCTTCTTTTCAAAGAGCAACTAGACTTTGTTTTTTGCATGAAGAGATTTCACTTCTCATCATGAAGAAGAAGCTTCTTGGATGAGAAGGGAAACATCTTTGAGCAAAAACAAAGTCCAGTTGCACTTTGAAAAAAAGCACCTTTGAGGCACTCAGGTGAAAATTGTCAAATAAGTCTACACCAACCACATGGTCTTGACCCTGAAGGTTTGGGAGCAAATACCATTCAAAAGACATATGCAAGTATCCACTACTGATATCTCTGTGTGGGCTTCCTACTGAGCCTATTTAATTGAATTCCAAAGTTCATTCCCAACAATAACCGGAATTATAATAACTATTGCCAGAAAACGGAGCATCTTCCTTTGTCAGGCAGATTTCATCTTCCCTGCCTAGCACTTGATTGTGTTTACTAACGGCTCTACACTTATAGTCGATAATATTGTCGCCTTCAATTTCCAGCATGGAGGCAGATGACTTAAAGAGCCTGTCAGTGAGTGATCTGTTCCATCTCAAAATCGAAACCTGCGCTCAGAGTTGCGAGCCACTTTGTGTCACGCCAAGGGAGCATCATCCAAGGAAATGATGGATCTGAAATTTAAGGAAGCATTTTGCTAGTCCTTTCTATCATCTGTGACAGAATCTTAGCAAGTGTTCCAGTGTGTCACTGTGGTGGTGCATTAAGTCCCCTTGCTTGGCAGCACGTTTCTGAAATTGCTTTTCAAATTCAGTTTTATTTTTTATTTTTTTATTTTTTGCTTATGGGCCATTCTGCAGCTAAAAGTGAAACCCTGACCCTGATGAACTGAGTGGAAAGTTGCCATCACAAGGTTTCATTTTTGTTTCCTGTGCAGAATAACAAGGGGGAAGGGTGTGGACAGAGGTGACTTTCTTATTAAAGCTAAAACCAAGGCTATATGTTGTTGAGCTTTTCCTTTTTTTTGTGCATGTGTGTGCCAAATGGTTTTTTGGCTTCCCAAAATTTGCAGTATTCAGGTTTAAATTTGCATTTATCTTTTAATTATTTTTAAAAACAGAAAGAAAACAACCAGCTTCTGAGAAAACCAATCAAAATATTGAAATCCATCTGACAAATATAAGCTTCTCTGATAAATTTATTTTTTTTATGGAGAATGCATTTGAAAGTTAAAAATTAACCTATTGATCATTACTCTCTGTTCGTCCGCCCTTCCATGGCTTCATTATTTTGATATTAATCTGCTAACAAATGGCATCATTGATAATTTGAAGGAAAGAATAATAACACATTTATATTAATTACAAAAGAAATTACTTTTTCAAAGGAAAATGTCAATTGTCAGAGTAATACTTAATTCCATTTTAATTAGCTGTGAGCAATAAAAAAAATCCCTAAGAAATTACAAAAAAAATAAAGCCACCATTGTCTAAGTTTTATATTTGTTCTCTGGAGCTCATCTATTTCATTTAATCAGTTGTGGTATGGGGTTAGAAAAGATCCCTTATTTAATCATGGCAGTTCTGCAAACTAATTTATGTTTTCTTCTTTTTTAGTTGAGCAAGCCTCCAACTTTAGGAGATGGGATGCCCTAGAGTAAATCCATATTTAGACCTGTTTTAATGTGCATTTTCTCACAAAAAAATCATTCATCATGGTATTTACTTCCATTTAGTTATATGACATATTTTAGAGAGCTCTAGTCACTAGTGCTTAAGGCACTAGGCTAGGAATTGGGAGACTGTGAGTTCTTTTTTCCCCTTAGCTATAAAAGCTGACAGAGTGATCATGAATCAATTATTCTCTCCCAGCCCAACCCACCTCACAGGATTGTTGTTGCAGGGGAAAATAGGGGGTAGAAGGTGCATTGGATATATTTGCTGCCTTGAGTTATTTGTAAAAATAATAAAAAGTGGGAATAAATAAATACATAAATAGAAAATGTGCCTACACAGATAATCCTTGACTTACATCCATTCATTTAGTGACCTTTCTAAGTTACAATCAGGGGTGGGATTCTACCAGTTCGCACCTATTCGCTAGAACCGGTTGTTAACATTCTAAGCAGTTCAGAGAACCGGTTGTTAGAAGAAATTACTGGCCTAATCCTGTAAGGAAGGCAGGAAGGAAACATTCTGGTTTTGCTTACAGAAACTGCCTCTCCGTTAACCCTTATTACATTCTTGGCAGGACTAGACTTCCTGTCTCAGGAACGTCTCTGGAGTGTTTTTCCCCTGCTTTGCTGGTACTTTGCTTGTGTGGAGTGACCATTCAAAGTTACAATGGCACTGAAAAAAGTGACCATTTTTGACCATTTTTCACACTTATGACTGTTGCAGCATCCCCACAGTCATGAGAGGCCAGGCGATGAGATGCGTGCCTCAAAGTGAGTGATATTGAGTTGGCCACACCCAGCCAATAACATGACCACCAAGCCACGTTCACCCGGTCACAATGTCACCAAGCCACGCCCACCAACTAAGCCATGCCCCCAGAACTGGTTGTTAAAAAATTTGAATCCCACTCCTGGTTACAATGGTTTTGAAAACGTGACTTATGACTGGTTTTCACACTAAACAACCATTACAGTGTCCCCATGGTCACCTGATCAAAATTCAGGCACTTGGCAACTGTCATGTGTTTGTAACAGTTGCGCTGTCCCAGGGTAATATGATCAACATCTATAACCTTCCCAACTGGCTTCTGACAAGCCAAGTCAATGGGGGCAATCCAGATTTTCTTAGTGACCGTATATTTCATTTAACAAAAGCAGTGATTTACTCAACAACTGTAGCAAAAAAGGTTGTAAAATGGGGCAAAACTCATTTAACAGCTGCCTTGCTTAATGGCGGAAATTTTGGGCTCAGTTTTGGTTACATGTTGAGTACTGTTTGTATTTAGGATTCATCTCATCACAAGATATTACCTTGATTCAAACTATTGGTTTAAAATAGTGCCTAGAGTTCGGATATTCTAGTCACTTTACCTCAGATGTGACTTCATTTGGGCAGCTGTTTTGCTGTGATCTAGACTGAAGAGGATCTACTCCAATTGAGATCACAACTGTTATTATAGAAATTCCAGTTTAATTCATCCTTGGAAGTTCATTACAGCTATAGTATTTGGTTGCTTTTTCTATGAGCTGACTGCTGTACTCCAGAATTTAGAAAAGGGTGACAGCCAAAAGATAATTATTCTTCAAAGCTCACATTAGTACAAGGATCAGATAATTTCTCATGGAAACTCACATAGATAAACTTGTCTCAAGCACATGTTTCAGCATCTCTTGTCTTATCAATGCCATGATTTGGGCAGGAGACAAGACACTTTTATAGCTTTTCTCTGTCATCAGGACCAGAGTCTAAGCAAAATGACAGTAAAAACAATAAAACACAGAGCTTTTAGTATATATCATGCTGTTTTGGCAATCTCTATTCAGTTTTGCATCCCAGTTTTGCATTCTTTTCATAACAAGGATAAAAATACCCATAATTAATTTTTGTTATTATAGAAATACACTCAAATGAAAGATTGGGTTGGTGTCATTTCAGACACCCGAATTTTCTTTTTCCTTTTTCTTCCATCAGCTATGATCCAGTTTTAGGAGATGGAGACCATTCCCTGCCCTTGCATAATTATGTCCTCAGAACAATCTCCCAATACCTATAAGTGATGGATGAATTACTAGCAGACCATGATAAAATTTGATCCTTTTTGTTAAATGGAGCGTAAATTGGGCTGTGCAAAGGAGACGCCCAACTACTTTTACACATATATATATATAGGAGCTCTGATAAGCTCGGTCCGTTAGAAAGGATTTCCATCACAATGCATTACTGTATTACCTTATAGTGAATTGCTAAGCGAGGTGGGTGGGAGGCAGCCAAATAATAGTTATTCTTTTTTCTCTGACTGATGTCAGCAATAATTTTAGTCAAGCCTTTTTCCCGCCACTCCACACCACTAAACCTCAGCAAGATACTTTCAACTTTTGGAACTGATTGTTATAGCTTGGGATTTTTTTTTTTAAAGGACAGTCTATCAGTGTCAGGGCATGAAAAATTGTATTTTGCCAAAGTGTATAACCAACAGTTTGAGTAATGCTTTACAGTAAAGAGTTCGTCTTCCCATATAATCCAACCTTCCATTTATTCTTTACTCGCATGCCGTTGGCAGTGTTACGTCTCAGATCATTTGTCTCTTTCTTTGACCCCTGTAATAAATGGCAGAAGAACATTTTTTTAAAAAAAAATAATAATAATGTTTACATACTTTGATTAAGCAAATGCTGAATATGCACAAAAAGTGTTTTAGAGGAATATTACTTTGATCTATTTGCCAGCTGGTGGTTGTGCTCAGCAACTTTTGCTTTTTGTTTGTTCTTTACTTTCGATTAGAAAGGAATAAACTTTGAGTTTACATAGCAAGATTTATAGCTATATTTGCTTCGGGTTTTTAACTATGAACTTTGAGCTCAAAATAGCTCTTATCCAGGAAATGCACTTGAAAACAATATTCAGTCAACTGGCAAAGATTTTGTTCATATAAAAAATGCATTCTTTCTTCCATATAAACTTATTTTGATATTAAGTTACTATACTAAAAGGCAAAGTTTGTGATCTTTTTGTCCAGAATATCAAATTTAAGAAGTGCTGTGATGCAGGTAAAATGAAACTTTCTGCAATATTCACAGACTGACAAATTTTGCACACCATTAATATAATTCAGGTTTTATAAAAAGTATTTTAAATGTCATTTTGGTCCATTTTATCTGATGATGGTAAATGCAACATAGAAACATCTAAGTTAAAAGGAAGACCACGTGATTTTAACACTTCATGGTTGGTGAAATATTGTAAACCACCACTTTATAACCCAAGATTGTAAGGACATCACATGATGATCACAAAGAAAATAACTTTATATCACAATACATTTCTCTGAACTTTGATTTGAATGATTAAGATTTTAAGATTTTTTCAAAAAGACAATACATTTTACTTTTGAAAGTTTCACTGACTGACAATGAGAACAATCAACCAGTGGAATAACTTGCCCCCAGAAGTTGTGGCAACTCCATCATAGGAGTTTTTTAAAAAGAGACTGGACAGCTTCTTGTCAGAAATTGTATAGAGTCTCCTACTTAAACAGGGGATTGGACTAGAAGACCTTCAAGGTCCCTTCCAACTCTGTAATCCTGTTACAATAATCACAGATCATTTTGGAAAATTAAGGGGGCTTTCAGGGACAGTATCTGATATAAAATGTGCAATCTGCTATCCCATGGCCCCAAGGTAGGGGAATCAAGTGATCTTTCTATATGATAGTCATGTATTGTTTCCCTCAAAAGTCAAACTCCTGTAGAGAGTAAAGAGAATGACCTTAACAAAGAAAAGGAGAAAGGGAAAGATTACAAAAACATCTCAGGTAGACATCTCACTAATTCACAATACTATAAAAGAGGGAGAGGGAAAACACAATCAGCCTTGCAATATTATTTTAGTAATTTACAGATCTAAATAAAAGTAGTTTTTGTCTTCTGTGCAGCTAATTCTTGATCTGGTCTACCTTGTAGGGTTGACAGCTTGATATAATAGCTTCATTTCTAATTTTGTTTCTTACCTCCAAAATAACAGAGTCTCTCATTTTATTTTACTTAGTGCCTTCATGAATTTCAACTAGTTAAGACTGAGATAGAAAACCAAGGATTACAGCATTTCTTCATTGGTTAACAGAGTGCTAGAAAAGTAATATTATCTCTTCTTAAAAACTTCCAGTGTTGGAAAATCCACAACTTCTGGAGGCAAGTTGTTCCACTGATTAATAGTTCTAACTGTCAGGAAATTTCTCCTTAGTTCTAGTTTGATTTTCTCCTTAATTAGTTTCCACCCATTGTTCCTTGTGCTGCCTTCAGGGGCTTTGGAGAGTAGATTGACTCCCTCCTCCTCCTCCCCCTTCCTCCTCTTCCTCTCCCCTCTCCTCTCCTTCTCCCTCTCCTCCTCCATCTCCTTCACCTTTCTTCTTCCTTCTTTGTTTCTATTAAAAACATTGTTGTGTAAAACACTGTTCTTCCCCCCCAAACTATCAGTAAATACATGAAATTCACTGTCAAGAGTTAATACTTTCTCACTTCACATCTTTCAGTTATTAATTATATGAGATGCAGAATAAATTATAAGCTTTATTGTTTATGTGTATTATAATAATGAGGAAAGATTGACTATGGGAGACAGATAAAACTATTTATCAGAGCCTTGAGCCTTGTACAGAACTAAAAAAAAGTAAAATAAGACCATTCTTCATCTAAGACAGCTATTATTAAGGTAGGATAAGATTAAATCAGTATCTAGAAAGCTTAAAATGTATATGAAACTTTCCACAAAGAAAAAGAAACATTGTTTCCAATATATACCTACTTTGATGCATTTATATCAGTAGTATCTTCAATTAAAAGTATTTTTATTGCTTTAAAACATATAATTGAATTTTATTCTACTTTTTCTCTCCCCCCCCCCCCCCCTCCATCCTTCCCAATAGCAATAGCCTAGTTGTATTTTCTTCTAGGTTATTGAAGTAAAGTTTTTGGATTTTTGGATCAGGGAAAGGAAAAAGGCAAGAAAAGGTTACTTCAAAAGTGAAAAAGTCCTATTTACTTTTGGAAGATTGATTGCTCTTCTCTGGCTCTCTGTGATATTTTTCTGGAGATGAGGGAGAGAATTATATCTATATTTTCACATATGATATTGTAATTTGTAATATTAGAATGCACTTCTTTGTTCTGTCTACAAGGCAGAGACTGATTTTTAGTTGGAGATATACAAATATCTGATTCACCTCAAGACATCTGATTTCATCTCCAGATCTGCAGCATGATTTTGAAACAAACAAACAAATCTGATCTTCTTTTTTTTTGAGGTGGTGGGGAGGATGTATTTGGTTAATTGAACAAACAAGCCAATCTCTTTCCTTTAGTCATGCTGCTGATTGCAGTTTTTCCTTGATTTGCTTAGGGAAAATTACCGTCCTGCTGCCTGACCCCTTTTCACAAAAATGTTTAACTCTTCCCTCCCTTTATGTCAACTTAATACACTGAGTAGGAAGACACAGAGGACAATTTAAATGAGTGAGATAAATATAAGAATGATCTGAAGGAAAACAGAGAAAAGTTATCAAAAGAATGACTTATAGAGCAGGCCTAAATCAAGAACTGAAAATGAGCATTATTTTAAATTATGCAAATTGAAGAAATGTGTTAGGAAAGACCAAGTAAGAAAGGAGATGAAAGGGAAAGTCAACTGATAAGAAATATCTTAGTACATGCATATCACATTACATGCACATATATATTTATTTATTCAATTTCTACAGTTGCCTGTTTCAGTCAATGACTCTGGGTGGCTTAAAATTCAAAAAATGTATTACAATCAAAATATTGAGCTGTTTTTTAAAATAAAAATTAAAAACAATGGAAACATCCAAAATAAATATGCAAAGCAGTAACAGCCAAGATACTTGGCCAATTAGCAATATAGGAAACAGATTCCTATTCTATTCTATATTCTGCATATAGAATAGAATAGAATACAATAGAATAGAATACTTTATTGGCCAAGTGTGATTGGACACACAAGGAATTTGTCTTGGTGTAAATACTCTCAGTATACATAAAGAAGGAACATTCGTCAAGAATCAAGAATATAAAGAAAAGAGGGATTCCCTGGCAATAGCCAAAGATTCATCACAAATGTAGAGTTGCTCCATTTTATATTAATTACAGCTCTTAAGAAGAGTCCCATGTAGAGAATATTACAATAATGGTTGCATAAATAGTCCCATGTAGAGAATATTACCATAATAGAAGCATTGCTAGTATGTCCAGCACAGGCTTATATAACTGCCTTGGTAAGATCATACTTGGAATACTGCTTCCAGTTCTGATTATGATACAAAAAAGATGCTTAGACTACAGAGAAGAGCAACAAAGATAATTAGGGGTCTGGAAGCTGAAATATACAATGAATGGTTGCAGGAACTGGGCAGGGTTGGGATCCTACCAGCATAACAACTGGTTCAGTGATAGAGTGCATGTGCATGCACACTATTTACACATTACTGGCTCCGGCAAGCATTTATCTTCTCCTGCTGATGAGCGGCACTTAGCTGTGCCACACAAAGCAACTGAGGAGGAAAAAGCAGGGAATTAAGGACAGCCTAGAGCCCAGGCGGGTGGGTGGGCCAAACAGAAGACCAGAAGATCATCACAGCAAACCGATTCAGTGTCAGCTGCTTTTCAAAGCTACCGGTTCTATAGAACCAGGATGGATTATTGGAATCCCACCCGTGGAACTGGGTACGTCTAATCTAATGAAAAGAAGGATTAAAGGTGACATGATAGCAGTGTTCCAATACGTGAGAAGCTGTAACAGAGAGGAAGGGGATCGACTTATTCTCCAAAGCAGCTGAGGTCAGGACAAGAAGTAATGGTTGGAAACTTATCAAGGAGAGATCCAATTTAAGAACAAAGGAGAAATTTCCTGACAGTGAGAACAATCAGTGGAATGGCTTGCTTCCAGAACTTGTTGGAGCTCCATAATTGGAAGTTTTTAAGAAAAGATTGGACAACCGTTTGCCAGAATGGAATAGGTTTTTCTGCTTGAGCTGGAGGTGGGGGGTTGGACTAGAAAACTTGAAGGTCCCTTCCAACTTTGTTATTCTGTATTCCGTCCAAGAATGTTGGTAGCTCAAGCATCATTCCAAGGTTGTAAAGTCACTCTTTGACATTTTAGTTCTGTGGATCTCTAGTGATATACTGAACAAGCATCCTCTGGTTGTCAAAAGGTCGCAAAAAGTGATTACATGACTCTGGGACACTGCAATAATCATAAATGTGAACCAGTTGCCAAGCATCTGAATTTTGATTGCATGACCATGAGGATGCTGCAATGGCTTTGCCCTCAGCTCTGAATATGCCTCACAGCAAGTCAGCTGCCCATGTCACCTTATCTCTGCTGCTGCTGAATCTGTATTTCTGCTTGTGTGCTGGCCGATGGCTTTGGAATGACTCAGCAGAGCTGAGGATGGATTCTGCAAAAACTGCAGGGCTGCTGGAAATGGCTCTTTTCATGTATTTATTTATTTATTTATTTCTAAGTTTTATATACCGCCCTTCTCCCGAAGGACTCAGGGCGGTGAACAGCCAACTAAAATACAAATAAACAAAGTATAAATTATTTAAAAATTGATGTATTGATGTGGTATATATTGTTAAAGGGGGTTGGGGCACATATAGGTGGTAATTAAGCCTTAGGTTAAAATAATAGTGGAGGTGGCACCAGGTGGTGATCAGTTAGTGAGGATTGGAATAGTGTAGGGATGTAGGCATGTCATAGGGTTAATAGCATTTAGGGATAATGGGTTAGACGTGGCCAGAATTAGAACTGCATATAGGTCTGGGTATGGTGGGGTGTGTCTGATGATAATGGTAATAAAAGGAAAGGGAGCAAACTCAAACCCAACTCTAACCTTGCCTGGCTTTTAGCTTTTCTTGTCAGAGAAGAGTATTTGTTGTTTGCTGAGCTAATGAACAAATCACCATTGCAACAAGGGAGCTGGAGTTTGTATTCATTTCAGGACAAATCTTCAATACTCAAGGACTGGCTGAGAGGTTTTAAGTATGAAAAACAGTCATAAAAGTCACTTTTTTTCAGTACCGTTGTAACTTTGAAAAAATCATTAATGAATGGTTGCAAGTCGAGAATTATCTGTAGTAGAGCATAAATTGAAAAAATGTACAAGATAAAAAGGTCAAGTGTGCTAGGAAAAGAGAAGTGTCATGCATTTAGGTGCAAACTTTTATCCATTTTATATTCTCATCTTGCAAATCATTTCATTCAGTATCATAGCAAGGATCTCTTAGTGATTGTGTAAATACAACCCAAATGGTTTTGAACATGTAAAACTAATTAAGAATTTTTAGTCTTACAAAGTAACAAAATTACTATTAATCTTTGCTAGTATATACTCACCTCTATATGATTACAGAAAAGCATTTGAATTAGTATTCACAGATGAATTTTTTAAAAATGGAAATTTTGGGATTTACAAAATTTGCAAATAATGCAATAGAAAAATAAAAACACATATAACCCCGAGAAGTCAAAATCAGAAGAAGATTTATTCTAGGACATTAGTTGTTTTCATTGCTTTTTAATACAGCTCTGATTCTATTACTAATAACTTAGAAGAAAATGCCTTTAAACAACACATTATAGCAATAGCACTTAGACTTATATACCACTTCATAGTGCTTTTACAGCCCTCTCTAAGTGGTTTACAGAGTCAACATATTGCCCCCAATAATCTGGGTCCTCATTTTATCCACCTTGGAAGGGTGGAATGCTGAGTCAACCTTGAGCCTGGTGAGATTCGATCTGCCAAATTACAGGCAGCAGAAGTAGCCTGCAGTACTGCATTCTAACCACTGTGCCACCAAGGCTATTACTTATCCAAGTAATACACAAATATTTCCATTTTGTTCAATGCAGATCATTTGAAACCATATACAAAATGTAACTATTATTTAAATACAGTTTAAATATTTAATTATGAGATTTAGAGTGAACAAGTTTTCTACACTGGTAATTAAACAATGAAAAATTCCATACTCAGATGGTATTAAACTATAAAATGGCACAGAAATCAAAGCATCAATGATAAAGAGAGGTTACAAATATTATGGTCTTTTAGAAGCTAATAATATCTTGTATGCCTAAATGTAAAAGAAAATATTTAAAATGAATTAGAAAAGCTTCAAATATGTAAAACAAGTTAGGAAAGTTTTAAGACCGAAGGTGAATGGCAGTAAAATAATCTAAGTCATTTAATACTTGGACCATCTCTGTAATATGCTATACAGCGGGTGAAAACTGGACCAGATGCCTTATATGATAAGATCCAAAAGCATAAAACAATTCATCATGCATTACATCCAAAAAGTGACATAGATAATTTATATTTACCAAGGAAAATTGGTGGTCATGGTTTGTTTCCAATATAGCAGGCAGTGGAGGATGAAATCAGAGGCTTCAATAACTGCATAAAAGAAAGCATAGAGAATATATTAATAAATGTCTGCAAGAAAAACATTTTGGAAGTGACAGAATTAAAGGAGGCACACAAAACTGAACAGCTACAACAGTAAATGGAAATTTTGGAAGATAAATCTCTGCATAGTCCAAAATGTAAGGTAAGGTGAATAGTAATAAAACTTGACAATGGCTTCAGATTGGATTCATCAAGAAGGAAATATATTAAGGCTTAATATTGTACTAGCAACAATGTCATTGAATAAGAATTCAAAAAACTGAAAACAATAGCAATTGTAGGCTATGCAAAGAAAAAGATTATTAATTACTAATAAGCATCTGTAGCAAAATTGCTCAGACCAGATAAAACAAGAAATAGTTTGTGGCAAAAATAGTTCATTGGAATAGTGTTTTACAATGTCAGCAACTTTAAGATGTATGGACTTCCATTCCCAGAATTCCATGCTCAACTCACATTCCATGGGATCCAGCATGGACGTCTAGGAATTGACATCCACACATCTTAGACTTAAAGTAAGGGAGCCAGCCTGGAATTCTGGGAATTGAAGTTCACATGTTTATGATTCCCAGTCATTCAGAGTCATGGTTGTCCCAAAGATGCTTTTTCAAAAAGCAACTTGATTTTCTTTGTTTTTCCTTGAAGATGTTTAGCTTCTCACCCAAGAAGAACATCCAGAATTGAAGAAGCTTTTTTGATGAGACGCAAAACATTTTCAAGGAAAAACCAAGAAGTCCAGTTGCCTTTTGGAAAAGCATCTTTGGAAAGTCCACACGTCTTAAACTGTGGGAGCCATCATGGAATCCTGGGAATTGAAGTCCACAAATCTTTTTTTTTTTAATAAAAGTTTTATTTAAGTTTACACAAAACATACAAATACAAATAGAATATCTTTTTTTTTTGAGAACAGCGTGTCCCTGGCTTATCACTTCTCCCTACAGACATAAACTCAATACATATTTATCTTATACATTCTAATCCATATCTTATAACTATTTTTTCAATTTTTTCAATAGCTTTTCCCTTTCTCTTCCTATAGACTTATTTTAAATTATCTCATTCTTTTCTTGATTCAATTACATATTTTTTTCTAATTTTTAAAATCTTTCTAATCTGTTTTTATACTTTCATCTGTCCTGTTTAGAATTTCATATTATCTTTTCTCATAAAACAAATTTTCCCCTGTAATTACTAGACTGGAGTATAACACCTTTGTATCTTTTTTCAAATCTTGTTTAAAAATTTAAGTTACACCTTTACAATTATAACATTCATTTTCTAACCTCTATTTTATAACGCAAACCAATTTTCAATTGAATTCTATTTGGTACATTCCCTTAAAAATACACACTAAATTCTTAAAAGAAAAAAAGTATATATGTATATATATATATGTGTATATACGTATAACAATAGTAAATGGAATAATTATTCTATTCAAGTACAGCTCTGCCATTAATATTAATATCAATCTTTTACATTTTTATTTCTTTTAACAAACATTACCTAGTAATACCAGTTGTCTGTCACTTTAATCATCTATATTTCATATTTTACTTATTACTGTCTTTAAATAAAAAAACAAACAATAGTTATTAACAGTAGTCAATAAAGTTATTATTCTTATTCAAGTTCATCTTGTCAACTGATAAAAATCTTCCATGTTTCTTTTCAGTTTTTTAAAAAACTTTCTTTTTAAATCATTGAGAGCCTTATTCTCTTTACAAACAAATATCCCACTACACATCAATAGAAAATTTTTCTATCGCTTTAGTCATCAAACATATTTTCTAACCCTTTTCTATTTTTAATATACCAATGCTATCCCATGCACCCTTGCAGAGTCCTCTCCTTAAGTTAAATTTTAACCATTATCTCTGTGTCTTTTAAATAGATTTATACTTTTAATTCTTGTACGCTTTTCCTGTACCTCTATATCTTGTTTCTGTCCTTTGTAGCTTCTTTTCCTTTCCCTCTTTCCTCTCTTCTTCTCCCTCCCCTTTTTATTCCCTTTTCTATTTGATTCTCCCTTCTGTGATCCTCCCTTCTGCTTCTTCTTGATATTATTACTTTTCAAATTACTCTTTTTTTTGGTTGTTGCTTCAATGTTTAAGTTTTTAACTCCCTTTTCCCCCTTTCCCTTTTTTACCCCGCTTAAAATTGCTTAGTTATTAAAGATGGCTTCTTCGTTGTCCTGCCCTTCTTGTTCTACCAGCGTTTCTTGTTTTTCATAGTTCAAGATCTCCATTTCTAAAAATTGAAATATGAAGCCAAAAGATCCTCTTCCCTCTTGTGCTTCTTCTTTTTGTTTTTTAAGTCTCATTTTTAACTCTTCAAGGAGTGATGCCATTTTAAAAAATTTTAAACAACCCCAAATTTATTTTATTTTGTTTCATTAGGATCCACCATCCAATGTTCCAGGAATCATCCAATAATCCAAAACCGTTTCTTGCTTCTTTTCTCACTTTCTCTTTCCAGGGACTTTGTTATCTTGTAACAAGGTTTCAGCTAAAATGTACCTTTTGCAAGCCTTGTTAAAATTCCACTATCGTTTTTTTTTTTTAAAGTTCCAGGTGGTCTTCTCAATTTTCCAGATTCCACCTCCTTTTTTCCTTTTTCCCCTCCTCTGCTTTCTTTCTTTTTTTAAAAGAAAGTTTTTAAGTTATCCAAGAATCTTTATCTCTTTGACACTTTATTTTCAGCTAGAAATAACCTATTTATGTCAAAGTGGATTAGTGTCAATTTCTTATTCAAATCTCTTCTTCTTAATATTTCAAGTCAATTAAAACTGTCAATGTGAGAATAAAAAAAGTCAATTCCATTTCCTTTCCCTTTCCCTTTCACTGCTTAAAATCTTTTTTATGAATAGTATTAGTCTTTAAAATTCAGGTTCCAGGTACCTTAAATAGATGTTCTCCATTCAACCCGGTCAGTCAAACTTTCTCCTTTAAACTTCCTCCTCCATAATCTTGTCCAGTTGGGTTCTCCTTTGAGGTGGCCATTTCTGACCATTACTGCAACCGCGTTTGGGAAAGGGAGTAATGGCCAGGCGAGGAGAAGAGGTGCGCCTCTCCTCAACCCCACTGACAGCTCCCCCTTCTTCATTACCTCTATGGGATGGCTTCAGCCCCGAATCTGGGCGGCTCGGGGCGCTCCAGCAGTGAGAAGGGATCAAAACCACTCACAATCGTGATTTCGGTCCGTCGGCGAAGAAGCCCAAACCGGAAGTTGAAGTCCACACATCTTAAAGGAGCTGAGATCAAGAAACACTACATTGGAATTAAAGTAAAAAACTATGGATCTGATGCCCCAAATTATTACCATAATGTTCAAAATATGCTTCCAGAATAATGCAAAAATTTATGGGACTTTCAAATTCAGACTGGCTTCTACAAGAGCAACTGAAGGATATCATAGTCATTGAAGAATATGTGATTTTATTTATAGCTATGGCCAATACCAAATGATGGTAGAGTAGCTCAAAAGGAACAAGATATTATTGTAAAATACTGGACATAACAACTGAAATATTGAGGTTGTGGAATAAAACAGCAAAAGTTTTTGTTGAAGTTATTGGAGCATTAGGAGCTATAACAGTAAAACTGTCAAAACAAAAAATTAGAATGATTTGACCTCATATGCAGCTTCCAAAAAAACTGTTTTCTTGGAACAACCAACATATTGTCATGTCATTTGAACAGTTTTTTAGGCTTTTGAAATCCTGTAATTGTTTTGGATAAATTTCCACTTATTTAGAAACTGTCCAGGAAATGAATGAAGAAGCTCATCTAATCACTTATCCATATTATTTCTGGAATAGAAGCTTTACTATTGCATAACATGTAGTCTTTCAAAACTTCTAATAAAATATACATCTTGTCAATAATTTCTCATCGTACACAATCAAGAATTATAAACAAATGATTAAAATTACATTATATCTCAGATAAATAAAATAACAATTCCCCAAACTACTGTTCTGACTTAACTAAGACATTCCAAAGGCTTTATAAATGCTCCAGTTTTGCTTTATTTCCAGGCTGGAACATTTTATTGCTGATAACTATAATAGCATTGGCAATAATATTTAGGCTTTTATATATATATATCAGCCTATACTGCTTTACAGCATTCTCTAAGTGATTTACAATATAGAAGCATTATTTGTGTATTACCTCCAACAATCTGGGTCCTCATTTTATCAGACTCGGAGGGATGGAAGCCTGAGTCCAGGGGTGGGATGCTACCAGTTCTGCCCGGTTCTATAGAACCGGTAGCTCTGAAGAGCAGCAATCATTGAGCTGGTTCTGTGATTGCTGCTCTTTTGGCCCACATGCCTGCCTGGGCTCTTACCTGTTCTTTATTTTCTGCATTTTCAACCTCAGCTGCTTTGCGCGGCACAGCTGAGATTGAAAAAGCAGGGAAAAAGAGGCTTTTCAAATGCTGCGCACCCACACACAGTGCTTTTCAGCTGTCCGGGTGGCACAGCTTAAGGTTTTTTACACGCATGTGCAGCAAAACGTAGTCACCAAACTGGTAGTAATACCAGTTGAATCTCACCCCTGCCTGAGTCAACCTTGAACCAGTCAAGATTGAACTCATGGCAGTGGGAACAGTTAGCCCTGCACAGCAACTGCCCGTCAACTCTTGTCATTATCGTTATAATAACAATAATTCCACAAAATACTTTCCTTTCTGAACTTTGTCCATGGATATATGTACTTAAAGGAATACCAGTAAATCACTCTTAGAAACTTAGGGAAGACATGATATTTTGCTTTAAATGGCCTTACTTATTAGAGTGCTATGAGACTAAATATTCTATAGTGCCTGATATGCACTACATATCTAACTGAGAAGAAGGTACATAGATATAAACTATATATAAATATAGATATAGGCTTGTAAGCTGATTTCAATGAATAGGTTTACCGTTACAGTATTATTCCAACAAATACAAGTAATTGATGTAGACCAGTGGTTCTCAACCTCAGCAAAAAGAAGATAATTTCAGAATTCTTCAGCCAGTATAGAAGTCCAAACATAATGATTCATACATCAATTATTTGTATTTGTTTGCTTAATACATAATGATAAATCTGCCCACTGAAGTTCATACATAGAAGTCCATACATATGCAATATTGTCTGGGATGCTACGCATCCTTTTCATGACCTATTTCCTTGTTACCTTCTGGGTAGAGGCTTCATGGTATCTGAAGAAGAACATCCAGATTCAATCACAGGTTTGTTCTATACCATATCAACCTTGTGAACTCTCAAGCTTCCTCTTTCTGCTATGTATTCAAGATGGACAAGATTTAAATGTTTTTATATGTTAGGGTGTAAGTATATACATATATATGTACATAGCATATCTATATGTGCGTTATGGATATGTACACTTTTGAGAGCAGGCAACAGAATTTCATTTTTAATGTGTGCCTGTGTGCCCACAGTAAAAAATGACAATAAAGGTTTTCTTCTCTTCTCTTCTCTTCTCTTCTCTTCTCTTCTCTTCTCTTCTCTTCTCTTCTCTTCTCTTCTCTTCTCTTCTCTTCTCTTCTCTTCTCTTCTCTTCTCCTCCCCTTCCTTCCCCAGTCCATCTCATCTCATCTTATCAAGTTGTTGAGGTTGAGAAATGCTGATCTTCACTGTGAATTGTATTGTGTTGGGGGGTGCACAAAGGGAGGCTCACCCAATCTCATTGTACACATGTTGTACTCTGATAATAAAGGTTTGAATTTGATCTAGACTATAAATTGCCAAACCACTGTCATAAGGATGGAAGCACCCCCAAATTCCATCTTTAGAATTCATGGAGAGATCATATCCTTAAAAGAAGGTCACATCATTTCTGGGAATTAAAAATAATGAAAAAAGAAGTGCAATCATATTTGTGGAACCCCCAAGAAGCTAGAAAATCCAGGTTACCCCCCCCCCCCACACACACACACACATTTGTGTGATGCAATGGCAATACTCTGCCACAATTTAGCTAAACTGCAGACTTGGCCAAAAGGAAGAAAGGAAAAAGTGTGTCTCTGCCTATAAGAACAGAAGTCATGCTTACTGTTGATTCTGTACAAGATAGGTCGGGTTTCTTACAATTCACTTCCACTTCGTTTACCATGAAGTATTTATCAATGTTTGTTTGTGTAGTAAAAAGTATTATGTATTTCCACAACTATGTCTAATATTAAATACTTTTCTTTGATTTCTTATTTTATTTGACTTAAACAAAAATTATGCATTGCCTTTCCAGTCTCTAGCTGAGACAGCAAATAATCAGAGAACTGAAAAACACAGTTACAAAAGAGATGTAAATACAGCTAAGAGAAACATACAATAATGAACTGGCAGCTGTGGAAATGTATTTATTTATTTAGCAAATGGAGATGGCAACCCATCTCATATAAGGTGACACTGGATGGGCATACAATAACAGGATGCCATGTGTGTCAAAAGTTACATGTCTGAGAAAAGGCTTAAAGGGTTCCTGTGCTGTCCCTTTTTTCCCTCAGTCTCTCCCTCAAAACCAAAATCATGCTCTGTGTCTTAGCAAATCTTATTTAAGTGAAAGGAAGGCTACAAAGCAATTTTGCAACCTTTGATAGAGTTTTACAAAGGACACATATAAGAAAAAGTGATTCAGAATAATTGAAAGACCCAAGCAATCTATATACTACTTATTGTCATATCCTTTAATTGGGTACAATGCATCATAGAGCAATAATTTTTGAAACAATGTATCTCCAATAACTTACAGAACAAGTCCCAAAACTGGAACCCATGGCTTCCAGGAGCCCAAAATTTGAGAAAGTTGTAACTGCTTTAATGCTATTAATTGCTGTTGCATTGATGACCTGCTGCTGCAGTCATGTGGTTTTCATTTTCAATATTTCATAACAGTTTCCTAGGCAGTCTCACAAATCTTTGCCCTCTCCTTCACCCAGTGGCAGCAACTTATTAGAAAGAGAAGAGAGGGAGAGAGGGAGGGAGGAAGGAAGGAAAGAGTTCTGATTCTCCTTGCGAAATTCCCACAAGGAAACTCAACGGGGAAGCCAGCAGGAAATTAGAAGTTGTTCCTGCTCCCACTGATTTTTTGCCCACCCTTGGTTGTTCTTTCTCTGTTTAGATTAAAAAAAAAGCTATCTCTGTAACAACATCACATTAAGGGACAAGTTTTCTAGTTGGCTCTATGTTAAATATGCCATATTAATAAATAATACTCATAATTTAAAGTTATTCCTATTGAAACAGTGCATATATAATAAAAATAATTACATCTTCATACTTCTATGCGTACCTCTTATTGGGTATAACATTGAGTGAAGTGTTTAGGCAGTGGTGAATATTTAATGTTTGAGAATTTGCTATCCAGTTTCTTTTAAAGCAGGTCAGAAAACATTGGAGAAATGTCTGAGCCTTTGATCATAAATTCCCTATATTTGTTTTACTTGTGAAAGAAATACCTAAAGGAACAGCATATCATAGATTTATTTCAAAATGAAATATTTCCAACTGAGAAGTGTATATTTTTATCTATTTACACATATATTACTTATGGATATTTCTCCTGGTTTTTTTTTTTTGCTTATATTTTGTTCAGGGTCATATTATTGCAGCTGCTATAACTGGTAATTCTAACATTAAACTAGAATGCTTAGTTTTGTAAATAATTTTGCTTCATGATTTTAAGGGAAGCTTTTCTCTGGGTGTAGCTGAACAATCTCCCAAAATCTGTATTTTGCTTTTCAGCAACGTTATTTAAGAAAGACAAAAAAAAAAAATAGTTCACAATTTAATCTCCCACTAACACACACAAAATCTTCTATACAAGATCGATAAACTTAGGTGATAAATTTTGTACCAAGTGACCTAGTCGAATGGAATAAAGTAAATTATTTCTCCTTAAAAGCCAATACATTTGGGAATTAAGACATGTCAAGTGTCTGTGGAAATAAATATGTGAGTCAGGTACAGAGTAGAGGTTATTGTATAAAATGGGTCGAATAATATAAATTAAGCAATGCTATAGGAACAAAATAGAAGATCACAACAGTAAAAACAAAAGTCTGTTTAAGGAATCTTGCTCCTCAATATGCATGTTAGAAATAAGTTGAGACTGATGGACACAAGATTATAGAGCTGATGGGAAAAATATGCCCATTTTTTCTTAAACATAAGTCATTTTTCTGCCAGTGCTTTACAAATTCTGAATAGCCTTATCCAGCTATTGATGAAGAGATCTAATGGGTGAGTCTAGAAAATGCCAGTAGTTGCTAATGAGTATGAATTCATTTCTGCAATTGGAATTTTGCTGATCTACAGAGTCAATAAACTGGAGAGATATGTAGCTTAAGCACTGATTGTTTTATCAAGTATTAAGGGTCATTTTTATGCCAATCCCAGTTATTTTTTTAGCCTGGAACTGTGCATACATTTGGTTTCCAGTTCACCATTCCTATTTGGGGTTGCTTAGCTGTTATTGTTGTTTCTTAGTCATTCAATACTGAATCTTCATGGAATGATGAACAATTGTTTAATTGATGTTAGAGTTTGCAGCATAAATTCACGTCCAGAAAACACACAGACTGATTCAGCAGGATTATTAACTTTTTTATAAACATATTAATATGAGTAAAGTTTACAATACCATTTGTAGATTCTTTCAACGTAACATAAGCAAAAACACAAGCAGCAGCTCAGAGGGCTCAGAACAGAACTCTAGTTGCATTTTGCAAGCAAGCAAGTCTGTTTCACTTTCAATTCTCAGCAAAGCACACAGAGCCAAACCATACCCAGACTGTCAGCTCTCATTGGCTGGTCTGTTGCCATGCTTTATTTTGTTAACCATGTCTCTGCCAGTTAATGAATATACTCTGTCAATTGATTAAACTTATATGCCATTCAATTCCAAGTTAGTTTGTCAGGGCTGACTGTCAATAACTTATCTGGGTTTTCACAAGCCCCTGTTCAAGATGTGAGTGTCTAACCAGCTTGTCTTCTGCTGACCTCTTTTTCTGTTACCTTATATTTGTCCAGATATCTGGTTCTTCTTCAAAAGTTCTTGCTTCTGAAGTATGTGTCCAATTCACTTGGCCTGTAGTGTTATTATTAGTGTTTCCAGTGACTTGTCTGCTTTTACTTCATTTAGCACTGGGTGGTTTATTTTTCTTGCTGACTAAGGCATTCTCAACAATTTTCTCTAGATTAGCCCCTCAAATGGCTCATCTCTGTGCCAAACCATCCTCAGAGATGAATGTTCAGCTCCAGATAATCTGCACCATCCCATCAACGAGCTATGGAAAACCTCAATTCTCTCCTTTTTTCTTTCTCCATTTTTATCTCATTCATGAAGATCCATTTTTCACTTTTGCAAAAAATATGTTAATGATAACATAGATACTTAAAACAGAAGTCATTTTAAGGGCAGAGTGAACTCATTATCGCAAGTTTGCATTAAGGGTATTGATAAAATTTTCAATTATGCATGACATTTTAGCTTAATTTTTGACTTCATTGTATAACTCGCTAAAGTCTTCTGTCATTCAGTTAAGGAGGCTTTGATCAAGCACAGAGTATCAAGGTAGCTGGCTTTTAATGTCTGTAACAAGACTTTGGCTCCACTGATAAAAAAATAAAATAAAATCCCTAGTCATTTAATCAGCGTCTGTGCAGTGATAATAGAAAATGGAGATTTTCTATCAGCTGTGAAGGCAGTTGAAGTCTCACCCAATTGACAGGCTAATCAACCTTTTAAAAATGCAGGAATGCACAAAGAATCACCTACTACATACTGATAGTAAAGGCCTTGAGTAGCTGAAACTCACCATCCTTTACGCAAATATACCGACACCCGTAGAATGATCACACATGGAAAGAAGCAATTTTGTACCGCAGCTACATCAAGACACAAATATTAAATTGGACTGTGGATTTAATCACAAAATAAACAAATGAAGAACAATCCTACTGAGCTCCATAGATCACAGAGTCACAAGTAATTTGCACTCCACAAGAAACAGGCAGCTACTTTTCGATGCAAGTGTGTCATTTATAAGGATGGAATATATTTTATTTTGGCTACTTCATTGTAATGTTCCGTAGCAGTAAGTCCACAGTCAAACAGGAAATCAAGGGGATTTTGCTCTAATGTTTATATATTTAATGAGGATCTGATCTCTTAATAACAATAACAATAGCACTTAGAGTTACATACCACTTCATAGTGTTTTACAAAATTCTCTAAATGGTTTACAGAGTCAACCTATTGCCCTCCAACAATCTGGACCCCCATTTTACTGACCTTGGAAGGATGAAAGGCTGAGTAAGCCTGGAGCCAGTGAGAATCAAACTGCCAAACTGTTAGCAGTTGGCAATCAGCAGAATTAGACTGTAATACTGCATTCTAACCACTGCGCCAACATGGCTTAAAGAATATACTCTTCGATATCTATTTATTTTATACTGCACTTTGTCATTTATGAACTCATGGCAGCTTGTATTCACTCACTCTTCTATCCCATCCCCCACACACCCATCTTCAACCCTAATATAAATTGGATTGAGAAAGAGACTGACTCAAACATTATAACATTTGGGACATAAAATGGAGTGACTTCTTAAGATTAGCCAGACAAAACTCAGCATGCAAGGCAATTTCTTCTCTTAAAGTTGACTTCTTATTGATCAAATATTCTTTTTCAGGGTTTTTCATCGGCCGAGGGCCCAGGGGAGGGGAGGGGGGGTTGCGGTGGTTATTAAGGAGGATCTGTGTCCGAGGGAAGCCACTGTGTCTCAGACGACCGGGTGTGAGCTCCTTTTTGTGAAGTTCGGTTCCAAGGTTCAGGTGGGCTTGCTGGTCGCATACCTGGCTCCCTGCTATGCGGCAGCGGCCCTGCTTGAGCTCCTTGAGGTTATAGCTGGCGTGGCGGTTGAGACCCCCAGGCTTATGGTCATGGGGGATTTCAACCTGCCATCTGCTGGCGGTACCTCGGGGATTGCCCAAGAGTTCATGGCTTCCATGACGGCCATGGGCCTGACCCAGTTAATTCGGGATCCTACTCACGTGGGAGGTCACACCTTGGATTTGGTTTTCGTCTCTGATCAGTGGCAGAGTGATCTGGGTATAGGGGATATAGTTGTAGAACCCCTGTCATGGTCGGATCACTCGCTCCTGAAGCTCGACTTCCGTTCCGCACCCCCTGACCGCAGGGAGGCGGGGCCATTAAAATGGTACCGCCCCAGGCGCCTGATGGACCCTGATAGGTTCCTGATGGAGCTTGGGCCATTTCCCGAAGCTCTCACACACGACTCGGTTGAGGGCTTGGTTGCCGCCTGGGATAGGGTGGCTGCTGGGGCCCTTGACCGGGTCGTGCCCTTGCGGCCTCTGACCCGGTGCCGATCCCAAATGGCTCCTTGGTTTTCTGAGGAGCTAAGGGAGATGAAGCGCCGGAAAAGACGCCTAGAGAGCAGTTGGAGGGCTAGCCGTTCTGAGTCTGACCGAACACTTCTATGATCTTATATTAAGACGTATTTAGTGGCGATGAAGGTGGCGAGGAGGACTTACCTCTCCACCCTTATTGCGTCCGCGGAAAACCGCCCAGCCGCCCTGTTTAGGGTGACCCGCTCCCTTCTAGAGAGGGAAGCGCGGGAGGATCCCTTACAGGGACGGGCTGAGGAGTTTTCTAGTTTTCTGCAGGATAAAATCGCTCAGATTCGGGACGAGCTGGACTCCAACTGGGCATCTCCGGGCGGGGGGGCGGGGGTGGATATCGGTGAGGCCAGTTGGGTTGAGTTCGACCCTGTTACTATAGAAGACGTGGACAGGGTGTTGGGGGGACTGAATGCCACCACCTGTTTGCTGGACCCGTGCCCCTCCTGGCTGGTTTTGGCCACTCGGGAGGTGACACGAGGCTGGTTCCAGGGTATTATAAACGCTTCCTTGAGAGAGGGGCTTCTACCTACCGCCTTGAAGGAGGCGGTGGTGCGGCCCCTTCTCAAGAAACCGTCCCTGGACCCAGCATTGTTATTAAATTACCGTCCCGTCTCCAACCTTCACTTTGTTGCGAAGGTTGTAGAGAGTGTGGTGGCCCGTCAGTTTCCCCGATTCCTGGATGAAGCGAGTTATCTTGACCCCCTCCAATCGGGCTTCAGGCCCGGGCATAGCACGGAGACGGCGTTGGTCGCGTTGGTTGATGATCTCTGGAGGGCTCGGGACAGAGGTTGTTCCTCTGTCCTGGTCCTGTTAGATCTCTCGGCGGCTTTTGATACTGTCGACCACAGTATCTTATTGCAGCGGTTGGAGGGGTTGGGGGTTGGAGGCACCGTATTGCGGTGGTTCTCCTCCTTCCTCTCCGACCGCTCGCAATTTGTGTTGACGGGGGGGCAGAGATCGTCCCCAAGGCCCCTGCTTTGTGGGGTGCCTCAGGGGTCGGTGCTCTCGCCCCTGCTGTTTAACATTTATGTAAAGCCGCTGGGTGAGATCATCCGTGGCTTTGGGGTGGAGTTCCATCAGTACGCTGATGATACTCAGCTGTACATCTCCACCCCGGGCCACCCCAACGAAGCCGTCGAAGTGATGACCCGGTTCCTGGAGGCCGTGCGGGGTTGGATGGGTCGTAACAGGCTTTGTCTCAACCCGGCCAAAACCGAGTGGCTGTGGTTTCCTGCGCCCAGATACAGCCAGCTTATTCCTTCGCTGGCCGTGGGGGGAGAGGTTTTGACCCCCGTGGAAAGGGCACGCAACTTGGGTGTCCTCCTGGATGTACGGCTGTCTTTGGAAGAACATATTGCAGCCGTCGCCAGGGGGGCTTTTTATCAGATTCGTCTGATTTACCAGTTGCGGCCCTTTCTGGATCTGGGCGCACTTTGCACAGTCACCTCCGCCCTCGTTATCTCCCGCTTGGATTATTGCAATGCTCTCTACATGGGGCTCCCCTTGAAGAGTCTCCGGAGGTTGCAGTTAGTTCAGAATGCAGCCGCGCGGGTGATCGTGGGCGCCCCTCGAGGCGCACACGTAACACCACTTCTCCGCAGGCTGCACTGGCTTCCTGTGGCCTACCGGATTTGATTCAAGGTGGTACTGATGGTATTTAAAGTGCTCCATGGCTCGGGACCTGGGTACTTACGGGACCGCCTGCTGCCATCAACAACCTCCCGCCGCCCAGTACGCTCCCACAGGGTGGCCCTACTTGGGGTGCCGCCGCGTGACTGTTGTCGGCTGGTGGCCCCGAGAGTTCGGGCTTTCTCTGTGGGAGCTCCCTCCCTATGGAATGATCTCCCCCCGGAGATACGGGCTATGACGGATATTCTGACCTTCCGGCGCGCAGTAAAAACCCTGCTTTTCGAACAGGCCGACCTGGCCCAGTAACTATGTTTTTTTGGTTTTAATTAATTAAATTGGGGTTTTATTAGTTTTAATTTTTAACTTAAATTTTAATAGACAGCCGATTTGATTATTTAATTTATTTTTAATCGTATTTATTGTGTATTTATTGTATGCTTTTAGTGGGCTGTACACCGCCCCGAGTCCCTTCTTGGGAGAGGGAGCGGTATAAAAGTGCGATTAATAAATAAATAAATAAATAAATCAGTTGTAGCCCAAATAATACAATCATGATAACCCAGATGGCATTTGGGTGGGAAAATGGTTAAGGCAGCATCTTCAAATTTGAAAATGACATCTTTCAATTTCTTCAAATATTCCTTCCAGATGATGCTATGAATCACAAGATTATCCCAAAAAAATTTATAGGTCATTCCTCTGCCTGAAATAATGATGTTCATTAGTCTCTAGAAATTTGGAGATATGCCATGAGAACAAAAAGCATTTTTTAATACATTGGAACCATTTTTAAGGCTAGGCAAATACTATCTTTACCTTAAACTTTATCTCAGAAGTATTTGGAGCTGGATCTTGGATAAAGGCAAGATAGTGAAATATTTAGCTCCAATTAACTAATCTAATAAATCCTTAGTTCTGGATATTATGGAGTTATCAAAAGTGGTTATTTGGCTGAGATTCAGTTAGTTCATTTTATATGGCTGCGTTTCTCATCATCATGACTCTGAATAAATAATAACAATTAAAAACCCAACACAACCAAAACATAACAATAAATTCATAATAGGCAGCCGAGGTAAACCACAAACAGCCATCAGCATCATTCTACCCCATTCAGTTTTCTCTCTTCTCTGCCTAGGTGAAGTGCCCAACCTTGGCAACTTTAAGACTTCTGAACTTCAACACCCAGAATTTCCCATGCTGGCTGGGAAATTCTAGGAGTTGAAGTCCACAAGTCTTAAAGTTGCCAAAAAGCTTTTGACTCTCTCAACAGTCCCTCTGATAGAGCTGGAGTTACAGTTTGAGGAATGCCTTTGGGTTTAGTATCAGGGGCTTCTCTCGTGTCCAAGAATTAAGGAAGAGTTTTCTTAGTCATTGACTTAGCATGGGAGGCTTTGAGTCCTGCAACTCTTCCCTTTATCTTTGTTAAATCTGCTTTTGTTGTCATCAGCCCATCTACTACTTTATCTGCAAAGGACCATATGTCTGGTTTCACCGCAAACTCTTGCAAAATCTTCTGAATTTTGACAAGTTCCTTTTTCTTTCTATTCTGGCTATGGGTTTTCATACCTCTCCCACCACATTCTTAAGAATAATAGACAAAGGACAGCACACAAGGATCTTCTTGTAAACCAGTCATATTTTTTACTTTATTGTTAGCATAATCAAAGAACACATTGTCTACACTATTAGTCTACTAAATTAACTCTTTCATCCAGATAACTGTGCAAGCAGCATTCAACCAATACATGTAAACAGAGCTTCATTTATTTATTTATTGTACTTATATACCGCCCTATTTCCCTGACAGGACTCAGGGCGGTGCACAACCAAATTAAAATACAGAGGATAATACAAAATTAAGAACAGTTAAAAAACTATATATATATATATTCATGTGCCTCCTGCTTTCAGAAAATTGTAAAGTGCAGTGAATGGCCTAATACTCCACCATTCTGAGATTAACTATTTCTCTGCCCACAACTGCTGCCATAATAATGCGCCTACCCTAAAAGGTAATTGCTACTAAATTCCCCAAAAAATTAATGAAATGTTTTATTAAAATGTAAGTGGCAAACACTCATGGTTAGCCCCACCTCGATCTTTTCATTTGTCTCCAGTCCTTCTCCTCTGTACACCTATGTTGGGTAGACAAATCCCTTGTTGTGTCATGTTGTTCTTCAGTGTGTTGAAACACACAGGAAACTGCATCTCTTTAGCAGTTTATTACCTCTGGAGCCCATCCTTGCTTGTGAGCATTTTCTGTTCTGTGACTCCAACTGCTTCCTGTCATTTTCTTAGCCCATTTAAATTTTTCTTCCCTTCTTGCTCTGTGAGAATGTGTGTGTGTGTGGCAGCTTATCTGGTTGTTCTCTCTGGTTATCAGACAAATACAATCAGTATATCTGGGAGATCACATGACAGGGTGGCCGAAACTATTCACCATTTTTATTCAATCATACTGAACAGAGCAATGTAGAACAAGCAGTCTGACAAATCAAAGTAAATGGCCAGGGAAGATGCTACCTTCATCATCTGCTATTAGGAGCAACTTTCTTGCTACACCTCATCTTTCTCCAATCTGATGTCCCCAAGGTCTACTGACTTTGGCCATGCTAGTTGGAAATTCAATAAGGTTTTCAAGGCATTAGGCAATGCAATACCACTTCTCAATGGTCTGGTTAGTTAGTTCTGTTATTTATTTTTACTTTCTCCACAGTGAAAGTCCATTTGATTAAGATTATGGTGGATTGAGTAAATCTATTTTAAGAGTTAGGAAAGATCCATGTCATGGGCCCTCAGAGCCTTTCAATCCAGATTTCCTGATTCAGTTCATATCAGACTCCCCTCAGGACCTGCTCTACTAATCTGTTCCATCTCAGTGGAGAAAGGAAGGAAGGAAGGAAGGAAGGAAGGAAGGAAGGAAGGAAGGAAGGAAGGAAGGAAGGAAGGAAGGAAGGAAGGAAGGAAGGAAGGAAGGAAGGAAGGAAGGAAGGAAGGGAGAGAGACACTTGAACAAGATGTGGTTGTTGTAACTTTATAACAAATGAAAAGTAGACAATAATTATTAATTCATCTGTCTAACTTTGCTTCAGACTTTTGCTTTGCTAATGTCCAGAGTTTTTTTTAACACCCAGCAGATTGAAAATGAATTAAAATGGACTGTAATTTCTTTTTTTTCCCTGTGTACGTGGATTAAAGGACTACTTAAATGAACCAGGGCAGTGGACAAAGCTACTAAGGAGCTGTTGTTGTTGTATGACACCAAAACCAATGTCCCTGTCAATGACAATCATGATGTAAGTAACAGAATGACAAGGGTTCTATTAGAGGGTTTTTACAATGATTGCAGGATGGCAGAGTGGCACAGAGCTTCTCCTTTAAAATGGTCATATTTTTCAGACTGTGGAAGAAGACACTCTGGAGTTTGAGACTTGCATGCAATTTACCCTAGATCATACCCCAAATCATGATTCAAACTTTGCACCACACTGGACTTGGATAAAGTCTGCATGATTAGAACAATTCTATAGATATCCTTTCTCTACAGTTATGCGTGCAGTGCATTTAAACCATGTATCCCCCTGTCCCTCCCTTCTCTAATAACATAATGACGTGTTTTGTGTAAAATGTGGGCATTTCAATGAGGGAATATAATGATGAGCTTTGAACTGAATCGTCAGAGACCCTCTTTATATTATTGTACAGAAGTTCTGAGCACACAAAAAAACTCAAATAACATGCAGTAGGGCTGTGACTTTGATTTAAATTCATCTTATTCTGAAGGTGAAAGGAGCAATTTATTAAGCTTATATGACAAAGCTGTTAGGGAATTCAGGTTAGAAAATGACACATCTTCAGACTGAGTTGATTATGCTGGACACCTTACTTGATGAATAAATTGGAGTTCAGGATTATCAATTTGTTCTGACATTGCTCCTAAATGCTCTAGAACATACCTTTATCATGTTTGATCCAGTTAGGAGATAAATCATTTCTGGACCAATTTGGCCAGGCAAAATGGAACAAGTGTTAAAAAATGAGAAATGAGACAAGTATGGTTTTATTGGAATGTATCAAGCAATAGAGCCGGGGCATTTATTAAGGCAAACGTTGTCTTTCCCTCACAGTCCTCTGAGGCAGTTTGACAGTTCTTCCACCCAGGGATGCCAAGCTGAAAGGCCAATGCTGAAGTCTGCACAAGTGTCTGCAGCTGGCCTCAGCAATGTCCTTTTGCACTGCAGTAGTGATGCGGTTTGCCTGATTGAGGCACAGAAGCAATGCTCTTCATCTCACTGAGCACTTTGCACACCTTCCAACTGCCTCTTGCAACAAATGGGACATGCCAAAGCAGGCACTCTATCAACCTGAAGCAAAGCTGTGTTGCAACCTTGCGTCGCTGTTCAGAAGCAGAGGATTGTGTGGCTTTGGAGGAAGTGACTTCAAAGGGCTGCTGTGCTCAAAGCATTGTCAAATCAAAGCATGCCTTCCAAATGTTGTCCCTAAGAGAATACTATAGAAGATTTGCTTTTAAAATAAAATAAAATAAAGTTAAGTACCCAGAGGTCTCCTTTTTTCAAAGGAAGAATCTTTTTGAGAATGCTGTTAGAGCAAGCATTGCTAAAATGACAAGAGATCCAGTTTTGGGGTATTTCAGTTGTGTTACCAGCAACACATATTTCTATGCTATCCTCAAAAGGGTGGAGAGAGGGAATAAAGTAAAAATATTCTAATGGTTCTGGGCAGACCATTGCTATTATTTTATGCTACTGGTGGGGGAACACAATATTTTTCAATCCAAGGGTCACCTCTCTTGCTACTTTAGGATTAGTCACACAACCTTTTACTCATCCTTCTCTGTGCCCCTGAAAAGTGTTGTAAGAGGATAGACAATCTGCAATGTCAACCAAGACAGATGAAAAATGACAGAATTTGGGATGGGGTGGGGAGAATTGGCAAATCCTTGAATTTGACTCTTTCCTTAAAGCTCTTTCAGAAGCATAGGAACAGCAAAACTAATGAAGGCCCTATATTTCAGAGATGGGGATCCCTGACCCCATGGGTGGATATTGCCAACTTTATGTGGCCTTTAAAGCCTCCTCTAAACATGATTGCTAAAAACTGATAATAGACTTGTTTTGCCATTATGAGAAAAAATAGAAGGAAACAGCAGCTCAAGACCCAAAGATGATGTAGCATGATTACTTTAAAGTTATAACCAGCTTTTCTGTTCTAGGAAGATGAAGCTGCCAATATTTTAAAAATAATATTAACAATGCAGATAGGTGACCTAAAGATAAACCAAGGTTTAATAGTCATCAAATAAATATGAATCTGCTGAAAGAGGTGTTTAGATTTCCAAGAGGTGTTTAGATTTCCAAAATTCAAGGAGAAGGTAGGCCAAATTGAACTCCCAAAGGAGGGTTTGGGAAGAATGCAGGAGAAGGCTACATGGAAGGAAGAGGCTGTAACAATCAGGGTCTCTTCAAAAGAACTTCTCAGTCTTAATAGCAAGACAGTTTCTAACATGACTGACATCCCCTAAAGCTGTTGAAATCTTTAGAGCTCAGTATCAACACTTTAAACCATAAGTGTCCAACCTTGGCAACTTTAAGATCCAGCTGAGGAATTCTGGGAGCTGAAGTCCACAAATCGTAATATTGCCAAGGTTGGACTCTCTTGCTTTAAGGAGTATCTAGTAAACAATTGGAAGCAACATAAATATTCTTTTAGTATCATAATTTAACATAATATAATATATTATGTCCTATATCTTGCAGTGGCCAGTAGTCTAGATGTCACATTTTGTACCAGTTGTACTTTCTAGTTATTTCAAGGGTAGCAATTGCTGAATTGTAGACCCTAACTCCTTGTTTATTTTTATTTATCCACAACTCCTTCATCTTGTAAGGATTTAATCCCACTATGCCAAGTCTTATCCAATTTAGATAATATTAAAGGTACTTTTCATTTCCTTGAAATTGGATAGTTAGGAGTAATAAAGTTTGGTATCATCATCCTGCTGATAGAAACCCAATTCAAAATCTCTAAGTGGTTTCCACCAGCATTGCAAATCTTTGCTAAATGGCAACAGGAACAAGATAGTGCAAATTGTATGGCAAATCATTATTCACAAAGAATGATGCAAATTGTTCACAGCATGTCACTGACTGTTCTGGCTCCTTCTAGCCTGTTCGAAGAAGATATAATCTGGGACATCTACAGCAAGCTGAGCTTTCATCAAAATTATGAAATCATCCTGCCTTATGTGCTTGTATTAGTTAAGCATAGCTTGCCTGAAGGTGTTATGATGCTCGATTAATCTGTCCCCTTGCCATACCTTCAGACACTTTTGATTGCAATGGAAGCAGAGGAAGTTCCTTTGACTGCTACTCTTGCTGTGGAGTTTCTAGTATGTTCAGGTAGGCACATAAAGTTTGATTCATCCTGAGATACTTGCACTGGAGCTGATGTTCCACCATATTCATCACTCTGCCTAGTAAACTAAAAGGCTTATCTGTTGCTGAGGTTCAATACTTTCATCCATCTGAATTGCCAGGGCATCAACATTTTTTCTGACAAATGTCATGGGAAATATGTTTATGGAATCAGAAAACCACCCAGATTCATAAGAAACCCCAGTTGACCACATTAGCCTTCTCAGATCTTGGAAAAGAAGAATTAAACATTGCAAAACTGACATACATAATTGTATGTTGTCTCCTATTCGTCAAAGAATTGTTACTGAGAAATTGAAGAAAATTCCATACTAATGAACTCAGAGATTATTTGGGTCCAAAAGTAAAAATATTCATTTGCTGATGTATGTCTATATGCACATACACGCATGCACACACACCACATATACATTGATCCTATATATCTGTCTGTCTCTCTGTCTATCTCCCCATTTCCCTTTTAATAAAATTGATCACAGAAGTCTGTGTCAGAATCTTGCACTTGAATGTAATAGTCTGCCAAGACAACTAATTCTCTATCCCTGTAGAGGTTTCTCTGGGTCATCATTCTAAAATTTTGCTGGGAGTGAATCTCCTGTCACCAAACCCTGTTCAATGCATTTGAGTGACATGGCCTGAGACAATTTGAAATTTGCAGTCCTGCCAAAAATGTTAAGCACAGTCTCTGTCTAGAGTTGCCCATCTTTGTCATAAATAGTTGCCTTGTTTGGACCAACAGTTTCATTCATTTCCAGACTGGAGGTTGTTTTTCTGATCTTTCCCATTATTAAAATTCTTCAACACCCCCTTCTGTTCTCACATTCTAAAGTCAATTAATAAATTCAGTTCTTGGCAGCATGTTTTAATATTCTGATGGTACCACATGGAGAAAATGCATGGCAATTACAATTTGGATATGGAAACATTTGCAAATATTTCATATTTCACAGAAGCATTTTCCAACCCAAAATTCTGCAGTCATTACAACATTTGACAGTAACTGACAGTTGCTTGTCATGCCCTTGGCCTATAAAACATCATCAGATGAGGAAGGAAAACAACTTGAGATACTTATTAAACTAGATTCAGAAAAGCCTGGTGCCAACAATAGTAGTGAGGCAAAATTGTATTCCACACTCCTGTCTCCTTGTGCCCACACAAGGTCAACCCGTGTTTTGTCCATTAACATGTAGGAACCTTCTTTTATTCATTTAAAAAACCAGTAACTAGGCCCATGGTCTCTTGCAGTGGAGACCTGCATAGGGAGAAATCTATTGCAGGACAATATATATGGTAGTAGATTAATGCCTTAAGTAACCTGGGATAGAGAATCAAATCTGACATCTTCTGGCAGAATTCAGACAACACCTAAAGTTCCTGTCTAATAACAATAGCAATAGCTCTTAGACTTATATACCGCTCCATAGTGCTTTACATTCAGTGGTGGGATTCAAAATATTTTACTACTGGTTCTGTGGGAGTGGCTTGGTGGGTATGGCTTGGCTTGATGGGCATGGCAGGGGAAGGATACTATAAAATCTTTATTCCCACCCCACTCCAGGGGAAGAATACTGCAAAATCTCCTCCCCTCCCCACTCCTGGAGGAAGGTTACTGCAAAATCCCATTCCCTCCCCACCCCACTAACCTGCTTTCCATCTCCATTCTGCTGTGCAGGGTAACAAAAGAAGACCCAGCCAATCAGCAGGGACTCAGGAGGCAGAGAATAGATCGGGGTGGGGCCAGTCAGAGGTGATATTTGCTAGTTCTCTGAACTACTCAAAATTTCCGCTACTGGTTCTCCAGAACTGGTCAGAACCTGCTGAATACCATCTCTGTTTACATTCCTCTCTAAGTGGTTTACAGAGTCAGCATATCACCCTCCAACAATCCTCATTTTACCAACCTTAGAAAAGTGGAAGGCTGAGTCAACTGAACCGGTGAGAATCAAACTGATGGCAGTTAGCACAATTAACTTGAAATATTGTATTTTAATCACTGTGCAACTGTGGATCTAATTGTAATATGATACTGGAACAACTAGAATTTCTGGATCCTTCATTCTTAGTATTTTGCTTGGAATTGTGAAAGCCAATTTAGAAACCTCAACCCTTGATTTGAGTTGAAAATGCCAGTTGAATTGCCCCTTAAAACTGGGTTGTTGGAAAGAGCTTGACTTCAGCCTGGAATCAAATCTATGAGTTTGTCAGTTGAGATTTACTATTTTTGCTTATTGTCAACCTTGAAATGGTTGCTATCTAACTTTAGCTTAAGGGCCAAGACACCGGCATGTAGAAGAAGTGAATACCTGACAGTGGCTGACATGGGAACAATCAATGCTTGGCAGTATATCATAGCAATTGTGCAGCCGCAGCATTTGACAGTATGCAAAAGGTTCCTTTCAATGGAATTGGACATAGTTGAACTTCCTTTCAATAATTATTTCATTTAATTACAACTGTCAAATGCTGAGGTCAAATCTGTATTCTCAGAATTTTCCCGTCTAATATGAAGAACTAATTTTGGGAGCAAAATGTCTAGCCTAAAATCGGAAAAACTGTCAACTGCAGCTAAACTTTGTTGCAGAACTGCTATGTGTTATGCATCTTTTGCCCATAAATCTCATGGGTTATCAACATAGGGCTGTAAAACTAGATGTAAGCATATATGTATCTAATCCATCTGGGTATGAAAATAAAGTAGTATTAGTATAAAGTTTGACACATTAGCATTAGTGGGTTTTTTTTTTCGCAGTAGTTTCCAAATGGAAAAATATCATTGAGAAACCAATAATAAAAAAAAATCTAATGTATTTTGAAAAGAAACATATATCTTTGCTACCTTAAACAAAGTGCAATATGAATAATATATTATTCCTGGTTACAGTTTTATTTCTTTCTAGAATCTCTTGGTTAAAATGTTGATTGTTTTCAAGGAAACTGAGAATACCAGATATGAGAGATAAGGCCACAAACATAAATACTGTATATGCATTTGCCTGTCTAAACAAGGTAAAATGAGACGGACAGACTTTTATTCCCATCCTTTCATTCTTCATTCAAAATCTATAAAGACCTATATTGCTACAATCTGAAATCACGGAGGTTGTCTGTGTTGTACACTGAGTTATGGAAAGAATTCTATAGAAAGAATTCTAACCGATGTACAGAATATACACGGCCTTTGAAGGGAAGGTACTGGAGTGTGTTTTTCCTTACCTGTGTATCTGTTAGAATTATTAATTCAAGAGAGGAGCAAGAAAGTATTTAATTTGGCTTACATTTTATAGTCAATTCATCCAAACAGAGTTGTCTCACTGCAATGGAATTGGTCCACCCCACCATGCTAGCAGAAGGGGCATGCTGCAAACTTTGTTAGTCAAGGAATTCTTCTCCAGGAGAAGAACTTTTTCTGCTATGGCTCCTGTTGTTGATCAGGAATCTGATAAGTTTGATGATTGGTAAAAAGGGACATATCTTGAGATTGCAGAACTAAAGTTCAGGCCTCAGAAGACCTCAAGGTTGTAGAAAGTTCCATAAGAAACCACAAGCCTATTGGTTAAGCCTGTGACCAAATCTGCAGAGTGCTAGCTTCCTCGAAGGATCCGCCTTTGTTTGGCTGAATAAATGCATTTGGCTTATCAAGGACCCTGTCTCCTTACTTCTATCAAGCAACACCTGAATCTTACTTAACACTGTCCTCTGGAATATCGGGGCCTTGCAAAGTGAGAATCCTGCTCAACGTTTTGGCCTTCTGAAAGAGCCTGGATACGTGGCTCTGTCAACTGGTCTGGAGCCCCAATTGAGGGGGGGGGGAAGCATGTCATTCTGCAGGTGTTAATTGACTAACATAAAACACACCTCCTTCCCATGTGCACCTTGCACCCTACCTTCTCATTTTTGTCAATTTTAATTCGATTTAATTGTTTTCATAATTTATTTTGCAATTTGCCTAGACTACAAAATACAAGATTACACCTAGAATCTTGCCTCTCGGTGAGATGGGAAGCATATAATTTTCATAAATAAAAAAAAATTAACTTTATATTTCCTGAACAAATGCACATTAGACCTTTTGGATTACATATTTCTCACACTGTTGGAATGTAAGGCATCGTTATGAATTCAAAAATCTTTTATTGGGGAAATCTGTGCATAGAGTTATAAAAGCGCCATGGTGGCGCCGTGGTTAGAATGGAGTACTGCAGGCTACTTTTGCTGACTGCTGGCTGCCAGCAGTTCGACAGTTCGAATCTCACCAGTCAAGGTTGACTCAGCCTCTCATCCTTCTGAGGTCGGTAAAATAAGGACCCAGATTGTTAGGGGCAATATGCTGATTCTGTAAACAGTTTACAGAGGACTGAAAAGCACTGTGAAGTGGTGTATAAGTCTTGCAGGGTAGGGTAGAGGAGTTTTCCCGATTCCTGCACGACAAAATCGCTCAGATTCGGGACGGACTGGACTCCAATTGGGTGGTCCCGGGGGAGGTGTCCGGGGCAGGTCCTGAGAATGTTATCTGGGGAGAGTTTGACCCTGTGACCACTGAGGGTGTGGACAGACTGCTGGGGGGTCTGAATGCCACCACATGTTTGTTGGACCTGTGTCCCTCCTGGTTGGTTTCGGCTGCCAGGGAGATGACACGAGGCTGGCTCCAGGGGATTACCAACGCTTCTTTGAGAGAGGGATCATTCCCTACCGCCTTGAAAGTGGCGGTGGTGCGGCCCCTCCTCAAGAAGCCTTCCCTGGATCCAGCTGTTTTAAACAACTATCGTCCAGTCTCCAACCTTCCTTTCATAGCGAAGGTTGTTGAGAGCGTGGTGGCACGTCAGCTCCCTCAGTATCTGGAGGAAGCAACTTACCTCGATCCATTCCAATCGGGTTTCAGGCCTGGGCATAGTACCGAAACAGCATTGGTCGCATTGGTAGATGATCTCTGGAGGGCCCGTGACAGAGGGTTTTCCTCTGTCCTGGTCCTATTAGATCTCTCGGCGGCTTTTGATACTATCGACCATAGTATCTTATTGCGGCAGTTGGAGGGGCTGGGGATTGGGGGAACTGTCCTGCGATGGTTCTCCTCCTTCCTCTCCAACTGTTCACAATTTGTGTTGGCGGGAGGGGAGAGGTCCACCTCTAGGCCCCTTATTTGCGGGGTGCCTCAGGGGTCAGTCCTCTCCCCTCTCTTGTTCAACATTTATGTGAAGCTGTTGGGCAAGATCATCCGTGGTCTTGGGGTGAGGTGTCACCTGTATGCAGATGACACCCAATTATACATCTCCACCCCAGACCACCCCAACGATGCTGTAGAGGCTATGTCCCGGTGCCTGGAGGCTGTGCTGAATTGGATGGGCGGGAACAGGCTCCGGCTCAACCCATCCAAGACCGAGTGGCTGTGGTTCCCGGCGCCCCGATATAGCCAGCTGACACCTTCGCTGGCTATTGGGGGAGAGATTTTGCCCCCCACAGAGAGGGCTCGCAATCTGGGCGTCCTCCTGGATGCACGCTGTCCTTAGAACATCATATTGCGGCCGTCTCCAGGGGGTGTTTTATCAGGTTCGCCTGATTTACCGGTTGCGGCCCTTCCTGGATCGGGACGCCCTGTGCACGGTCACTCATGCCCTTGTCACCTCTCGCCTGGATTACTGTAATGCTCTCTACATGGGGCTCCCTGTGGGGAGCACCCGGAGACTCCAACTGGTGTAAAATGCGGCCGCACGGGTGATTATGGGGGCGTCGCGTAGCTCCCATGTGACGCCTCTCCTGCGCGAGCTGCATTGGTTGCCGGTGGCTTTCCGGGTTCACTTTAAGGTTCTAGTTTTGACCTTTAGGGCGATCCATGGCATTGGGCCAGGTTACCTGCAGGACCGCATTCTGCTGGTGATCTCCAGCAGACCGGTGCGTTCCCACAGGGAGGGCCTTCTCCGGGTGCCGTCGGCCTCTATGTGTCATCTGGCGGCCCCCAGAAGTAGGGCCTTCTCTGTGGGGGCCCCTGCCCTCTGGAATACTCTGCCACCTGAGATATGCACCAGCAAGGACCTGAGAGCCTTCAGGCACGCGTTAAAAACCTGGCTCTTTGAGCAGGCTGGCCTGGGCTGACATAGTTTTTAATTGTCTCCTCTAATTTGGTTTTAACCTGGGTTTTAACATTTTTGGGGGAGGATTGTTTTTAGTTTAAACAGCCTATTATTTAATTGTTTTTTAACTTTTGTATTGATTGGGGTTGATTCGGCTGTACACCGCCCTGAGTCCCTAGGGAGAAGGGCGGTATATAAATGTTATAATAAATAAATAAATAAATAAATAAATAAGTGCTATTGCACTATACAACTGAGTTGAAATAAAAAATAACGTGCATTGTCCATTCCTAGTTTCAGAAGAGGGATTACAGGCCATATTTAAAAAGTTCAGTATCAATTTTATGTAGTACTAATAAGCTACATTTTAATCAACATAATTCCCATATACTGTATTTACCCAAATGGAAGATAACCCAAGAATATTAGAAAGGGGAAAAAAATTAGCTGCCTCTGCTACCACATCCTTAGAAAATCGATAGCTAAATTATTTCTTCCTTTCAGGTAAGTACAGTAATTTTCACTGAAATAAAAATGTTTCTGTGGATTGAACTTTTTATAAAGTATTAGAAGCCAGCAATGGCATGTTAATTCTACACTGTGAATCACTTTTATTGTATATTTATATTGCCTTTTTAAAAATACTTTCTGATTAATTACTGTTAAATAGACAAACCTATAATTGCAAGTGTTGCAGGGTAATTACAAATGCCAAAAAAATAATTTAAAGTAACAACAACAAGTGATTGAAATCTCAGGACTAACACACACACATGCAGACATACACACACACACACACACACACACACTCACACACACACAATCTATTCTTCACAGAAGCATTTCATCTTTCTTTTTTCCCCTAGATTTCTATGCAAGTCTGAAAAATGATCCAGCCACTTTAAAGAGCTGATTCATCAAAAAATATATATTTTATTCTTCTGGTTTCCCAATAAACTTTTTGATGTAGTTTTAAGTTGATGGTTTCAGGGTATGAAGGAGAATGCTGATCAGTGGTGGTGTTCAGCAGGTTCTGACCAGTTCTAGAGAACTGGTAGTGGAAATTTTGAGTAGTGCAGAGAACTGGCAAATACCACCTCTGACTGGAGGTTTTACAGTATTCTTCCCCTGCCATGCCCACCAAGCCACACCCACAAAACCAGTAGTAAAAAAAATTAAATCCCAATCCCTGATGCTGATGGATGTTTTTGATGCATTGGGAATACTTCCAGGTTGAAGCTAGATGAAGAGTCAGGGGATGAAACAGAAGCTGAGGAAAGAATAGCGAAGGTTTCAGTATACATTATCAATGATGACTTAGCAGGATGGAAGATCAAAGGCACTTTGCTGCTGCTACAGTTTAATCTATTTGAATTAATATATTTGAAGTGGCAGGAATGGCAGGAATTGTCTTGGTTTATCCAGGCAGCCCAATGAAGCTGCAACCATGGGATGACATTGAGATCATATGTCAGTTATTGGTGGAACAACTAGAATATTATTGGTGGAACAACTAAAGAAAGACAAGATTATTAGAAGAGAGGATCTCTGGAGGATTGGAATATTGGACGAAGAGCCTCACAGACTTCTGGAAAATTGAATGCTAAGTGGAAATTGATGGAAGTTTTGGAACTTTCCATATTCTGGATCAGGACTCTGATATCGGGACTTGTAAAAACATGTAGATATTAAAACTAAAACTCTGGAAGAGAGATGAAGATTTCTCCTTCTCCCCCAGCATTTCATAATATATGGTAGTTGCTCTGATGTTCCAGTATCTTCACAAAGTCATCTCTGGATCAGATTTGGTGATTATTTCAAGTGGGAAGTAAGCTAGCAAGTGATAAGAATGAGAGTGTGTCAGGACGGGGAAGTTTATATGATTACTATCATTAGTGGGAGAGGGGCTTTAACTGTTTTTTCTAGTTATCTTGAAGTTCAGAATAAGTATTGTCAGGGTGTATATACATTCATTGAATCTGCATAATTGGTGGGATTGCCAAATTGCAGTTACCTGTTTTGTATATGGGGAAGTGTTGTGAAACTGTGCAATTGTAACCTATGCATGAGTACTAGAGTATTTGCAGACCTAGATACTATTGATGAGTGGCATTCTCAGGTGAGTATGCTGGTTGAGGGACATGAAGAATGAAGTTTGTGATAACAGAGAAAGAGACACCTTGCAGGTCTATGTACTTATTTCATGGGGGTCGGAATTTTAGATAGAGTCTTTAATGCTCCCTACGGATAGAAAAGTCACCTAGCAAGCAGAAGAAGAACATTTTGGTGACTGTATCTGGTGACTGATTTTCTGATTAATAAATTGAGGAATGATTCAACCTGGCACTATTAACTGTTAGAGAGTTTAATATTTTGTACAGGATGGCATGCTTTGTTCAGCTTCAATTACTACAGTTAGTACGACTCATGTAAAAACTTATAAGTAAAGAGGATATGTGTTGTTCAGCTGCATTCCTATTATGAAAAAATATCACCTTGTATTGTAATTTTGTAACAGAGAATCAGCTGTTGATGCATCATTCTGGTTAAATGTAAAGCTCAACAATTCTGGGTCTCAGTGATCAAATCACTGGTTTATATGCCCGTAAGGTTTTGAGAGATATTTTGAACTGCAACAGAAAAACTGTTGGCCCTCCATTGTGGTATTGTCTCCCCTCCCCCACAAAGCCCCAAATCACAACAACCTCCCCCCCGCATCCTCATGATCAAATGGTCCATCCTTTTGATTTCGTCTGGCTTGAGATTTTAAATCATCCTCTCTTGCATCATGTGAGATTATTGCTACCAAGGAAACTGTCACGAGCAGCTTAAAGAAAATGTATCCAAGCACAGACTAGTTATATTCAAAGATGAATGATATGCTCGTGCCCAGTGCCAAAGAGACACCAGCACAGGAGACAACCCAAAGAGTCTCTCAGTGCAGTGTGTCTGTATGACAGAGTAAACGACAGCTCCAAAGCTGCCAGTCCAGATGCTTGAGCTTTCTGCCAAGCAGCCAGAAACATTTGCTGGAGAGAAATATCTTCACAGTTTGACATCTGCGACTGGTGTAGGAAGATAAGGCAGATAAGCACAGTAATGAGCAGGAATATCGGAGGTGGCAATCCAGTAAACGATTTCAGGACTTTTCTTTTTCAGTTTCAATTAAAAGAGTCCAAACTTGGGGAAATAAAATATGGAATAACAGATGAGAAAGCGCACAATTCTATTTGTGGCACTGATACTTCCCTGAGAATTAACGGTGGTTTTAGAAGAAACACATACTGGAGCATTTGTTTTATGGAGTCTGCAAGTCCTGTCACATAGATTTTGTGTTTTCTAAGAAGTAGTCCTTGCTACTAAAATATTAGCATTTGGTTAAGGTTGGATTGTGTTTTTTTAAAAAAAATCTGGGATAAATGTCTAATTTCAATAGCCCTTTGCAAGTGATCAGTTCAGAACTTTGATAGGAGCTAGCTATCCATGTCTTGTGCCTGTTGCCGGAGAGATAAAGAAGTGACACTGGGAAGAGAAGAAGGGAATGAATAGATAATGTTGGAAAGATTGAAAAAAAGCTGATGCAATTCATTTAAAGCTAATTTCATCTACGTCTTGCTATGGCTTTGCCCACCATTGGCATTAGACTCCAAAATATAACCCCTAAAAATGCAGCCAATAGTACGAAAAGCAGCGGAATCCTTCCTTCTACGCCAGGTCCCCAAGGCCTGGTTTGTGGACTGGCACCAGTCAGTGGCATGCAGGAAACCAGGCTTCATCCTCATGCAGGATGCAGGATGCACCCAAAACTTTTTCCCTCTGGTCCACAGAAAAATCTCTCTCCAAGAAACTGGTCCCTGGAGCCCAAAAGGTTGAGGTCTGCTGCTTTATACTATATTCTCAATTTTATCCAGACTGCAAACATATGGACAATCACTAAATGGCAGCAAAGAATTAGAGTTTTCGCTATATGTACTGCTCATAGGATTGTTCAAATGAGAAGTAAGGTGTTGTAGGAATACTAAGTAGCATAAGGATAGATAGCATAAGGATAGATAGTGGTAAGCAGTAGTAAGTAGCAGCAAGGATAGATTGCATCACCACAGGATGGATTTGTAACTGGCTGACAAGCAATATTCAACAAATAGTCCTTAATGGGTCTACATCTACATGGAGGGAAGTAAGCAGTGGGGTACCACAAGGTTCTGTCTTAGGCCCACTACTCTTTAATATCTTCATAAACATCTTTGATGAGGGAATAGAAGGGCAACATACTAAATTTGCAGATAATACTAAGCTGGCAGGAATAGATAACACCCTAGATCAGGGCTGTCAAACTCGCAGCCCATGGGCCAGACGTGCTGGCCATGCCCCCACTTGGTTTAGTGAAGGGGGAAAAAGTCCTGATATATCACATGATGTCACCATGACAACGCGAGTTTGACACCCCTGCCCTAGATGATGGGCTCAAGATTCCAGGTGAGCTAGCAGTGTGTGGCGGCAGCCTAAAAAGCCAATGAAATCCTAAATTGCATTAATAGAGGGATACAATCAAGATCAAGTGAGGTACTAAAACTACTCTGTAAAGCCTTAGTAAAACAACACCTAGAGTACTGCATCCAGTTTTGGTCACCGCACTATAAAAAAGATGTTGAGACTCTAGAAAAAGTACAGAGAAGAGCAACCAGGATGATTAGGGGACTGGAGACTAAAACATATGAAGAACGATTATAGGAACTGGGCTTGGCTAGTCTAGTGAAGAGAAAGACCAGGGGAAACATGATAGTAGTCTTCCAATATTTGAGGGGCTGCCACAGAGAGGAAAAGGGCAAGCTTTTTTCCAAAGCCCCTGAAGGCCAGACAAGGAATAATGCATGGAAAGTGATCAAGGAGAGACTCAACCTAGAAATAAGGAGAAATTTTCTGACAGTGAGAGCAATGAACCAATGGAACAGCTTGCCTTTGGAAGATGAGTTTGGACTGTTATTTGTCATAAATGGTGTAGGGTCTCCTTCTTGGGTGGCGGGTTGGACTAGATGACCTACAAGGTCCCTTCCAACTCTGTTAATCTGTTAAATCTGTATGGAAGAGAAACATGAATCACAGAGATTTGTGTCCAGATCAAAGTTTCTCCTCCTTCCCAAAGTTTTCTATTCACTTATTTTACTTTGCTGAAAGCTGAGCTAACCAAAGTCATGGTTAACAAAAACTAGTCTAGAAATAGGCCCTTTTGTCATAAAACATGCCAATCCACATTTTATTTTCATAGTTGAAATTCTTATCCCACCTTCCTTCTGGGGAGAAAGCCCAAAGTAACCTATAATGAATCCATAGCCATACAGCCAGTCTCCATTTATAGAAAGTAATCTAAAATTTTCAGCAGGACCTCTGGTCATGTAAGTCACCCTTCCATGTAGCTCCCCAGGCCTTTTTTCTGAAACAGCATAACAATCTGGACAGGCTGCTTTAATTGAAAGATTTATCATCCCCTTTCAATGAGAGTAATAAATTCCATCAAACTAAGCGTAATTTACACTGGCTTGCCCATCACAAACATCCTGGAAAAGGGGGATTTAAATCCCCAGGGTTATTAAACAACATAGCAACTGCTTCTTTGCAGCTTGCACAGCATGTCTTTCAATGCAAAATTCTCTTTCTGAAGGTAGTTGGATGTTTTAAAGGACAAGAAAAGTCATGCAAATGCCTTAGCAGACTGGACTGTACACAGGTTGAAAGAGAGAGACGGAGAAAAAAAAAACAAATTGGTCGTGAAAAATTGCCAAACTTAGCAATTGGTGGAGAACATCTTCAGAAAACGTAAGGGAAATCAAAAAAAGCCCCCCCAGACAAAGTCAGTGACAGACATGTTTGTCTTGTTGCTAAGAAACATAAAATGAACATGGCTATGAAGTCGCGGGCGGCGGGGGGGAGGGAATCCAGCTTTCTTTCCAAAAATTGAAGAGCAGGTCATGACAAGTGTTGTAATTCAGTAATATCTACTGTCAAACACTATGAACACAACTCATCATCAACTATAATATTTGAAAATATTGAATTGGTGAAATTTAAAACGTAAATTGATAAACTGAAAAATATTTCCATAGTTTAACTCTATGCACACCATAATCTCTATCCTGGATTTTTTTTTTTAATTGGTCAGCTTCTTTTCTCTGTGCTTCTTCCTTTCACATTGTTTCCAAGTTATTTGTTCCTTATTTTCAAGGGCAAAGAAGGACAACATTCTGAGAGATTCAGCATCACCTCAAGGAGGCTGCATGGAATCCAGAAGTTATAGATTACCCATCAATATGTGTGAACATTTCGAGAAGCAACCAGGAGAATAAACAGCAGACAATTTTCAAGTGAGTTTTTGCTATGTTTTGTAAGTCAATGTTGACATTTTGAATGGAATCTAAAAATAAACCTAAAAAGCTACTTGCGTGTTGAATGCTTAATTAAGGCGAATCTCACTCCTAAGGTGATAACTTGCAATTTGAAAAGGTCCAGTCCAAAGGCAGCAGAGCTATTCTCCATCCATTTTTGAGGGGATGAATCTACTTATCCAGGGATGAAACTGAAATAGACATATTAATAGATCATATTAATTATTATGTTGCAACAATCGCAGGCAGTGAAGATAAAAATTTGAAATAAGATATTCGGGAATTTGAGATAAAAAGCTAGTAGCACTATGCATAATAATTAATAATAATGGAATATAATAGAGTATAAAGAGAGCTAGTTGAAAATGGGAGATTGATTAATTTCTCTGGCAAGTTGATAGCAATCAAACTGTGCATACCAGCAAAAAAAGAGAAGTTTGTAATTCAGTACTGCAGCAATATGACCTGCAGGTAAATAAGTGTAAGATTACAAGAACTGGTTTCCAATTTTCTTCACAGCAGCTATAAGTGCAATTATATTTTAATGTCTTTGTCTAAAGTTACATCATGATGTGCTTCTTTCTACACTCTGTCCTGCCTTATCATCAAAACCATAAATCATAAGTTCATTTTTTTTATTTTTCACAGGAAATGTCCATAAGAGATATAAAATTAATAGACTTGTCATATGAAAATTGGTTTCTAATGGAAGGTTGCAATGAAGCAGTTTGCCTGCAAAAAGACAAATCCTCTGTGAAAAGAGTTAAAATAACACAAGCTAAATTACAAAAAAATATTTTAGAATTGATTTACACAACTTACAACTTGTGTATAGCACCATAAAAATGGTGATTCTAATAAGAATGTGTGTATTACTTTGAAAGATTCAGATCATTCTCAGAAATAGGCATGCTTTGGATTTCTTTAAAAAAAATTGTACAAGTGTTAACAAAATGGAAATATTGCCAAAGACTTTTCCAGATCATAACCAAGTGACTCTAATGTCAAAGTAAAGCCTTTATGATGCTAGTAAAGCCTCTATAATAGGGCAATTTATAAAACAAAATAATAAATTAAAAAGACGGACAGAAAAGATGCAAAAGATTGTAATGGAAATAAAGTTGAAAGAGAAAGAATTGAGATGTCCAGGAAGTAAAAATGAGCAAATTCAGCTTCTATGATGCCAGCTTTCTCTGTTAGTGATAAGAGAAATGGAAATAAAAATGAATTTGGTGAAACAGTTTGCAAATAAACTGGAGAAATGTTTGGTGTGTAATTCAAGAAAAGAAAATAAGATGGCAAATGTCTCTGTCGAGAAACATTAAAAAATTAGCATTAGATAAAATAATGCACCCATAATGCCTTTATTGCTTTTAGCAGAAGCAGCGTTTTGTTGATAAGAATCAGTGGGCGGTCAGAAATGGTTAGCATATCTAGATTAGTTGGTACAGGAGCATGGGAAGCTTAAAATGAAGTCAAGAGAAATAATAGGTACAGTGAGATTTACTTCTCAATGGTTCATATAGCACAGTTAAATATATTTAATAGATATTTTTAAAAATGGAATTGAAAAATAAAATGGAATTTGAAGCTGAATTGTGTACAAATATTGAACACATGATTGCTGAAATGCATTAAATTTCACTGAGATTTGAAATAGCAGAAGAACAAGTTAAAGATTGCATTATAAAAGGAGCTAATAATTTTGTTTATAATATACAGGTGAACAATGATAAGAAATCTGGTTAAAAGAATTGAAATTCACATTGTTTTACAATTTAGTATATCTTAGTAAGGAGATCTTCAAAACTGATTATAGTAGATATTTATTATAAATAAAGGGTAGTGTATACATGTTACTTTTAAACTGATCTAGTTAAGGATGGAAACATAAAATATCAACAATTAGCCTTTCACCAGAGATAGTTTTGCCTTTCACCACAGATAGTTTTGCTGGTTTGTATACAGATATTCTTTCTCTTCAGAACAAATAATTAAGTGTTAATCAAGATACAGTTACAGTTAAATCCATATTGTAAGGGTGTGATCAGAGATTCTTTTATCTAGTTATTCTCTTACAATCTTCTTGCTAAATCAATATAGTTTTTGTTTTCTAAACCAATAAAACTTGAACTTCGGTGTATTGGGAGAAAAAAACAATCTGATTTGCTAATCACAAATCTGCACATTTTTTGTAAGAATTTCCATATGTTTATTGTTATTATTCAGTTATATTGTAATTGTCTCCAACTATTTTAGGGATTATTTTAAAGTGCCAGTCTATCTATAGTTTTCTTGGGTAACCATTATTCATTTGGGATTTTTGCATTTTCCTTATCTTTCATAACGATATGAGAAAACTGCATAATTTGGCATTCATATCAGCCCAGCAATATTTGCAGGATGAAAGGCAGCTGATGCTTATTATGAGTGGGTGAGGACTCACAAATTATACTTTAAATAGAGGCTCCCTCAATTTTAACTTCACTAGTGAGAAAAAAAGGAATTAATTTGGCCTTTAGTAATTCCTGTCAGCTGGTATCACTGACCTTTTCAACATATCTTGTTTGAATGAAGAAGGAGGTGAAGGTAGGGGTGAATTGACATTAAACAAAGGATTATGATGTTGAGAAGTTTGATTGAAGTTATTTAAGTTCAGTCACCATTTTGTGGGCAGAACTGAAGCATAGATATGTGTGAATGACATTTCATGTTCTTCTTTTTGGAGAGAGGAGTTACAGAGAGGTTCAAAGGTCTTCTAAAATATTTAGAATGAAGCTTTTTAACTTTGTTGTCATTTTAATTGATTTTGTGATGCTGAGCCTAGGTGTTGTTATTTATGTACTAATAGTCATGATATGTCACGTGACGATCCCATGGCAATGCAAGTTTGACACCCTTGCTTCTGAAGATCCCATTTGATGCAGATTTGTTCGTTTCTTAATATTACAGTCACTTTTCTTCTGATATTCAGGAAAAGCTATATAAACTTGTATATCCTGGCATTTTAGTATATGTTTATCTTTTCAGCATATGTGAGTGTACATTAGAAAAGAACATTTTCCTTAATTCTAAGGAAATTATCTTGCAGATAAACACTATAGGATATATCATTAGCAAATGCTTCTCCCCATCTTATTATCCCTACAACCTACACTTACTATACTTTAGCGAAAAAGAAAAATCTTTCTAATACATTGTATATTTAATCTACTATTAGACCAAATATGAATTCTGGAATTCAATATTGTTCCTGTGAGGAGGAAAAGAGGCAGTGGTGGCGATATTAAGCTCTTTTGCAAAATGTAAATGCTTTTACTCACAGCAAAGTATTTGGATGGGAGAAGAGCTCCCTTTAACTTCCCTCTGTGCCTTGCTGAGGTGAAGATTATGTAATATCTGATAATTTCCTATAAAAATGAAAGTTGAAAAATTTCTCATACATGTGAAAGAGGAGAAAGCTGTGGTGGAAACATGCACTTCTAATTAACTTATTCTGAAAAAGAGAAGTTAGATAATCAAGAAAGCAAATGTCTTGTATTTCAAAACAATTATATCATCAAGATATCTGGAAAGATAAGATAAGGCAAAATAAGATAGAACAAGACAGAATAGTTGGAGTAGGGCAAATAAATGTGAAAGGAAATAAATAAGCTTCAGATTAGGCTGAGTTATAAAGTTCTGATTGATACTACTGCTATCCACAACAGAATCTCACCAGTGGTCAAAACATTTGTCCCTAGCAGATGACTTTTGCTTGAGCCAAAACTTTCCTTGGTGTTTTGGAACACTTTGGAAACTTCTTTCCTGGAAGTTTCACACACCCCTCTCCTCCCAATATCCAGATTTCCCATGTAAAATACTTTTTATGGCATGAAATTTGATAGTCTTGATACTTGATCTTAGAATTCTTAACAGTGGTCATGTGGATACAGCTATCATAGGAACTGAACTCCAATTGCCTACTAAATCAGTTTGGAGAAGACTGGCAGAATAGGATCAAAAATCCATTATAATAAACAACTATGATGAATGAATTGATTTTGGGTGAATCAGTCCAATATAGCATGTTCAACAAACCGTAGAGTTGAACTTCCTCTCTGAGGAAAATGCATAAGCCCTTTTCAATATTATGAAGTCCATGAGGTTAAGAATTAGTAGCTGGATAACGGCTGCTTGTGAAAACTGGAAAAGAGTTAATTTTCACATAGTGGGGATTGAATAAAACACTTTCAGTATCTTGGAGAGCTCACTGAAGACAAACCAAATGGGTCTATAGGTCTAAAAGCTGTTGCATCATTATTAGGTTTTGCTCCACTGAGACGTTAAACAAATTGAGAACCAGTTAATTCCTTAATTCTATCACTCAATGCTGCTGATTCTGGGGGAAAAAAAGACTTTGTGACTCTGTCTGAAGTCTGAGATTCAAGTATGGTTGGAAAATTTTAGAGACAATGGAAGGGCCTAAATGGCCTATACAATTAAGTAGGGATGGCATGAAAGAAGCTGCCAAAGGTTAGCCTTGAATTAATAAAACATGAAGTTAAGTCCCTTTGGAACAAAATAAGCAAAAGCATCTAATTCAGTAAATCTCTATTGGTAAATATTTCAATTACATAAGAACACAGGGCTACATTTTTTCACTGTAGAACAAGCCAAACATAAAAATGAGCACAACTAAAACTAAAGTATAATATTAAAACTTGTTCCAGTATCATAAAAGGCATATTACTCATGCCTTGTTTTTTTTTTTTAATTTAGTGTGAACCAGTTAATTTCAATCACCTTCACAAATCTTTCGTAATATTAATTGTGAATCACAGGTGTGAAGATTTTCTAGCATAAGCAATTAGTAACTTGACTGGCTCTGTCTTCTCACCCTTAGCCTTCTCATTTAGGGAAGGTCATGTAAATAGAGTGCTGTATTGAAATCTTAACACATAACAATTAGTAATATAGTGACAGACTTCCGGTGGTGTTTTCATCGAGGATGGACTGGAGATCATAATTGTGCATGGCTTTGATTTGTGCTGTTCCCGTTAAAGGGTTCCGAACAGGGCTAGAACCACCTTGGAAGGGTGGAGAACAAGGAGGAGACCATCTGTCGGGTTGAGAGAAGCTGCATCTTCCCTCCTTGGCTAGGTAAACTCCCCCTAAGACGGGCTGCAGCAGTGGCTAAACATGGCCACCCTGAAGATGGAGAGCTATCTGGGACAAAGATTGTGCAGGACTGCTGAAGAAGTGGACAGTGTGGAGACCAGGTAAACCAGATGCAATATTTGAATATAAAGGTACCCCAGATTTAAAGTTTTAAGAGACTGTAAGAAAGATTGGAAAAGCGGTGACCAGAGGGAGTGGGAAAAAAATTGGATATAAGTGAAAATAGCTTTGAACTTTAAAAAGAATTAAATTGAAAGAGGAAGTAGAAGAAAATATCTGCTTAAATTGGACTATATTAAATTATATGATATTGGCACTAAACAGGCATAATTAAAAGCTGAACGTGAATGTGCCAAAAAGAAATAATACTTAACAATTGGACTTATTGGATTATTGAAACTTAAAAACCTTAAAAGGGAAAGGAAAGTGAAAAGGAAAGATGGAACTTGGACATAACAGAGAGTGCCACCTAATGGTAAAGGAAAAATTTCAGTGACTCTTTAAAAAGTATTTGGTTCTCTAAAAATTGGAACTTGATATAAAGTAAGAGGAATTTTGATGCAATAAGATAGAAACCCTGAAAAGTGAAATTAACATATTATAAAGGAAGAAGAAAAAAGCTTGAACCCTAGGAATACAAGGTGACTTTGAAAAAAATTTAAAACCCAACAAAATAATAATAAAAATATATAAATATTGGACTATTTTGACCCTGGAAAATTGAAACAAGATTTAACAGAAGTGGATGACTAGACGCTGGTTTAAATAAACTACTGGACAACCAGACTGGACTTAAACACTGAAGAAAGAGACAAAAAAAAAAACTAAAATTGAAAGAGGTGCACAAAAATGGCAGAATTTTGTTTGGAAATAAAATCAGACTTAAGAAATATAAAGGAAATCATACGTGAAAGAGTGGAACTGTGCAGTATTGCCTTACAAATTTTAGAAATGGTGACATTGGAGAACAAAGAAGAACAAGGAGATCCAGAAAGGGAGGAATTGATTAGAGAAGAGCTTCAATGAACAAATGGAGCAACGAACATTAAAACAAGGGGGAAAAAACATGGAAATTAAAACTTGGAGGTTTGAGGGGACAATTAAAGAGGCAACTGTTTGGAAAGTCAAACAAAGAAAAAGGAAACAGCAGAAAAGGGAATTACAGGAGAAAGCTCAAAAGAGGGAAGGGGATAAAAATTGGAGTCAGAAATGGAGGAGAAAAGCAAAGGAAAAGAGGAATAAGGGAAAGAACCAGAAAAAAAGGGGAGATAGAAAGCCAAAAGAATTGAAAAGAAGTTACATGACTAGAAGACCTAGAGATAATGGGTAGATAAAAAATAAGAAAAGGGATTTTGCAAGGTAATGTATAGCGAGGTATAAAAACATATTTTTTTTAAAAAATGGAATGATTGGAACTGATGTTTTTTCCTATCTGGTTATTTTTTAAGAATGATGGTTAAACTATAATTGGAATAAATGTAAAAGTGGGAAACTATTATAAGAATGTTAATTAAATTAAATGAAATTTAGAATATACCTAAAATGAACTATGAGAATTGTACTAAAAAGATTAATATCCGTTACTACAATTAGCTGAAAAGATTAATGTATTAACAATAAATGACTTAGAAGGTAAAGGAAAGAATACCATATGGAATCTAACCTAAAATATATATGTGATATATAGTATTTAGGTGATAACTAAAAATGATTATATTATGGTAATTTTTAATACGGTTAAATGGGAGTAAACTAAATGATGTATAAGACAAAAGGGTGGTGCAGTCAAATGGGCAATTAAGGGGGAAATGTTTGGAATTATTAAAATTAAGATGGAATTTATTGAATAATAAAATAAGAGTATGTGATGAAATTGCAAATATGGTAGATAAAAGTATAAAAGCATAATGAACATAGATTAAGAAATAAGAATTTTAAGATATTATGTAAAAAAGATATGAGTATAATTAAAGAAAAACGGAATAAGTTAAGATATGAATTGAAAATGGATAAAATAAGTGTGAAAAATATAAGAATATTTGTGAAAATTTACAGAAAATGTAAAATGTAATGATATGATAAGAAACTGAATATGAAAGATAAATATGTAATTATGGTCATGTTTATATAGAAATGTAAAAACCTGAAACCACATTGTTCACCAAAAAAGAGACATTTTAATGATAAAAAAAAATACAAAAAAAAGCAATTAGTAATACAGTAATAGAAAAAAATTCAACTTTTAACAGGCTATTTTGGATGAACTGTTTAAAAAGCTCCACTTCCTAAAGCAGATGAGATTTCAGTAGAACAAGCATTACTAATTGGAGAACCTGTACTTGTTGAACTTACTTGGATTCTGATTTTTTTCCCTGAAATTTTCACAATCTTTTAATAGTCTCAGAATCAAGAGACTGCATATCAGGTTGTAGAATGTGTACAAGGAGAAGGAGAAGATACAATTAGAGCAACAGAGATAATCACTGCTTTGTTATGCTGTTATTTCAGCATAATTACACAAACCAAGACAAAATGATTATTCTTCCATTAGATTTTCTCTTCCTACACATAAGGACTAAATAGATGACCTTTGGTTAGTAGGTTTGTTAGGGACTGCACAGAACAGTTTTAAGGAGGGGTGAGGCACAGCAGCTGGAGTTATGATGAAAAGTTAGTAGATCTGTGTTACAAAAATGGTAATGCAGGGATCTATCCCTTCTTCACTTCTAATCCTTGTATCCTCTCCCATTCCCTTGGCTTTCCAATAACTTAATAGTATTTATTGTTTCTTGCTTGTAGCCCATATGCTCTTAACTTCCTCCACAAAACAAATTGAATACTGTTTTCTCATTGCCTTAACTTTTCCAAATCCAGCATTCTTGAGAAGACCTAGGATCCAATTATTCCCGTTTTCATGCAAATAGCAGACACAAACATTGGTAAGTTAAACAGAGCTGAGAGCAAGTAATCCTTGTTTTTGTCTATCTACTAGACAACCCATGGCTTGTCATCATTTCAGAGATATTACCTTATCAGATTCACCAATGCTTTCAATAATGACATAACCTCTAATGTAGTCCAGACACAATGCCTCTAGATGAGATGGGTAGCACACAAATCTAAGCAATAAATAAGTGCTGCCTTCCAGTGGTGGGATTCAATTTTTTTTTACTAGCGGTTATGTGTGCATGATTTGGTGGGTGTGTCAGGGGAAGATATTGCAAAATCCCCATTCTCTCTTCACTCCTGGGGCAAGGTTACTGCCAAATCCCATTCCCTCCCCACCCCACTAACCTGATTTCCAGCTCCGTCCTCCTATGCAGGGCAACAAAAGAACATCCAGCTAATCAGCTGGGGCTTGAGAGGCAGATAATAGATGGGGCGGGGCCAGTCAGAGATGATATTTGCCGGTTCTCTGAATTACTCAAAATTTCCACTACCGGTTCTCCAGAACTGGTCAGAACCTGCTGAATACCATCTCTGCTGCTTTCCTTAGAAAAGTTGTGATGTATTCAGAGATGTATCTGCCTTGAAAATAGTGCACATTGAACTGTGTAGCTCAGTCCAACATCAACACAGGACAAGTTTTATGACATTTGGTATTACGTCGCAAACTGCTTTATGGTAAAGTTTAGGGTAATGTTTTATAAAACATGCCAAATTTTAGCTGCACAGGAGACATGGGTTCCAGACTTTGGATACATTCTGTAAGTTAACCTATATGAGGTACCTTGGTTCAAAAACATTTTGTTCTATGGTGCATTGTGAGCCCACCTAACACTTATAGGAATCAGAAGATCAGAAGAGTAAGCATTATTGAGAGGCTGACCTAGCTTGTATCAGCTAGAACAGAGATGTAAAACTGGCAGCCTGCGGGCCAGATGCATCATGTGTAGGCCATGCCCACCCTGGCTCTGCAAAAGCAAAATAACATTACGATACGTGTGCTGCTCCCACTCACCTACATGTCAAGGTTGGTATAGAGAGCTTTATTCAATCTGTTCCCCCAACAGTTCTATTTCAAATTTTTAAGCCTCGATGACACAGTGATTAGAGTGCATACTGGAGGCTATGTCTGATAGTCATATCAGCTGCCTGCAATTTGGCAGTTCAAATCCCACCAGCTCAAGGTTGTCTCAGCCTTCCATACTTCTGAGATAGGTAAAATGAGGACCCATAATTGTTGGGCGCAATATGTTGACTCTGTAAATTGCTTAGAGAGAGTTGTAAAACACTGTGAAGTGGTACAGTATATAAGTCTAAGTACTATTGCTATTGCTAAGCTAAACCCCAGCTGCAAGCTTAGCACAGTAATTGGATCATGATCAAGTAGATAACCAATAACAAAACAAACAGCCAAACCAAAAACAGTCTTGGAAATAAAGGTTTTGCCTTGGTAGGCTCCAAAAACAAACAGCTAAAATCCCCTCTGAAGTTAGGGGCCTCCACGGAAGTTTGTCAACAAGTCTGAATGGTCCAAGTTTCAAGGCTTGCAAGGAGAAGTCACAGGAATAGTTCAAGACAGGAGTTCAGGGGGTTGTTTTCAGTGAAGCCAGCCACGAATGAACTCTAGACTAACTTTCCAGGCAATGGCCAATTAATCCACACAACTGATAACCGGATGCTCCAAACACGAATATAAACACTCTCCACAACTGAATTTAATCCACAAGCTGCAGAGTCCCAGAAATACAAACAACCATCTGGCCATCCACACACGTTGCTTCCAGCAACACCTCCCTCTGCCTGCCTGCCATGCTAAATAGCCCCTCCCGGTGTGGCCCATTAAAAGGGGTGGGGCCTTTTCCCCATCAATCTTGTGTGCTTTAGCATCTACCAAAGTTGGTAGCTCCTCCCCTTCTTCCTCATTGGCCTGTGAGCTCTCTCCAGCTGAGGCATGTGCTGCCAGCAGTTCAGGGTCAGCAAAACCAGAAGTGCCAGGAATGCTCTCATTCTCCCTCTGAGGAAGACATGGATGAGCCATTGTCCATAGGAGATATCACAATACATCAAGTGACATCACATGACACAATCGAGTTTGACACCCATGAGATAGAAGAATGGCTATAATTTACTTCTTCCTTTCCTTTCCTGCTCTTCTTCTTCTAGGAGCACCAGCTTCTGTAGAAGTGCAAAGCTAAAGGGAAGTACAGCCTGTCCTTATCTTATCTGTTTTCTGATGAAACTTCTTCTGCAATAAATACATCAGCCAGGGTATATCAGCCCAGTTTGGAGAGATCTAAATGTCACCAGTAAAGATTAGCATTTGATTCTGATTAAAAATAATAGATCTCTCTTCTCTCCCTTTCCCTCGCCATTCCTCCCCCCCCCCTTTTTTAAAATCAGATTAAATAGCTGGGGTTGACTGCCTATTTTTAACAAAATGAATAACATTCAGAGACCACAATTGTCCAGAAAGCAGAATAAAAATGACACAAGTAAATGAATGGCTGCTTCCTGCTATCTGGTAAGCTCCTTGGGGCAGCAAAGTTTCCCTTTATATGGTAAGCAATGCTATGCACTTGGATAGTGTTAAACGAAATTACAACAATGATGGCTACTGATGAGCTTGTCATAGAGAATGGATAAGTTGGCTTCACTTTGATGGGCCACAAACTGTGCAAGCTTGTACCATGAATACACAGGAAATATGGATTCTACAGATGGGAGATCATGTTGGAAATCAGTCTTTCAGTTAGATCTATAATCTCAAATTAGCTTTGATTATCATTTTTATTGGTGCTCAAGAGATTCCAACTTATGAGTGGTTTGCCATTGGAAGCATCTGTTCCAGCAAAAATAACTGCTTCTCTTCAAATGGGAGAAAATTAGTGTTCCTCCCCCACCCTTCCTGGGTTGTTCTTTTAAAATGTGTCTCATATGAAAATTGAGCCCAAACTAAAACAACTGGCATGTGGGACAGCCTACAGATGGCTTAGCAGAGGCACACATGGCTGTATGTAACTGGCTGAGAGATGCCTCATTTCATACTTACTCCATAGCCAACTTTTATAGGAGGAACGATGCTGGCAGAAATTGAGAATATATAAACCATGACTACTGACAGTAATGGTGATGATTCCCAGCAAGATACCATATATTAAAGCCAAAGCTAATTCCTCTCCTCATCTTACTTTCTCTTTCCTGAGCATGGCAACATGACTATATTATCTCCAATTAACAAAAACTGGAAACTCTTAGATAAAGATTATTTTGTCTGGAAATGCTATATACAGATGGTACCACCAGCTGTGTGCACTCTATTCCTCTTTGGTCATCTGATAGAATAAGCCATTCGCCTTTCATGTAGTAAAACATATAGTCCTAATATTTCCTTTCCTTTCATTCTTGTCCTCTACTTTTTTCCCTTCCCCTTTCTCCCAACCCATTCTTTTTTAAACCAAATTTTACAGAAACTTAAAAAAAAGTCCAATATAAGTCTAGAATAATTAGAAAACCTCTCTTCCCCTTCCCTTCCCTCCCCCTCTTCTCTATGCTTTTCTTTGTTCTTTCTTGGTTCAATGTATCAACACTTTGAGTGATTGAGTTAGGGGAAATAAGAGGTAATGAGGGCAAATATGATGACTTGAATAGTCAAAAACATTAACAAAGTTTGAGCAAACAAAATATTTAATTCAAAGTTAAATATTTGCATCCAATCACCTGGCAGTGTCAGCACTTTGGGTTAATTTAATTTGCACTCCTGTTTTCTTAAATCTAACTCTTAAGTGCTTATAAGCAGCATGCTGTAATATGAATAACTTTTCTTCTTGTGTATCAAATGTGTACTTAAACCAGGGGAGTTAAAACACACAGCACATGCTCGCTTTCACCTAGATATCATATCTGGATGCGTTAATAGAAAGCAAGTGGAAGTTACAGAGATCATTTTAAGAGCATTTAGGAAAAGCTGCTTAGCTTTCAACCCCAGATTCCATTCGTAGAATTTCCTTTGCGTATTAAAGCACAACTGAAGTGAAATATAAAACTTCAAGGAGGGCAACAAAGAAAGAGATAACAACAACAACAGCTTCAGAATGAAAATAATGCAGAATTATGTCCTTTTGAAAGATTGTCTTTTGTTCCAGGAGGATTCCTTTATTCCTCTGGCTGCTTTTGTGAGTATGTTCATGTCATGAAGTTGCTCTAATGCTTAAAGCATTGATAGCCCTTGAGATACGACTGTTATGGAACTTGCCCATTACAGTCACAAATTATGATGGTCATTAACAAGATCACTTCACTTAATGATCCCCCACCCTTAGTCTTCCTGATGAGAATATTAAACAACTGTGAGGGTCATTAGGTAGAGCATAGAGTGCCTCAGGGTCAAGATCATGGGAGGCCTAGCAGAAGCCCAGACTCCCTTGCCCCAGCCTCCAAGAAGTCTCTCACCCCATGTGTCCTGCCCCTCTAGTTCCCCACAAGCCTTGGGCTTGCTTCCCCCTACCGAGTCCATGTAAGGCTTTCTTCCCATTCAGCCCTCCAAGAAGCCTAAAGCTGCCCGCAGAAGTTATCAACATCTGCAGTGCTGTTACAACTTGTGGGTTGAGGCCTGCTTCCCTTCCAGCCACTTGTAGCTTCTGCTGCTGGCTTTAATCTCCCTTGAGTGGCTAGCTGGGAAGCAGGCTACATTGCCAGTCATAAATCAAAGATTACCTGTAAAGCTGAGTAGCTGAACTTGCAAAAGGATGAGGTGCAGCTTTCAAAATCTTCCTAAACAAGGGCATGGGATTTTCTTCTTCTTTTTTTAATTTATGACAGAGGAAAGGAATTATTGCCTGATAGGGCCCACCCATTTCATTGTCCATAATGTTTGGAGTTTGGTTGAGCAGACCATTCAAATTCCATTATGGTCCTCAGCCTTGAGGGGGAGAACACATCTAATGTATTGGATTGTATCCATATTGGAATGTTTTTATTCTTATGAAACGGTTGGTCCCAAATGTACGTTTAAAACAAATTATCCCAATTGGAGATTAAAAATAAATAAATAAGGGAAACAAGTTTAATTTCTGGGATGCTCAACAAATTCTGTTTGTGTGAAGCTACTCAGTGTGTCCCTATCAGATCAAATGGAGGAATGATTTGCATTTGCTTCAAATCTCTATCAGATCAAATGGAGGAATGCATTGCATTTGCTTCAAAATAATTTGTTGATACTGATCCTAACTTTTGACTTTGATTGCATCTGATCACAAATAGGGCTCATAGTTTAATTTTTTAATTTTTTTTAATTGTTGTAGGGCATTGTGCTGATTTGTACAGAAAGATGGAACATCACTTTGACAACAAATAAAAGAAACAAAGCACATTCTTGTAGACTTACTTTAAAAACATAACCTTATGCCCATAATTGACAGATGGAGAATATGAATTACCTTTTCCCCTCTAGGGCTGAAAGTAACACTCTGCTCAGTTTGGAGTAATTCTTTTCATACATAATACATCCAACACTTTTCAGCCTCCTCCAATGTCCTAGAGAAGATTTTGAAGGCACAGAGAATTGCAATAATATGTGTGGAATTGATGGATATGGCCCACAATCACTAATACGCTAAGTATTTTTTTAATGCATTAGATCAGTGCAAAACTGGAATAGATTGGAATTATGGGTTGACACATGCAAAAAGTGCATAAATAAACAAAAATGAAGAAGAGGAAGAGAGCCATCCATCTCTTATTGTTCTCACACATAACTGTACATTTTAAAAACAGATAAACTGTGGGATGAAAAACAGCTCCATGACCTTTAGAAGTTACCTCCGATATGGCCTGCTCTTTTTGATTTGTCCACATTGAACACTTCTTGCCAAGAAGATTGATCTATTAACATTTTATTTAAAAAGTAATTATTTCTTTTTACAGAAACAAAAATGCATTTCTGCCCAAATTGAAAATTTTTTCACAGCTTTTCATGAATTGTTCGATTTCTGTCACCAGCCTTCAAATTCACAGCTCTCCCCTAGTCCAGCATAAGGTGTAATATGTTTAACTCTGATGATTGGATTTGGGTGACAGGAATGATGGGTACATGGTAGGGTGGAGCGGGATCATTGTCTCTGTGTGGGCTAATAATCCAAGCCCTGTATGATGTGAATGCCACTTCAGTTTTACCAGCTTTTTATGTGACATGACATATCAAATCTGCCAACCTATAGACCATCTGGAAACAGCTCAACAGAATGGACATTGACAGACAACAGTTAAGACCAAAGACTAAAAAGAGTAGAAGGTTAACCTATATAAGCCAGGAAATTTGTTGAAATAAACCTAGTTTTTACTCTGTGAGCAGCCATTATTTGTAATCTAATATATGCTATATAAATTTGCTTTGCAGAGCTTAAAAATTCATTTGTTTCCCACTGCTGAATTATTTCAAATGTGAAATGTGAATGTGAAATTGAAGTCACAGTTGTATTCTTGAAGCTTTTCTTTGCCTAATTTTTACTGTCTTTCTCAGGAGCAAGAAGGATTATTGTTTTTCAACCATATCCTCTCTGATCAAATTAAAATGTGTATTTTCTCAAATGAAATTTGATGGTTTTTATGTCATTTCTGGGTCAGTTTTGAGAAGATGCTATATTGCTGTTTTCTTATAATATAAAGAAATGTATGTATCAAATGTCAGCCAATTATTTAAATACCATTAGTGTTCATATCATGACCTTAATGTAACCTCACATGCTTTATTGATATTATCTGGAAGTCTGATAATGTTGGTTCTCAAGTCTAAGTATAGATAGAGGTAAGTAGATAGGTAGGTAGATAAGTAGGTAGAGAGGGAAATAATAGATAGCTGTAGATAGATGATAGACAATCATTTTCATTTTAGAATAAAAGAAAATGCAATAGTTTAAAGTAGTTTTTTTAAAACTGGTTGTAGGAAAAATATTTTGTGGAGGTAGAGATGAAAGAAGGACATTTAATTTAGGATGCATGCACAGAAATGAGTAATGAAAAAGTCTAGAAGGAGAGGAACATGGCTACCAGTAGCAAGAAGAAAGAACAAGGAGGGGAGCAATGTAAGGAGAGCTGAAACATAAAGAAATAAATTGCAAGACTAATACCAACACTGAACAAGAGTCTGGATTACTATGTACTGATTATTTTACTGTTAAGAATCAGGAATCCAAATGAGTAACACTCAGCCTTCTTTATCATCAAAAACTTCCATGATCTGAAATGTTTTGTGTTTTTTATAGAATATACTTTAAGTCAGATTGGCTGGTAGAAATTGTGCTTGTTTGATGTGGATACATTTGCACTGGAATGGAAAGCTCAGTATAAACAATAGTATTCATTATCATAACTCCAAAAATATTTCCTTTGACTTTTCTTTAAATAAAAGAAAAATATTAGCTGCATTTTTTAGAAGTGTCTTACATGCTACACCACAACAAAATTAATTATCTAGTTTACAGAGAGCAAATTTTCTAGCTACCAACTCCTTATTTATTTACTAAATAATGGCAAATTAAGGACATAATAAAAATGTATTCTTTCCTTATGTGTTTCTGTGAAAAGGTTTAGCAGTTAAGGTCAAAGGGCAAATGCAGTTACACAAACATGTCAGTTGTGGAAATTTCAATGGAAATAATTTCTATCTGTTGAATATTTTCCAGAAGGTTTTTTTACATAAACATTGGCCAATAAACACATTTTCCCCATAGAATTATAGTAGACCTTTTTCTTATCTTTCCTCACTTCTCTTCCCCCTTTTCCTCCCTACTGCTTTTCTATTTAACTTTTGTATTTTGTATTTTACAATATTCTATAACTCAATAAAAATATTAAACAGAGAATTAATTAGTAGACCACTCCAATAATGTCACTGCTTTGATTACGTATAAAGGCTTATCTGGTTTTGATCCAGGCTACTTATGAGACCTCTTCTCCGAAGGGAATCTATCTGTATCATTTAATTGGTTCATGAAAGGATTATCTGGGTTTCCCTATCTTTATAGATTAAGGAGGAAATGGATCTGAAAATGGCTATTTTTGCCCCATCTCTTTGAAATATTTTGCTTTCTGAAATCCACATGGCTTCCATTCTTGTATCTTCATGCAGAACAAGACAACAGCCCCAAAACGTAGCTTTACAATGTAGATTGTCTGTAATTTTTATATTTTTTTCATTTCCTCCTTTTGTTAGTATTGTTGTAAAAATAATGTTTTGATGATTATTTTATGAGTTTTGTTGCATGCTACCCAAGTATTGTCTCTGGAGTTAGGTGAGATAACAGTGCTAGAAAAACAGTTTGTTTGGACATGATTGCATTTGGACATGATATTAAACTAGGATACTGATTTTACTGAAGCAGCTAGTGAACTATGAAAGCATCTTGTGTGGTTTGTTTTAACCTGGACCCATAGTTTACTCCCATCTTAATGATCCAGATATTGAATCAAGGAATATCCATGATTTCTAACTTAGCTGTTCAAGCATCACAATAACAAGCCACAAAGGTAAATTAGCTATTTTTGCTGACAAGAAGAGATTGATATATGGAAAGATTTCCAAACTTAATGTGACATATGAATATGATCAATATTTAGTCATTTATTTACAAATGCCATTCTACTCCCAAGGACACAAGATTGATGTACATAGAAAAAAAAATCCTGAGAATTTAAAGCAGCACAACAATACTCAACAACATTCAAAACCAATGAGGGTGGAAACCAAAACTTAACATCCCACAAACACTTTTTCCTACACTCATTTTTTTTATATCTTTATATAAATCCACTTGGGAAGAAAGGATCATTCAGTAGGCTCTACTATGAGGTTCCTATTAAAGATAAATATTTCCCTGTCCAGTCATGTCTGACTAGAGCACAGTGCTCAATTCCATTTCTTGGCTAAGGGACTCAGTGTTGTCTTAAGATATTTTCCAGGAACATATGGCCAGCATGGCTATACCCATAGAATACTGTTACCTTCCCACCAAAGTGGTACCTATTAATCTACTCACATTTGCATGCTTTTAAACTGCTAGGAGGGTAGGAGCTGGGGAAGGAACAGGAGCTCACTCCATCTCGCAAAGCATAGGTCTCAAACCCAGGCTGTCAGCTTACCAACTGACAAGTTCAGCATCTCTAATCACTGAACCATCACATCCCCGAGGTTCCTATTACTGGAAAATCATTGGAGAAGGTTTTCAACAAGGCTTTTCTCCCAGATCGTACTAGATGGGTGGATTTACTTCAGAGTAGGTAATCTCAGATATAACTAGGCCCAGACCCATTTAGGACTGTAAAGTTTATAATCAGCACTGGAAGCTGACTGGCAGCTAAATCAGTTCCTGAAATAGAAGTATTATTTAAACATATCTTGAAGTGCCCTTTACCATCTAAATCACAACATGCTGAACCAGTTTAAGTTTCCCAATGGTCTTCAAGGGCAGTCCAAATAAAAATAAATTGTAATAGTAGATCCATGATGTGATGAAAAGCCTGAGATGATGATTATGATCCTTCATTATCATTAAATGTACTTAATGTATGAAAACTTAAACATGTATATGCAGGAGAGGCTGAATAGATACAATTATAAAAATTAAAAATCTTATAAAATAAGATTTTTAAGTCTATCCACCACCACCAGGAATAAAAAGTTTTCTCTCTCTCAGAAGTAAAATTGGAGCGAACGGTATTTTTAACTGGAACTCTAAACTATGCTCAAATTTGTAACTATAAAACAACATATTTATACAACGGCTATCTTCACAAGAGCTTCTAACTATTGCTTGTGTCATGAATGCAGGAGAAGCAAGAAATTGCAATCCAGGCCCATGCAGAGGAGAGAATAAAGAACCAAAGAATGAAATCAGAGCCATCTTTATAGGTTTCACTTTAAATATGTTCCTCTCCATAGCCTAATTAGGGACCAAATCAATTCCTACAAGTATTCAACACATATCTGGTTGGAGACATCAATGTATAACTTGGCATCATTCAGATATGGATATCATCTTAACCCTTGCCAGTGTATAAACTCCTCCAGGTCATAAAATAGGACAACCAATGTGTTGTTTGTTTACCCATATCCATAATCTGTACTAATAAGGGTTGGGACAATCCATTTCCTCTGGAAATGTTTGTAGTTGCAATTGTGTGTCCACTACCTTCTCTACTGTCTTTCTTAAAAAAGGAAGAGTAGATACTGCATAGATAGTTATCCAAAATAGCTGGGAAGATACATGAGTTCTTGAGAAGGCAATGTACTAACAACTCACATTAAGGGAATTGTCTACACCAGGGGCATTCAACCTTGCCAATATTAAGGCTTGTGAACATCAACTCTCAGAATTCCCAAGCCAGCCATGTTGACTGGGAGTTGAAGTCCATAAGTCTTAAGATTGCCAAAGTTGGACATTCCTGGTTTACACTTTTCTTTACTTCTTCCCATAAAATGAATGTTGATTTTATGTAGAAAACATTGGTATACTTTTTCTTGAAATACATTTGGGATATTTGTTCTACATAAGAACATATGAAAACTGTGCAAGTGATGTTGTTACCATTCAAATATCTTCAATATTTGAAGCATCGCTAGTTAGAAAAAGTTTCCTTTTTTTTCTCCCAAGACTCACACATTGTATCTCAATATAACCTTTCTTCCAAAATATCATAATGCTTGTGTGTGCTCATTTTGTCTTCTATTTGAGAATTATAAAATGACTGTGCAGGAGAAGGTATATGTGGGAGAAATATGAAAGTACAATATGGAAGTATCTCAGTGGTCATTATGATATATTATTTTGTAAGGGCCACAAGTTATTTCAACAACTTAATAGGCATAAATTATTATTACAGACTTTTTTCATTCTTAACTCTGGGAGGGTAGATCTTGCAAGAACTTTTTGAAGTCAGTTCCCAGAAAAAAATACATAAAAAACACACATATGCATGTATACAGAACACACAATACACAGAGGGAGGCCACTACAGAGAATGAAATATTGTTTCATTTTTTAATTCTAAGCTATGTTCTGAAATAGCTAACACTATTCATATATTAATGTGGGACTAGATGGAAACTTAAGGCTTAGTATTTAGATATTAGTATATGGTAACAACATTTGCTAATTATTACATTTCATATTTTTTTTACATTCTTGGAGTACTTACATCCTATTTAAAATCCATATGTGATTTTTACTTGAAACTTTTAAAAAAGAACACAGGTAACAAACTAATGCAAAGTAAGTAGAAGAAATGAAAGAAGAAAGAAAGCAAAAAAAGGGGGGGGATTAAGAAAATTAATTTAAGAAAATTAAGAAAAGTAGAAAATAAACAAAAACAATACAAAGAAATAGCTTCTAATATTCCTTACAAAAATGATAAGCACAATTATGTTTTAACCTTTGTCTCTGCACAGTTACATCTAATTCTCTTCTTTCCATATTCTAGCCTGTCCAACCATCAAAACCATAAATCACAAATTCATTTTCTGCACTTTTATGCAAAAAGTCCATAGGAAGTTTCCAGTCACCAATGAATATAGATAGGCCCTTTTCTCTAATCAAAGAACTTAATTTATCCATCTCAGCAAGATCTATCAATTTCACACTCCTCTATAATGGATAGTGTTGAATTTTCCCATCTCTGTGCATATAATAATCTTGCTGCAATAATCATAGATTGAAATTATCTTCCATGACTTTTTTCTAACTCTTTATTCATTAGTCATAAAAATAAAAGTTTTTAATTGAATATTAAACTTTAGAATCCTGTGTATTAAAGTATGTATTTGAACCCATTTTTAAGCTTTTTACATGTCCACCAAGCATAATAAAATGTCCTTCTGGTATTGTTTGTGTTTACAACATTGAAATGCCTTTTATACATTCATAATTTTATTAAAAAATCTCTTTAAGTTTTGTTTTGATTGTATTTCTATTTTTATTGTTTTAGAGATATGTATTTGTTAGGATTTTAATGTTTTAAGGCTGGAAGACCTCCCAAAGTTGTTTTGTTACAAGATGGATAGCAAATAAAATCATTCATTCAATCAATCAATTCATAACCTTAATGTAAAATTTAACTCTTTTAACCAGCTATGTTCCCATTTTTCCCTCTATGTAGCATAATCACAATTTTAGCCCACTTTATCATACAATCTTTAAGCTGTTCTTCCTCTGTTTCAAGTGTCAACAAAATTTTACATAATACATTATAATAATTACATGTTCATCATCACTGAATTACTTATGATCTTTATGGCCAGATTTTCACAAAATAAATGTTTATTTTAATTCTCAAATGAACATCAAAGACTTTTGCTGACATTAGCTCTTCCATATCTAAAACAAGTAGAAACAACATCCATCCATCCCACAGTGAAAAATTCAACATGAAGTAATGGTATGCTGTGAGACTTATGAGATAACCCAATCCTTAGTAATCACACCAAGTGGGGACTGCAAAAAGGTTTGTTGTTAGATTTGTAATCTTACAATGCTAAGGTTCTAAGTAATATGCAAATAATAAAGACACCTCCAATCCATAAATCCCCTGAAGTCCAAAGCCAGATTTTATATATACTATTAAAAAGGGAAGAGAACCAGAATGAAAGGACTTCCTCCAGTTTTTAAAATATCAGAAAACAAATTAGAGGGTAAAGCCTCATATATCACAGTTAAGTTTGTGGATGAGTGAATCCAATTAAATAGACTGCCATCAATGTTCTTGGAAGATTCCCCAAACTGAAACATTACTGCAGTGAATGACAGCCAACTGTCAGTTCACAATTAACCCACTTTGTTACCTGATTTCAGAGAAATGCATGGCTAAACCTGCACCCCCAGATATAGATGTTGAACAGCAAAAACTCTATTCTCTTTTGCACACAGAGAGGGTGGCCTCTTTTGAAAGAGAGCAGTCCTTGGCTTATCATTTGTTTAAAGACCAAAATTACAATGGCATTGGAAAATTCATTTTATGCAGCTTTTTAAAATCAACAAATGGGTAAAAAGAGATTATATGAGGGAACATAAGTGAAATAGAAACTGACCAGAATTAAACTGATCCATTATTTTCTGTGGGATCCAAACTGGGTCAGTCATTGAGACTGGATGTTAAGTCTTCCAAGCTTTCAGATTTGTGCTGGAGCCCATCCTCAGAGAATGGTCCTCTCCCCTCTCTTGTTCAACATTTATGTGAAGCCGCTGGGGGAGATCATCCGTGGTTTTGGGGTACGGTGTCATCTGTATGCAGATGATACCCAGCTTTACATCTCCACCCTGGACCACCCCAACGATGCTGTGGAGGTTATGTCCCGGTGCCTGGAGGCCGTGCGGAATTGGATAGGCGGGAACAGGCTCCGACTCAACCCATCCAAGACCGAGTGGCTGTGGTTTCCGGCGGCCCGATATAGTCAGCTGACGCCATTGCTGGCTATTGGGGGAGAGCCATTGCTGGCTATTGGGGGAGGGCTCGCAATTTGGGTGTCCTCCTGGATGTACGGCTGTCTCTAGAAGACCATATTGCGGCCGTCTCCAGGGGGGCTTTTTATCAGATTCGCCTGATCTACCAGTCGTGGCCCTTCCTAGATCGGGACGCCTTACGCACGGTCACTCACACCCTTGTCACCTCTCGCCTGGATTACTGTAACGCTCTCTACATGGGGCTCCCTGCGGGGAGCACCCGGAGACTCCAACTGGTGCAAAATGCGGCCACACGGGTGATTATGGGGGCGTCGCGAAGCTCCCATGTGACGCCTCTCCTGCGCGAGCTGCATTGGTTGCCGGTGGCTTTCCGGGTTCGCTTTAAGGTTCTGGTTTTGACCTTTAAAGCAATCCATGGCATTGGGCCAGGCTACCTGCAGGACCGCGTTCTGCCGGTGATCTCCAACAGACCTGTGCGTTCCCACAGGGAGGGCCTTCTCCGGGTGCCGTCGGCTTCTATGTGTCGTCTGGCGGCCCCCAGGAGTAGGGCCTTCTCTGTGGGGGCCCCCGCCCTCTGGAATAGTCTGCCCCCAGAGATACGCACCAACACGGACCTGAGAGCCTTCAGACAGGCGTTAAAAACTTGGCTTTTTGAGCAGGCTGGCCTAGGCTAACACAAGTTTTTAACTTTGTCTCTCGTTTTAAATTGGGTTTTAATATTTGGGGTTTTTAATTATTTATGGGGGAGGGTAAACTTTTTAAATTAAAACAGCCTAAATTATTTAATTCATTTTAATTTTTGTATAGTGTATTGGGGTTATGATCGGCTGTGCACCGCCCTGAGTCCTTCGGGAGAAGGGCGGTATATAAGTACTTAAATAAATAAATAAATAAACTTCTCTTTACCAGAATGTATGCTTTGGGCCATTCTATGCATAGTATGAACTGCAATCGCGCAGTAGTTAGAATGCAGTACTGCAGATGACTTCTTTTTTTTTTTCAAATTTGTATTAGTCATATTTTAAACTAAAACACCACATTTATACTTATTACAGAGTTCAGGTTACAGTATTCATTCATAGTGACATAATTGTTACTATTCTATATGTTATATAGTTTTCTGTACTTTCAACTTATAGCACTATTTACAAATATATATACAATATTTTACTATAACTTTTTACTATAACTCCTACATATTCTTCATGTAACAACTTTACATCTGTTCTCTAACCACTGGTACCATACATTCCAGATCTTATAGTATTCCATTTCTTCTCTGTCTTTTAACTCCATTGTTAAGCTGTCCATCTCTGCACACTCAAGAACCTTTCTTATTATAATTATGTCAGAAGGAGTGTTATCTTGTTTCCAATTCTGAGCAAAGGTAATTCTGGCCACTGTTATTATATGTATCAAAATGTATTGCAATTTTTTGCAGATATTTTGTTTTAGTATGCCCAATAAAAATAGTTCTGGTTTCATCTTGAATTTTTGTTTAAAAATCTCTTCTAACCAATTCCTTACTTTAAGCCAGTATTTCCTAGCTTTAGGACAGGTCCACCACATGTAAAGTAAGTTCCTTGTTTATAGTTACATCTCTAGCATTTAGCTGATCTGTTTGGAAACATTTTGGGCAATCTTGCCAGAGGTAAATGCCAACGGTAGAACATTTTGTACATATTTTCTTTGTAGGCTGCTGACATTGTTAATTTGTAATTTTTCTCCCACAATTTTTCCTAATGTTCCAATTCAATGCTATACCCAAAAATTTTGGCCCATATTATCATGGTCTCTTTTACTGTTTCTTCCTCCATTTAAATCTTAAAAGATAGTTTATATGTTTTAGTGATCATTTTCCCCCCTGTCCCCTGTAAAATTTTATCTAATTCCTGTTTGTCTTTATGGAAACCATGTTGTTCTAAATCTTTTTTGTACCTTTTCCGAATTTGTAAATAAGATCATCAATCTATCTCAATTCCTTGGGCCTTTAACTCCTGATTTGATTTTAATTCTCCTTTCTCATCCAATAGCTCTTTGTATCTTACTACTTTATTTAAATCTAAAACATTGGGGTATATCATTGCCTCCATAGTTGATAGCAAATTGGGGTTTTCATATAGTAGTTCTTCTTAATTTTCTCCCATACATATAACAGAGCATCGCTCACTTGATGTCTCTGGAAATATGAGTGTAATTTGTTTTTCCCCTCCCAAATGAATGTATACCAGCCAAATTGCAGATCATGACCCTCTATTGTTAGTATTCTTTTATTGTTTAAATTTATCCAGTCTTTGACCCATGTCATGACTGCTGCCTGGTAGTAAAGTTCCCAGTCTGGGAGTCCAAAACTTCCCTTACCTCTACTATCCTGCATAAGCCTTAATTTTATTTGGGGTTTCTTCCCTTGCCAGATAAATTTTATTAGTTTATTTGATTCTTCAAAAAAAAATCTTATTGGAACTGTTTGGAAAAGGAACAGGATTTGGGGTAATATTTTCATTTTAATGGTGGCAATTCTTCCAATTTGATGAGCTTCAGTGACACAATGGTTAGTATGCAGTATTTCAGACTATTTCTGCTGACTGCCAGATGTCTGCAATTTGGCAGTCCGAATTTCACCAGGCTTGAGGTTGACTCAGCCTTCCATCCTTCCCAGGTCAGTAAAATGAGAACCCAGATTGTTGGGGACAATATGCTGACTCTTTAAACTGCTCAGAGCGGGCTGTAAAGGCACTATGAAGTGGTATATAAGTCTAAGTGCTATTGCTATAGTATTTATATGGTGCCTGGTCATGGGGCTTTTTAGTTGTTGATTGGGGTATTGATGGACAGCTATATTAAGTCATTGGCTGTTGTTTCCTTGTACTGCCAAATCCTTGACTCCTAAATACCTGATAAGCCTGCTGGTAAATCAGCACTTTTGTTGACTGACAAAGGGCCTGTTTCCCAGGCTTCAATAATTTCTCTGGCTATCTTTATACCAGCTTGGCCAACAATATTAGTAGCTGTGAAATTGAATATATGTCTTTGTTTATTGCAATGTTCATTGAATCCATTCTTTTCTATTTCTTATGGGGGGAACTCATGACTTTATTTATTTATTATTTTTTAAATTTTTTAAACAAATAAATATACATACAGTATATATCACTAGCTCACTGTTTGGTGATTTTGGGCAAATGACCTGTCCATTTATATATGCATGTGATGTCACTGCAGTTAAAAGAGGGAGGGACTTAATGTTGATTTTTTTTGTACTTCCCCTACTGCTGTTCTAGTAGTCTTCATAGTACTTTTTGTTCTTATGCAGCTGTCCTAATAGTTCTTCCTTGCATTTCTTTCGTGCATGACACAACTATTGAAGGAAAACATATAAAACAATTAAAAAGTATTTAAAATGTTGAATATAGTGTATATACAGGTACTCCTCGATTTATGACCACAATTGAGACCAGAATTTCCATTGTTAAGCAAGATGGTTGTTAAGTGACTTGTGCCCAATTTTATGATCTTTTTGCCACAGGTGTTAAATGAATCACTGCAGTGGTTTTAAACGAATCAGGCTTTCCCTATTGACTTTGCTTGTCAGAAGCTGGCTGGGAAAGTCATAAATGGTGATCACATGACTCCAGGATGCTGCAACCATTGTAAATAGTTGGATACCAAGCAATCAAATTTTGATCTCATGATTGTGAAGAGGCTATATCAGTTGTAAGTGTGAGAACTGGATGTAAGTCATTTTTTTTCAGTATTGCATAAGCGCACCAATGTGCTTACCATCCCTGTCCTATTGTTTCTTTTCTTTTTTTTCTTATATGTATCCATGTATTCATAGCTATGTTTTTACTTATATCTATTATCTTGTAAGCAGTTGACAAAATAAATAAAATAAAAATAAATAAAGTTTGAGCAGTCCCTAAATACCTGTCCAGGACCATCTGTAATGACCTGAATATATTCATCGCACCTTGAATGGATTTATATAAATAAGAGACATCTAACTTCAGTAATTCATCTCTGGATGATTGATTTCTGTTTTATGCTGCCCATAATTCTAATTTTTTTTAAAAAAAAATCACGTTGTAGTTAGACTAGATAACAACCAGATTATGCTTTACACTCGCTACTTGCTCTCCCGCTGCAGGCACTAAATGGTTGTTCACAGCTGGTAGGTCAACACAAATTACCTGCAAAATTCCATGGTAAGTTATTTATTTCACAAAATTACACATGCATACATAATATGCACTGCTGGAGAATAAGCAATGTGCTGTGAGACTATTTCTATGAGTGCTCCTGTGTTCATTTGCTAGGCAAGGCCTTAATTTTATTATATGTATTCATCATATTAGGGTACATCTATAAATTTTATACTAATGACGAATAGGGCATCAGGTTCATATACCTGGTACTCTAGAATGATTTTGACTTGAATAACTAAGTTTTTTATGCATATGATTGCCGTAAGAAACATTACATTGCATGAATAAGTCTTGAAAATGGCATTGAGTCAATTCTTGATTATTGGGTCCTCATAATCAGGAACCTAAAGTAATGTAACATTTTTGGTGCAAGATCAGAAACAAAAATAATGAGTATAATATTAAAAAGAACTCCAGCAAATAACTAATTACATGGCTAATTGAATGAATACAAAGCAGACATAGGTTTAGAGTTATGATTTAATAAATTGTCTACTTTTCCTTCTCCTTTTCAATAAATGAAAATGCTTTGACAAATTGAGATTTGTCTCCCACAATGTCTGCCTGTTCTGTATGCCTTGACTCCTCTGACTTAGCTTGCTTTGAGTCCCATTGATCCAGCAACAGCATCTAGCATGATGATGGCAAACTTATGACATGCATGTCACAGATTTCACCCATGCCATTTTTTGTGACACAACAAGGCTCCAGATCCTTTAGAAGTTGCACAAGAGGGCCTTGCTCTCAGGTAGCCTCTGAGGCATCCAAAAATCTCATGAATTTTCATGCACAATTTTTTGAGGCTCCAGAGGCCCCATGGGTTTCTTGCATAGATTCCAGAGAATCCAGAGAGGAAAGTTCAGAGAAGAGGTCCAGAGATAGGGGATGTGTGAGAAGGGGGAGGGATGATATACAGTATTAGCAAAGTCAAGATAGACATTTTCTGAATATTTAACACACCAAGCTCAAATGTTTCACCATCATTGATGTATCACAACCCAGGAGGGAAGCCCACTCTCTTTTTCTGGATATTTATATGGTCTCCACATTTTCTTCAAGCAATCTTTGATAACTTAGCTTTTCTTCCAGACTTTGGATTTAATGATTGGGTAGGCCCTTTTAAGTTGGGAGTGATGTGCAAGGATGACATGTTTATTCCTTTAAACAATTATTGGCTTCATTAACACAGTTTTTATTTTTTTTACTTTTTGAAGCTGCCCAGTGTTTATTTTGGAATTGGACAGCCTAGAAATCTTATAGATAGATGAACAAACAAATCTACAGAGTTCTTTGATGTTGGCAATATTATTTAGTCTTTTTAAAAGCAATATTTTTAGAAAATATATACATAAGAGTCATAAAGTTATTGAGGAAACAGTGGCAGTCTTCAGGGGTTTAATTTTTAAAAATGGCTGATTTAAGGGAAATTGGTATGCTCTGATGATTTATCATGTATCATTAAATACTCTCATTGTTTAAAAGAGCACTATTGTGCACTTTGATACACCAAGTAATAATCAACATGTTCCCCATCCCACCTCACCCCCAGCCCACAAGAATAGCTAAACAGCAATGAATATAATTCCAGCATTAACACTAACCTGCATGTGTGTGAGAAAGAATGATTTTGGCATGTATTCCAGTAAACCTCTCATTTGTTTTTACAGCCTTCAAGGTACAGTGGATATTCAAGGGAAAAAAAGAAAAAGTTATAGAGCTGACAGTTGTCAGATCTGGTGATACTGCCTTTGCTCTTCTTCATTGATTTTTAAATAAAATGATCAACGAAACCTTGTATTTTTTTTCTGTACAATGATTTTTACTTAATTAAATAATATGAGGGAATGTCCAGCTTCATTGTGATTTAAGCCTATCTAATTTGCACCTGATCAATGAGTAAATCAATAAAGGCCGTAAATAGAAGTGTAAGCATGCTGAACTGGAGGTGGCTAGGTTTATAGCAGAGGTTTTAAAATTGGGGGAGCTAATTGGCAATTTGGGTTTTGAAAACTTGTCGGGAATAGTCTCATGAAACGGTTGACATGTGGGTTAGACTAATCCCCAAATACCCATATATCAGAAGGCAAAATAAAGAACTTCAGTCACTGGGCATTTTATAGTCTAAGAATGTTGGCAGAGTTACAGCTCAGAGACTTTGCTAGATATACAAGTTATATCTACTATTGGTGTTTTAATCCACTGCTTTACAGCTCCCCATTTTTTTAAAAAATGGGAATTTAAATTAAGTAACATAATACAAGGAATATGGTGAGCATCCAGGACAATGCTAGCAGACATGCTGTTACCCCTGAGTGTTAGGCTGGAGAATCAACATCTCTGATGCCTTTTGAATTTTTTGTTTAGCAATAAGCTTTTAACTTTTCTGTTGAAGCAAAAACAGTATTAAGGATCTGGCAGATACCTCAGAGAGTTTAGGCTGTTTCATCAACCTTCTGTTTGCAGAAGGATTCCCATATGTGATTTCCATCATAATTTTAGAAAAGCTAGTTTAGGACTTTTCAAAAGGTAAAATATTTACTCTGCTCAGACCCATTTTGGTAGTCTATTTCACTAGAAGTCATTCGGTCCTTATTTGTTTTCATATTTAAGTGAAGCTTCAGAAATTACCTATCCCAAAATCACATTTTAGAAAGATCCAGTAAGAAACACTAAAAAGATTAAAGAGAAAAACTGAGCTGAAGCATATAAACTTTCCAAATTGTTATTAAGAGAATGCAATCAAACAATCATTTTAATCTGACTGTAATTTCCAAGATCTTGTGCCTCGAGATAGGGCGTTACTATCCACCCTTCAAATCTCTTTATTTAAAACTTTTGTTTCATAATCTTTTATCCTTAACTCATTCCATCATAACTTTGTTATGCATTAACCTACACTTTTCAGATATACCTATAAAATGATATTAGGCAGTCTGATCTTAATAAGTAAAATGATAACCGATAAATTTAATGGAAACAGAATAAAAAGGTTATGAGATTTTGATCTTATGTCTTAACAAAAAATGAGCATTATGAACAAAATGATATGACCTGTATTGTTTCATTGACCAGTAAGTAAAGTTGAATCTATTACCACTTAAGGCCAAGATGCAGACTTTGAAATAAAAACCCCAATTTATTTGCTTCTCTGTGCCATGGAGACATTAATGAGACAGCACCCTGTGAAAAATGAAGCCCATATAGTACTTACAGGCTAAAACACTCAACCCTCTTTAACACCATGTAAACAGACACATTTCTCAAATAAATCCTTAGAGACAAATAAATTAAATATTAAAATTGTTTTCCAAAGTGCCTTTGTAAACTACCTTTTTGCCTGTTAATAATGATCAGACTGGCACAGTTTTAAATGACATGATTGCAACCTTTGTGTTTTGGTTTTGTAAAAAAGTAGCACCCAGATTTAACTATCAGGAGAATATATTGTCACAGTAAAACCTCAATGCAATAGACCAGGCAGGAAAAGTTGTTAAAGCAGAATATCCATTACTTATCTTTGCAACATCAAACTTTCCTTTTACACATTAGTGCCCTGCACATTCTTCCAATTTTATGCCAGTCCTGTCAGGAGTAACACCTAGCTGTACTCGCTCTTTATCCTTCCCCAGTAGTTTGTAGGCTATCTTCTGATATAGAGGGTTCATGTTTATTATCAAGTTAACATGGTCATGGTTGTGAATCTCCCTTTGTTTTTCTTGGCAGAAATGGTGTGAGTTGCCATTTCCTTTTCCAATGTATTGTATTTCTTCTGACTGCTTGTCTATAATCTGCCCATCATAGTGGTTCTTCTGGAAGTATATCCTCCCAAGTGTTATAAACTACTCTGATTCCTCAGAGCTATAGGCTGAAGTTCCTGATCCACCAACCTATCTGTCACTACTATCTCAGATTTGCTGTATGCATGATACAAAGAAGACTCAGTCATTCATTCTTGGGAGTGAGTAGACAATTAACCATCTGAAGCACACCAGGGAATGCCACACTGGCTTGCAGCTTATTAATGAAGCCACATCTATTTTCAGCTACTGTGTAATCTCTTTTCAGTTAAATCTGAGACATCACACAATTCTAATACACATGATTTTAAAATATACATTTTCCTCAGATGACTTGACTTATGTGATCTATAAAGAATCTTTAATTTGTGTTACGGTACAGATCTATCATAGAATTCAAGATAAATTTGTTCATACTTATATACTAAATACATGAGATGCACTGTATATTAACTTTCTTTCTTTATTAATCTAATGGGGATTTTTTTTTCTAGATAATTCACAAAAACAACTCTTTGATGACGTTACATCCAATACACATATCCAGTAAGGCAGTACAAGCAATAGGATTTCAGTCTTTCCACCATATCTCCAATTCTACATGTAGACAGATGTACATTCATAGGAACAGGAAGATAATTATTAATGGAGCTGTGCCACTCTCTGTATTCAAAAGCAAAAAAAAAAGGAAATGTCCTTCAGAGCATATAGGCACCTGCCTGAAACTCTTTACATCAAACACACTTACTCTTGGGATTGTAATGCAGCTGCCTTCTGCAGCTGCAGTGCAATCTCAGGAAGAGACACAACCACTTCAAAGAGTAGCTGCACATACTACACAAGTGTCCCCTGCACACTTCAAAGCACCTTTCTGCCTTTGAGTCTGAAATGCCCCTCAGCTCTACTAGTTTAGTTTGTACAGTTCTCTCATCCAAATAACTCTACAGATTTTAAGGGAAAGAATGACCTGACCATACTTTCAGGAAGTTCCAATGAGCTAGCGATCTAATTTTACATAATTCCATGCAATCAGCTTAAAATACCAGGATCAGAATGATTAACTTCCCAATTCCTCCCAAACTATCTATCCTCTTTGTATCTACTGTATGTTTGCTACAGACTCCTGGCAATGCTTGAGCAGCTACAAGTTAAAAATGGAAAAAAGCTTGTTACTGAATGATTTGTTCCTAAGGCTTCCATTTTTTTTTTTCAAATTGAAACAGAGCATAAAGCATAAAAAGGGCAATGAAAGAGAATGACAAGGCAGACTGATAGAGCCGAAAGACCATTGGAAAATCGGACACAGAGACTAACAGGAAGCACAATAAATTTGAGATGGATAAATTAAAGAAGGAAAAAAGATAAAAAGCTACAAATTCAGAGGATTGAATAGTAAAATGCACACCAGATTAAAAAATATCAGTGGAATGAATCTGATTTCTCCCTTTGTTTTTTCCCCTTCTCTTTCTCTAAGCAAACCTGCTTAAACTAATTCTGTCGGAAGAGTGAACCAGAAATAGCAGAGATGCACAGACTCTGATGAACAGGGTTTACAGAAGTGATAAAACCTATTGTCTGATTAATCATGTTTCAGAGATCACATTACTTAGTGCCCTATGGCGTGGTTTCATTTGCATGTGGGAAGAAATGTTTTATTATCAAAGTTGTTTTATAACCTATAAGCCACCTACACTCACTTTGTATGGGAGATGGATGTCATAAAAATTTAATAAATACATTTTTAAAAGTACAAAAACACCTGAACTTCAAAATTACCTTCATACCATTCTGAAGAATCACCCAATCAGTGAGATGGACAGCATATAAATTTGACAAATGATAATAAATAATCTATGTCACACTTTCATATTTTCTTTGTGGTACATTCTGCCTAATACATAAACCCAGCTCTGATGCCTTACATCAGAAGTCTCTAAACTTGGGTTTGGAGATCCATGACACAATATAATGTACTGTATAATGAGATACTTACTTGAAACATCACATTATACAATGATAAATTCTTTCCTCTGATTCAATTTTCAATAGCCCCATTGAACCATCAATTTACTCTCTCACTGCCAATTCTGTACTCCTTGTTCTAGGTGAGAAAAGGGGGACTGGTGGATTTGGATTAAAACAGTTCCCTAAATAGGCTTTTTGTAATTTTTAAAATCTTGACACGGGTGAGAGTTCCAATCTCTCATCATAGCCAGATTGAGAAAATGCTTGTCCCATGCTCTCAAAATCCATCATGCGCTTGCCTATCTTTTTTTAGACAACTAGCTAAATCTTTGGAAGCATCTGAAGGCAAAACAATGGCTCCACTGTAATATCCTAATTATGTAATCAATTCTGGTATGTCTAGCAAGTGGGTAGAAACAGAATGTTTTGGGATAATGAACTAGATTGTTTTTCTTTCTTTTTCATTTTGAACAAAACAGATAACAGACTAGCACTAATGTCAAGTAGGCCTCTGCCACATCCTTGTTCATAACATTGATAGCACAGTACATAACATATGCAACACTTCTTATTGTTTAATAGACTGGCTTTCAAAGAGAAGGAAAATTGTTTAACCCCAAGTTTAAAAATTAAAGCTAATGTATATCCCTCTTGAACCAAAGTATTAATCATCAAGTAATACGTAAGTAAGTTTGCAAATATGATCCTTATAGTAACACGTAAATAAAGGGCTGGACATATTGCCATCAGAGACGTGAGGTGAAATGCAATGGTGTACATTTATTTGCTTTGTGTGTATATAGGTGGCAGGTTTTGATGTGTGTATAGGTGGCAGGTTTTGATTTTTTCCCTACAAATTTATGCAGAAGTATACAATTATGCCAATTGTCCCTTTCTCATTAAGAAAATGAGTGAATGATTGAATTTTTTTTAAAAAGACGAATTCATGAATGAAAACAATTCTTTTGAATGGGATTTTTTTAAAAAAATGAGTTTCATGCATGTGCTTACCACAAATTATTATGTTCATTCTTTACTAAGTATCCTCAATATTCTGTCTTGTTTTATATTGTTGTTATTATGAAATCAATCTGATTTAATTTCCTTTACCACAGCCAAATATTATTCTATAGTTTGCACAATAAGCTGTACTATTTCCTTTAATTATTTTTAAATATTTTGGAACAATTATGTTTTTCCTTTTTTACCCTAATTAATTGTGATTGGGGGGGGAATCGACTGAATAAAGATCGATTGATTGCAATGATTTTAGCTCTAGGGCAGTATCTATAATTACGTTTTAATTGTCCTTGTTCTAAATCAGTGATGGCTAACCTTTTTGGGCTCCTGTGCCAAAATTATGCACACTTGCTCACATGCCAGCACCCAGAAGGCAATGCGCCATCCCCTGTGCATGCGCGCACAACCCCCACCCCCACCCTTTACCTTTACTGTGCCTCATAGCTGATTTTCGGGCCGGTTTGAGGCTTTTTTTGGCCTCCCAGAGACTTGAAAAAAATCTCTGCAGGCTTTGCAGGCCAAATAATAAGCTTGTTTCATCACTTCTGGTATTATAGGAAGTGACAAAGGCCTCAAACCAGCCGAAAATCAGCTGTGAGGTATGCGTATGCTCAGTGAAGTAAGTTTGCCTATGGCTCACGTGCCGGCACAAATGGCTCTGCATGCCACCTGTGGCATGTGTGCCATAGGTTCGCCATCACAGTTCTAAATCATCATTTCTTGAGCATTTTTGTGTGAGTGTGCATATAATTCCGACCTATTTGACTGATTTCCAGTGATATAAAAATGTGTTGTAAAATAAACAAGACACATGTAAGCCTGCTTAGGGTCTGTCCATCTCACCACAAAAATATATTTAATATTTGTTTTGAGGTACCTTAATTATCTCTGCAACCTTAGTTTTTAACTACACAGCATATCAGACATTGCTGTTCACAACATTCGCCCTATATTTTTCCACCCATCTGTCTTTCAACTTGAGGACTCTGCTAAGTAGAAAGTCAGACATTATTTCAGATGGAAAATAAATCCCCAAAACTTTTTCTCCAGCTTAAAATAAGATCCATATTCTCTACATAATTTGTATGCCATTTAGAACAGACAAGATTTTATTTTAAAATAGAAATGGCAATAACAATCAGTTCAGACTGAACATTACCATAACATCATTTTTAAAAGTACACAAAGTGTATACTGCACATTTTCAGATAGGATGAAAGAAATTCATTTAAAAAACTAGAAAAATATCCTAGGAATTAGATTTTACAATAATACCATTTTCATACATAAGAATACAATAAGAATTTAACTATCACATTCACTACATGAATGTGAAACCTGAATTGGCAGATCTGAGGCTATCAAATGAGCACTTCACTGGAAATAAATCCATTAGATATAGTGGGACATAGTACTAAATAAATGTCTTCTTTTTATTGCACTCTCTCTCTCTTATGTTAACAGTAGTCTTACATCTTTTTTGTATATAAACTGTGAATGAATGAATGAATGAATGAATGAAAGGAAGGAAGGGAGGGAGGGAGGAAGGAAGGAAGGAAGGAAGGAAGGAAGGAAGGAAAGAAAGAAAGAGAAAGGAAGGAAAGAGGGAGGGAGGGAGAGTGGGAGAAAAGGAAAGGAAAGGAAATGAGAAAGGGAGAAAGGATAGAAGGAAAGGAAAGGAAAAGAGGAAGGGAAGGAGGGACATGGGAAAGAGGATGGAAGGGAAGGAAAGAAGGAAGCTCTCAGAGTAACACCATATGCCAAATACTAGGAAAAGTAGAGTTAGGGTTAGGGTTGTGCATATAACAAAAGGAGACAACTATGACATTTAAAACACATACAAAATACAGTAAGTTATTCCACTTGTCAAATTATAACACTGTTAGTATAATAGGACTTTAGATATATTATCAGATGAGGAAGAAGTGAAGGGTTAGAGTTAGGAGTGAACCATCATGTTTTCTTCTCCAGGTAGCATCAAAAACTGAATTAACACCAGTGGTGGGATTCAAATTTTTTTACTACCAATTTTGTGAGTTGGTGGGTTGGCAAGGGAAGGATACTGTAAAATCTCCAGTCAGAGGTAGCATGTGCCGGTTCTCCAAACTATTCAAAATGTCCACTATTGGTTCTCCAGAACTGGTGAGAACCTGCTGAATATCACCTCTGATTAGCACCTGTTTGAACTCAATAATGAAATCAGCATAATCTCTAATTTCATTTCTACTTTGTTTATGTTGCTTCATGTTTTGTCTGATTTAGGTTACAGTATGTTAATGATACTTAGTTTGAAATTTTGAATCTACCTCTCTTTTAGGGCAGCAAGTGAGCAAGTGAAAAGCCATTTCAGTGTAAGCCTGACCTTGAACATTTTTCCTTAGTTTGCAGTAAGTAAATATCTCCTGAGTTGTGTTACTTAGCCCAATGTTGCCTGTCATAACAAGAAAAGGGAGGAACAGTATATCAGTTGGAAACCTCAGAAGGTGATGTTGACTTCAGTTTCCTTGCAGCCCCCAGAGACACATGTTCAAATTCTTCGGAGCAACAAGTGCTTAATTTGCATTGATTGTTCAATAGTCTGTCATTTTTAATTAAAAATAAAGCTGCAGGCTATTTTCATGTGTGCAAGTAACAAGACAGAATTGTCACAAATTTATACTATATATATAAACCTTCATAGACTGTAGGGATGCTCTCATTAGTCACCTGGGAAATTTTGGTGGAAAATATGGGTTTTGGGTAACTCAAATTAGGACACACACACACACAGACTTTTCATTATTGAGGCATATTCTAAATCCTAGATTCCTAAATTATTATTCCTGACAATTAAGGAATGCATAGTAAATATAGGTTGCCATTACTCTGAATTGACTTTATATATTTTCAGCATTGCTTATATAAAGAGCATTATCATCTTATGAAAGCCAAGTTATGGCACAGTGAAATAAAGATGAGATCGTGTGTATGTGTACAGTATTAAAAAACAATATTTAATGAAGCCGAGAGTGAATTTTCCAACGTTCATTCAAAATGTCAAAAGATATGAAATAGTTGGGAACATTTCTAATAAGACATCTCTCCATTCCACTTTAATGATGTAATATGGATTTACTTTTCCAATTTGAGACTTACTTCATTATAAGAACCTTTCAATTGTTATCGCTTACATTAAGCAAACATTTTTAAAATTGATAGAATAATTGATAGTTCATGCTCATGAAGGAAAATCATATGCTATGTCATCATTTAAGATTCTTAAAGCTGTAAATAAACAAAGTACAGCCAATTATTTACCTTTATTTTATGAAAAAGCTCATATCTTCCTGATCAACAGATTGCCTGACAAAAAAACAAATTACAACAAAAAAAGAATATGGCTGCCACCAAACTAATTTTGCCCTTCCCTTCTCCTTCCCAAATCCCCAAACAACAGTGGTAGCAACATCAACAACAATATCTGATAAGTGGATTGTATGCAGAGATGATATTCAGCAGGTTCTGACCAGTTCTGGAGAACCGGAAGTGGAAATTTTGATTAGTTCAGAGAACCAGCAAATACTACCTCTGACTGGCTCTGCCCCATCTATTCTCTGCCTCCCAAGTCCCAGCTAACCGGCTGGTTCTTCTTTTGTTGCCCTGCACAGGAGAATGGAGCTGAAAAGTAGATTAGTGGGGTAGGGAGGGAATGGGATTTTGCAGTATCCTTCCCCTGGAGTGGGGTGGGTATGGAGATTTAGCAGTATACTACCCCTGCCACACCCACCAAGTCATGCCCACCAAGCCATGCCCACAGAACCAATAGTAAAAAAAAAATGAATCCCACCACTGATTGTTCATACTGTATGTAATCCTGAATACTTAGAAACTGAGTTTTACTGAGAATACTGAGTCTTCTCAGTATTCTTCTTGACATCTCAGATGACTGGCTAAGTAAACTGATGTAGTTTTCAAGAAATTTAGATGTCTTACATAAACATAACTGAAAACTGAAACAGTTTTGTATATCTTGTGACCTTTGCTACATGTTTGTTTCCATTCTCCAAATCCAGATCAGTATGTCTAAACATAACAGCAATTTAGCTCTTTCATTTTTGGTGAAATTTTTCTTAAAAGTTTTCTGCTAGTATGCCTGATGATGCATGTGTCCCTATTCTGGATACTTCCCAGGTGTGCTTCTTTCTACTCCAATACCAAAGTTTATGGAATCTTAGGTATTACCATATGAGAGATTGAAATGAAAGTTGAATGTCTACTATTCTACATTTCAGAAAAAAAGCACCTGGTGCAACAGCTTTTGAAAACTTATACCTATTAATCTAAGGTGACAGTTAGAAAAGGTGTCTCCTCTAATTTTATGGATCCTCTACTGTCTTTAACATAGAATGGGGTACTTTTGACATGTTGTGATGTGATTGCCATCTCTAGCCCTGCCTCAGTTCTGCATTGCTATGAGTGCTGATAATCATCTAGGAAAGCCACCTGTCTCAGACACACCTACCTGAGGGCTTCCTATAGTCAACTGAATCCGTAAAATTGGCAAGAATGAATAGTCCTGTATATCTCATCCATAGTGCCATTTGGCATCAATTCATTTTATTGTCCTATTAAACCTTTTTTTAGGACAAAACCAATTCAAGGTTTCAAATTTCATAGATTGATGGTTAGTAGATCTGAAGTCTTTTTCTAACTTTTAAGTCAACCTGGCTTCACTGGCTACAATGTTGTGAGCCTCCATGGAGTACAGTGTTATCTGGAAGATAAACGTCCATGTCTCTGACTACTGTTATTCCTAAGAATGCTTCACTACACTGTAAAAAGTGCTTCATAGACTTCTCCATATTTCTAGAAGTATCTCTTGAATACTAGTTTGGATATTTGAAATAATGGATTCAACTATTTTAAATATCTTGATCTAGATCATGGAGACTCACTTGTACTATTTGTGCTGCTTGTAGCAGATAGTTCTGCAAATTGTCTATATTTTCCATTGCTACTTCTTTTCATTTGTCAGCTTTATGAGTTGGCAGCTTTTAGATATCTCCCAATGACTTTGACTTCTGTATTCCTTTCCTCTTGGCCATAAGTGATAGCCTGGTGGGCAGGTCCTTTAACTGGATTTCTGTGAATGCTTTAAATATTGACAATTTCTAATGGTTACAGTGTGAAATCCTCCAGGAAGCAAGTAGCAATCTAATACACATGGGTTCCAGGTAAAGTGAGTAACTAAATAGAATGTATAATGGGCAGAGGGAGAATCTTGAAGAAGAGGAGAAAGAGCCAGGACCAAGGAAACAGACAAGATAAATTTGGGATCAAGGCAGAAATGTAAATCAAGACAACATCTCAATTTTGACCTTACCTAGTTATCACACAAATAAATAGAGGAAGGAGCACATTTACATCTGCAAGATTCTGTTAATGTAACCTTACAGTAACAATATTAGCAATCATAACTTGGTTTTCCTAGTTTAGTCTACCTCAAAGTGTTGGCAAGAGAGAATTAGAGGTCATATCTTTCTGCACATGTTGAAATCTTGTTTCAAAACAGTACTTTTATGAAGACCAATCATACTCTTAGAGAGAGTCACTCATTGTTCTTAACATAATAACTTATTACAGTACAATCTATCTCTTATGTATTACACTTGGCAAAGCGTCACAATCAGTACTGGATGTATATTTTGTGTATATTCGTAGATATTGTTCTTTCAAATTGCAAATGGAAACGTGAGTACTCTATTTTTTTTAATCTTTATTTTTAAGTCCTTTGCTTTTATTGTATTGCAAACAGTTGCTGGGATGCATCCACAGTTTCGTTGTGCTTGTAGAATGACAATAAAATTCTTCTATTCTATTCTTCTATTCTATTCTATCTATTTCATGCTTCCTTTGGAAGCCACTTTTTATTTTAAAGCCACCCTTTCTGTATAACTGTGTGCTCTTGACAAACTTTAAATACTACTTTAAACAGCTATTTTTTTTTCTAACATGCCTCAGAAAAGCTAGATTTCTCAGATAAACATTGTATATCTCACATGTACCCTGAGATATCTTAATTAGCAGAAAGAATGAAAGTATTCTCATTCTGTTGGCCATGCTTCTCTAATCCTGGTTAAGCAGGAAAAGAAGGGGGATATAGCAAATAACTGCTGAAGGCAATTATGGTTGCATCACACCAGGCTGTCCTGGTTGGGTGCACAATAAATATATATTAGTGGCAGCATATTCCCAGCACAAAGGAATAATTGTGTGTGTGTATGTGTTTAAATTCAACATGTGGAAACCTTATTTCATTTATTTTTTATTTTAAAAAGTACACTCTATTTTAAAGGTAGCCCTGAGGATGGCTGCAATATGATGAACAGTGACTATAACATACATATAATGTATGAAAGATAATCACTTTCAAAACTGAAAAAAAAAAAAAACAGAATCCAGAAGCATACAGCTCAACCAAGATCAAAAGGGTTTTGCTTTTTTGATATTTACAATGTAGAGCAGTGCTTGAGAATGAAAGGGTTTTGATGTAGAAAGATGAATGGTATTAGTCAAGAATATATTGAACTGTAGGTACCTTAAAAATCAATAGATATTTTTATGTATGGATCCTTTGGCAGATAACGATTCCGTCATAATGGAAAAAGCTATTGGAGATAAATATGCGTGCTGAACCTAATGAGCTTCTCATTGACATATTTGTTTAACACAACCCTCGAAAGTTCTTGTGTTCTGGAATATTAATTAAGTTTTTTTTGTGAGCATAACAATGTATGCAAAATAGAAACAAGGAAGAGTTGAAAAGGGCTGAGAAATGTTAGTCTCTCGATTCCCATCAATCCAGCCTGCCTGGAGGGAATGACTGGGTGATCAAACTCCACACCTATATAATATGCATTGCAGGCATGGCAGCCTAAAGGGGCATTTTAACATCATCGACAGCTACTGCAGATGTCCCTGGCCCTACCTTTTCCTTCTAACATTAGTTGGCATTAATGGAATCTTTGCTTTAATTAGCATTACGCAATTTAACACATGTAAATATTTTTGTAGTGGTGTAGCCCTTAACAAAGAATCATTAATTTGAAATGCAATTGGCATTTTTTAAAAAAATTCTTTACACTCTTGAGTTCCCCCATCTTCTTTTCCTGGTATTGGTAAGCAACTCCCCAAAGTGATTTGAAATGGAAAGAAGTGGTGGATGTTTTTACATTTGATTTACTGTAATACTTAATTTACCATGATAAATTTTATTTTCGCAATCAGTAAAAACTGCTTCTTGAAAAACGATGTTCCTGGATGATATCATTAATATGAATTACGTGTGAGGTTATGTGAAGAAGGGCTGATGTTGGTGTCCTTCATTCTATTGAAAGGGTTTCCATGCCCAATTACATTTCTCTTGTGATAGAGGCTGGTCCCAGTATATTTCAATGGTCCTGATTCATTCATACAGTGCTTTCCCCTTCTCTTAACCTATAGCAAGTAAATAGCAATAGGACTTAGACTTATATACCACTTCATAGTACTTTACAGTCCTCTCTAAGCAGTTTAGAGTCAGTATATTGCCCACAACAATTTTGGGTCCTCATTTTACCCACCTCGAAAGGATGGAAGGTTGAGTCAACTCTGAGCCTGGTAGGATTTGAACTGTCAAATTGCAGGCAGGTGACAGTCAGCAGAAGTACCCTGCAATACTGCACTCTAACCACTGTGCCACCATGGCTCATCAAATTGGAGAAATGAGTAGAAGGTTAGTCTGCTTTTAAAGGTTTGGTAGAAAGGATATCAATCCATTTCATATGGCTGGAGGAATTTTTTTCTTCATCCTCCAGACTTTAAAGTACAGGTGAACAACCTGCGGATGGAGCAAAAAAATACTTGCCACTGCCCCCTCCCCCAGGCCTTCTAATAAGTGCAGGGAGATCAATGCACAGGAATGCCATAAAATGCTCTCCCTTGGGTATCACTCCTCATTTTCCTTTTTTTGTGAAACAAAAACCAGAAAAAAATATGGTTTCAAAACTGGTCTTCTTTGACCGTATAGTTTTTATTAAGAAAATCCCATTTGCAGCTTTGCAAAATATTATTCTGTCTATTTCTTTATTACACCGTGTCTCTTCTGAACCCAGCTGCGTATAAATAAGAGGTGCTGCATATAACAGGCACTCTGAGAAACAGAGACATTCCTATTAAGACTCCTATCACATCTATCATAATTAGTGTACTTGTACAGCAATCCATGTTGCAGATTCCCAAATATTTTGCATCTTTCCATTGTATTTGCTGGGAAGAGGAGTCAGAAAATTAACAACTAAAAGATTCTGCCCAATAATTTATCAAATGGGTCATTATTTCATAAGGGTCCAGAAAAAAAATTCAGCTTATACTTTGGATCATTTGCATTTCAGATGTTTCTTAGGAATTTCTTAGAACGTGATAATGGGGGAAAATGGTTTGGTGACAAGCTTATTTTAGAAGACCTGATAAAATAATAATAAGATACAGCTACCTGTTTGAGTATTCCTAAATCAGAAATCCTTCTTTGTCTTAAATTTTCAATTAATACAAACTCTGGATCAAGAGAGAAAATTGAACAAAATATTCAGATATGATTTTGGAAATGATTTTTAAAACATAATTTGTTCTGCATTCATACTTAGAAAAGGAAAACAAGATGTTTCTTGGCAGATTAATGAGAACCACAACATAGTTAAAATTAAAATTAGATTGAACATTGTTTAATGTATAGCTTTGTTCAAGTTAAGGTGACTAGTTGTGACTTGGAGCCAGGGGTGGAATTCTACATGTTTGCACCTATTCGCTAGAACCGGTTGTTAACATTCTAAGCAGTTTGGAGAACTGGTTGTTAGAAGAAATTACTGGCCTAATTCTGTAAGGAAGGCAGGAAGGAAACATTCTGGTGTTGCTTATAGAAACTGCCTCTCCATTAACCCTTATTACATTTTTGGCAGGACTAGACTTCCTGTCTCAGGAAAATCTCTGGAGTTTTTTTCCCCTCATTTGCTGCTACTTTGCTTGTGTGGAGTGACCATTGAAAAAAGTGACTTATGACCGTTTTTCACACTTATGATTGTTGCAGCATCCCCACAGTCATGAGAGGCCAAGAGAGGAGATTCATACCTCGATGTGAGTGATATTGAGTTGGCCACACCCAGCCAGTCACATGACACCAATTAAGCCACACCCACAGAACCAGTTGTTAAAAAATTTGAATCCCACCCCTGCTTGGAGCCTACATCTTACTACACTTTATCATTAGTAGTAAAAGAGGCGGAATAACAATTTTGAACATAAACATGCTGTTCTTCAGCCTTCACAAAAGAGTCAGGTCTGAAACCCAATATTGTAATGTTTTAAGCTTTGTAACATGGCACTCAGAAGACATGGCATATCAACAAGGCATGGCTTATGAAGAATCCTCCTTCCTTTACTTTGGCCCCCATCTAGCCCCATTTCCAAATGTGACTTTTTCCTGTGTTTTAATATTGATATTGCCTCTAGGGATAAAATTTCCATTCTAGGCATGGAAAGCCTAGAATTGGAAAGCTGTTGAAAAACTGAATTACAAATGTTATCAATGCTTCACATTGAATACAGGAGGGAGGGAGAGTATATTTTTAAACTAGGAAAACTTGAGTTTGTTCCTAGTGAGGAGATTACTCATTAGCCCCTCTGAATAGGTCACATGGGCAGACATCACATAAAGTCCTGACTTTTTGGCCAGCTATATAGAAAAGAAAGAGTGTCTCACTTCACATGCTTTTCTTCTCTCTAGTTGAAGTAATTCAAAGGGAACCTGAATTGGACAGCCAACTCTGAGCTTCTCCATTGATCACTTTGTAAAGGTTTTCAATGCTTCCATTGTCCTGTCTCTCAATATTGCTTAATGCTACTTTTCCTATAATTGCTATTTTCTCCTTCTTTTCTTACTGACATGATTTTGTGATCACCGTTCATTAATACAATCCAATCTGCTTCTCTAAGGCAAGTCTGTTTGCCTTTTAAAGTCCATACTTGCTCTGGAATGCATTGTTCCTATTTTATTTATTTTATTTTTCTATTCAATTTGTATGGCCTTGAGATTTTTTCTGGCAAACAATCATAAAACAAAAAGAAGTCACCATTTCATTAGAAAAATTGAAATATGTACAGAAGCCAAAGAGGATATTATAATCCATGATTATTAATAGAGCCAGGACCCTTCACACACTCAGGATCCGCAAAACCAGGTCTTTAGACTCTTTGAAAGACCAACAGATTTGGGGTCCTTCTGATCTCTGAAGGGAGGATGTTCCATTGGATGGATGCTATGACAAAAAAGGCATTATTACTTCAAGGAAGGAGAACCAGCATAACAAAACGCTGGCCACTGTAGCTTCTGAAGCTGGTCCAGAAGAATATCATGATCAATAATACTGAAAGGTGATGAGAACTCAAGAACAAGAAGGATGTATTCACTACTGCATCTTGCTCTTATAAAATATCATCCAAGACCACAATCAATATCATCTCAGTCCCATACCCTGAATCCTGATTGAAAGGGGTCCAAATAATCAATTTCATCCTTTTCAGTCCTTTGAAACTGTATTGTGACTATCTTCCTGGAGACTGGACAAAACCTGTCCAGATTATTTGGGACAAACAATGGGCCCTTGAGAAGAGGGCATCTACCTTCTCCCTCAAGAAATAATTAGTTACCATCCAAACCCAATCTATCACCCCTCCCAAGCACCTTCACCAACTAGGAGGGGCATGGATACTTAGTAAATATTTATATTGTGAAGATTATGCCTGCTACTTCCTCTCAATAAATTGCCTAGGTATTAATTTCCTCCTTAATTATACTCACATAAAATATAATCTCAATCATTACTGCACAGCATCTGAGAAAATATAGTGCTAAAGGCACTAGCAAAATCATTTAGAATTTGAGGTTAAAATTACTGGAATTATGTAGAGTGAAATCAATCAACAATTTTTAATTCGCTCCAAATTTTGACATGTAGAGAGTTTGGTTAGGTTTGATAGGCAGAATAGAAAAAAATTGTTAGGTCCACATTGAGGTTCTGGTTTTTCAGGAAAGTAGACACAGCTTGGAAATAAATATACAATAGGATGGTCTGACATAGAAGTTGTTCAAACATACTACACTCTATGCAGGTAGAGGTCCCTGTGCATGATATTCTCAGCAGCCACCAGAATACAGTGGGCATTGATTGACTGATTGATTGATTATGTACTATAAAGTCATTGTCAAGTCTTAAGATTCACATAGATAGATTTTGTCCATGGCAATCTGTCCCTAACCTTGTCTTTCAAGCCATTGCCACAGAATATCCATTCCCCTTCTTCTTTCCTTTCCTTCCACTTTTCCTAGCATTGGAAATCTACTCCATAAAGCTTGGTCTTTATATAATGTGTCCATATTAGGATAATTTGAGCCTGGTCACTTGTACCTCAAGTGAGAAGTCTGGATTTATTTGTTTGATGAACCACTTGTTTGTTTTCTTATCTGTCCATGGTATTTTCCAGTCTTCTCCAACACCAAACTTCAAAAGATATTCTTCTTATCCTTCTCCTGCCTCTAGGCAGTTCTTATTGGGGGATGTTTGGGATTGTCTACTTTTAAGTAAGAGGTGAATTCAAAGGGGTGTTTCCATGCAAAACTATCTGGTATTTATTTGCTTCTTTGTCTAGAGACTTTCAGAACCTATCAATGTCTCGTCATTTGTCTTGACCTTCCTCTGCTTCTTCTGATAAAGAGTGATTTGCAAGGGACTGGATGTTTCAAAAAATATTTAAGATAAACTCTGGTCCATTACAAAAATGCCCTATCATTTTTGTTTCCCCAATTTCATTCCATTATTTGAAATCTTTGAAACTTTGGATGACATGATTTGAATCATTCTGGAGTTAAAAACATTGTGTCAGCCAACTTGATTCAGATTAGGGCTGCCACAGGGGGGATGGGCAACTGTGGGAACAAGAGAATAGTGAGGAGGGAGGATAGTCACAACAACATTCTTTCAAGAGAGCTCAAGGTTGAGTTGCTGGAGTTTGGAGGGGAGTGACTGGATTTGGCGGGAGTTCAGAATTAAGGTGGATTGGAGAATTTGGCTAAAGAATCATCAAGTTGGGAAAGAGAATAGAAAGTTTAAGGTTTAAAAAAACAACCAAAAAAAAGAATAGTTTGAAAAATAATTACAATACTAAGAAACAGAGGAGAGGATCACAGAAGAGAGAATCAGAAATAGAGAGAAAAGGGGCAAAAAAGAAAGGGAGAAGAAGAGGGGGAAGAAGGAAAAGAAAAGAAGTTATAAAAGACAGAAACAGGATACAGAGAAACAGGGAAAAGGTATAAGAATTGAAATAATAAGCTTATTTAGAGACAATGGGTGAGAATTTAATTGAAAAAAAGGATTCTGCAAAGGTATATAAGGTAGTATTGTTATATTAGAAATAGAAATAAGTTTTTAGAAAATATGAGATAATGTGAGATTAAAATGATGGATAAAATTCTTAATGTAACATAATGATATGCTTGTTAATAAGCAAATGGAATAAGAGAGAGTGGAATTAGGAAAGGGAAGGAACACTTTAATTAATCATGGAAAGCTTAACTGACATTAATAGAATTGAATTGGAAGGGAATCTTGTATTATTATATATATTTTCTTCAGTTTAGATAATAAAGGTATAAGAATTTAATGGATAAAATTAAAAGAAATATGAAATTGAAATAGGACAGATGAAAGTATAAATATAAGATATTGAAACTTATTAAAAGGTATATAATTGATGTTAGATATGAGATTATTGTTTATATGTGTCCCCAAGGAAATATGACTGCAACTGATATTAATAGAATTGAATTGGAAGGGAATGAGTGTTTTATCTATTATTGTTGTGTGTGTATGTGTGTGTGTGTGTGTGTATGTTAGGTTTTTGAGCTGATAAATAATTAAACAAGGGAGACTAGTATAGATCTATTTCGAGTTACTTAGCTCTCGTCAGCTAGCCATACCCTTACTGGGATTTGAACCTGGGAAGTATTACATGTGAGGCAGTTGTAATTGCCATTAGGCCACAGGTTCTCATCCAGATCAGCAATATAGGGGAATGAGTATATATACTTGTGTTATTATATATAACAATTATATATACTATATAGTATATATAATATATTATATATACTATATATAACAATTATACCATATAAAAATTATATGGTTTTTGCCAGCCACCTTGAAAGAGGCGGTGGTGAGGCCCCTTCTCAAGAAACCATCCCTGGACCCAACATTGTTGTCAAATTATCATCCGGTCTCCAATCTTCGCTTTGTGGCGAAGGTTGTTGAGAGTGTGGTGGCACGACAGCTCCCTCAGCACGTGGAGGAAGTGGTATACTTAGATCCCCTCCAATCGGGTTTCAGGCTGGGTACAGCACGGAGATGGCATTGGTCGCATTGGTAGATGATCTCTGAAGGGCTCGGGACAGGGGTTGTTCCTCTGTCCTGGTCCTATTAGATCTCTCAGTGGCTTTTGATACTGTCGACCACAGTATCCTATTGCGGCGGTTGGGGGGGTTGGGAGTAGGAGGCACTGTGTTATGTGTCCTCTCCGACCGCTCACAATTTGTGTTGGCAGGGGGGCAGAGATCGACCTCGAGACCCTCTATATATATATATTCTTTTTCCTTTTTTTTTAGCTTAAAGAATATAGTTTGTATTTTAAGAATGTACCAAGCAGAATTTGATTGGAAATTATGTATTATATAGAATGTTATAATTCTAAAGGCATAAATTGAAGTTTAAATAAGAGTTGAATAGACAAAATTTAAAGATATAAAGGTGTCATACTCCAATTAGTAATTACAGGGGAAAATTTGTTTAATGGGAAAAGATAATATGAAATTGTAACAGGACAGATAAAAGTATAAATATAATGAATAGAAAGATATTAAACTTGCAAAAAGATATATAATTTAATTTAGATGTGAGATAATTAAAAATAAACGAATAATGTTAGAATTGAATTGAAAGAGAATGAGTATATTATTTACTATTGTTATATATACTTTTGTTTAAATAATACAGTGTGTATTTCCAGAATGTACCAATTAGAATTTGACTTGGAAGTTATGTATTATATTGAATCTTAAAGGCATAAATTGAAGTTTAAATAAGAGTTGAAAGGATAAAACTAAGAGATATAAAGGTGTTATATTTTAATTAAAATTTGTTTAATGATAAAAGATGATATGAAATTGGAAACGGGCAGATAAAGTATAAATACAATGAATAGAAAGACATTGGAATTTAGAAAAAGATATATAATTGGATTTAGATATGTGATAATTAAGAATATTGAGTGAATTAAAGTTATGGAGAAAAAGTTAAAATAGCAAGAAGATATGGAATAGAATATAAAGATGAATATGAAATTGAGCTTGTGTCTGTATAGAAAAGTGGTAACCCGGGATCAGGCTATTCTCAAAAAAAGATGTTTTATTTGTTTCTTTTTTGTGAAAACTCAAATAAAAATTTATTAAAAAAATCATCAATAGGGGCTGGGTGTGAGTTTTAGTGTAGCAGGAAGAAAATGTGGGAATTCAGATTTGGGTTTTCCCCAGATGTGCCAATATGACTTCTCTCATAAATTCTTACTTGGATGGACTTTGTCTCTGAGTGCTAAATTTGGGATGGAAAATTTGGTTGGAATTGCTTTTTGTATGGTTCTAGATCATGCAGAGAGGATCCCATCCTTTAATTTTACATATGTTCAGTTTGTCAGAATGAGGGCCAGTTAGGATGGAGAGAGAGAAAAAATATGGGCATGAGAATATGTGACAAGTGTTAATGGTTTTTTGAAAGTATAATAATGGCTGCCATGTGAAGAAAGGAATTCTGTATGACAAGTAATTATTATATATTACATCTCCTTTTCAGCAGAGCAATTATATGAAGGAGTTAACCAGCAAGCAGCACACGATGGCCTATAGTGAATCATGTTCTGTCATTTTAGACCAGGAATGTGATAAATGGCTTGCTAAAATGAGGGGGAAATGAAGGTGATAGCTTATTGACTGTTAGGAAGCATAGTCCAGGGACTTCCATAGGCAAGTCCAAAAGTGTGAGCTAAGCAACCGCTTGGAAATAACTATTAATATTTTAGAATTTCTAGAAGACATCTAGGTATCAGTCAAAATACGAATGGGACATTATGGCTATTTGGGGGGGGGGGGGGGGAAGCACTTTCCATTTTTTAATTCATTTTGGAAGGTTGTGCTATGCTAGTCTGAGTAAGAAAGGTTGATTTTTTTGGACAGAAAAAATGGTCTCAATTCCCTCTGCTTGCTTCTCTCTTTGACATAAGCAGAACAGGAGTCTGATGCCTCCCTATGGCTTTTTCAATACTTTTTTTAAAAGCAGCTTTTCAGTCTTACCAGCCCTTTTCTCTATCTCAGTTATTATTAAGGAGGACAACACATAATATGAACTGGTTTAGCTACTTAGGTTAGGTTGCAAATGTAAAGTAAGATAAATTACCTAATAAGATAAACAGGTCTTGTAACAAATGTCATCCTATATTTATTTTCTCATGCTGCATGATCTAGAGAATGTTATTCTAAAGATCTCCATGGACACGCTGGATGGGACTGAGATGGGATGGTGTCTGCCCAGGAAAAGAGGTTTCCATGTGGCAAATTTGACTTGATTATGACTGACTTATCCAAGATGATAATTTTTGTTTTTATAAATGAAATATTTTTTATTCTTAGTTTATTAACACGTTTGTCATAAAACAGCTTGCAGATTCCAGCCTCTTTGATAAATAGGATTTTTCTTCCTGATTCCAACATTTTCAATATTCTTTGCTAATGTTTTATTTTTTTAAATTATCTTTCTAGCACTAAGTTTTTTTATTATTGTCATAAGTTCAGGTGGGAGAGAGCTATATAAACAAGATTATTATTGGTCAAAACTTTATGTTACAATTTCAGTACAAAAGAATGATTTTTAGTTTCTATTCTGGAATTCTTAGAAGCTGTATTTGAAGCCTATTCCTAATTCCCTACTTTCTATCATGGTTTATCTATTATTCTGTTTTATTAATTATTTACTGTATCTATGTCTTTGGATCTACAATCCTCTATATTAGTCTCCAGTTCCCTAATCATCTTTATTGCTCTTCTTTGCATTCTTTCTAGAGTGTCAACATATTTTTTTACATTGTGGCGATCAAAACTGGATGCAGAATTCCAAGTAAGGCATATAATGCCTCCTATCAAGGCATATAAAGTGGTATTAACACTTCACATGATCTTGATTCTACACACTGAGAAAAGCAGCCCAAAGTTAATATGGATTAAAGTCCTCAACTTACAACCATTGGTTTAGTGACCATTCAAAGTTACTGTTGTGGCCCGCCAGCTGCCAATGGAGCTGGCAGCAGACTCTGATGATGAGGAGGTTGGGAAGGAACTTGGGTCAGTTCTGGTGTCTGGGAAAGGTTCTGATGGATGCTCTACATCAGAAGCAGACATAGAACCAGGACTTTCTGACATTTCCCAGCTACCAGAGAAGTAGCTGCCTTCGGAGGCTGAGATAAGTGGGGAGGAAAAACAGCTGAGGCCTGTTCCAGATGCATGCATGCACAGAGCTGCTAGGAGAGGGGAACAAGGAACGATGAGGAGTCGACTCAGGAAGCAAAGCACACTTGGATGTTGAATGGCCCCTACCTAGCTGAAGAATAAATAGAAGGAAAAGGGAGTGGTTGTCGTAGGAGAGACAACAGTTCAGTATTTCTGTCGGAAGATTTGCTCATCTGTTTGTGCCTCAGAGACTGCTTGCTGGAATTTAATTTACAACTTTGCAGCTGGAAACTCCCAGCTTGGCAATTATCCCAAGGGACTGATAAGGTCTGTACTTCAGTTAACCCTTGGAAAGAGTATTGCCTGGACTTTTCAATGTGTGAATGATAGTAATTCACAGTAGCAAAATAAAGAGGGGGTTTTTGGGGACCAGGAGTCTGTTTATTGGTTCTATTCTGGGTCAGAACAGTTACAATGGCACTGAAAAAAGTGATTTATGACCATTTTTCACACTTACTACCATTGTAGTATTCCCATGTGATCAAAATTCAGATACTTGGCTACAGTATCAGTCCGTTGCAGTATCCTGGGGTCCTGTGATCACCTTTTGAGATACTCTGAAAAGCAAAAGTCAAAGGGAAAGCCAGATTCACTTATCAATCATGATACTAACTTAACAACAGCAGTAATTGAATTAATAATTGTGGCAAGAAAGGGCATAAAATGGGGCAAAACTCACTTAAGAACTGCTTTGCTTAGCAACAGAAATGTTGAGCTCAATTGTGGTCATAAGTCATGGACTACCTGTATAACAAATGTTGCAGTTACAGGGACGTTATTGTCTCCTGCCCAAGTCTCTCACCATCTCCAAGCTGACCATGTAACAGTCAATAATAGAAACCAGTTTAGCTGCAAATGAAGTAGGCATGTGTTTCAATAAAAGTCATCCTTTATGGATTTCCCCATGTGAGATGAAGAAGACAAAATTGTTCCAAGGAGTTTCTCTTCAAAATACTCTCTCTGTGTCTTTCTTTAGATTTAACTACTAGCTTATCTGGATAATAAAAAGAAAAAAATAGAATAATAATAATTATGTATATAAAAATCTTAAATTCTACGGTATTACATTCTAAGGAACTAAATACACTACATAATCATAATCATTGGGGGGCTTGAATATGTCAAGGATCCCCAAACATTTTAGTACACATTGACCTTTTCATTGCATTTCTGATTCTGAAAATAATAAATGTTACTTTAACTAATAGCATGAACAACAGCAGCAATAACTCATTGGTTAGTCCCATCTAGCCTTGGCTGTCATTATTGATCACTTTGAAGAACCCTGAATTATATGGAGCACAAACAGCAATACCACTGATACAATGCAGACTTTTCTAGTTTGTAAATCAAAATAAAGTTGATAATAGGAAAGCAAAATCAACTGTATCTCAAAACTGGTATGAACCAGTTAGCAAACCAATAATCAACAAGGACTGGTTATATTTACCATGAAATATCATTCCAATGATGCTTTTTATAAAAGGCAACTGGACTTTGTTTTTCCTTGAAAACATTTCGCTTCTCATCCAAGAAGCTCCTTCAGTTCTGATTGAACAGTGGAGGATGGAAGGATTTATATGATGGCAAGGAATATAAATTGTTCCATCCCCCAGCATTCAGTCAGAATTGCAGAAGCTTCTTGAATGAGAAGCGAAACACCTGAAAGAAAAAACAAAGTCTAGCTAACTTTTGAAAAAAGCACCTTTGAGACCATCATAACCTGGATGACTGCAAATTTCCATAGACGATGAAATATCATGTTTGACATGCCATAGTTCAGATACAGGTTTATATTTTATTATATTATATAATTTTATTATTTTTTATTTTTATTTTATTATTTTATTTTTAATATATATATATATATATATATATAATTTTATTACTTTATTTTTATTTTAATTCATCACATTTTAAAACTGCCCATCTCCCTCAGAGAGGTTCAATAATGTCTAGCTAAACAATTAAAAAGCAAGGGTTGTTTTATTGATATGTGATCTGAAATAAAGCTGCCTTTGCAGAGTGTTTATTCTTCCCACTGGAGAAGAATCATGGCATCATGGCTGTGTGCCATCATCTAATTACTACATTCCATAAGCTAACGTTTGACAGAACTCTGGTCAAATTCCATTGCAGGGCTCTGACGAATGAACAAAGCACATCTCTACTGTGTAACGTTCGTATTTCTTTCACAAGATGCACATCTGCCTTGGGTGCTACAGGGAATCCTCGCCTTACAACTGTTCATTTAGTGACCGTCCAAAGTTAAAGTGGCACCGAAAAAATTGACTTATGATGGTTTTTCACACTTACATGCGACATCCCCATGGTCACGTGATCAAAATTCTGACACTTGGCTGGTTCATATTTATGACGGTTGCAGTGTCCTGGGGTCAGGTGATCAGACTTTGTGAACTTCTGAGGAGCAAAATCAACAGGGAAGTCAGATTCACTTAACAACCACGTTACTAACTTAACAAATGCAATGATTTATTTAACATAGTGGCAAGGAAAGTCTTAAAATGGGGCAAAACTCACTTGACAAATTGTTTCACTTAGCGACACAAATTTTGGGCTCAGTTGTGGTCATAACTCGAGGATTACCTGTACCTTGTTTGGGGATGCTTCAGAAAGTGAACTTCCGTGCGCCAATAGCACAGGTACTAATTTCTGAAGTGTTAGATTCAGCCATCTCCTACCTTTTATCACTGACTTTTTACTTAACCCTGCTGCCTTTAGAAATCTGAGCAGCATCTAAGTATGATCCATGCAGAAAAGTTCTTGTAATGATCTTTTCCCATCTTGGTCCGCTCATTACTCATTTCAATAAGGAGACTTGCAGACTCTAAGGGAATTGTTGAGCTGTGTCTGTTAAAATAAATGTGTTGGCAGGTGCAAAATTGATAAGGATTTGGGTGAGCATGTAGCGTATTACACATGCCAATGCTTCCTTGAAGTTCCTCTGCAAAATGCATTCAGTGCAGTTAAATAAATATTTGTATAGGCGTTTCATTTTAATTAAAGAAGCAATACGGGCATTTTGACCAGAGAAAAATGCAATCTGAAGAAGCACGGAAATTAAAATTATTTAAATCAAAATTAGAATGACCGCTAAATCAAGAAAAAGTCCTACATTCTCTAGGAAATATCATGTTTCTAAAATGGAGCCCCTCTCAAAAAATGAATAATAGTGTTTTAGTGAATAGATCACTAAATTCTTCTCCTTCTAACAGGACTAAAAGAAATTAAACACAGCTTGAATTGAGTTACAAAGTCACTACTCCCAGAGCAAAAACAAGCAATTTTAATCTGCTGAGGACATTCATCACAGCCAGAAGTAAATCCTGTAATCAAGTTCAGAGGGCTAATATTCTCAAGTTTTCTTGCCTTCCTGGAACACCTGCACATGGCAGCTGTTCTTAAGTACAATTATGAGGGAAAGGGGAGATTTTTTTTTCTATAATCACTACCATCATGGTCTCCCCAAAGGACCTTCTCCCTGCCTTGCCTGAGTCACATATTTTTTCACTTGTATTCTACCCATCCCCCCAATATTTCCTATTTAGTGATTTAGTTTAGTAATTCAAATCATAATCCACCCACCTCTATACAACCCTTCCAGTATAGGGGCCCCAGCCCTCAAACTTTAAATACAGATAGTCCTTGACTTACAACCATTTGAGGTTACAATGGCATTGAAGAAATGTCTTACAACTGCTTTTCATACTTATGACCATTGCAGCATCCCCATGGTTCAGACGCTTGGCAACTGGCATGTATTTATGACGGTTGCCCTATCCAGGGTCACATGATCACCTTTTGTGACCTTCTGACCCGCAAAGCCAATGGGGGAAGTCAAACAAACACAACTAACCATGTTACTAACTTAGCAACTGTAGTAATTCACTTAACAACTTGGAAAGAAAGGTCATGGGGCAAAACTCACTGAACACCTAATGAACCATTGAAATGTTGGGCTAAATGGTGGTCGTAAATAGAGGGCCACCTCTACCTACATGACCCTTGCTGGGAATTTTGAGATTTGTTACACTGAGAATTTATAGAATTTATACACTGTAAGGCAGGGCTGTCAAACTTGCGGCCCCTCAGGCCAGATGCATCACGTGCTGGCAATGCCCACACCCGGTCTAGCAAAAAGAGGAAAAGTTGTAATATACTAAACATTAGTTTGACATCCCTGCTGTAGGATGTTGTGAGAGTGTTTCTATCATGCCACTGACTCTTTTTTGAGTTTCCTTGCTTATTCGGTCTTTCAAATGCTGGTAGAACTTATTTCTGTTTGGACCTTTATCTTTTAAAAATGTTAGGTTTAAGCAATGCATAGGCGTCGTTGCGGTGGTAAGATGACTTCAGTGAGGACATTGTGATGGACTTTTTTTAATTGGAGATGCCAGACTTTTTTTAAAACATAAAGCATTATATTATATGGAGACTTAATATACACACTTCTTATGGTTTTAGCTATTATTATTTTTTTAAAAAATCTATGCAGTTATTTTTCCACATTTTGCAAAACTGAGAACTGCAAGTTGGCGAGGGCTTTGTGTGCTGCTGTGGGTTTTGTCCATCGTCTGTAAGATGCCCGTTCCAGCCTTATTTATTTATTTAAATTTATATACCGCCCCCTCTCCAAAGGGACTCGGGGCGGTGAACAGCCAGAATAAAAGCACATATAAACACATATACAATATTTAAAAATTAAAAGAATTAAATATATTGGCTCTTACAAAGATTAAAAATAAGGGGATTAAGAAAGATTAAAACCAGATTAAAAAATTTAAAAACCCCTAGGCCAGACCGGCTTGCTGAAATAAATAAATTTTCAACACACGGCGGAAGGTCATGAGATCAGGGATGGTCCTCATCTCTGGGGGTAATTCGTTCCAGAGAGGGGGTGCCCCCAATGAGAAGGCCCGCATCCTCGGGGTTGCCAGCCGGCGGCACCCCGAGAAGGCCAACTCTATGGGAGCGTATTGGTTGGCAGGAGGCCGATAATGGCAGGAGGCGGTCTCGCAGATATCCTGGTCCTGAGCCATGAAGCACTTTAAAAATGATAACTAAGACCTTGAAGTGCACCCAGAGGGCCACCGGGAGCCAATGCAGCTCGCGCAGAAGTAGCGTAACATGGGAGTCCCGAGGAGCCCCCAACACCACCTGCGCAGCTGCATTCTGCACCAGCTGGAGCCTCCGGATGCTCTTCAAAGGCAGCCCCATGTAGAGAACATTGGCATAGTCTAGGTGGGAGGTCACCAGGGCGGAGGTGACTGTGTGAAGCGCATCCCGATCCAGAAAGGGCCGCAACTGGTAGATCCTACAGACCTGGCCAAAAGCCCCCCTGGCGACGGCCGTCACATGGTCTTCCAATGACAGCTGCACATCCAGGAGGACACCCAGATTGCGGGCCCTCTCTGTGGGGCCAAGAGTTCCCCCCCCACAGCCAGCGATGGAACCAGCTGGCTGTACCGGGGTGCCGGGAAGCACAGCCACTCAGTCTTAGATGAGTTGAGCTGAAGCCTGTTCCGCCCCATCCAACACCGCATGGCTTCCAGGCACCGGGTCATCACTTTGACGGTTTCATCGGGGTGGCCCAGGGTAGAGATGTACAGCTGAGTATCATCAGCGTACTGATGGAACTCTACCCCAAAGCCACGGATGATCTCACCCAGCGGTTTCATATAAATGTTGAACAGAAGGGGCGAGAGCACCGACCCCTGATGCAGCCTGCAAACCAGGGGCCTTGGGGCCGACCTCTGCCCCCCTGCCAACACGAATTGCGAATGGTCAGAGAGGAAGGAGGAGAACCACCGCATAACAGTGCTTCCCACTGCCAACCCCCCCAGCTGCCGCAATAAGATACTGTGGTTGACAGTATCGAAAGCCGCCGAGAGATCTAATAGGACCAGGACAGAGGAATAACCTCTGTCATGGGCCCTCCAGAGATCATCCACCAATGCGACCAATGCTGTCTCCATGCTGTGTCTGGGCCTGAAGCCCGATTGGCGTGGATCCAAATAGACAGCTTCATCCAGATGCTGGGGAAACTGTCGTGCCACCACACTCTCAACAACCTTCGCCACAAAACGAAGGTTGGAGACGGGATGATAATTAGATAACAAAGTTGGATCCAGGGACGGTTTCTTGAGGAGGGGTCTCACCACCACCTCTTTCAAGGTGGTGGGCAGATATCCCTCACTCAAGGAAGCGTTAATAATACCCTGAAACCAACCTCGTGTCACCTCCAGGTTGGCCAACACCAGCCAGGAAGGACACAGGTCCAATAAACATGTGGTAGCATTCAGCCCCCGCAGCAACCTCCGCAGGGTCACAGGATCAAACTCCTCCCAAATGACTGCCTCAAATTCCACCCCCAACCCCCTACTCAGAGTTGCCCATTCAGAGTCCAACTCATCCCGGATCCGAATGATTTTATCCACCAGGAAATTCGAAAAGTCCTCAGCCCGTCCCTGCAAGGGGTCTTCCTGCGCTCCCCCTTCCAGGAGGGAGCGGGTCATTCTAAACAGGGCAGCTGGGCAGTTTCCTGCAGACGCAATAAGGGTGGAAAAGTAAGAATACTTTGCCACCCTTATCGCCACTAAATAGGTCTTAATATAAGACCGTAGTAGTGTTAGGTCGGGTCCGGAGCGAGTAGTCCTCCAAATACTCTCCAGGCGTCTTTTCCGGTGCTTCATCTCCCTCAGCTCCCCGGAAAACCAAAGGGCCAAGTGAGAGCGGTGCAGATCAGAGGCCGCAAGGGCACGAACCAGTCCAGGGCCCCAGCCGCTACCCTATCCCAGGTGGCAACCAGGTCCTCAACTGAGTTGTGTGTTCAAATGTCAGGACATGGCTCAAGTTCCATCAGGAACCTATTGGATCCATCAGGCACCTGGGGTGGTACCAACGTATTTGGTCCACCTCCCTGCAATGGGGAGGAGCGACCTGGAAGTCCAGCCTAAGGAGCGAATGATCTGACCATGACAAGGGCTCAACAAAAACGTCCCCAACACCAAGATCATCCTGCCACTGTCCAGAGACAAAAACCAGATCCAGGATGTGACCCCCAATGTAAGTGGGTTCCCTAATTAATTGGGTCAGGCCCAAAGCTGTCATGGAAACCAAGAACTCCTGAGCAATCCCCGAGGCCCCACCAGCTGAAGGCAGGTTGAAATCCCCCATGACCATCAGCCTGGGGATCTCAACCGCCAGGCCGGCTATAACCTCGAGAAGCTCAGGCAGGGGCAAAGCCACATAGCAGGGAGCCAGGTATGTGATCAATAGGCCCATCTGAACCCCGGAACCACACTTTACAAAAAGGGACTCACATCCGGTCATCTGAGGAACAGTGGATTCCTTAGGACCCAGATCTTCCCGAATAATTACCACAACCCCCCCACCCGTCCCCTGGGCCCTCAGCTGATGAAAAACCTGAAACCCGGCTGGGCATATCTCCACCAGAGGGACACCCCCCTCCTGTCCCAGCAAGGTCTCGGTAATGCCAGCCAGGTCCACACTCCTCCGTGACAAGATCGTAAACAAGGGGGCTTTATTCACTATGGACCTGGCATTGCATAACATCAGCCGGAGGCCCGGGGCCCGATCATTCAAACAACCCAGGGAGCGAGACATGATCTGGGGGCTGGAGCACACCACCGCTTGTAAACAGCAGGGGTGGTCTCCCATAACTTGATAAGACCCCCTGTCAACACCATACCTGCCTCTCCCGCCAATCATAGAGATGGCCCTTTCCTCCCCCTCCCTAGAAAAAGTCCCCATCCTCGATTCGACCATCCTTAAAAGTATTATATCCAATACAGCCTGTTACCATACTAAGTTAGAGACATAACAAGGGCTTGTACTTTTTAAAGTGACAATGTGCTAATTTTTCGGGGTTGGGAAGGACCACAGTACCTATTATGACAGGCAATGTCCACATCTTCTGAAGCTTTTGCTAACACACCACACGTTTTGCAGAGGAAGAATCCATGATCCTGTAGATGTGATTTGGGAAAGATGCTTGCAAGAATGTGTGCATATTGCTCTTGGGTTACGGGGAAGGGAAAAAGGGAAAAAACCAGCATTTCCTGAAATGTTCCAGTTAATCATTGCAAGAGATTTGCATGAATTGTGTTTCAGGAAGTCATATTGCAGGAAATGATAGTGACATAATTCTAGGAGCCCTGGCACATTTTCTTGTAATTTTTCACCAGAATTTCAAAACATACATTTAGTATATTTTCCTGAATCTATGAGCATAAATGTCACATCATCAATCCCACTTAGAGGGAGAGAGGGCTCAATCTTTGTTCCTGTCTTAATACATATTGAAAGTAAGAATAAAATAAAATCTATACTACTTTTTCCATAATTTTTTAATACAAGTAATTTTAGCACAGCGGCTAATATAAAATGTCCTATTAAACCAGAGCACTCTTGAATCAGCTTAATTGGTACACCCTAGTGGAAAAAGAATGTGTCAATTAAATGATCATCCCAATTATCAAAGACTCACGGGAATACATTGTGCTGGCAAGGTTTATAATCGCTTTCATTTTATAGATTGCCTTAAAACTCGGGCAATGGTCTCAGACTTCACAGCTTAATGATCTAACCAGAGTGGTATTTCTCCATTAATTTAACAGCCATAAGACAGCTTGCCTTTTCCAGAACAAAATTAGGGACAATCCCCTAGAACATCTATTAGACCTTGTATCTAAGACAACAGCTGGGATGCTGAATGCTAAACTTTACTGTAGAGCAAGGAAAACACTGAATGGAATATCATCTGATACAATAAATCATCTTGGTTTGAGGAACCCATCATTTATGGGTATGATGGGAAGAGCCATGGTGGCACAGTGGTTAGAATGCAGCATTGCAGGCTAACTTACTGCCTACTGCCAGGAGTTCAATCCTGACCATTTCAAGGTTGACTCAGCCTTCCACTCTTCTGAAGTTGGTAAAATGAGGAGCCAGACTGTTGGGAACAATATGCTGACTCTGTAAACCACTTAGAGAGGGTTGTAAAGCACTACAAAGCGGTATATAAGTCTAAGTGCTATTGCTAGACAGATAATTGGCAAGGGAGAATATAGCTGTTTATAAGAACCAACCACTATCTTTGATTTCTTGTGCTAGAGAGAACACACAAACTCAGCATTTTTCATATCTTTTCACTCTTCTTTTGGCAACAACTTTTTTTTCTTAAAGAACAGAGAGGTGAGGAAACTATGCAATTATATTTGTGTCAGTCACATCATGATACCCAAGCAACACATGGTGCGTCTCTTATGTCTTTTACATGATGATTTCATACCACATAAAGTAGTGGCTTAATGATATTGGAGATGGTCTCAGATCTAGCATTTCAAGCCCTAGCACTGCGTGGTGGAGAGAGCTCAGCTTCTGTTCACCTAACAGTTCGAAAGTATGTTCTATGCAATATATAGATAGATACGACTTCAGTGGACAGATGAGCTGGTGCTCTATACAGGCAGCCAGATTCCTGACTTTCTGAACATTCCTTGTTGTACCGCCTATTTGCGAGGCAGCTCTGAGAAGGGAGGGGACCTTGAGTGATGTTGCAGGAAGAGTCGCTTATCTGTCTCTGGGGCAAAGCCATCTCATCCTCCTGTGGCACATCTTGGGAAGCGTGCAAGCATTTCCTACAACAGTCTGTGTTGTGTCTGTGTGTTGTTTCTGTGTTGCATCTGTGTTGTATGTGGTGTGTATGTGTGTATGTTGTGTCTGTGTGTGTCTGTGTTGTGTTGTGCCTGTGTTGCATGTGTTGTGTCTGTGGTGTGTGTGTATGTGTGTGTGTTGTATGTTGGCAAGCCAAACTACTACTTTGCAATAGCATTGTGGTTTCCTGGGTTGTGTAACAACACCATGCATTAATAATAAGAATCATGTGTAATGTTATCCAGAGAGGTCCATGCTTCTCATTCTGTATCTAGCTCAAGCCCTCTTTACATACAGCTCAATGCTTGGATAGGATCATTGGAATTCTACACATTTTGTCTGACAGCGCAGTGTTCTACAGCATGTAGGAAATTGGCTTTTTGTGGCTATTCCAGATTTCAGAATTCTCCAATCGCTTTCTGCAGTTGAGTACTAGTCGAAATATTACAACAATTTGAGAACATCATAGAGGATTGAAAAATTCCTCCTCTGTCCTTATTCAGCCCTATCATATTATCTACCTACATAAAGGTCTTCCTGATGCTACAATTTTCAGTAGGCTTATGAGACCAGCAGGGGAAAAGAAGGTGTTCTGGCAGTGGAGAAAAGTATCTAACAAATACAGTCCCTGAAAATTTCATTTTCCCTTTCTCACCAGGTATCAAAATCTAGTTAAGTAGTTTATTACAAGAATTTCACTGTTATGGTAAGTTTCATGCTTTTCATGACTCTGAAGGGAGAAATTTTCAAGGTAGTGAATGAGGAGTTAGATAAGCAATAGCTATTATTGTTAATGGGAATCATGGCATAGTATCCCACATACTCTGCACTAAAAAATATATATTTTGGTGTTTAGGTCATGCTTTAAGGCATGGCTGGGCTCTAACACCTTGTAACTGACTGGAGAAATGAGAACAAAAACAAAACCACAGATGAATGATTTCTTAAATTTAAGGTGTTGTGCTTTTGATTGAGTTTCTGGCACATTGAAATTGCCAAAAAGTAAGGACAATTAGATTGGGGGAGGGGGGGAATGTCCCATAAGAATTAAAAAGGTTTTGGAAAATATCTTATTATTTAGATAATCATCAAATACTGAAATGTAGTGGGTCAATTGCTGTGCTTGAAAAGTTATCTAAAACAACAGACTGAATAAATGAAATGGAGCAAACATCTTTTTATAAGATCTTTATTTATTTTATACCCACAGAAAACATATGTCTTTGAGTGATAAAGAACTGTAGGAAATGATAGATTTATGGTAGAATGTAAAATATCGGTTGGACATATTCTCTTTGATTAAAATAAAATGGGAAAAAAGTAATCTATTCTCTATTATGTTGCTATTACTTAAAGTAACACTTGTGTGTGTGTGTGTGTGTGTGTGTAGATGTAGACGTAGATGTAGATATATAAACATACCAGTATGGTATAGTATGAAGACCCAGATTCTAGTCCTCTAAGACACAAAGCCAGCTTAGCATGAAAGAAAAAAAGAATATCTATCAACCAATCCACAGCATGTAGATAAGGGTCCACGAATTTCAATAAGGAAGTTCATTGATTGATTGCATTAGATTTTTTTCTCTACTTTTTTATTTTATCCAGAACAAAGTTAAAATACAAAACTAAATAAAAAAGGCAAGAAGACATAAAAGAAAAAACCCACAAAACACAAAGCAATCAAAACATTAAAAAGGTACATCAAAACAACAACACATTATGCACATATGTTTTTTATTATGCCCTCTAGGTGAATATTACTACAACATTAGATCCCACCCCTTGTGAAACAGGCCCTCCCAAAATTTTTAAACTACTAAAATCTATTAAGAACTTGTTGACCTATCTTCTATATGTTATATTAGTGACAAAGTAGTTAACAGGAAAACAATAATAGAAAAACAGAACAAAATAAAAGTCTCAAAATTCTCTGTTAACAAACTGTTGTTGTAATCCATTCATAGAAAATTTACCATGGCATCTTGACTATCCCAGTAGATAATCATGAGTCAAAAAAACATGGTTTATTTCTTTTCTTTTTTTAAATTAATTTTTTACTGTTTTTTTTTATATACAACAAACCATTCCATTTCAATCGTGCAGCAACTTAGGTACATATTTCAATTATTTAAACATTAGAAATTATATTCTTCTTATCAAATCTTACAATACAATACATCAATGTTCCCGTATATATTCCCCATATACATAATAATATCACACATTATAACTTTGGTTATATTTCTTTAATTGTTCTATAAATACATCAGATCTTTTTTAGGTTGTTCTATTATCTATCCATTAATAAAACATATTCCATACCAGGTAATATTCAGTTTTTTCTTTTTCTTTAATTTCTAGTGTCAATCTGTTCATTTTTGCACATTCAAATATTTTTTCAATTATTTTCCCTTCTATCGGTATTTTATCACTTTTCCAATTTTGGGCAAATACAATCCTAACCGCTGTTAGTACATGTATAATTAAGTAAATATTTTCTTTACCATAACCTTCTGGTACCATTCTTAATAGGACATTTCAGGTTTCAGATCTATATGTTGTTTAATCATCTTTTTCCAACCATGTGTGTATTTTAGTCCAATACCTTTTAGACTCTGTGCAAGTCCACCACATATGATAATATGTTCCTGGTGTTTGGTGACATTTCCAACATTTCATTGATTTATCTTTAAACATTTTTGCTAGTCTTGCTGGCGCTTAGTGCCATCTGTAAAACATCTTATACAAGTTCTCCTAATCTGCTGTCGATATTGTCAATTTATAGTTCCTATCCCATAGTTTCTGCCATTTTTCCAATTCTATAACATATCCAAAGTTTTTTGACCATGCAATCATCATTTCTTTAACTTTTTCTGTTTCCAGTTTAAGACCCAAAAATAATAATATATTCTTTTAATCAATTTATCCTCTATTCTTGTTAATATTTTATCTAATTCTGTCAACTCTTTATCAATCCCTACATCTTTAATATCTTTTTCATACCTTGTTTGTATCTGTAAATATGAACACTATTCTATATCTAGTCTTTGTTTATTTAGCTCTTGTTTTGTTTTGACCTAACCCTTTTCATTTAAAATACCTTTATATCTAGTAACATTCCCTATTTTACAAACATTTGGATATGTAAGTGCTTCTGTTGTTAATAACCAGACTAGTACCTTCATATAATGTTGTTCTTTTGTTTTTTCCCCACATACATGATAGTGCATCTCTAACCAATGAGTCTCTGAAAATACCCATGTGCTTTCCCTTTTCTACACCACAAGAATGCATGCCACCCCATTTGTAAGTCATGCACCCCAACGTTAATAGTTTCTTGTTTCTCAATAATATCCATTCTTTCATCCATGTTAGAGCCATAGCCTGATAATAGATCTCCCAATTAGGTAGACCAAAGTTCCTCTAGCTCTAATATACTGTAACAGTGTTGAATAGAATTATTAGAGAAGACAAAGAGATAAAAGGCATGAAAATAAGAAAGGAAGCATATAAACTACAAGCATTTGCAGATGATTTGGCTTTTATCTTAGAAGAACCCTTAAAAACAGGCCAAAGTTGATAATGAAAGTAGAGCAATATGGGGAAATGGCTGGATTAAAAATAAATATTAGTGGAAAAAAAATGACAGAGAAACAGAAAAAAGAACTGACAAAAACATAGATATTCAGATAGTTTAAAAAGTTAAATACTTAGGAATACGGTTTACAGCAAGATGTGGAACAATTAAAGAAGATAACTACTACAAACTGAAACAGCAGATTAAAACAGAGATAGAAAAATGGCACAATATGCAACTTTCACTAACTAAAAGAGTAGCAGCGATTAAAATGAATATATTGCCCAAGATGCTATATCTTTTTCAGACAATCCCAGTTAAGTTAGAAAAAAATATTTTGAAGATATTAATAAAATGGTGTTGAAATATATACCGCAAGGGAAAAAAGCAAGGATCAATATTAAACATGGTTTGTTTTTTAATATTCTCTTTTGTCAATTGTTTAATTAAATGTAATAAATTCAGTCTCCAGAATAGGTCTATCTTCAAGTCAGAGTGCAAGCTTAAGTAGTTAAGTAGTTACTGTAATAAATCCATCCAGTCTCCCTCCGTCTTCATAGAGGAAAGGAATTTGACTTCCTCCTTTCTAGCTATAACATTGGAGACGTATATAGACTTAAATTTTGGAACAGCAAATGAAATCCACTTCACTGGTTCTTCAACTGTGAGATCTCTTTGATCTGGAACTGGATCAAAATCCTTTTTTGTACCTTTATCCCAAAGTAAAGCTTCAGTTTCTACCATTCTTTTAATAAATATTGAAGTTTGATCAAGTTTTTATAATAGAAATTCAACTAAAAAACTGCATATTTCCCCATCCTTCTTTCTTATGTTTCAGGCACTGTTCAGCCATTTTAATCTGAGGAACTTAATCAAGGAACAAAGAACAAATTAAACAGATAGATAGATAGATTTTAGATAGGTAGATTTTAGATAGATAGATAGATAGATAGATAGATAGCATTCTAAGCAATGCACCAACACAGCTCATTTATATATAAATATTCCTCTATATTTCAATACAAAGTTATAAGAAAAATTCAATAAAAATAAACTTCAGGTATTTTGCAAATTCAAAAAAAATTCAGAATCCAAGTCTAATGTCTCTTCCTCACCATCTCGAATGTTGCAGTGCTTTCCATACACAAAAGACAAAGGTTATCCAGAATAACATATATCAAACAAAAAGGAAAAAAAGCAATTAAGAGTCCAGCAAGGGATTGAAATAAATCAGCATTCTACCGCTCAACTTCTAAAGCAAAAAGCAAAATAAAACAAAGTCAAAAAGTGAAAGTTATAATTCTGGCATGCTTAGAAAACAAAACTGCTTGGCAGGGAAGTGGATATGCCCATTGACTTTTTCAATCATTTCCAAAGGGAATTGGAATCTTTCCCACTAGGTCCATGACCATCCAAAATTCATCTTGGGTCACTCCTAAGTGCTCCTATTCAAAATCAGGGAGCAACACTGCCAAAGAACTAGCTTTAGCAGTGAAATCAGCAGATTGTCAGTAAGAGAAAAAACAAACCCTTACTGTGCAGTGGCCATCTTGAAAGGGGAGTTTGATTGCAGTAGATTGATCAGCTTCTATTTGATTCAGGTTAACTTGAATGTAATCTGCATGATTATCACACATAATAAAAAGTATGCATAAATAATAGAATTGGGAAGCACCTTAGAACGCGGGTCCCCAATCCCTGGTGCTGGTCCATGGCATTCCAGAAACTGGACCCCACAAACAAGTGAAGATCCCTCCACAGGATACAAGCAGCATACAGTATGAAACTACGCCCCTTCCACCTGTGGGAAAACCATTCTCAACAGAACCGGTGCCTGGTACCCAAAAGGTTGGGAGTCGCTGCCTTAGAATGAAGAATTTACTAAATCACCTCACCATCCATCCTTTGCTTGAAAACTTTCAGCAAAAAAACCCAATTCATTTCCTTGCTTTTTTTGTTTTTCAAATCCTGAATAAGATTTAGTATGTTGTATGTGTGTGTGTCTGTTTGTGTGTGTATGTTTAAATGTATGTGTTTGTATATATGCATATTCACACATACACATATATCTTGCCCCCAGATATGAGGAAGATGAGCAAGCTATTCTCCAAAGCATCTGAGGGCAGGACAAGAAGCAACGGGTGGAAACCAAGAGAGAAGTAACCTAGAACTAAAGAGAAATTTCCTGACAGAACAATGAATCAGTGGAACAACTGCAATCCAGAAGTTGTGAATGCTCCAACACTGGAAGTTTTTAAGAAGAGATTGGATAACCATTTGTCTGAAATGGTATAGGACAGGGGTGTCAAACTCAATTTCATTGAGGGCCTCATCAGGATGGTGTTTGACCTCAGGGGGCCTCTGTGTGTTTGTGTATGAGTGTGTGGGGGCAGGGGTGTGGCCAGCTTGATTTCACTCATCAAGGCTCTGTTTTCAGCCATGAGGGTAGAGGGCTGCAGGAGGCTGTTGCAACTGAAAATGGAGCCCAAGTGGACTGCATGTGGTGAGCTCCATTTTCACTGGCAAAGGCACTGTGAACCAGTCCTTTGCTGTTTCCAGGGCGGGCCCGTGGGCCAGATCTAATCACCCCATAGGCTGGATACAGGCCCCAGGGCCTTGAGTTTGACACCACTGATATAAGGTTTCCTGCCTAAGCAGGGGGTTGGACTAGAAGACCTCCAAGGTCCCTTCTAACTCTGTTATTCTATTCTATTCTCTATTCTATAAATAAACAAACAAACAAACAAACAAATAGTATTTATGTCTGTTAATTTCCATCAACGCAGATACCTTCTTGGTCTTCTTCCAAGCCTGCTAATACTGATGGTCTTTTGAACATTCTTTGTATATTACAGCATGTGTTGGCTTAACTGTTGAAAAATATTAATGTACCTTAAAATATACACTTCAGATATCTCCCATGTGGGACCTTAAAAAACAGAAATATAATTGAGTACATCATAGTTTTTAATACCAGTAAATAAGACATATAAACCTAATTATGATTATTCAAGCTAAATTCATCCAGGACAGTGATAACATGGAAGGTTTTCCAGATCACATTGTACAACAGATCATATGCTCCAATTAAAAAGAAAATTTAAAAAGCCCTTTGCTGAGTATTTTAGGAAAACACTTTAGGAAATAAGGAATCTCTGAATCATTACTTTATATCTGTTTAGCCACATTATATAAATATAAGAATAATTTTTTCCACATATTTATTACAATTTGCAAGCTGCCTGGAGCCATGTAAAAGTGAGATGGACAGCTGTATAACTAGAATAAATAAATAAAAATTGTCTAGAGTTTATTAAAAAAACACTGTAGTGACAAATTCAATTTTGCTGTCTGCTTTTTAATTTTTGTGCTCATTTTATTATATTTATTGGGGACATTAAATGCCTCTTGATCAGTGCTTTTGCTGATCTGTAGCCATTCTTCAATTTATGTCAGCACTGCTTGTTATTGCCATGCTGCAGACTACAAGTGATTTATTTGGCTTTCGAACACATCATGGAATATATCTAACTTAAAAATCCTCCACGGCTGTCTTTATAATTCATCCACCTACTCAGTCAATAACAGACATTGCTGTAACAAGTTGATTAATAGAACAAGAAAAAAAGCAAGTTTTATTTTAAATCAGACAATATTTCTGGACTTTCCTTTCCTGGACTTTCATTTTTGCTTATGCTGCATTCTGTAGATATTAAACCTTGTCAGATTCTGGAAAAATAATTCAAGCAAATCATAATGTTTACCAAATTCTGATCTGAGTTCTGTCTATTTCCCATGCTTGATCAGATGCAGAATTCACACATACACAATATTGAAAATGTGGCTGCCTTCAGATCTTTCAAGCACTTTCTGAAAGAAGGGTTGGTATGCTACAGATCGTTCAGACATGACTTTTCAGCAAGCATGGCAACAATATAAGCAATGGTTCAAGCCCTTGCAAAATTGAGATAGTGTAACTACTTTCAGATGAGACTAAAGACGTAAGAGCAAAACAATCTATTGCAGGATTTTGTAGTGGTACGTGGGAATGAGACTGTGGGGAAAACTACAGCCTAGGTAATGGTCAGATATGAAGCAGTTTGTCTTCATCCTGACTTAGTTGGTAAGCATCAGGTGAGAATGTTAGAATGGAGGTCCCAGATATATCAAAAATGATATTAACAATTTCCACATAATTGCACATGCCAAGAAAGTTCACACTGATAGAATGACTAGTGCTATGGACTTGAAGAGAATGGGACGAGGGCTGGACTATTACCAATGCAGCCTTGTTTCTGAATTACTTTTCCGATAACAATAAATTCTCAGCTCACTGAAACTTTTGCCCAGATATTGCACAGGTAAATGCAGTTAATATCTGATTTTTGTCAAGCTCCGAAAACCAAGAAAGACACATTGTCATTCTTCCAAGCATATTTCTTTATTGTTCCTTGCTTATAGACAGAATCTTGCAAACTAAAGCAAACTACTACCTCCATAAAGCATGTACTCTGGGAACTATTAAAGAGAAGCCCTATCTACCCTCTTTTTCCTCATATAACCCATTGAACAGAGGTGTTTCTTGCTTTTCTGGAGTGCACCCCATCCCTCCTGGCAACCCAGATTATTTCCCATCATAGATTCTACTGAGCAATGATATTGGCTTATTGATTATCAATAAAGGAGAATATCTGTATCTCAGTGAAATGAGGAGTCCTTGGGGATCTCTGAGCTTGCTTGTTTTCTTGCAGATGTCTTATTACCCTAACTATGTAACATCATCAGGCTATTAAGAAGGGCTGTTTGCTATCAGTTTATATTCTGGTGTCTTGCCTATCAGTGTTGGTGTAGATGGTCTTAGGGATTCTTTGTTTGGGATGTTTGCTGTCGGCTCTTTGGAAGTTTCTTGCTTCTTATTCCCAAGGATTTTTATGTCTTTCCTCCCCTCCCCCCACCAACTAGCTTTGACTACATTCAATCAAGTGTCACTTTTATGTTGTTCAAGACCTAATGTTCTTCCTGATCTAAGAAATTGTGAAGGTATACTTAAGGAGTTCTTTATGGTTGTCTATACTCTCCTCATTTTTATACAGCACCATCTCCTTTCTTCTCATTATTGCAAAACATCCAGGGTTTAATAGCATTTAACAATAGTACTTAGACTTATATACTGCTTTATAGTGCTTTACAGCCCTCTCTAAGTGGTTTACAGAGTCAGCATATTGCCCCCAACAATCTGGGTCCTCATTTTACCCATCTCAGAAGGATGGAGGGCTGAGTCAAGCTTGAGCCTGGTGGGATTCGATCTGCCAAATTGCAGGAAGTTGGCTGTCAGCAGAAGTAGTTTGCAGTACTGCACTCTATCCACTGCTCTACCGAGGCTCCTAATGTAAGAAAGGGGAAAGTAACTTGGCACAATCTGGAAGTTTATTTTATGAAAGGGGATCTTGGATTACAATGCACGCTAGCCTTCTCATGGTGCATACCAGGTACCATGACTTTATCATGGCTAAATAGTCTACACATCCCAGCTTCTGGACTTCACAAGGATCTCCCAGCAAGAATAAGCCACATGAATGTAACAATGGCTCTTTACAGATGCATTAATGCTATACAGATAGACCTTAATTTACAACACTTCACCCAGCGAAAAATTCAAAGTTGCAACAGCACCAGACACCCAGTATATATTATCACATGTGATGGACATGTGCAGAAGTTAAGAGATATTGGACAAAAATACACACGAGGCTGAAAAAGATGATAAAGCAACATACAGACTTAAAACCTGAAATATTTTTACTAGGAATGATACCTGAAAACTATAGTAAAGAAAAGACATATTTAATTATTCATGTATTAACTGCAGCTAGAATAGTATTTGCTCAAAACTGAAAAAGTGAAAAGATTCCGATGGAATACAATGTGATTAGGAAAATACTAGAATGTGCAGAAATGAATAGATTAACACTGGCAATTAAAGAAAAAGAACAAACTGAATATTACACGATATGGAAAGTATTCTATCAATAGTTGGAAAAAAAATATGAAAATTAGAAATTAAATATATGAACATATAAGATATCTATATAGAACAAATATGAATTTCTGAATATAGAGGGGAAGGAGTTAAGAAGGGGATGGTTACAATGATAAGATGTATCATGTATAGTAGTACAATATAAGAATGTAATGTAATTATTGTTATAGCAAGGAAATTGGATTAACCAGAAATACTTGGCACAAGATCTTTGTACCCAGATGACACACTGTTTATAGAAAAATGGAATGTTTGTAAAATAAAATAAAAAAATTAATAAAATAAAAACAAAGTTGCAACAGCAGTGGAAAAAGTGACTTATGACTGTTTTTCACGCATGTACAATTGTTGCAGCATTTCAATGGTCATGTAATCAAAATTCAGACACCTGGCAACTATTCATATTTATGATGGTTGCAGTGTCCCAGGGTCACATGATCACCTTTTGCAACTTTCAAGCAAAGTCAATGGGGAAGCCAGGTTCACTTAACAACCATGTTCATCTCATAAACAACTGCAGGGATTCACTTAACAACTGTATCAAGGAAAGTTGTAAATGGGGGAAAAATTCATTTAACAACTTTTTTGCTTAAGAACAGGAATTTTGGGCTCCATTGTGGTCGTATATTGAGGACTACTTGTATTTTGTTACACCATACAAATTAAACAACAGAGGGCCTTTAAGGACACGTGACTTTGAATAAACCAGGGTTGGTTAAGTGATCTCCTTTTCCTTTGCCACTACCCACTTTTCCACTGAAGGATACAGTATATTTGTCTTAGAATAATATGAGGTGAGCTGCTTGATCTGCGTTTCAATTTTAAATAAAGAGTGACTAGTAAACTGGTCTCTAGTTTAGGAAGTTTTTTTTTCAAAGAACTTGCAATTGCAATTACAAGGGATGTAAACATACACGACAACACCTTATCATGTTGGATGGTGATATATGTTTTCTAAATATCCAGTCACCTCCACATGCTTAATTGGAGGTCAGAATGGCCCAACGTACTTACTATTCAGAAGACAACTTCTTCTCTAACTCTCATAATTCATGCTGAAGCGTTTTAACAGGGGTTAACTTGGATCATACAGGTAAATTGCCAGGGGTTGAATTAGAGGAAGGAAGTATAAGTTAAGCATCTTTTTTTTCCTGATCAGCAGGTTCAACATTTTTCTAGCTAATGTTCTAAAGTCATGAAGTACTTATCCGATGAAGCCAGTCGTTCTTTCTTTTGCTGACACTCCTTTTCTTTCGTTCTCTTTTAGCCACCAACCTCAGACTCAAAGGAAAACAGAAAGTCAGAACTGAATTAATTAGGACTGCGGAAAAAACAATTACCACCAACCTGCCTTCAGTCAAGGATCTGTATACTGCACGAGTCAAAAAGAGGGCTGTGAAAATATTTACAGACCCCTCACATCCTGGACATAAACTGTTTCAACTCCTTCCCTCAAAACGACACTATAGAGCACTGCACACCAGAACAACTAGACACAAGGGCAGTTCTTCCCCGAAAGCCATCACTCTGCTAAACAAATAATTCCTTCAACACTGTTCAACTATTTACAAAATGTACACTACTATTACCGTTAATCTTCTCATCACTACTTATCACCCATCCCCTCCCACTTGTGATTGTAGGACTGTAACTTTTTGCTTTTATCCTTACGATTTATATAGACTGTTTACTAGTATGATTTGATTGTTGATTGTACCCTGTGACTATCATTATGATTCTTGATCCTTAACAAATGTACCTTTTCTGTATGTATACTGAGAGTATTTACACCAAAACAAATTCCTTATGTGTCCAATCATACTTGGCCAATAAAGTATTCTATTCTATTCTATTCTATTCTATTCTATTCTATTCTATTCTATTCTATTCTATTCTATTCTATTCTATTCTGAAGCTTGCCTACCGCTGATGCAGAAATACAAAGCTTCAGAGGAGACATGAGAACCATACTTGTTTTCATGTTATTCCAGGTTTCTCAATAGCCAATATAGCATTATCTATGAGAATTTTGTTTAATTTTTCTCCATGTTCATTTTGAGTTGAATTGACAATTACAAGGGTCTTTGTTAGAGGATGGAGACAAAATAGGTACTTGTATTGGTGGAAGCAAAATCGAGAGCTTCAAACATTTCTAGTTGCCTTGTGAGATTCTCTTCCATAGTCTGAAACTCCTCTTATTATGCCAAACTCCCATATCATTAAGTAAGGGACATGCATAAGTGTACAATCATGCCTACTGTCCCTGTCCTATTGTCCCCATTTATTCGTACCTATTTCCTATATTCATACTCATGTTTATTCTTATACCTATTATCTTGTAAGCAATTGACAAATCAAATAAATAAATAAAAAGTCAATATCTAAATCCTCCTTTCCTTTCCTTTCCTTTCCTTTCCTTTCCTTTCCTTTCCTTTCCTTTCCTTTCCTTTCCTTTCCTTTCCTTTCCTTTCCTTTCCTTTCCTTTCCTTTCCTTTCCCTTCCATTACTTTCCTTTCCTTTCCCTTCCTTCTTTCCAGTGGTGGGATTCAAGCTTTTTTACTACAGGTTCTGTGGGCGTGGCTTGGTGGGCACGGCAGGGGAAAGATACTGTAAAATCTCCAGTCAGAAGTGGTATTTGCTGGTTCTCTGAACTATTCAAATTTTCTGCTACCAGTTCTCCAGAACTGGTCAGAACCTGCTGAATACCACCTCTGCTTCCCTCCCTTCCTTCCTAAAAAAAAAACCAGTAAATTATCACCTCAGAAATATATGAAACAGCCTTTCCAGATATATTGGGTGCACTGGATTCCAGCTTTGTTTCTCCCTTTTGGAAATAATATTTTTAGAAAACAAAACAAAAGAGCATGCTGTGTCCATAGAATGCATAATGATTAATCTACTTATTGTGGGGAGGGAATGGGGGTTAAACAAAGTAAGAAATGATTAGTTAATCACTTGCAGTCAGGCACCTACATCATTTTTCCACCAGAATATTTATGCATTAAGTATTCAAAAAAGACCAGCCTGATGTGCAGCATTATCACCATAAATTACAGCAAATGTGAACAACTTTTCCATTCTGTTTTTTTTTATTTCCAAGTTGGTTGGTAAACAAGCTTAGACTCTGAATATTAAGATGAATTTGGGATCAGGCATATTTGTTTTTTCACTTTGGCATGCTTTGTCCTTTTGTGCTTTGAGAAATGTCAGCATCTCTTTGAATGCCATCCTATTCATTTGTGTTTGGGGATTAATCTACACCCTGCCTATTCAAAGACCCATAATATGGGCCAAATCTGCCTCTCATTTCTATGGATGTACACATGGAAAGTAAGCATTTGTGGATGTAGATTTAAAAAAAATGTTTCACTTGTTTAACATGGACATGGATGTAATATTCATTGGATGTACTTTTGTAATTCACATCCATAGTCTCATGCAGAAATCATTTAAAACAGCCTAATAGTGAATTTGGCATTGTATTCTTTGTATGATCCTATGGAAGTTGTGTAAGAGAAGGCTGGGGAGGATTTTTGAATAGCAATAGCATTTGTATACTGCTTCACAAAGCTTTACAGCCTTCTCTGAGCAGTTTACAGAGCATATTGTCCCCAACAATTTCAATCCTCATTTTACTCACCTCGAAAAGAACGAAGGTGGAGTCAAACTTGAGTCCTTTCAGGATATAACTCCTGGCTATGGGCAGAGTCAACCTGCAATACTGCATTGTAACCACTGTGCCACCTTGGCTCCTTCTCCTAACAGTTAGAAGTTAGTTATGGAATTGTCATTTTCTTTATTAATCGCAGCTCTTCCTTTCTTAAAACCAGGTCCCTAATAATCGAAATGAAAACTGTGGTTGTCCAAAAGTTTCCAGTTGTCTCATAAGGGCTAATTGGTGCTCTCTGAGCTTGGTGGTTTTCTTGCAGAAGTTTCATTACCCAAACTAGGTAACAGGACTAGCAATGATGATATTACCTAGTTTGGGTAATTAAACATCTGCAAGAAAACAATCAAGCTACCAAGGATCCCTCACCTATTCTCATTTATTAGTTCTGTCATAACAATTCATATCATCCTCAATTTTTCTCCTTTACCTACTAGTTAGCAAAAACCAAATAGTTCACATCACGTAATTATTTTTGTGTCTAGATTTTAGATAATTTTACATTTAAACTTTCCTGGATTAAATTAAAGAGCAATTTCAACTGGTGTAGGTTCTTACTTCTCAGAGCAGCAAATTGCAAATCTTTGGGAAATTCTCAGTTTATTGTCTTGTTTATCTATAATTCTTTGTATTTTCAATTTCAGAAATGAGTATAGACTGTGTTTTAGTTAAAATGGTGCAATTCCCATGAAAGAAAAAAATATTAGGATTATTGTAATCCCAAAGATTTGCAATAGCATAAGCATTCTTTAGCAAGCAAAATCATGAGAATATGACATTGTGTGAAAGTTACTATTCTGATATTATTTCCAGGCACTACGAAAACAAAGAGACATGTGAAAAGTGGACTTCTCATTCAAAATAAGTGGATAAATGGTCCATTATGCAGGAAAGAGAGGATTCTAAGGAAATTGCTCTTAAAGTGCTGCAGTCAGTAACAACCATGGAACATATGTCAAAATTGGCATGATGCTAGATTTTTGAACATATAGGCATAATATCAACATATTTATGAAAGGAATGGGGTTTTGTTAATTTTAAACTGCAAATTTTAACAAGCTCACTGGAATTCTTTCATTATGGCTTTGCAATTTCTCTTGCATAAGAAAAAAAAAATGCTTATCATAGGTTTGGGGATTCTTGTGACCTTGCCTACTTAATTCCATTCCTGGCACTGGTGACCAAAGCTTGACAGTAATTGTAATGTTTCAAGAACAGTTGAAATTTTATTTACTCTTAAATTTTTCTCCAGCTACTGTGAAACTTCTGATATATGTATGAAAGGGTTCCTAAAGATTAAGCTTGGAGAAAAGAAAAAGTGATTGTAAAAATGATTGCTCCTAATAGCAATAGCATTTAAACTTATATACCACTTCACAGTGCTTTTACAGTTCTCTCTAAGCAGTTTACAGAGTCAGTCTATTGCCTCCAACAATCTGGTTCTTCATTTTACCAACCTCAAAATGTCTCAAAATGTCAAAATGCTGGTAATTGGCAATCAGCAGAATTGGCCTGCAATACTGCATTCTAACCACTGTGTCACCATGCACAAGAGTATTGCAAAGTATAGTGTAGGAGGAAAAATAGACATGAATTAATAGTAAATACTCTGAGAAAAACCAAGATTTGAAATGTTGAGGGCTCTCTCCAAAGAAGACATTCTTGATGGCTTAGTTAACCTAAGCTACCATATACAATAATCTGGATAAGCACTAGAATGAACTATCTGCATCTCTTTGCTGCCATCCAGTGGCCATCCTGATTTGTGCAGCCCAGACTTTTTTTAAAACTCTAATAATGTGTAGAGCAACTTTCATAGAATCACATTATTTCCTTTATATGTGTCATATCCACATAATCATTAACAAATATTTGCCTGCTTTGTTTATGGATATATAAACTATAGAATATTGTTATCAACTCAAGGGTATAAGCACACTATCGTATAAAGGCACTTGCAGATATGCTGTCATACGTCATTTATTTTCATTTGGCAGGGCAGAACATGACAGGAAATGATACCTGTGAGGCAGCTGAACTCTGATAATCTCTTCTTGTAAGCCAGCTGGACTATGACATTGTCCCAAGAAAACCGTCTCTTAAAGATATGCACAGCTGAGCTCAATTTTCATACCAGCTTATCCATGACTCTTTGGTCTACACAGTGATCTGCTCTATTTTTTTAAAAAAAAAAACTTTCAATTTTATTTCATTTACATTTTTACCTTTGTTAATAAATTTCACAGCAGGCCATAATCAATAAAACAAGTACAACATATGACATAAAGCCTCCCTCCTTCTCACATAAACAGTAAAGGACATGATTAAACCAACACACAAATCATTTGAGGCATCAGTGAAAGCGAGATCTTAACTGATGCCAAAAATAACATTCTAGTTCAGGGAAGGGTAGGAGACCCATAACTGGAGCCACTCCTTTGCTTAATTGTGCTTGAGGGGTCCCTGGTGTCTGACTAGCATTGATGATGTTACCTAGTTCAGGTAATAATATGTTTGCAAGAAAACATCCATGCCAGTGGTGGGATTCAATTATTTTTACTACCAGTTCTGTGGGTGTGGCTTGGTGGGCGTGGCAGGTGAATGATACTGTAAAATTTCCAGTCAGAGGTGGGATTTGCTAGTTCTTCAAACTACTCAAAATTTCTGCTATCGGTTCTCCAGAACTAGTCAGAACCTGCTGAATACCATCTCTGATCCATGCTGAGTATGCACCAAGGACCCCTCATTTCAACCTTGAGTTAAAAATATTATCCTTTATTGGTTAATTGTTTTTTTTTCTCTTTTCCTACCTTTGAGTCAATCTTGACTTCTGGTGACTACCTGGAGAAGTCCTTCCGGTTTTTTTGGAACTATTTTAAATTCCTTCCTTCCTATGGCAGAGAGAAAGTGACTGACCCAAGGTCAAGTTGACTTTGTGCTCAAGGCAGAACAAAACTTCCTGCTTTTCTGATTTCTAGCCTGGTGACTACACTATACTACACTAAATGGTCTCTCTTGCACAATGTACCACTCCCAAGAGTAGAACATCAGGGAGAGTTCTCTCAGCTGGTTTTATTACTCAAGAAGGAGAATTGAGGGAGAGATACTTGTTCAAATATTGGGCTTTCCAGTCATTGTAAATATAAGTAGTAGTATATTAATAAGAATCACGGTCCTTGTGGCACAGTGGTTAGAATACAGTATTGCAGGATAACTCTGCCCATAGCTTGGAGTTCAATCCTAACAGGCTCAAGGTTGGGTCAGCCTTCCCTCATTTCAAGGTCGGTAAAATAAGGACCTTGATGGTTGGGGGAAATATGTTAATATTTGTAAACCACTCAGATATTGCTGTAAAGCACCATGAAGCAGCATGTAAGTCTTGCTATTGCTCATGTCATTAGCACCTTGAACATAAAGGGTATTGGAAGGTTTTCCATCTACAGATTAGATGATACAGTATATTGTGAATGATGATTCAGGATTGCAGTAATTGACATTTAGGTTAAGTGCATTTATTTATTAGATTTTTATCCCATTATTATTACTTTCATAAGTAACTCAAGGAAGCAAACATACAACATATGCTTATTGCTCCTATTTTCTCTACAAAAACAACCCTGTGAGGTTGGTTTGTCTGAGACAGAGTGGCTGGCTCAAAGTTACCTAATTGCCTAAGGTAGAAATTGAACTCACAACCTCCCAGTTTCTAAGTCAGAATCTTAACCACTGCACCAAACTGGGTCTCCATTTATCAAGTAACAGTAATGCAGTCTCTTGGTTTTGGCTTGCTGTACAATGTTAGAGTTATCTGTGCTTCGTTGAAGTTCAAAATGAGCCAGCCATTGCTTTTTAAAACAATAGTTTACAGCTATTTAGAGAGGAGCCTCTTTGGCGCAGTGGTTAGAGTGCAGTACTACAAGCTAGTTCTGCAGTCAGCTGTCTACAATTTGGCAGTTCAAATCCCACCAGGTTCAAGGTTGACTCAGCCTTCCATCCTTCCGAGGTGGGTAAAATGAGGACCCAAATTGTTGGGGGCAATAGGCTGACTCTGTAAACCGCTTAGAGAGGGCTATAAAGCACTGTGAAGCCATATATAAGTCTAAGTGCTATTGCTATATATATTGGGTATTTTTAAAATCTAATTTTATTTGTCCTCCAGAGTTGCTTTAGCAAGATGTGTGGCCATAAAATTGCCTTAAAAAGATATTTTCCAGCATACTTTACTTGATTACCTTAATTACTTGATTACCTTGTTTTTATGATTCCATTGTTCTTTTGATGCTGCTCTAAAGATCTTTTGATAGATCTTAAATGCTGGTTTTTTTATGAATATATTCCTATTCCATTGAAGTGAAGTCAAAGTGCAAATGTGACACATAAACAAGATAACGGCACCTATCGCTGAAAGTCTGGCTCATTTTGAACTTCAACAAAGCACAGATGACTCTAACAAGCAGAATCACTTTGCACATTGCTCACTACATTCATCGAAGTTCAACATTAGCATGCAAGGTATGTGTGCCAGGTTGTCTGAGGGCATTTGTTGAGAAAAGGGAACAATCCAGCTTTCTGAGTGGATCTTTGGACCAGAGCCAATCCTGCAGAGATTAACTGCAAATAACAGGCAACAGTTTGCAAAGCAAATGGTATTTGGGGAAGAGAGGAGGTAAGAAAGGGGGAGATGCAACTTATAAATCAAGGGAGCATGAATAGGAGACATAGAAAATCACAGAGTGTTTTCTATGATGGGAATGCTGAGGAAACTGATTACTTGCTCGCTTTATTCAAAAGAAGGATGCCGGTGTTTCTAAAAATCACTCTGACAAGGAAGCTGTAAAAAGCTGTAAATAAATACCCAGTAGCGTATTTTGAGTGGGACAGACATTTTGCAGAAAGAACTCATAAACTTTTTTTACAGTTCTGCTCAGTTGTACTTTATCTGATGTTAGGCTGAAGAATACCAAAATGATGAAATGTATCACTGGATCTTCAACTGAAGAATTCCCAGGGGGAAGTGAACATCGTCCTAATAATTATGAGACTGTCCCGTAACTCTCATCTTAGACTGGTTTACCTAACACAGGATAATACTCATTTCAGATAGTCTAGAAGACAAAGGAATTGAGAGTTTCATATCTTTATCATATAAATCATGGGCATGCACATGCAAACACAAACACTTATAATGACCTGGATAATGTGAACATTTGAGTAGGAGTGACTTTCCAAAGATGGGACAGGACAATCAGCAGGGTCCCAAAGTGCTTTTTCAATAGGCAGTTAGACTTCGTTTTTCTTTGAATATATTTCATTTCTCATCCAAGAAACTTCGTCAGTTTGAAGCGAAGCAGCTTCTTGGATAAGAAGCAAAATGTATTCAAGGAAAAACAAAGTCCAACTGTCTTTTGAACATCCACCTTGGGGACAAATATATCTGGATGACTGAGAATCTCCATAAACAATTTTGGCTAGACTACAAGGGCCTGAACATTTTAGAATTCAGAATATTTTGTTCTTGATATGTTAGACTGAATTTAGATTCCATATTTATTGGCGTCCTCAAGATGGGTTTTTTATAAAGATTGTGGTTGAGTTCATGCAGCCTTCTTAGATGGTTTCTGAGGTCCTAGGAAGATGTTCTAGGTTCTGTGGATGGCAACAGTAATAATGATGATGCTATGAAGTAATATAACCCTAACCCTAAGAGAAAACCCAATGCAGCCTAATGCTAATATACAATAATTAATTGTTTTAAGGGGGGGGGGGAAATAGGTCTCCAAGGTCATGACCGAGAACCTCTGTCATTATTACAGATTATCCTTGTAACCACTTTTCCTAATTAGGCACTTCTTAACCAAGCATTTATTATACTGATGATGTTACCTAGTTTGGGTAATGAAACATCTGCAAGAAAACAGCCAAACGCAGTGAGCACCAGGGATCCCTCACTCTGTTATACAATTAAACTTGATGCTTGCTAGTATTAACGTATTTTCCTACCAGGAAGTAATCTTGCATGGGGAATGAAGTTGTCAAGAAACAAAGAAATGTGGTCTACTCTTATCACACCACTCAAAAAAAAAAAAAAAAGTTGCTTAGCTACATGGTGAACTCTGTCAAACAAGTTATCAGGGATCAGAACAAAAAAAAAAAGCTTTGTCTGCAAAGGAAAGCTGAAGCATGAGAGAGCATTATCTGAAGGGCCAGTCTGATTCATTGTCAAGTGAGAACACTCTGTTACTGGAAAGTGGGAGAAGGCTGAGCCATGGAATAATGTAATCCCTCTTCCTCTTTTGTGCACACATGGACAGGCATACTCTTTAACTGACACATTAGCCTATGACATGCCAGTGTTTTAGCAGGTTTATGTCAAGATCAATGTTTAATGAATTAGAACTCTAAGACTAAACAGATGGAATGCAGACAGATTATAGGATCAATTGAATTTGCCAAGCATCTCTCACATTAAACGTGGGACCAGACTCTCAGAAACATTTCCTTTTGATTATGTTGTTAGATGATATCTATTTATACTTCTTTTCATGTCCCTGGCAACCCCTGGTTTTAGGTTAACTTGGGTGGTTCATTGGCACTAGAAGGATGACATGCTACTGGTCACATAAAATAAAATGTATGTTTGAGTGACATAAATATAAATTTTGCAAATCCAAAAAAACCAGGGCTGGGGGCAGGGCTTGGTGGCACTGGGGAAAAAAATAGTAGAATTCTGCAACAAATATAACCCACTTGACAATCTCCAGAGTTTGTGATCAAATTCCTGAATCAAAAGAAGAAGTTTTTGCTATGTAAAATATACATTGAAATAATGACAAAAGGAAAATCCTTTCCTGAATTCCTAAATGAAAAAAAAACAAAAAAAAAACACCATAGCTATGATTGTATATGTGCGGAGAGTGGAAACCGGTGCTGGATCTGACCGGATGTGAGGCAATGCAACCCAAGGCAAGGAGAAACTAGGCTGGTGGAAGAGCCCAGGAAAGCCAGCAGCTATGAATGCTACTATGTTGTAAACAAGTTCGTTGCCTCTGGTACCCCAAGGCTAGGCATATAAGCACTGAATAGAATAAACTAGCAATTAAGGCTGTCAGGACTACATTGGATCTAGCATTTGTAGATTTCCCTGACATGATATGCCATGTGCTAAATAAATGAATAAACCAAACAACCTCCATACTGTTTATGCAGTCTGTGGGATAGATTGGCTGATGCTCCTTCCCAAAGGTGATTTTGCAGAACTTCTGTGTTATATTTTCAGAATCCAAAGGAAATCTATTTCTGTAGCCTATATAAACTTTTTTAGGATTAGCTATGTGTCAGATGCATGTAGGCAAGTAGTCTAAAGGTTTTCAAGGAAGATGTGTACATCCATAGTATATAACAAATGGGGTGAAATGTGCAAAGTCCCACATGGATTTTGGACATCCATGGGCATGGAAAATTGCAGCAAACCATGAATTCTCTCATTTTAGAATTAAGTTTAAGTTTTCCTCATTATACTGAAATGCAGGATAATTGAAAAGAGGAACAGGGAAGAGTTACTCTATGAAATACAGTATGAAGCTAGATAGATTGAAACAATATAATAAAAGAAAAATGCTTCCACTTCTTACACACACAAAGTTCAAAGCAAGATCTACCTCTGTTCAAAATGCTACTTTCTTTTCTTCCATATACAAAAAAACCTAAAATCTTAGCTAGGAAAATGGCAAGATGCCATTTACTGTTATTCTTGTTTTCTCTCATTCAGACCATTACATGAAGATCTGATTTCTGGTAAGACATGTAACTGTCATTGTGGATCTGGCCAGAATTATTGAAACCTATACTCAAGAAAAGAAAGACTAGGAATAGAGAAGTGCATTATGAGATCACTATGCAGGTGACTGTGACAGGTAGCCTGAGAAAGGAGTGGCTATTTGTCCTTTGTGAAATAACACAAAGAGATAGATTATCTAATCTAATTTTTCTCTCTCTCTCCTCTGTGTGCGCATGTATGAATGAGAATAATTGAACCTTTAGTGTCATTGCCGTGACTGAAGTATTTTTACATACATATTTGGGTCATGTTTTTCTGAAAGTTCCCGAGATAATTATTGCAGAAGTTTGAAGCCACCTGTGACAAAGATGTAGGCTTTGCTCATCTTTTATTATTTCTGCCAACTACCAAATAATTAGTCTTCTAGATACCCAGTTGGAGCGGTCAGAAGAAAAATGAGAGAAGCTATGTGTAAATAGGGCATATCATACCCACATTACAGTATCTCCCAGTTCAGACAGTCAGCGCCAGAGGCTGTTCTGTCACAGGCACAATACAATATATAGACAAATAGAGAGCAGGAGGATAGCATGAAGAATAAGGGTTGATAAAAAGGACAACAGGGTCCTTGAGAGAAAACAACATTAATATACCAACATCAGATGTATGCTATAGTGAAAGGCTGCACACATTCCTTATTTCACTCTTCTTTTAAAAGGACAGAAAGCAGATGCTGGAACTAGAGTTACATTTCCCAGGAGAAGAACATGAAACAAAGGAAAAGTAAGATCACTGCTGAACAGGTGGCCAAAAAATTAGGATGTTGGATGTTTGACAAATCACAAGGGTTCATCTGAAGCTCTGAAAGTATGAACATTTTTTTTCCTTGAACATTTTCAGAAATTTGTACATTGAATGAGACATCTTAAAGCCAGAGCTATTGGCAGATACAGTTGTGATGTTGTAGTGCATTTGTTTCAGCACACAAATGCAGATGCCATTCCAAAGACACTGAGACTGCATATCTTACATACAGTCCTTGACTTATGACTGCAATGGAGCCTACAATTTCTGTTGCTAAATGAGACAGTTGTTAAGTGAATTTTGCCCTATTTTAGACCTTTCTTCCCACAATTGTTAAGTGAATCACTGCAGTTGATAAGTTGGTAACCTGATTATTAAGACAATCTGGCTTCCTCATTAACTTTGCTTGTCAGAAGGTTGCAAAAGGCGATTACATGACTCCAAAACACTGCAACTATCATAAATCTAAATCAGTTGCCAAGTGTGTGAATCTTGATCATGGAGATGCTACAATGATCGTAAACAGGGGTGGGATTTAACCAGTGTTACTACCAGTTCAGTGACTACATTTACAGTGGTGTACACGCTGCATGCCCGTGTACAAAAACATTGAGTTGTGACGCCCAGACAGCTGAAAAGTGCTGTGCACAGGTGCGCAGCATTTGAAAAGCTTCTTTTTTCCTGCTTTTTCCATCTCAGCTGTGTCATGCAAAGCAGTGGAGGTTGAAAAAGCAAGAAATAAAGGTCAGGTAAGAGTCTGGGCGGGCAGGTGGGCCAAACAGCAGCAAACACAGAACCGGTTCAGTGTCTGCTGCTCTTCAGAGCTACCGGTTCTATAGAACTGGGCAGAACCGGTAGCATCCCGCTCCTGATCATAAGTGGGAAAAACATTCATAAGACATTTTTTCCAATATTGTGGTAACTTTAAATGGTCACTAAATGAACTGTTATATGTCAAGGACTACCTGTAGTCTGCTAATTCCTTGAATAACAATCGTAGCCCTGCTTCCCAGAGTAATTGGGTTGTTGAAAGGAGATCCACTAATTGCAGCAGAACTTACCACTAGCAAAAAATAGTTGAGAGGAATAAATTAACTATAGTCTTTACAGACCAGGTCTCTAATTCTTTACTGAAGCAAGCTGACATTAAAATTGCAAAAGGAAACTTGAACTGATATATGGCATTGCGCAATCAGGCTTCCTTATTCAACTCTCATACATGTGATACTTGTGATTGAACCTTCATCTGAAAAATGGAACTCAAACGAATTTGGATGCCTGTGTTAAAGTTTGATTTTATTAAAATATCATCTCTGGCAAACCACAGTCTGTTTTTGAAAACTTGCTGAAATGAGAAATTAATGCATAATTTTGAAAAGAGTTGCTTAAGTTTAACGTGTTGACAATCCTCACACTTTAGAGTCATGGCAATATGTCCTAATTCTGCTTCAGGGTTACATTTGTAGAATTGCATCTGATATTTATTTAAACTAGTTATAGCTACCCAATTCAGTAGACTCTGGGCAGCCTATAAAATCTAAAAATAAATAAGAACAGTTAAAAAAATGCAACAATATGGAGATCCTGGACTCAGATATTCATACAAATAAAACTGTACCCTACCCCGCCCCCCAAATGCATTTGTCAGAATATATTCATGAACTGGAATAGAGTATGGTAACAGGGTCACCCAATGAATGGGCATAGCAACTGAGTCAGTCAATGAGGATAGTTTGTAGGCTTAAACTAAAAATAGCCTAGGCATGGCTCTATGTGGAGCTCTGCAGCTCTGAAGCTATGTTGAGCTCTGAGTCTGTCTATTAAAGATGAAACTAACTAGCTTGCTTGCTGAATTCCTGAGAAAAATAAAAGAGAGAAGAAATCAGCTTTAGGGACTTTACATAAAAGAAATAAGATAGTTAACAAAGTTTATTAAGTGGGTCTATTTGATCAAAATTAAACTACATATCACATTCTCTTTTCTAGCAGTTTTTAATGGGTTTTAAATGGGTTTTCTTGACTAGGACTGAATGATGAGGCTTTAAAGATTTGTTTATGGATAAGATACGGGTAGAAGTGAGGGGTTTTTTTTTTGAATGGTTTAGAGAAAGTGATAAACTATGATATTATAATTGAGAAGAGATGAAAATAAGATAAAAAAATTAATTTGTGGAATATCAATTGAAGGGTCAGGGATGAAGATTTTAATGTGTTGCTTTTAGTAGCTTCATAAAATTTTTCTTGGTTAAGTTTGAAAGATGAGATTTTAAAGATTTGTTTATAGATATAAGATAGGAGAAGAAGAATTTAATGAAAAGTACAAGTATTGTGTAAACAATACTTGAATTCTTCAAGAATTCTGAAATTTACTTATTGAAAACACATATATTTTAGATATACTGTAAATATGGATATACACACAGATAGGTACAGATACATACAACTCCACACACACGTATACATACATATATGTGTGTGTGAGTGTGTGTTGTTGTTGTTAGTTGTGAAGCCATGTCCAACTCATCGCGACCCCATGGACAACATTTCTTCAAGCCTTCCTGTCCTCGACCATCTTCTGGAGTTCATTTAAGCTCACGCCTACTGCTTCAGTGACTCCATCCAGCCACCTCATTCTCTGGTGTCCCCTTCTTCTATTGCCCACAATCTTTCCCAGCATTAGGCTCTTCTCCAGTGAGTCCTTCCTTAACACACACACACATACACACACACACACACACACGCACAAACACACACTCTTCTGGTAGCACTTAATACACTTTTGCTGATTAAGACTGAAAGATAAGATTTTATTATTTATCAATAGATAAAAGATGAGACGTGGGGTAGAGTTTGGTAGAAATATTCGAAAATGTGTTAAGCTATAGAAAATCTTTACATTTGTCTTGATGAAAGGGCAACCTATTTCTTTCTATATTATTTGGATTCCCCCCCCCACTTTTTTAATATATATTTATTTGCCTCACCTCCTTCCCCGTTTTACACTATTTTTCCTTGTTTTCCTTATTAGTTTGTATTAATATTTTTTATCTCGCTAATTTTAAACTTCAGTAAAAATTATTATTAAAAAAATTGACACCAGTTGGATGTTTGTTCCATTGCCACTAAACCATATTGAACAAACAACATTGCTACTCCATTCCAACTGCTTACAGGGTTTTGGGTAATTGAGATATTGCAAATAGCTGCATCAATATATAATTGTTTCATTCCAACAATAAGGGGAAGAGTGTGTGTAGCATAGAACTCTGTGGGATGTATAGAAAAATAATTGAGAGAACTCAAGGTCATATCTATGTGCCAGTTGACACCTCACTTGAGGGGCTGGGTCTTCAGAGATCAAATGCCAGAAAGACAGAGGCAGCACTTTTAGAGTAATGAGCCATCCCATGGTGAGCAATCAAGTAGTGACAATTTGAGTGATGTTAAGTGCAAGTGTGAGCTAGCCAAGAACACATGTTAAATATGCACACAGGTGAGCCATATTGCACCTGGAGCTCTGTTCATTGTTTACTGCTACAATCTTTAATCAGATATCAATTTGTCTCCTTGGCAGAGGAAATGTGCTGTTACCAAAAGCAACAAATAAAACTCTGACAGCAGTTATGCTTCTCTTTCACATACACACGTTGTCAAATTCTGATTCTACCTTTCAGGGCTATATTTCTATATTTCAGAGTGCTTGTGCAAAAGCAAAGTTTGCTTGATTTGGAAAGCTTTGTATACTGTTTTGGGTTTTAGCCCAAAGGTGCTTTTTCAAGAGGCAACTGGACTTTCTGGTTTTTCTTTGAAGACGTTTCATTTCACAACTCCGAAGAAGCTTCTTGGATGAGAAATGAACCATCTTCAAAGAAAAATCAGGAAGCCCAGGTGCCTCTTGAAAAAGCACCTTTGGGATAACCATAACTTGGATGACTGAGAATCTCCATAGATGTTTTGAGTTTAATGGGATAAAAATCTCCAAATCATGAGAGTAAGAACAAATGTTAAGAGATCCTACTTTTTATTAATTTGTGGTTATATTTCATTCATGCCATTGGCAGAAGAATGATAACTTTCTAATTATATATTTTTTAAATCTGAAAGTGTGAAGGTGAAGGGGAAAAAAATAACTATTTGGATGTTTCACTGAATAAGTGAGTGGATGAGAAAACATTTTACAAGTCAGTAGTTAATGTTAAAAAATGTTTACTGCAGCTCATTGGTCAAGTGCCTAGTTTGTTCTATCACAATGAATATGCACCAGGTCATGTGACAATATCCTCTTAAGAACCCCATTGCTAAACTCTTAATTACAGTTATATAACCCAACAACTGTGGTGTAAAGCTTTAACAATTTTCTCAGCAGTTTAATTGGTGGGAGGACCATTACTAGAGGGTACATGAATGCTACATTCAGAAGCAGCTACATGGAATGAAAGGCAGCTGTGCATAGGAGTATTTTCTACCAATATTGAGGATACTTTTCGGATTTCTAAAGAATCAAATCAATGCATGGGATCTAATTAAACATTTGGGTTAACTTTCATTAAAAATTACAGTATAATTTAACTTCTTCATATTATAACCATCACTGATATGCGAAAGCTTGCCAATAATTTTTTTTTGGTGGTGGTGGTGGAAATCAATGGAAAGGAGAGGGAAACTCAAAGGGAGAGAACAGAAATTGAAAAGAAGCATTTTAATGCTCAGAATTGATGCCCTGATAAGCAATAGACATAATCTTTGAGCAAATTTACCCCCCCCCCCCAAATGGAAAATGATTTGGTTTCTAATGACCTATAATCTTGTTGACATTATGATAACTTGGCTCTATGAAGCTTTAGAAACAATTAAACTAAGAGAAAGTGACTTTGATGTAGTAATTAAGGTATATGGCTAAAAACCAGGAGATTGTAAATTCTAGTCCTGCTATAGGCATGAGGTCAACTGGGGCAGTTGCCAACCAGTGGGCCAGGGACCACTGGTGGTCCATGAGAAAATTTTGGTGGTCCGCAGAGAAATGTTACCTCCCAAAGCAATTAATCCAGGCTGCGTGGCCCACATGGATTGCGTCACTTGAATTGTGAACAACACAAGGTAGTAAGGGGAGGGGGGAAAGGGCGGAGGGGGTAAACTTGCCCCACACGCCCCATACACCTGGCCTGGCCACCGGGCTGCTTCTGTCTGCTTCTTTCTTCTTCTGCTTTTGGCTGTAGGCAAGGAAAGTAGCAAAAGTCTTTTTTTCTCTCCCCCAAACTCCACCAGAAATGAGTCTTTGGGACCCTGCAAGGCATCCTGCTCCAAGAGGTTGCACTTGCATGACAAGTCTCACAAAGACTCATTTCTGGTGAAGTTCCTTTCATGAAGCCAAAAATCTCTCTCTCCCTCCTCCCCCCCACCCTCGAGAACAGAGCTGGAAACAATATTCTGCACCAGTGCAACAAGTCTCACAAAGACTCATTTCTGGAGGAGTTTGGGGGGGAAGAAAGAAAGACTTCTGCTACTTTGCTTGCATGAAGCCAAAAGTCTCTCTCTCTCTCCCCCTGAAAACGGAGCTGGAGACAGTACCCTGTGATCCCAAATAAAGAATGATCAATCGGTAGGAAAATGGGATGGGAAATTTTCCTGCAAACTTTTTTTGGGACTTTCCCAGGGTCTCTGGTCTGCGGGATTTAAAATTATGAGTTTGGTAGTCCCTGAGGTCCAAAAAGTTGGCGACCCCTGAACTGCGGGATCTTGGACGAACCATACACTCTCATTCCTAGGGAGAAGACAAGGACAAGCCACTTCTGAAATCTTTCCAAGAAAATTGGAAAATTTTTCAGGCCGTCCCCCAGAGTCAAGACTAATTGGAAGGCACACAGTCTCTAAATAGGCCTAAGAGATCCTCCCATCCATGATCAAGTGGGAACAGAGTGGCATGAAGCAAAGTATTATTAGTTTGATACTGCACCTAGGCTGGAGAACTCCAGTCACAAGATTGATATTTCTGGATTGAAGGCTGGATATTTTTGTTAAGTTAAGAGCTACACATTGTTATTGCATGCAGTTCAAGGATTTGAAGAATCTTCTTGGATGAGAAATGAAATGTCTTCAAGGACTCCCCCCCAAAAAACAACAACAACAACAACAATTTGCCTTTTGGAAAGCACCTTTGAGACAATTATGATTTTGATGACTGAGAATCTCCATAGATACATGTCAAAGAATTTGTGATCCCTATTTTTATGTTATCTGTTCATAATTTAAGTGACTGGCCCAAGGTCACCCAATTGACTTTGTGCTTAATGCAGAACTAGAAGTCATACTCTCTGTTTGTAGCCTGCTTCCTACATCATTACACCAAACTGGCACTCTATAACATGGAATTATAACAATATAACCTAAATTATTGTCTCCCTTTCCACACCAGGATTTGTATATTCTGTACCAGATGAAGCTTTTAAACCATCCTCAAAGGCAAGTAGGACACCTCTCATAGATTACAGATGTATTGTTGTTCTGCCAGCCAGCCATCAGATTATCATTCCATTTTTCTAGCTATACACATGATAACATGGAGGGAACACTGTCCCTGACTTTGCAAAACAACACTAAATCTCACCAAGATGTTGACTTTCTCTTACTACCTGCATATAAACCTGGGGATAAATGATCAGGAGGAAGAAGATGCAGAGAAAAAGAAAATTAAATTTATAATATGACACAACAGAGCCTCAGCTTATGAACATCTAAGCAGCAGGCCTGGAAAATTCCTCTTTGCAATAAACATAAAATTATTCAATTCTACAGATAATTCTGTTGTTTTGCAAAGTGATCTCGACTATGTGTCTGAAGGGTCATCTATTTGGCAACTTCAAAATTCGATTAATAAATGCCCTCTCTTACATATTGATAAACATAATCAGAATGTCAAGAATAAGCTAAGTGGCATTGATCCAGCAGATGACCCTCACTTTGTTAAGGACTTAGATGTACTTATCTCTGACGATTTATGCTCCAAAGCTCACGTTACAGTGAGCCAAACAGAGGCTACAAACAGAGAGTATGACAGTGTTGCTAAAAAACCATTAAGAATTGTAAACTTAATTTTGCGAAGCTTTTTTTCTGGAAACATTGTTTTGCTAATTAAAGTTTATAAAACTTATGTTAGACCAATTTTAGAATATTGTTCAACTGTTTGGAATCCCTACCATATATCTGACATCAGTACAATTGAGCGGGTTCAGAAATACTTCACGAGAAAAGTCTTGAACTCTTCTGTACACAATAGAATTCCCTATGCTACTAGGCTCAAAATTCTCGGTTTGGATAATTTAGGACTATGTTGCTTGCAGTTAGATCTATGTATTGCATACAAAATTATACGTAGTAATGTTTTACTTGGAAATGACTTTTTCTGTTTTAATCACAATAATACATGCATGAACAACCATTTTAAACTCAATGTAAATCATTCTAAATTTGAATGTAAAAAATATAATAGAATTAATTGTCAAAGTCTAGAATGCCCTACCTGATTCAGTTATCTCAGCTATAAATTTTCAGAGTTTCAGTCACAAATTCACTTCCATGGACCTTACTTCACATTTAAGAGGTCAGTAGAGAGGGTGCACATAACATGCCTATCCTCCCTGTCACTATATTTTTATTCTCTTATTCTTCTTCTTGTTTTTGTTTGACAAGTTCCAATAAATAAATGAATAAAAATATAAATAAATATGTATTGAAATTCAAGCTCTTACCCAAGCAGGTAGCATGTTAAGAGGTTTAGATTTTAATTTTAATTCTCTTTTGCCATATTTTCCCTATATTTCCATTTTCCTAATAAACTTGTTTTATAAAGTTGCAATTGCAAGATGGACAACTATATAACTTGATTAGATAAATAACTTATGATTCTCAACTCCAATGATTTGAGTTCATTGATTTATAAAGAAATTTCTCATTAAATCTTATGTTTTAATAATAATGTTAATATATATAAATATTACATTTTAATATTTTAAATTTTAGAATTGTTTATATTATTATTTATAATTCCATAAGCCATCCAGAAGTACTTGCAAGTGAGATGGATGACATATCTATCTAAGAAATAAAATACTTCCGTACATATAGCAATAGCACTTAGACTTATATACAACTTCACAGTGCTTTACAGCCCTTTCTAAGATGTTTACAGAGTCAGCGTATTGCCCCCAACAATGTGGGTCCTCATTTTATCTTGGAAGGATGGAAGACTGATTGGAAGGTTGATTGAGCCTGGTGAGATTTGATCTGCTAAATTGTAGGCAGCCAGCAGAAGTAGCTTGCAGTACTGCATTCTAACCACTGCATCACCATAGCTCATAAGCCCATAATATAATATGGCACAGTTGTACATGTTTTACATCCAGGACTGATATAAAGTTTGCTGAATTTTGTATTTCTGTGCTTTGAGCATGAACATTCACAATATCTCCCATTCTGTTTTTCAAGATCCGGGCAAAAAAGTTTCTAAATATTATTAAGAATTTCGCAGCTAAACTGATTAGCAGTTGTAGTGACATTTGGAATACCATTATATTTCAAGGAATGTAGTGACACCTTTGAATCTCTCATTCATATTAAGAAAATTTTAGAAGTGCACTCTGGGTCATATTGATGTATAAATTGTTTATTTCCACTCCTCCTATAGACAAAAGTATAGACTCCTATAGACTTGGAGTCTATAGGAGTCCTATAGACTTGGTAGCCGCCTGGGATAGGTTGGCTGCCGAGGCTCTGGACCGAGTTGTGCCTTTGCGACCTCTGACCCGGCAGAGATCTCACTCGGCTCCATGGTTTACGGAGGAGCTGAGGGAGATGAAATGCCGGAAAAGACATCTGGAGAGCGTCTGGAGGGCCAGTCGTGCCGAGTCTGACCGAACACAGGTTAGGTCCTATATTAGGACCTACCTAGTGGCGATAGAGGTGGCGAAGCATTCTCACTTCTCCGCCCTTATTGCATTGGCAGAAAATCGTCCCGCTGCCCTGTTTAGAGTGACCCGCTCCCTGATTGGGCTGGGACCGAGGGATGATTTCTTGCAAGGAAGAGTGGAGGAGTTTTCACAATTTCTGCACGATAAAATCGCTCAGATTCGGGCCGGGTTGGACTCTAGTTGGGAGGTCCTGGGGGAGGTGACCGCAGCAAGTCTTGAGACGGTTATCTGGGATGAGTTTGACCCTGTGACCTCTGAGGGTATAGACAGGTTGCTGGGGCGGCTAAATGCCACCACATGTTTATTGGACCCTCGCCCCTCCTGGTTGGTCTCTACCTCCAGAGAGATGACACGGAGGTGGCTCCGGGGAATTGTTAACGCTTCTTTGATGGAGGGCTCACTGCCCACTGCCTTGAAAACGGCGGTGGTGCGACCCCTCCTCAAGAAGCCCTCCCTGGACCCAACTCTCTTGAACAACTATCATCCTGTCTCCAACCTTCCCTTCGTGGCGAAGGTTGTTGAGAGTGTGGTGGCAGGTCAGCTTCCCCAATACCTGGATGAAGACACCTACCTGGATCCCTTCCAATCGGGCTTCAGGCCTGGACATAGTACCGAAACGGCATTGGTCGCGTTGGTTGATGATCTCTGGAGAGCCCGTGACAGGAGTTATTCCTCTGTCCTGGTCCTATTAGACCTATCAGCGGCTTTTGATACTATCGACCATAGTATCCTATTGCGGCGGATGGGGGGGTTAGGGGTTGGGGGCACCGTGTTGCGGTGGTTCGCCTCCTTCCTCTCTGACCATCTGCAATTTGTGTTGGCGGGGGGGAGAGATCCACTTCTAGGCCCCTCGATTGCGGGGTGCCTCAGGGGTCAGTCCTCTCTCCTCTCCTGTTCAACATTTATGTGAAGCTGCTGGGGGAGATCATCCGTGGCTTTGGGGTGAGATGTCATCTGTACGCTGATGATAACCAGCTGTACATCTCCACCCCAAGCCACCCCAACGATGCCGTGGAGGTCATGTCATGGGCGGGAACAGGCTCCGACTCAACCCTACCAAGACTGAGTGGCTGTGGTTTCCAGCGTCCCGATATAGCCAGATAGCTCCATCGCTGGCTATTGGGGGTGAGATTTTGCCCCCTGCAGAGAGGGCTCGCAATCTAGGTGTCCTCCTGGATGTACGGCTGTCTTTGGAAGATCATATTACAGCTGTCTCCAGGGGGGCATTTCATCAGGTTTGCCTGATTCGCCAGATGCGGCCCTTTCTGAATCGGGATGCCTTACGCACAGTCACTCATTCCCTGGTCACATCCCAAGTGGACTATTGTAATGCCCTCTACAGGGGGCTCCCGAATGGGAGCATCCGGAGGCTGCAACTGGTACAGAATGCGCCCGCGTGGGTGGTTATGGGGGCGTCAAGGTTCGCGCATGTGACGCCCCTCCTGCGCGAGCTGCATTGGTTGCCAGTGGCCTCTCGGGTGCGCTTTAAAATTTTGGTGTTAACTTTTAAAGCACTCCATGGCATCGGACCAGGATATTTACAAGACCGCATCCTGCCATTTTCCTCTCACCATCCGGTGCGCTCCCACAGGGAGGGTTTCCTGCGGGTCCCATCGGCAGCTATGTGCTGGCTGGTGACCTCGAGGAATAGGGCCTTCTCTGTGGGGGCGTCTGCCCTCTGGAATGGGTTGCCCCCGGAGTTACGGACAGCCATGGACCTGGGGACCTTCAGGCGTGCCTTGAAAACCTGGCTCTTTGACCAGGCCGGCTTGGGCTGATTTTAGTTTTGAGGTGTTTTATTTTTTATTAAATTTTAGGGTTTTAGAGAAGGGTTTTAAATTGTTTACAGCCAGGGTTTTGGTTTGATTTAGTTTTATTTTCCCACATATTTATTGTTTTAACTGTACGGCTGTGCACCGCTCCGAGTCCTTCGGGAGAGGAGCGGTATATAAATAAATATTTATTATTATTATTATTAAAAGGGGAAAATCTTAACACAGCTGTATTACAATAGGAAGGATTCCCATTACTGTACTTAAGTTGGCCCTTGCTTATCTGTATGGTTACCAGACTCTGGTCTACATTCCATGTGCTATCAATTTGCATCATGAGTAGATGTGCCATCTAGCTAAGGTCAGGTCATGCAAATAAGGTAATGAGGTTTTGGTACCAGGTGCAAATAATCAACCTCTGAGAACATGGTTTGGTGCCCATTAAGTTTGGACCTTTGATACAGATTGGGTGCTAGGTACTGTATGCGGTGGCCGTCTTGGGTTTGTTCTACTGTCATTCCGTTGTGGCTCACCATAGCTCAGACTTGGGCAGTTTATGGCCCCTGGGCCATATAAAGACCTCCAGCAGTTCCTGAATGGCCTCATGGATTGCTTTTATTTTGAAGGTGTTTTTTGCTGTTTTTTTTCTTTCTTTCCCAATTTACTTATGTGCACCTTCACAGCTCTATTGATTCAGCCCTCCATATCAGTCCCAATTTCTCATGTGACCCCTTGGGAAAATTAATTGCCCATCTCTGCAATAGCTGAAGACAATTTTTCTATCAGTTTACTTGGAAAATTACAGAGTTTTATTTCTGTTTAAATCTACTGAAGTGCATAATAAAGTGTAACATCTCCTTACCTATGGATTATCTCTGGGTCCCTCAATTGTCTGGCACTTGGCCATTGCCTGACACTTTGCAACACCACAAGTTCAGCCTGGTTGATTCAACCTATCATAATTATCCTTTGTTGAGGAACCTTTCAACGGAGTCTGCCAATTACATTATCTCCAACCCTCAAGGGGACTTTTTTAAAAAACAAAACAAACAAATTAGGGATTAGAAAGAGGAAGTGATGAATTGGAGCATAGAATGCTACTTTTTCTCTAGCTACACTTTCAGTTTCAGATCACCAAAGGGCAGGCTCAGAGATGCATAATTGAATAGTAGAAACAGCTGCTGGAAGAAGAATAAATAATTCCCCCTCCCACCCACCCCCCCAAAAAAAATTATGGATTATTCTCATCAGTGTTTTGATCCCTTTATTATGATCCTGAAGCAAACATGCATTTGGAATCTTTGTCTATTTTGTGACGTGATCTTCTGTCTGGCATTCTTGTGTACTCTACTTGCTTTTCAGGCTACAAAGAAGGACCTCAGGTGCATCTTCACCTGGCTACAATGGTATAAGCGCTTTGTTCTTCTCAAATGAATGGAACATCTTCTGGAACACATGCTTATTTGGACATTGTTACAAAGGAGTTTCCCAGGAGAATTCACATCATACACATAAATAGTGTGCCTAAGTGGAAAAAGCTGAAAGCTCTGCAGTTTCACGCAGTGTAACCAGGGACTGGATTTAGAAAAAAGGCATTAATGAATTTGACAATTAGTGAATATTGGCAAGTCTTGTAAGGTGTCACCAGGGAGTCTTCAAAGGCTTGAAGTTGGGACAAACGGAATCATCCAGTTGATAAGCTGTCCAGCAAGTCTTTGTTGCCAGGATGATCATAATGCACAAAACACAAAAGGTTTCACACATTTTATGTCTCTATAATCTCTGACTTGGCAGGATGAATGGGATGAATAAAACCTAGGAACGAATTGGGGCTGAATTGAAGTCCATGGGAATTTTGCCATTTGGGTTGACAAAGCCAGATTTCCTCTATCGCTTCTAAGTCTTTCATAGACAAGAGCTAGCTGGCTGTAAAATGATCAAGAGAATTGCAGGTTGTCTGGGAATCATAGCCAGAATGGTTGGCAGTTGTGTCATTGGCATCACATTTGACATTGCTTGTTTGTAATTAGTGTTATCTGAGAAGAGTTATCCCAGCTAGGATGATTCAGAATCCCTATTAATGGATGAATCCATCACCAAGGCATGATATCAAACTTTTCTAGCATATGTTTCATGACAATTATCTTATTAGTGGAGGGTTTTGGGGGGATGGGGGAAAACACTCTTTTTGCAATAGGAAACATTTCATTGATCACAATGAAAGAAGAATGGAACTTCTTTCTAGCCAGAAATAAATTTCATAACAATGATTGGCTTGTCTATTCTCAGTGCAGATTTCCATTCACTGGAGTATTAAGCTGTACAATGTAAGTGTTAAACGTTACACATTCTCTAATTATAATGTATGTCTCAGAACAAAGAATAAGTCAAGTATGATTCATAAATATTACTTAGGTGGCAGAACTAAAGCAACCTTGGTCTGATCTGAAAAGCTAAGCAGAGTCGGATTGGTATTTGGATGGAAGACCAATTATGGGAAAACTGTTCAGTGAGCTTGAAAAAAAAAATCTCAGAAGATGATAGCTGCAAATCATTTCTCTAACTATTGACCCATGAAACTATAGAGACATATCTGTGTGCTCCACAGGACTCTAAGTGAAAGAGAAGACTTCACCTTTAAAGAAGCTGCAACTTTCCCCAGAATTCCAGGAAAATTCTGATTCAATATCCTCCTTATACCCTTTTACTCTAAAGTGATATGTAGGTAGGCATCAGGTACAAAGAACTGGAACAATCAGCAAGTAAGCCAAAGCAGTTTATTTATTGCAGATCACCTATTTACAAGAATTTTGTCAGACTGACTGAATTCTCTTCGGTAGCTGCAGATTAAGGCTTCGGTAGTCTGGCCTCTGTCATTTCATCTAACAGATTGATGCCATTTCACCAGGAATGTGTTATTCCTTCTCTAGCCAGTGATTTCACCATAAGCAATAGCAATAGCACTTAGATTTATAAACTACTTTACAGTGCTTTACAGCCCTCTCTAAGCAGTTTACAGAGTCAATATATTGCCCCCAACAAGCTGGGTCCTCATTTTACCCACCTCAGAAGGATGGAAGGCTGAGTCATCCTTGAGCCTGGTGAGATTTGAACTACCAAATTGCAGTCAGCCAGCAGTCAGAAGAAGTAGCCTGTAGTACTCCATTCTAACCACTGTGCCACGGTGGCTCATAAGAGGTGTGATTAAAAAAAAGATTTAATTATGACAATTATTTTTTTTTAAAAAAAAAAAACGATTTTCTACAAAATTCTCACTTTTATCCATTCATTTCAGATATACAATTATCTAATTTGTACTAATTAATTGGGAGAATTCTATTTGTCCACTTAACTTGCTATGCCTACCCTAACAGTTATATCTTGGGAAACAGTGACTGTGGAGCACAACCCACCCCCTCAATTTGGTTCTGTTTTGATTTGCAATTTAGGTTTTGTTCTTCCGCTCGGTTGTTTGTTTGTTTGTTTTTTCAAATAAATTGGGTTTTAGTTGTAAACTGCCTGGAGTAATTTGGTGGATGAGCAGTGTATTAAATAAATACATAGCATATTAAAAACTCAAATTCCCAAGTAATTGTAGACAACTGCATATAACTTTCTATGAGTAATGTAATTTTGAAAGAAAATCTGTTTATTTCATGACAATCTATTGCAGGTGGGTGGAAAAAGAACCCCTCAGTCCAGATTCCCAATATATCTCTCTCAAAAATTGCAGGAAGTGGACAAAGATCCCTGCCTACTTCATAAGAATTTAACTACATTGCTTTCTTTCCTTTATAGACCTTTCTTTCATAGTTATTTCAGTAATACATAATTTAATGCTCATGGCTTTGGAGACTTTGTACACCAAGAGAGCATTTTGCTCATTTTCAGAAATGTCGGGAAATGTAATTTCACTTTTGGGGAAATGCAGTTATTCCAAAAGCAGTTTGATAACCAAGAGGTAAAATGAGTTATTAGAATTCAGAAGTGCATTTCAATTTTAACTATATAACTTTCCACACGTGTATGTATGCTAAAGACTGCTCTATACATGTACTAGACAGTGCATTTATAGGAGGAAGAAAGAGTATGTATGTTCACCAGTGGTGGGATTCAAAATTATTATTACTGGTTCTGTGGGCATGGCTTGGTGGGCATGCCAGGAGAAAGGATACTGTAAAATCTCCATTCCCAGCCCACTCCAGGTGAAAGATAATGCAAAATCTCCATTCCCTCCCCACCCCACTTTCCAGCTCTGTTCTCTTATGCAGGGCAATAAAAGAAGACCCAGCCGATCAGCTGGGACTTGGGAGACAGAGAATAGATGGAGGCAGGGCCAGTCAGAGGTGGCAATTGCTGGTTCTCCAAACTACTCAAAATTTCTGCTACCGGGTTCTCCAGAACTGGTCAGAACTTGCTGAATACCACCTCTGATGTTCGTTACACTAAATTTACTTATAAATTAATAAAGACAGGATTAAAAAAACCCTAATAAATAAATATTGTGTGAGATGCAGTTGGAGGGCCAATGAAAGACAAATTACAGGAAATCTTCAATTTACAACCATTCGTTTAGCAATCATTTGAACTTACAATGGACTGTGGGGAAAAAAGACTTACGATCATTTCTCATGGTTATGACCATTGCAGCATCCTCACAGTCGTGTGATCAAAATTCAGGCACTTGGCAATGAGCACATATTTACGATGGTTCCGTGTCCTGGGGTCATGTGATAACTATCTGCAATCTTTCCATATGTATTCTGATAAGCAAAGTCAATGGGAAGCTTGATTCATTTACTGACTGCATGACTCACATAACAACCACAGTGATTTGCTTAACAACTATGGCAAAAAAAATGGGGCACAACTCATTTAACAGCTATGTTACTTAGCAACAGAAATTTTTGGCCCAGTAGTAGTAAGTTGAAGATCACCCGTAATTGTTTCTTCAGTTTTTGAATGGCAGAGATGGAATGGAATTGTGGTGACCCAGGGTGGGATACAAAAGCAACAAAGTCACAAAAACAGATGAAGTCCCTTTAATTCCTTCAACTTGGCTTCAAGTGTCCAATTATCATTGACTGGAGAAAAAATTCCCTCACAAATAGTTGCGAAAAGGAAGAAATTCCGTTCAAACTCAAGATATATATAACTTAGAAACAGAAAAAAAAACAACAGAAACCACAATGAAGCAATTAATGAGACAAGGCAGGATAAGGGCTTGAAGACGTCCACAGATATCAAAATACATGAACTGGGAAGGACGTCAGAACTCAGATAAGAACTAGAATTATCTCACGCTTTGTTTCCAGCACTGGGTCATGCACAGTTTGTCCTTTTAAACAGTCCTCACAGCTGCAGCCCATGAAGGGGATCAGGACCCTTTCCTGCCCCGTAGACCACATCATTCACATTTCTCCCTTATCCGCTCCTCCCTATATGTGCCCTAGGATGAAGAGTGGATGGTCCTGGATCTTTCTCTGAATGCCCAGCCAGCCTGTGTCCTTCTCCAGTTTCCTCCACAACCTCCGTAGCCATGCTCCCACTCCCTGTCAGCTGTTCCTCCTCTCCCTCGGAGTCAGATTCTAACAGGGGCATGACAGGAATGGAGTTGAGTAGTTTAGGGTAGGGTAGGGCAGGTTACAGTAGGGTAGGGCAGGGCAAAGCAGAGCAGAATAGAGCAGAATTGAATCAAATCAAATCAAATACAATAGGACAGGGCAGGGCAGGGCAGGGCAGAGCAGAGCAGAGCACAGCAAAACGGAACAGAACGGAACAGATTTTGGCAAAGTGTGATTAGACACACAAGGAATGTTTCTCTAGTACAGAAGTACACAGTGTACTTGCTGCTGCACTGAAAGTTTTCATTTAAAGTATTATTTATCAAATATCCTTTCTTTTTTAAGGAGACTTTTCCATACATTTTCATTTCTGAATTTACTGACTTCCTCCTGTTTGTTATCAATATTATGATGGGGCAACTCCTTTGGCTCTTTTTTACTTTACTTTTTTTTTTTCTTTTAATGTTGTTTTAAGATCTACGGTCTTAAGCAAGCAGTAAGTATTTTTGGTGTTCAATTCTGGAGCCTGATGCGGCCTAAATTATTTATTCATAGATAGCTTGATCTATGGAGAGATGTAAATCTCAACAATTAGATCAGATATCAATTGATCAACAGATATCTTAGAAAATAAAGAATGGTGAAACAAAACTGATTTGGGTGGGAATGAAATATTACAGGGTAAATTCAATTGAATGTGTAATATGTGGAATTTGTTTGTATGAAATCAATCCAAGTCTCCCACCCCCCAAAAAAATAGGGGGAAAAGGGGAGTAGTAGGCTAGAATAACAGTTTTCCAACTCTTCCAGCCCTCAGAACTTGTTAATTTAAAAAATAAAACAAAATGCCAGCTCCACTGAGTAAGGAAAATATTGTTTGTTTTTGAGTCAGTCAAGTCCATGCAGATTTTTTGGGCGAGATTTCAGAAGTGGTTTGCCACTTCTTAGGGATGGGAAAGAATAATTGGCCCAAGGTCTGGCTTCATGCTTAAGGTAGGGCTAGCTAGAACTCACAGTCCCCCACTTTTTACCTTTTTAAGGTAAAGGCTCCCCTCACACATAGGTGCTAGTTGTTTCTAGCTCTAGGGGGTGCTGCTCATCTCTGTTACAAAGCTGAAGAGCCAGTGCTGTCTAAAGACGTCTCCGTGGTCATGTGGCTGGCATGACGAAATGCTGAAGGCACAAGGAACACTGTTACCTTCCCGCCAAAATGGTCCCTATTTTTCTACATGCTTTCGAACTGCTAGGTTGGCAGAAGCTGGGACAAGTAACAGGAGCTCACTCCATTACACGGTGCTAGGGATTCAAACTGCCGAACTGCCAATCTTTCGGCTGACAAGCTCAGAGTCTTAGCCACTGAGCCACCACATCCCTCTTATTAGCCTAGTACACTACACCAAACTGTACAAACTGTACAACCACTACACCAAACTTTTTTGATAGAGCTCTAATGAAATAAAATTGGCAATAAAACAAAACATATTAATTGCCGCTGATTGCCATGTGTCCATATGAAAAAGGCAAATTAGGAATTTCTGCCTACAGGGAAGCTCTGACTTGTTCACCCAAAAATTGGGGGGATATAAGGTGGAAGGGAAGAAAAACAGAGTTATAAGATTTCTTTAATGCAGCCTATCTTCCTACAGCTGAGTTCTAGTCTTCTTGTGGAGTCTGCATAATTTCAAAGAGCTGACATGGTCATAGTGTAGAATCAGTCATTTTTGTTCATCACTTAATTTCATTTATATTTTTATATGTCCTTGGGATACAAATTGGCTTTCTAATTTTTACTGTTTCTAACAGCTAGACTAAAACAAAATCGTACTAGGTTGGTCTTGTTCAGAAAAACAAAGGAGTTTATATTCAGCTATAATTTTCCATAGCAAACTCAAAGATGTTTTTGTTCATTTTAAAATGAAAACCAAAGTGCTTAAAAATACTAACTGTTCAAGATAATGTGACTATGTGTTTATCAGAACAACAGCTCAGAATGTATATTCTCACTACAATCTTAAAATTTGTAATTGCTTTAAAAACAAGCTGATTGCATAATATGCAACCAATAATTCAGTATTTTCCACGACCTAGAAGATATTTTTTTCATCAATTTTCATATATAATTTGTTTTTTTCTTTTTTTGTAAAAAAATAATACACACACACACAGGGCAGGGGGGAGAGAATGCCAGAGAGGCTGAACAATTTGTCAATAATTTCACTTCTGCTTGATTTTCCACAGGCTGCTTTAAAGTTAGAGCAATTTTATTCAGAAAACTATACTTGCAGCCACTAAGATTGCATAGGCTAGATTCTTGATTCTTGACAAAGTCTTCCCATAGCATATATGGAGTGATTTAGATGTGCCTGTTTTCATATTCATACCCCTATATAACCTTTATTCAACTTTAGTACAGTGAAATCAGTGCTAGTCCTGACAAAACTTAACGAAACTTCCTAGAAGAATTTAACAGATGAACAGATTAATTCCCCCTAAATTGTTTTTGATTACAGAATTCAGTTGTAAGAACAGTTCTTTCATATGAACCACTACAGCCTTTGTTGCAGAAGCGGGGTGGGAAGCTATAACAGGAACGGGGCAGGTTTTTCTCCGTTTTATTTGGAGGGGTATGACAATAGTGGGTGGAGTTTGAGCAAACCATGTGCACAGATAATACCAAAAGTGGGTGAGTCACCAATTCTTTCTAGGTACAAATTTGGTAAAGAAAGGAAAGATAGGGAAGGAAAGAAAACATTACCATGTTTGATAGCTCTTTCTAGAAGTCTGAATTAACAGATGGCTAATATATATATTTTTTGCAAATAGGGGAGAGCTTTACATGTACACCACCTTGCCCACTGCAAAATAAAGGGAGGGTATAAATCAGTTAAAGAAGTAAACAAATAAGATGAAAAATTGCTTGAAATTAGGCCAAGGACCACAAATTCAGGATGTTGTTTCTGCAGTAGAAGAAAAGGTGTCTGGTGTCTGACTTTGCATGTGTGTGTGTGTGTGTATGTGTGTGTGTGTACAGTATGTGTAAAAGAAAGGGAAACTCAGAAAACAGGAACCAAAAACATTTAGGAGGAAAAAATGAAAACATTTAAAAGGTCTGTATGTTACAGATCCTATATAAATTATCTTGCATATTTTCTTGTATATTTTCTATACAGATTGTCTAGTGAAACACCCCGCTTCAAGCACTATTTTGCTTATTATTAAAAAGCATTAAATTTGGAACTGCCTTTGAAAATGAGACTGAAATGTTACTTAGTACAAACAAAGCAATGATTAATAGGAAAAAAATGTTTTCTGTTTTGTTTTTTGGGTTCTTTTTTTTTTGCCAATACTTTATGATCCATACCAGCTATTAGTTTGGTTTTTTTCCAGACCCAAAAGGCTGAACAAAAGGCTAGTATAAATTATTGAAGGCTTAAACTTGAAAGGATCACCTCACATAGAATGATTAGATCTTTGAATCATTTTAACAGGTTCTCTGGAGCCCTGATCAATGATAGAAAAGTGATATTTCTAATGGTAAGTCTTCATTGTGATATATCTTTATTTTTTAAAAAATTTCAAGCCGTTATTCTATCAGGGATTTTACTTTGTATAAAAAAATGTCATTTTTAGAAATGCTAATTTCATGACCATAAGTCCAAGTTTCTTTTTCATTTTTTAAAATATATATAAGTGCATAATATGAAGTAGCAAGCCAATACATGGATAAAAATACATTTATTGACACACACACAGAGACTGTTCTCTGCTACATTTATATTTCCTCCTTTACAATTATTTTTGGCATTTACCATTTTTCTTGATCAAAACACATATATACCCTGGGGTTTAGATTGGTAGCACCTCTTTAGCACAGGCTAATTGCAAGGCTACAGATAATATGTCACTTACAGAGATATTCTGCATGTCTATTCAGGAGATTTTAAACAGGTTAGGAGCATAGTCTTCACACATTCAAAATATTATTTATTCCTGAGTGATGTTGCTTAGGGTTGAGTCACACTGCAGAGAATTATATATAAATATTTATAATTATAAATAATTATAATATTTATAATTATATATAAGTATATGAATAATAATAATAATAACAATAATAATAACAATAATAACAACAACAACAACAACAACAACAACAACAACAATAATAATAATAATAATAATAATAATAAGTTGGCACAAGGTGTTGTTGGAAGTTAAAACCCACCTGTCTCCTAGAAAGATGAAATATTTTAGGAGATACTAAAAAAGCAGAATATTTCCCCTAAAAAAGAAGTAGAAACTCAGAGAGGCAGAAACTCAGCACCTCCACCTTTGTTAATTGGTCATTAAGGCCTGAGCCAGTCTATTCTGTATAACAAATATCTACCTTCTTCAGGCAGAGCCATTTCATTGCCCTTCATTGCATCACCCACTAAGTTTCAACCAAACTTAGCACACAGACAGCCTACAAGCCAGCTATGACCTCTGACAACAACAAATCAGGATACTCTTCCTGTGCCACAGGAAGTTCAAAGCCCAGAAATGGCATAAAACCCAGGGACTCTCAGCATCTCTTCCCCTTTTCTTTGCCCAAGAGCTCCAAGGCATATGATCCTATCCACCATTAAATCATCTCTCCAGACAGCCTCCATGTTTCCAGTGTCTTTTTCCCCACTTGGAACTGAACCCAGAAGGATATTTCTTCCAACAGCATGATAATGGACGTTGATCTATGTTGCTTTAAAGGGGGATCAGGCAATTTCTTGAAGTAACAAGCAGCCTTGGTTGAATGGTTATATCCTATGTTGACTATAAGAGGTTGATTCTCTTTGATTATTAGTTGCTTAAGAGCAGGAATGTCCTATTTCTGAGCTTCTGAACTATTAACATCTGTTTAGCTATTTTAGTAAGAATATATTGGACAAAACAGATGTTTGGTCTGACTTAGCACATTTCTTCTTGGGAAGAAACTTCAGTTCTTGAATTTCTATGCTAAGTTTACCTTGTTGTAAATGTGAGTTTACATTAGACCAGAAGAACTATATTAATATAATCCTTAGAATATTGGATTAACTCTCTTCCTTCCAAACTGGATTTAGTTTGGTTCAAATTTTTATTGATGACATCAACAGGCCATGCTACCCAGTTTTTATGCATACATAATTAAAAGTAGTATAGGAGAAATAATATGGAAGACATATGGCTACACAAAGTTATAACCACTCAGGATTGCTGCAGGCCACTGCTGATTCCCTGTATTAATTTGCTCTTCTGTATCTCCTGACAACTCAAGTACACAGAATAAGTTACACAGGTCAGATTTACATGTACTGTGAAATTCAACTCATCAGCATAACGCTGGAGTCATTAGACTTCAAACAAATGAAAGTCAAGGATGCTTTAAAGGTGAAGTTCCAAGTTAGTGACAAAAATACAACTACAGCACTATTCTCTCTCTTTTAGATGGGCCTGTGAGATTTTATTGGGTTTTGCAGTGAAATTTACTGTACCCCAAATGCTAAACTGTGTAGAATATTCCCAGTTGGTGGGAAATTATTGCCCAATCTGGTATGTACAGAACGTCATGCAAAACTTGACAGATGTAAGAAAGTCATGGTATTATTTTAGATGGTGTTATCAAATGTATGCTGGAAAATATGATCCCTGGATGCAATTATTATTAGCATATGGCATTGTTACATTAGCCAAGAGAATAGAATAGAATAGAATAGAATAGAATAGAATAGAATAGAATAGAATACTTTATTGGCCAAGTGTGATTGGATACACAAGGAATTTGTCTTGGTGTAAATACCCTCAGTGTACATAAGAAAAAGATACATTCATTAAGAATAAAGAATCATAATGTACAACACTTAGTGATAGTCATAGGGTACAATCAACAATCAAATCATACTAGGAAACAGTCAAAATAAATCGTAAGGATACAAGGGACAAAGTTACAGTCCTACAATCACAAGTGGGAGGGGATGAGTGATAAGGAGTGATGAGAAGATTAGCAGTAATAGTAGTGCAGACTTTGTAATAGTTGGACAGTGTTGAGGGAATTATTTGTTTATCAGAGTGATGGCTTTCAGAGAAAAACTCTTCTTGTGTCTAGTTGTTCTAGTATGCAGTGCTCTATAGCATCATTTTGAGGGAAGGAGTTGAAACAGTTTATGTCCGGGATGTGAAGGGGTCTGTAAATATTTTCACAGCCCTCTTTTTGACTCATGCAGTATACAGGTCCTCAATTGAAGGTAGGTAGGTAGTAATTGTTTTTTCTGCAGTCCTAATTATCCTCCGAAGTCTGTGTCTGTCCTGTTGGGTTGCAGAACCAAACCAGACAGTTATAGAGGTGCAGATGATAGATTCAATAATTCCTCTGTAGAACTGTATTAGCGGCTCCTTAGGCAGTTTGAGCTTTCTGAGTTGGCTCAGAAAGAACATTCTTTGTTGTGCTTTTTTGATAATGTTTTTGATGTTAGGTGTCCATTTTAGGTCATGTGATATAGTAGAACCTAGAAATTTGAAGGTCTCTACTGTTGATATTGTGTTGTCTAGTATTGTAAGAAGTGGTAGTATGGGAGGGTTTCTTCTAAAGTCTACCACCATTTCTATGGTTTTGCGTGTGTTCAGTTCCAGATTGTTCCGGCTACACCATGAAGCAAGTTGTATAACCTCCTGTCTGTATGCAGATTCATCCTTGTCTTGAATGAGACCAATCAGCAAACTTCAGTATTTTAACAGATGGATTGTTTGAGATGTAGTCATTGGTTTGTGGGCGACAGCTTGGGCTGGCGCTGTAAGATTTTGGCACCAGCGGCAGTGGCTGTGCAGGTGAAGGCTGACGCTGCCTGACATGGCCCGACTTGAAGGGGCTGGCGTCTGCCAGTGTTAGTGCTGGCAATTTCAACTGTAGTCAGCAGCGGCCTGTTGGCTGTGGGCAGTTTGGTTTGTGGCCCTGTTTTGGGCCTTGTTTTGGGCTTCAACCAGACCCACAGCCCGGGCCTTGCCAACCTGGGTGATGGCCGCAATGGTGGAAATGGCCAGAGCCATTGAGGAGGGCATTACCCAACCGTTTGAGGCTGCTGGTTTGGGGGGTGCTGCCTGCTGCCTGGAAGACCCCACGAGTGGCTCCGATGCTGATGGAGCCGAAGACGATCTCTATGGCGGGGCCTCGGATGGCGGAGGTGGCAACAACCCTGACCGGAGCGACCCTACCGAGGGCAGTGGTGATGACGGAGATCGGGGAATCTCAAAGGCATCACCGATAACAGCGACGGTGTCAGTGGGAGCAACGGGGTCGGCCCGGTCTAGTATCGCCTGGTCCAGCGGTGGGAACGCAGACGACATCGCAGACAAGTCTATCATGCCCTCAACCCTGTATCCGTCGAGATTAGCGATGACGACGGCGGAAGCGGAGGCCACAACCGGTTGCCCGGAATATCGTGACGCTTGGTGGGCCCTCGCCTGCCCAACCTCAATGCCAGACACTAAAGACACTAAAGACACAACTGACTGGACACTGTTGTGCCTGCCCGATTACGTATTCAGCGGCTGATTTATGAATCAGAAAAGTCCCCTTTTCGTTGAGAAGGCCCTCCAATCTTCCCAGGGCATATCTCGATGACGGATTTTGGAATCTGGAGAGATGGCACAGTTGAGGGAAGCATGCACGGTTACATTCCTTTATTTTTAAATTTTTATTGGGGTTAGGGAGGGGGGCCAGGCTGGGTTTGGGGGACAACCCGCCTGGGAAAAAGGCCAGACCGGGGTTTGTACATGACTGGGAGGTCTTGGGAGCAGGGAGGGTCATGTTGAGGAGGGGGGTTCCTATTCAGGGGGGGAGGGGATGGCCATTACCACGATTAGTGGGAGAGGCAGGTATGGTGTTGACAGGGGGCCTTATCATGTTGTGGGAGCTTGCCCCCCCTGTTTACAGGTGGTGGCATGCTCTGACCCCCAGGTCATGTCCCACTCCCTGGGTTGCTCAGATGATTTGGCCCCGGGCCTCCGGCTTATGTTGTGCAACGCCAAGTCTGTAGTTAACAAAGCCCCCCTTGTTCACGATCTTATTATGGTGGGGGGGAGTTGACCTGGCAGGCATTACCGAAACCTGGCTGGGACAAGAGCGGGGTGTTCTCCTGGTGGAGATGTGCCCAGCCGGGTTTCAGGTTTTTCATCAGCCGAGGGCCCAGGGGAGGGGCGGGGGAGTTGTGGTGGTTATTCGAGAGGATCTAGATCCTAGGGAATCCACTGTTCCTCAGATGATCGGATGTGAATCCCCCTTTGTGAAGTGTGGCTCTGGGGTTCAGATGGGCCTTTTGATCACATACCTGGCTCCCTGCTATGTGACATCGGCCCTGCCTGAGCTCCTCGAGGTCATAGCCAGCTTGGTGGTTGAGACCCCCAGACTGATAGTCATGGGGGATTTCAACTTGCCGTTGGCTGGCGGGGCCCCAGGGGTTCCTCAGGAGTTCTTGGCTTCCATGACAGCCTTGGGCCTGACCCAACTAATTAGGAGCCCTACTCACATCGGGGGTCACATCCAGGATCTGGTTTTTGTCTCTGGACAGTGGCAGGATGATCTTGGTATAGGAGACGTTTTTATTGAGCCCCTGTCATGGTCAGATCATTCGCTTCTTAGGCTAGACTTCCAGGCCGCTCCCCCTGTCGCAGGGAGGCGGAACAAATACGATGGTACTGCCCCAGGTGCCTGATGGATCCAGATAGGTTCATGACGGAGCTTGGGCCATGTCCCGACGTTCAAACACACGACTCGGTTGAGGACCTGGTCGCCACCTGGGATAGGGGCCCTTGACCGGGTCGTGCCCTTGCGTCCTCTGACCTGGCACCGCTCTCACTCAGCCCCTTGGTTCTCCAAGGAGCTGAGGGAGATGAAGTGCCGGAAAAGATGCTTGGAGAGTATTTGAAGGACTACTCGCTCCGGATCCGACCAAACACTATTACGGTCTTATATTAAGACCGTATTTAGTGGTCTTATATTAAGACTATTTAGCGGCGATAAGGATGGCAAAGCATTCGTACTTTTCCTCACTTATTGCGTCTGCAGGAAACCACTCAGCCGCCCTGTTTAGAGTGACCCACTCCCTCCTGGAAGTCCCTTACAGGGACGGGCTGAGGACTTTTCGAATTTCCTGCTGGATAAAATCGCTCGGATCCGGGATGGGCTGGACTCTGAACGTTGGGCAGGGGGTTGAAGGTGGAATTTGGGGAAGTCATTTGGGAAGAGTTTGATCCTGTGACCCCAGAGGACATGGACAGGATGCTGTGGGGGCTGAATGCTACCACATGTTTATTGGATCCGTGCCCCTCCTGGCTGGTGTTGGTCACTTGGGAGGTGACATGAGGTTGGTTCCAGGGTATTATTAATACTTCCTTGAGTGAGGGATATCTGCCCGCCGCCTTGAAAGAGATGGTGGTGAGACCCCTCCTCAAGAAACCATCCCTGGACCCAACTCTGTTATCTAATTATTGTCCGGTCTCCAACCTTCGCTTCATGGTGAAGGTTGTTGAGAGTGTGGTGGCACGACAGCTCCCCCAGCACCTGGATGAAGCTGTTTATTTAGACCCATGCCAATCGGGCTTCAGGCCCGGGCAAAGCACGGAGACGGCATTGGTCGCATTGGTGGATGATCTCTGGAGGACCCGTGACAGAGGTCATTCCTCTGTCCTGGTCCTACTAGATCTTCGGTGGCTTTCGATACTGTCAACCACAGTATCCTATTGCGACGGCTGGAGGGGTTGGGGGTGGGGGGCATTGTCTTGCAGTGGTTCTCCTCCTTTCTCTCTGGCCGTTTGCAATTTGTGTTGGCGGGGGGGGCAGAGATCGGCCCCGAGGCCCCTGGTTTGTGGGGTTCCTCAGGGGTCAGTGCTCTCACCCCTTCTGTTCAACATCTATATGAAGCCACTGGGTGAGATCATCCGTGGCTTTGGTGTAGAATTCCATCAGTACGCTGATGATACTCAGCTGTACATTTCTACCCTGGGCCACCCCGATGAAACTGTTGAGGTGATGGCCTGGTGCCTGGAGGCCGTGCAGTGTTGGATGGAGCAGGACAGGCTTCAGCTCAACCCATCTAAGACTGAGTGGCTGTGCTTCCCGGGGCCCCAATACAGCCAGCTAGTTCCTTCGATGGCTGTGGGGGAGGAAATTCTTGCCTCCACAGAGAGGGCTCGCAATCTGGGTGTCCTCCTGGACATACAGCTGTCATTGGAGGACCATGTGGCGGCCGTTGCCAGGGGGGATTTGGTCAGGTCCGCAGGATCTACCAGTTGCGGCCCTTTCTGGATCGGGGTGCACTTCGCACGATCACCTCTACCCTCATAATCTCCCACCTAGACTATGCCAATGCTCTCTACATGGGGCTTCCCATGGAGCACCCGGAGGCTCCAGCTGGTGCAGAATGCGGCCACGTGGGTGGTGTTGGGAGCTCCATGGGGATCCCATGTTACGCCACTCTTGTGTGAGCTGCATTGGCTTCCAGTGGCCCTCCGGGTGCACTTCAAGGTTCTAGTTACCATCTTTAAAGCGCTCCATGGCTTGGGACCATATTTGCGGGACTGCCTCCTGCCATTATCGGCCTCCCATCGGCCAATACGTTCCCATAGAGTCGGCCTCCTTGGAGTGCCGCCAGCTGGATGGCTGGCGACCCTGAGGGTGCGGGCTTTCTCGTTGGGAGCACCCTCCCTCTGGAACGAATTACCCTCGGAGATGAGGACCATCCCTGATCTCTTGACCTTCCGGCACGCATTGAAAACCTATTTATTTCATCAAGCCGGTCTGGCCTAGGGTTGTTTAGGAGATTTTTATTTGGTCTAGTTTGGTTTTAGCTTTTAACCCCTTTATATTTTTTAGCTTTTCAGCCTGTTATATTTGGTTTTTTAATTGTTTTTAATTCTGTACTGTTTGTATTTTAATTCGGCTGTGCACCGCCCTGAGTCCTGTCAGGGAAATAGGGTGGTATATAAGTTCAATAAATAATAAATAAATAAATTGGTATATAGGGAAAAAAGAAGTGGAGATAGCACACAGCCTTGGGGGGCCACTGTGCTGATTGTACAGGTATCGGATGTGATTCTGCCTAGCTTCACCTGCTGTTTCGTGTCTGTTAGGAAGCTTATGATCCACTTACAAGTGTGTTCAGGTACCGCTAGTTGGTTTAATTTACTTAGAAGAGTGTCTGAAATGATGGTATTGAATGCTGATCTGAGATCTACAAAGAGGATCATTGCATATGTATTTGGAGATTCAAGGTGTTGTAGGATGTAATGCACAGCCATGTTAACAGCATCATCTGTCGATCTATTTGCTCGGAATGCAAACTGCATGGGATCTAACAGCGGATCCGTGATGGTTTTCAGGTGGGACAGCACAAGCCTTTCAAAGATTTTCATAACTACAGATGTTAGAGCAACTGGTCTGTAGTCATTCAGTTCCTTGATGGAGGGCTTCTTTGGCACTGGGATGATGGTAGAATGTTTGAAGCAGGAAGGAACATAGCACATCTCTAGTGATCTATTGAAGATTCGGGTGAAGATGGGGGCCAATTGGTCAGCACAGACTTTTAAGCAAGACACAATGTTATTGAAGAGTAGCATTTTGGATTTGCCAAGGGGCCAGCCCTGCTATGGAACACTTTTGTGCATTTTCCAAGGTGTGCCACAGAAGAACAAACTGGCTGCACATCAGAAAAAAGATGACTAGCTTTTCCTGCAGCATCACCCAAGGCCTTTTCCCCTTCCAGAAGCTATCTTACAAATGGGCACTGCAACAGGGAAGGTTCAGAACCATCAGGAATTTAACTACCTTCACAGAGCAACAGGCTGTCTCCCCACCAAAGTGGTTCCTATTTTATCTACTTGCATAGAATATGCTTTTGAACTGCTAGGTGGGCAGAGGCTGAGGCAAGTGACAGGAGCCCACTCTGCCACGTAGTGCCTGGGCTAAAACCACCGGAGCTGTGATAATCTCCAGCATCATTAAAACACCAAGCCACTGCATCTGTCCCTGGACACAATGAAAGACTCAGAGACAAGTTTTAGGAAATGGTATAAGATGCTGAATAAATGTGATCCAGGGAGAAAGAAAACTACTCAGTTAGGTGACATGAATGGGAATGGGAAGAAATAGAAGAGAAACTAATGGAAGCATTTGAATACCCATTGTTTATTGAGAATGATAGCTATGTATGGTTATCCAGTTAGGAAAGATCATGCTCTTTCAAATATTTGGTTAAGCAAAACTCAGCTTATAGGTACACAAGGTAAAAATGAATTGATTGATTATCCTAAAAAATGAATAGAATTAGCGAAGCTTGTAAGAGTGATGAGAAGTTCTCAATGGGGAAGGAATGAAAAAGTATCCAAAAATAGATTTAATCTCACAATAGAATCAGTGGAAAGTAGACAAAAGAAAGAGGGTGTGAAAGCTCCTTTGAACAGCAGAGAAACAATTAAGTTGCAAAGGACCACAGAAATATGTGCAGTTGTCCTAATGGAAAGTATAAAAAAGATGTTCAGGAAAAGGATGACATGAAGCAGAGGGGAAAAAACGCAATTGTTTAAGGAAACAATTGCCGCAAACAATGAGGGTGAGAGAAATATATAATGTATATAAAGAGGGTGGGAGTTGAAAAGAATACAGCTGAGAGATCAAGGAGCTATTAACATAGAAAAAGGCAGATAAAACACAGAAGGATTTTGGCAGAATGTTTTTGAAAAAAAAAACATTTTGGGAGTTGGTTAAAGAGCTAAATAAGGAGCCTCCACTAGCATGAATGGAATTAAAGGTAAATGTGATGAATATTTTAAGATGAAAGTCAAGACAGAGAAGGCTGGAAGGAATGTTTTAGAAATTTGAATGGGCATCACAGTGGTATGTTAAAGGTGGAATAAGAGAAAAAATATGATGGACAGGGAAAATGGTAAAAAGGAAAGCATACATGCTGTGAAAATATTGAAAATTAGTAAGTTGGCAGATATAAATGCAGGACAACTGGAGAAATGTAAGCTATATATATGGTGTCCTTGGTGCTCTCTGAGCTTGGCTGTTTTCTTGCGGATGTTTCATTAGCAGCAGCACTTATATATCACCCCATAGTGCTTTACATGCCCTCTCTAAGCAGTTTACAGAGTCAGCATATTGCCCCCAATAATCTGAGTCCTCATTTTATTGACCTTGGAAGGATGGAAGGCCAAGTCAACCTTGAACTGGTCAGGATAAAACTGCTGGCAGTGGAATGCAGAGTTAAACCTGCAATACTGCATTCTAACCACTGTGTCACCATGCCTCTTATCCAAACTAGGTAACACTAGCACTGATGATGTTTAGGTAATGAAATGTCTGCAAGAAAACAACCAAACTCAGAGAAGACCAAGGACTCCACATTTCAACTCTGAGCTATAAATATTCTCCTTTATTGGTATATAAAAAGTGCTTCTCTCTCTTTATTTATTTGTTAAATTTATATGCCACCCACTTTACTGCAAAGCAAGTCATGGACTGACTGTGAGAGTCATTTTTTGTGTGTATGTGTGTGAAGACTAAGTCTCACCTAACAATGGGAAGAATGGGCCCTTGCAGAAAGGTAAACATAAATTTGAACATTGATTGTTGTCATAGAAGTGGTATATGATGGAAATATAAATGGAATGCTTATCAAACAGTTCAATGTTGAAAAAGGAACAAGCCAAGAATAAATTGATCACTCTCTTGGTTGTTTATTGGTGTATTGATGGATAAACATGTGAGGAATACTAGAGAAGATGTTAAAAGTATATTGTATGATGTGGATCTGACCACTCTAGTTCACAAATAATGGCATGATTTGGCTGAGAACCTTAATGATTTGCAGGGAATATTAGAATAGATGATACAATGCAACCAACAGTAACTTTGAAAGTTAACATAGCAAATGTCAAGACAATTGTATTTGACAGGTGAAATGGAGTGAATCATTATAACATATACATACATGGGAAAAAACAGAATAAATAGATGGAATTGTGTACCTTGTTAAAATGTTATGTGTAATTGATTGTGTAAAATGAATGTTAATTGAAAATGTGAAAATGACAACACAGTATGGCAGGCTTCTATTCATTCTGCTGTGTAAAAGTATATAAAACTACATAAAATTTAAATGGAACATGAAAAATTATTTTAAAAGTGTGTGTGTGATAAAGAAGGGTAGGGCTAAAAATTAATGAGCTCTGAATTAATGTGCATTGATACAAAAGAAAATTATTCATATGGAAGAGGATATATGTATTTAAATAGAAAGATCCATTTGTTTTGCCACCCATTTGATAAGTGAGGCATCATTTTAGGTGCACATATTCTACACTTTTGTCTCTTATTTTGAAGTATCGTAAGTTTTCTTCTGCCTAGTTCATGGTTTTGTATTTTCTAAAGCAGTTTAGCAAGATAGCTCTTCCAAATAAACCACTTGGCCTGATGACTCATTAATGAGTCTATATATATATATATATATATATATATATATAATTATATATATATATATTATAGATCTATTTCGAGCTAGTTAGCTCTCTTCAGCTAGCCATACCCTTACTGGGATTCGAACCAGGGAAGTATTACATGTGAGGCAGTTGTAATTGCCTCTACACCACTGGCTCTCTCCTTATCAGCTCAGGCAGGGGAATAAGTATATACTTTGTATTACAACACCCTGTTAAGCCCCAATTAAGGGAGAAAGCATACTGCTTTCTTTTCTGTCTTTCGGCTCATCACCAGAGACCATACCGACAGAAAGCTATTTGTTTCGTTGCCTTTTGTTTACATGTGTGTAAGGTTTTTAAGCTGATAATTTTTAAATAATAAATAAGGGAGACTAGTATAGATCTATTTCGAGCTAGTTAGCTCTCTTCAGCTAGCCATACCCTTACTGGGATTCGAACCAGGGAAGTATTACATGTGAGGCAGTTGTAATTGCCTCTACACCACTGGCTCTCTCCTTATCAGCTCAGGCAGGGGAATAAGTATATACTTTGTATTACAACACCCTGTTAAGCCCCAATTAAGGGAGAAAGCATACTGCTTTCTTTTCTGTCTTTCGGCTCATCACCAGAGACCATACCGACAGAAAGCTATTTGTTTCGTTGCCTTTTGTTTACATGTGTGTAAGGTTTTTAAGCTGATAATTTTTAAATAATAAATAAGGGAGACTAGTATAGATCTATTTCGAGCTAGTTAGCTCTCTTCAGCTAGCCATACCCTTACTGGGATTCGAACCAGGGAAGTATTACATGTGAGGCAGTTGTAATTGCCTCTACACCACTGGCTCTCTCCTTATCAGCTCAGGCAGGGGAATAAGTATATACTTTGTATTACAACACCCTGTTAAGCCCCAATTAAGGGAGAAAGCATACTGCTTTCTTTTCTGTCTTTCGGCTCATCACCAGAGACCATACCGACAGAAAGCTATTTGTTTCGTTGCCTTTTGTTTACATGTGTGTAAGGTTTTTAAGCTGATAATTTTAACAGGGTTAACAGGGTGTTGTAATATATATATATATATATATAATATATATGTTTTCGGAGATTTTCGCGGGTATTTGTATATGGATCTTTGGTTCTTCGGGTTTTCTCCCGCGTAGAGTTGGAAATATTTAAGCGACGTTTCGATGAAGTCTCATTCATCATCTTCAGGCTTCTGTCTTCAGCCTTGTGCTTCTCAGAGTGATGTGAGCCTGCAGCTGCTTCTTCCTTTTAACTACTAGTGGAGGTGTGACTTGATTGGGTGGGGGCTTGGCTGTGTTCTGATTGGGTGGGGGTGTGTTCTCATTGGTTGGGGGTTTGGCTGTGTTCTGATTGGTTGGGGGATTGGCTGTGTTCTGATTGGCTGGGGGTGTGTTCTGTTCTGGTGGGGGTTTGGTTGTACTCCGGTTAGTCTCAGTTGCTGGGGGACTTCATCGAAACGTCGCTTAAATATTTCCAACTCTACGCGGGAGAAAACCCGAAGAACCAAAGATCCACACACATATATATATATATATATATTAATCAGAGAATTGCTGCTCTTTTCTACCAGCCTACTTGTTGGGCTTACATGCCCTGGTGTATTGTGCCTCTAGCTAGCATAGCAAAAAAAAATGTCCCAGGGCACAATGTTCTAATTCAGAAGTATGTAATCCTCCAAGAAATATTTATCAAGAACCCTCAGGCAAAACTCGCTGTTAAATATCAACTCCACTTGACCTCTTCCGATCATATTTTTTTCTTTTACCAAGCAGATTCTCCTTCCTCTTCCCCACTTCCTTGAGCACAAAGAAATTCCCAGATCACTACTTCAGCCTTTCAACTGGCAGAATTTGTCAGATTTACAAAATATTTGTGTTATTTTGCATGATGTCATTAATTATTTAATCTAGAGATTCTGAACTGTGGCTGTATTCTCTTACCTTCAAGCAAAGAGGGTTTCCACCCTGGGCCCCAAACACAGCCATTGGAGATTTAGTTTTGCCCATTCTTCTTATCAACATTTGTCTCCAAATCAGGGCAACAAACTTACAAACTTCCCTGTCAACTTGATGCTGTCATTGGGAATCAAGGAATTCATACAATTACATCAGATATACATTGTAGATATAAGCAAACCTTAAGAGAACCAGCTTTTACAAAGGTCCCCATCTCCATGTCTCAGTGTCATCCCTCATGCTTTTGAGGTGGGATTTAGGAATCCCTGCAACCAGTTCCTTTCTCTTTCCATCTGTTTACTGGTTGGAGTCAGAAGGACCTCTTAACTTGGTCCTGTATATTCACTCGAACCGAGAGACATCAGAAGAGAAATGCTTATCCTTTCTTTGAGTGCAGTTAGAGGCAGTAAGTTTTCTTCCTTTGCTTAGCAATCTCTAGAGATTCAGATGGAGTCAAGCTCTTGTATTTTTTTTTAACAGCTAAGTATAATCCATAATCTGCACACCTTTCTCTAGTTCCATGAGCTGACTAACTTTATTCCAAGTTGTCTTGATCTTAACTTCTAAACTCATTTTCCAGCTGGATATGTACTGGTGTTGATGGTACAGCCAAACATCTCCAGGATTACAGTAGCTGTAGCTTGTAGCATATACCAGTTTATTGGTTTGAGTTGTGGTGGTACTAGGGAGGTTGTGAGCACTCTGTTGGCATCTTCTAGCACACCATCTGATGATAATGAGCCTTGGTAATAAATCTTGAGGGTTGATTTGTAGCTAATTTATCCATGCCTCACAAATCTCAGAATTATAATACACCAGGCAGAAGTATAGGCAGTTTTCATGGTGGAGATATCAGCTACTGTGCTCTGTAATGGAGAGGGTGGCAGTGATGTTCAAGCTTCACATCTAGTTGTTCTTCCCAGTCTTCTGTGCACAATTACACAGCAGGACTAGAGATGGGATTCAAATTTTTTTACTACCAGTTTTGTGGGCGTGGCTTGGTGGGCATGACAGGAGAACAATACTGTAAAATCTCCATTCCTATCCCAGTCCAGGAAGGTTATTGCAAAATCCTATTCCCTCCCCATCCCACAAACCTGCTTTCCAGCTTCGTTCTCCTCTGCTGGGTAACAAAAGAAGACCAGCTGATCAGTTGAGACTCGGGAGGCAGAGAATAGATGAGGGCGGGGCCAGTCAACGGTGGTATTTGCTGGTTCTCCAAACTACTCAAAATTTCCGCTACCAGTTCTCCAGAACTGGTCAGAACCTGATGAATACCTCATATGAGCAGGACATATAACACACATAGTGCTATCCTCTGAGAACTACTAGCCATGATGATTGAAGCTAATAGCTTTCTTTTCATTAAATAAAAAGGTGGCATGTCAGATCATTGACATTCACTGCTGAAAATCATGAAGCCTGAAGAAGGCTTCAGTGAAATCCTCAAATATTTTATTAGCTAACAGATCTGTTATTTCTCTAGTCACCCAATGCAGGAAAGTCTTATTTATTTCTATAGTGCATGGCAAAATGCATGCAACTATTTCTTTAGCTTGGAACATATAAACTGATTTAACACTATTGCATCTAGTGGCAGCTGTTAAACATTTATGGCTATTATCTGAAAGTAGATTGCTTCATCTGAAATAACTTTTATATAGATTGTGATTATACAAGAAACTCAGTGATATAGTTAGACCCTGCTAATAGTCACTGTCTGCTTTAATTGTCATATATGATAAGGTCTTGGCTCCTGGCTTGAAAACTATTCAGCTAGAGAACTATTCAGCTTGAGCTAATTGAGGATTACATTGCAAATTGCTGTATGCTTCAGTTGTCCCTCTTCATTTCTCCACTTTTCTTTAATCAAAACTCATTCATGGGTGGAAGAAACACAAGATCACACAGGATCAAAAAAATTAGGTTTTTCCTTCCTTCCTTCCTTCCTTCCTTCCTTCCTTCCTTCCTTCCTTCCTTCCTTCCTTCCTTCCTTCCTTCCTTCCTTCCTTCCTTCCTCCTCCTCCTCCTCCTCCTCCTCCTCCATCTTCCTTCTCAAAGTTCAGGTTATAAATGAAAACACTGAACCTTATTTTAGAAAATACTGTTCCCTCCTCTTCTATTTATTTAGAAATAACTATTTCTGCCCTAGTCGTAATATAAATATTTCATAAGCACGTCTTGTGGAACAATCCTTATTTAAATAATTCTGAAGCTCAAAATCTCCAAGTTTTCCAAGGTTGAAAGACAATAGAATAAAAAAAAAATTGGAATCTAAAGCTTTGATTTTCACTATAACAACCCTGCTGACTTCAGAAAGGTTGATTCTGATTTACTCAGCCTTCAAATTAGATTTTGAAATTTAACATTATTATATATACAACAGAAGACAAACAAGTTTCCTCACAAGAAATATAACATTTTGAAAAAAAAATGACTATTTCAAAATCGTAAACAGATAATAACTCATCCAGTTTTTCTTCTATTCTTTAACTATTCCCCTTATTGTACCTTTAATTATGATTGCATATATGTATACTTAGCTTATAAAGACACATAGTGTATAATATATTTAGCTTATTGCAGGACATATATGAATGATGGTCACTAAGAGTTGCACCTTATGAAGGCACATAATGAAGAAAGACAACAGAAATACAGGGAGACAGGAGGAAGAACTGCAGGCTAGACAGCTGGCATGCAAAAGAAAGAAAGACGATATGGGAAATGATTCAGAAAAAAATCTTAAGAGACTCTCCTACTTTTCCACTTCAGAAATACAGCCCCTTCATTGATGTAATACCCTCTGCCAGCAAAATGGACTGTTTTGTCCACCCTCTCAATCCACATTTGATACAATCCTGAAATTATCTACAAACTTTTGAGAGACCTTCAGTAACGGAACACACAAGAAAGTTCAAACCAGAGAGGGCTGAGAGGATGCCTGCAAATAAGCAAAAACTTACTTGTGGACCATAGAATGTAGGAGGCCCCTAATAAGTTACCATACATAGCTGGTAGAATATTTCTGATTTGATAGACATAGGTTGTTAGTAGATAGATAGATAGATAGATAGATAGATAGATAGATAGATAGATAGATAGATAGATAGATAGATAGACGATAGATAAACAGACAGACAGACAGACAGACACATACATACATACATACATACATACATACATACATACATACATACATACATACATACATACATACGACACATAATATAGGACAGACACGCATCTAGACCTTGATAGCTGCCTATGACAGAAATGGTGGGTGGATTGTATCAGGGAGGATAGGAAAGGCATGGGAAAAGTATGAGATCGAGCCAAATGGAGATGGTTTTGCTGACAAGCTGACATAGGAATAATGCTAGGAAGCGACAGAAGAAGCAAGCATAGATTGTTGACTCCTCCACTACAGGAAAATTAGAGATGCCATGGAAGAACAATCAAAGTCTATATGGGTCTTCAGAATCAGGATAAGGAGATTTTATCGCTCAACTGTTGCTTTTATGCAAAACCATGACTCCAGGTGCATTCTCATTAAGAATGGAGTACAGCATTACCTGCTGTACACTTCTGCCTGCCTTCCATGCAGCTCCTGCGGTTTCTTCAGTTAGCTTCAGAATTCCAGTTTGGAATGCAGTGACAATCCTAGCAGACGATTGTCTACTAGGATTGTCACTGCATTCCAAACTGGAATTGGAGCCATGTTAAGATCTGTCTGGTCACTCCTCTGCAGCTTTTCACTCATGCAGAGAAGGCAAGACACTAGCTTCTCTGTAGATCAGTCAACCAGTGCCTGCATTTTCTTTTTACACACTGTTTCCAGCTCACTACTCCCTTGCTTTTCCTTTATGTCTGCATTTATCGATTCTTTTATTCTTTCCTCCCGACAACACTAATGCAGACATTTTCTTCCTTCCTTCTTTATTGTATTTTTATTTATTTATTTATTTTGTCAAGCAATTATAAGATAACAGGTATAAGTATAAACATAGTTATTGATACATGAAATGAATACATGTAAGAAAAATAAAAAAGAAACAATAGGACAGGGACCGTAGGCATGTTGGTGCGCTTATACATGCTTCCTACAGACCTCTTAGGAAAGGGATTAGGTCAATAGTAAACAGTCTAAGGTTAAAGTTTTTGGGGTTCGGGGAAGAAACCACAGAGTCAGGTAGAGTATTCCAGACATTGATCACTCTGTTGCTGAAGTCGTATTATCTGCAATCAAGTTTGGTGCGCTTTACCTTGAGTTTGCATCTATTGTGTGCTCTTGTATTGTTACGGTTGAAACTGAAGTATTCATTGACTGATAGGACATTGCAATGTATAATTTTACATACCATACTTAGATCGGACCGAAGGCATCGTAGTTCTAGGTTTTCTAGGTCTAGAATTTCAAGTCTGGTGGCATAAGGTATTCTGCAATGAGTAGAGGAGCGGAGAATGCTTTTTTTTACAATGATGCAGAAGGGAGAAGGATTTCAAGATCAATTTGATCTGTCTTCTGACTGGAGCTAATCTTCGAATTCTATGGTTGCTGTCATCCTAATCAGAGTCAGGCTTATGATCAGATCACATTCCTAATATTTTGGATTAGTGGTAGGACCACGAACATAGCTTTGGGAACTAAAGAATTCACTACAACTGAAATAGTTTGAGCGATCAGTCTTATGACAAATTATACAGATAGTCCTCAAATGATAATGACAATTAGGATTGGGATTTCCATTGTTAATTGATGCGGCCATTAAGTGAGGACCTAATGTGACTATGACAGGAGTGGAGAACTCTTCTTGTGAAATATTTCTGGACTTTCTCAATGGTGTTAATATCAGATACGTAATGTGGGTTCCAGACTGATGAGCTGTATTCAAGTATTAGTTTAGCAAATGTTTGTATGCTCTCATTAATAATGTGATATTACCAGAGAAAAATCTACTAGGATTAGTTTAACAACTCTTAATGCCTTCTTGGCTATGTAGTTACAGTGAGCTCTAGCACTTAGATCATTAGAGTTGAGAACTCCAAGGTCCTTGACAGAGTTTGAATCATCAACAAGGTCTTGACTATTCAGCTTGTATTTTATTTTCTGATTTTTTTTGCCAATATGTAAGACAGAGCATTTATTTGTTGAGATTTGAAGTTGCCATTTGTTTGATCATTCTGATACATAGTCAAAGTCTTTTTGAAGGGTAACAATATTGTCTGTGGTGTTGAATAGCTTTACATCATCAGCGAAGAGAATGCAGTTGCTCTTAATATGATCACAGAGGTCATTTATGTAGAGTAGGAAGAGAGTTGGTCCTAGAACATTGCCCTGGGGGACACCACTGTTGACAGGTATAGAATTGGATAGGACTCTCGCAATTTTGACCATTTGTTGTCTGTTTGACAGGAATGCTTCTATCCAGTTATGCAGGTGTCCAGAGATACCATAAGATTTTAGTTTTAGGAGTAGTTTGTCATGTACCACTGAATCAAATTATCATTTTTTGACATCGCAGCAATCAAAGCAATGGATTGTGTTTTGTTCTTTTGCTCCTACTGAGAGTTGAGCTTCATGGAAATAAAATAGCAGCATTTTCACATTGTAGCTAAATATGTTTTTGCTTTAAAGGGAAGGGAAACTTTGCATTAATGTGGGCAAGGAATGGAGAACCAAGAAAGATATTTTATCCCGTGTTGGCAGAAATGCAAAGGATTTTCATGTGGAAATTATAAAGGTTGAATGGAACATGAGATTCTAAGGATGAAGATGTTTCATTCACTTAACAGGCCATTGCTGGATCAACCTCAAGTTTATTAAAAAAAAAATGGACAGCAAAAAATAGGATAGGTCATCAGCCCAATATGAAATGGCTGCATGGAATAGTAACCAACTGCTGGAAGAAAGAGGGCAGGGCACGCATACAGCCAACCAGAGCTGAGCCTGAATGAATGAAGCATAGCTCTGGAGGGCTTAAGATGGCTTAGGTTAGAAAACAGCAATTCTGAACTGAAACTGGAAATAACATTTTTGAATATATTTGCAATGAGCTGAAACCGAAGAAGGATTGTTTCATATATGATGTAAGAGTAGAGGAATGGAAATAGGTTGAAATTTACCGTGCAGATAGTTCTCATTTGTGTCTACAGTTGAGACTTGGTCATTAAATGAATTACTCACCTTGCAGGTAGCCCTCATTTACAATGGAGACTTTGTCATTAAACGAAGTGGTCCTAAAGTCACACATAACTTGCTAAGCAAAAACCATATTTGTGCTTATGATCTTACTTCAGTTTCCTTTGCTTTACTGACCTGTACAGGTCATAAATATAAGGATTAGTTTCTAAAATTACGTTTTCACCACCATCATAACTGTGAGCAGTCATTTAGTGAGGCAGTTGCTATATAATAGTTACCTGTATATAACCTTCCAATGATGCATTATATCAGTACACTTCTTGTATTTCTCGCTACTGAAAGAGGAGGAAAAGGAGGAGGCAGTGGCCTAGCCAAAAGGTATAAAGTCTAAGTAGAAGAGAGGGGAAAGTTCACATTCTCTCACTAAGTGCAATAGCACTTAGACTTATATACTGCTTTACAGTGCTTTACAGCCCTCTCTAAGCGGTTTACAGAGTCTGCATATTGTTCCCAACAGTCTGGATCAATTTTACCCACCTCAAAAGGATGGAAGGCTGAGTCAACCTGGAGCCTAGTGGGATTTGAACTGCCAAATTGCAGGCAGGCAGCAGAAGTAGCTTGCAGTAGTGCACTCTAACCACTGAGCCACCAAGGCTCAATATACCTGTTAAACATGAGGCAGTCACCATATGATGCAAATAGAGCAGGTATATTAATCAACAAGTATGGATACCTCCAATATAGCTGCCTTTGTCATTAAGACACCCATGACACATGTAACCAGAGGTAGTTCTTTGTTCTATGTCCTTGATGAGGGCCCTAAGGTCACACAAGCAACAGGGGGAAAAAGTGAAATGAAGTTTTTTAAATATAAGGAAACACAAGGAAATTTTAATATGCTTATGGAATATTTTTACTTTTTTGTTATTTTTCCTACAGCAAGAAAATGACTTTATTATTCTATGATTCTGTGATTTTGATGCATAGAATCTTTATTCACAGTTGACATATTTTGCTTTTTCAAAAAAAAATAAGAATTTAACACAGAAAATTAATAAGAACTAATACAAACTTTAAAAAGAAAAAGAAAAAAGAGATGAATGTAGACAATATATTTTCTGTAATTAATTTAGCCATCACTTCAAATTCCATAATATTCATCAACTATTCTTCCATTAAAGTTAAGGTCAGATTTTTCCACTTTTGCACTGCACTTGTCATATATAAAAACAAGGTTCCATGACTTTTTTCCATCTGTCCATTAATTCCAAAAGAAAAAAAAATCTCTAGCTTCAATTGTATGTTAATCTTGAAAATTTTCTGCATTAAACTTTGATCTGAAAGTGGAGTTTAACAAATTATTTTTTTTAACATCATGTACATCTTTTTTTTTTTACGGTGAAGTTGGAATTGGAAATTAGCGCTTGAGATTTATTGTATTAGAAAAAACTTATTCTTGTTAGGTATTTATTTTCATGGGCCTCACAGAGCAATCAGAATTCTTCCATCTAAATCAGTATTAATTGACCACCTTTTATAAATTCCTTGTTTCTTAGTTTCTGATCTTTTCAGAAGTTATGTCAAGGTCATGACAGCTATTACTAGATGCAGACCTCAAGACATAACATTTTCTTCTCATAAAATCTACTTTTTTAGGGCTGCACTTTCTATTCAGCAAAGCTCTATCACAGAGATGGAATTTAGTGATTGGACTTCATTTCCTAACAGAGCTGAATAAATGAGTGTGAACCTGCAACAGGAAGAAAATGAAATAAAAGACCTTATGGCTGAAAGGTTTCAATCTCTTTTTACTGGCATGGGGAAAAATGATTTGATTTTCCATGCCTAGACAAGACTCTAAGTTTCGCTCCATATATCATAAGCTTAAGAAAAAAGTAGGATGCAGGCAATGAATTGATACTATTGTTAGAAGAAATTTAGCAGCAAACCTGCCCAACTCTGTGTCCACTGTTAGAAAAAGCTATGAAGGTACAATAGGAATTTTTTCTCACAGATTCCAAAATTTGTAAGAAATCTGGCAAGCCATGAAGTCTTCCCTTCCTTTATCTGGAAAGCTTGAATCAAAACAGCCACATTTTAATTTGATTGTTGATTGTACCCTATGATTCATGATTGTTGATTGTACCCTATCATTCATGATTCTTGATCCTTAACGAATGTACCTTTTCTGTATGTATACTGAGAGTATTTACACCAAGACAAATTCCTTGTGCGTCCAATCACACTTGGCCAATAAAGTATTCTATTCTATTCTATTCTATTCTATTCTATTCTATTCTATTCTATTCACCATTCCTAATTACAGAGCTCTGTGTATCAAGAATTCTGATATGTCAAGATTCTTCATTGTATGAATTTTGTAAGGAAACTGTCAAGGATATTCTACTCTTACATGCCACTATTTTAAGTAGAAAGTTCAGAGAATTATTTTATTTACGGCATGTGGTTATGAGTCAGTTATAATTCTTCTGCAGAGATGGAGGTAAAAGACTGTATTTGTCTTTGATTGAGGAAGATTCAGATTGGTCTGACCTTGAAAAATATTCCAGATTTCTCCTATCTGCTCATAATACAAAGCACACTGTAACTTGAGACAAATGGTTAAACAAACTCTTGATAAATACAAAGTTTATCTGGAATCAGATGAAATGGAGGAGAAACTGTAAAACTCCTTTCTGCACAAAAAGTGCTCATTGCTGGAAAACAACAGATTGTAAATCTTATTTTAATTGTTGTTATCTTTGTTTCTCCTATTTTTCAGCCACAATTGCCTTCCTTGATTTATGTTTTTGGCTCCTGACTTCATTTTCTTTGTTCGTGAAGTTTTCTGATTTTTTTTACTCCTGCAATTATAACAGGATTGGTCCAGATTTCAGGTGACTGTGTCTTAATTCCCTTTCATGATTTTGCAAGTTGTGGCAGAGATGTTCAAAGAAGACATACTTAGTGCTCAGTTATTTCCAGTTTCTAGAAATCTTAACTGATTACAGTCAATTATGACTATGCCTAAAATGGATAATTTAGTATCTCATCTCTTAGCCATGAGCTATTTCTAAGATTGTTTATGCAAAGTGAGGAAAGGAAAAATGAAACACCTTTGGTCAATCTGGATTCTTGGACAAGATTTCTGGTCAGCTCAGAAGTAATGTTGAGACTCTACATGAGATGGGCATCTATAGAAATGGAATGGAATGGAAATGAATGAATGAATGAATGAATGAATGAATGAATGAATATGATGCCCACCTCCTATATAGAAAGAGGCTGCCCCTAGCAAAATAGCAATTAAATCTCATGTGCATCAAGCTACTTCTACCCCAAGGCCCCTGAATAATATTCTAACACAGATGTTACTAGTGTAACTGCCCATTCTAGAAAATAAGAAATTTGGATCTATCACTACTAGTTGATAGACTTACCATTTAAAACAAATGAGATGCAATGGATCACATCAAAGCTAAAATTTGCAGTCATTGATATATTTGTTTTGAATCTCACATTTTCTGTTTTGTGTCCCTGTTGAAATTGTTACAAGAGGAAAACTGTTCTTCTGTTTTTGAAGAAGTTACCCTTCCCATCACTGCCACTGCCATGTTTAAATGTCTATGGAGATTCTCAATCACTCAGGTTATGGTTGTCCCAAATTCTGACTGAACTGAGAAATTTCCTTCATGAGAACTTGAAAACTGAGGAAGCTTCTGGGATAAGAAGTGAAATGACTTCAAGGAAAAACAAAATCCAGTTGCCTTTTGAAGAAACACCATTGGGATATCACCATGTTTGCATATTATATCAGAAGGAGACATTTCCCTATATAATAAATGTTGTATATTTTATCAGTAGAAGAGATAGGTCAATTAAAGCACAGGATTTATGCACAGATGAAGCTTCTGCAAATGTAATAGATTCCTTATTATTTATATGGAAGCAGTTTGAGTATGGAAGCAGGTCTAAGTGAGAATACTTTTTTCTTAGTTATTTATGAAATGAATCATGGAATTTATTCTGAATTTACACTGAAATACTCTGAAAAATATGCTCTGAAAAATGTCTACTGTTTAATTTATTGCTACTCAGCTTATCATTTAATATATGATCACTTGATTCTCCCCTAATATTTAACTGTGTGAAAATAACATTTTGGGAGTTAATTCATGTTTGCCATTACTAAAATATATAACAAACATTATAAAATACTAGACACTATAATTGGTACATATTCAGCTATCTCACAGCATAATTCCATATAAGCCCTGTATTTAAAAAAAAACCTGTGAATTTTAATAAGATCGATACATTGTGAATTGAATGAATTTTTCTTTTTCATATTACTCCTATTTCTATTTTACTAAAATTACCTGAATAGAAAAATATCATCTTCTCAAAACTGAAGAACTGCATTAACATTTATTGTCTTATTGATAGATCTGTTTCTTGGTTCAAATCTTAATTCTCTTTATGCTTGTGGGTTGTTTTTTTCATGCTATACCACAATTAACTAACTGATGAACTGTGTTGCTTCCATTTAAACTTAGCAACAATGTTAAACTAAGCATTTTTATACATATCAGTAGCATCCACAGGTATCTTAATAATTAAATCTCTACTACTGATGTCAACGAGACTTTTATTTGGATATATCATGCCATGTATAGAGAGGGGATACATTTTTTCATTCTTCCAATCGTGTAGAATAACAGAGTTGGAAGGAACTTGGAGGTAATCTAGTCCAAACCTCTGCATAAGCAGGAGATCCAATACCATTCCATATAAGTGGTGATCCAATCTCTTTTTGAAAGCCTCCAGGGATGGGCCACCCACAACTTCTGAAGGCAAGCCATTCCACTGGTAAATTGTTCCCACCATTAGGAATTTTCTCCTAGGTTGTTTCTCTCCTTAATTAGTTTCTAGCCATTGTTTCTTGTCTTGCCTTCTGGTGTTTTGGAGAATAGATTAACTCCCTTGTCTTTGTAAGAGGCCTTCAAATATTGGAAGTTTCCTATCATGTCACCTCTGGTCCTTCTTTTCATTAGATTAGACATATTCCTGTATAGCCCCTCAATCCTCTAATCACCTTTGTTGCTCTATTCTATACTCTTTACAGAGTCTCAACAACTTTTATATTATAGTGACCAAAACTGGCTGCAATAATCCAAATGTTAATGGTAACACCCACTATGTCCCACAATGTTAATGCCCAGTACATTTCCTGTGGCAAAAGAAGAAGTGAACTTTTATTCAGTGACTCCAGGCACCATTTCTAACATCTTTCCAAAATCTTCTTCAGCTCTTCAGATGAGATTTTCAGGGTCATTGGAATTGCAAAGGAAAATAGAATGGACAAACTCCATCTCTTGCCTTCCTAACAGAATTCTTGTATTTGATTGGAAACAGAAAGGAAGAACATTTCCATCCATGGAAATCTTATGCATGATCTAGCAGATTCTTCATAGTCTCTACTAAATTGGTACTAAAAGACCACACAACCTTCTATATGATGGTGAACTTCATCTTCCAGCAGTCCCAGTAAACATAGTCAATGAAAAGCACTGGGATCTCTAGATCATCTACTTCTGGAAGGCTGCATTCTTATTCGGAGTAGATGTTGATTGAACATTGGAATAGATCCTCTCCACTGAATTCCAGATAGGCTTTTGTCAAAATGTTTTGGATATGGTCCCAGCACAATAACCACAACAAAGCTAAAGCTAAAGCTAAAACTAAAACAATAAAACTAACTATAACTATTATAGCTGTAATATCTTATACACTATATAAGACATTTAAATATTGTGGTATTTTTAGGCCAACTTCCCTCTTACAGTGCCTGTTCAAACACAATGGGGATTTTTTAAAATTTAATTTTGCCTGGATACCTGCTAGGATGCTTATGAGGCATAGAGTAACTGATAGCATATTAACACTAACTCTTTGCTGTATTTCTGTAGAGGTATCTTTAGAACATGACTGTACATTCATGGAATACTATAATCTTCAACAGCCTGAAGAGCATAGGATCATTAAAACCCATTCTCCCTAAAAACCAAATATTGAAAGCTATTCTGGCTTCAGCATTTCTGCAGAGTAGCATGATTGCATTTCTCCAGCTGAATTATATAAAATGTAAGTGGGTACTTGTTCATCTGTCTTAATATTGTAGAAATGCAGGCTTAAGTATTTGTTTTCATGGTCTAGTTTGTGTTGTCATAAGTATCATGCTAATAAAAAGAATTGGAGAAATCAGAACAAACAAATTAATGAGACAGATGAACAGCCCAAAGAAAATGTATGATAATAGATAGCTGCATATGGACTTGTTTGCCTCTTTATTAGAAGTACTACCTAAATAGGTACAGTGAATTATGAACCAAAAGCCCTAGAAAACTACATTATGATGAACGTCTTTCATATTTTTTTTTTATAATAAGCACCCATTATTTTGATCAGCAGTGATCTTTAATCTTCATTAATTGAACTCTGACTATATAACTCTCTGGAGATCAGCAAATGTGGCTCTATTAACTCAAAGCATAATTATAATCATTTTGAAATGGTATGGAGCATATGAACTGAAAATGTACAGCGAAGGAAAAACACATATCCAAAGATTCCTTTAAAAAATGAAAAACATATAAGAAACAAGACACAAATCAACCCAATAAATATTGACCAAATAACATGCTTCTAATGTTGATTGTGTATTTACAACAATTCCAGTGCATATAACAATTTCAATTGCTGTGCAAGAATCTACATGCAAAAGTATAGTCTGCATGATCTGTGTCAAATTCCACCTAACCATGACAATCCTTAGCCAAATAAATCTTGGGTGTGTTAGATAAATATTTGCAGAATTTTCCACAATCAACATGGCCAATGATTTTGTGAAGTAAGGAATGCTCAGAATTATAATTCAGAGCATCTAGACATATATTGAAAATATATCATATAAGTAAGAAGTATGAGAACCCAATTCTGGCACTATGGGATAAGATAATCAGTGCCTTCCTTACTGTTTAATATATAATTGATATATAATTTTAATCTTGAGGGTTTAAATGATGTATTTCGGGCTAAGAGTTAAGATGGGTGAGATATATGGAATGGAGGATTTATGCCTTCTGAGATCTTCTGGAATTCATTTGTTTGTTTCCACTTTGCATACCAATATGATTATTTATATTTTCCCCAGCTTTATTCCTGAAGGGAAGATAAAAATAAGTTACTAGAACTGTATCTATGTTGTAGTGAAACTTTCTTTTACCTTACGACTACATTGGAACCACTCACATCTAAAGGAGCAGAATGGAGCTTGGAATATATCTGAAATAAAAGACTGAATCTAGTAATCCTAGGGACTTCAAAAACGGAATATTAAGAGGGCCACTGCCCTCCTTGTATTTAATTTAAAATACACCTATATCTTAAAATACACCTGTAGCTCTCTGTATATTTATGAATACCTATTTTTGAGTTGGTACCTCCAGCATGAATGAAAATGCTTGCCTTAAAAATGTGAATTGAATAAATGCTAAGTATGTCTCCTCTATTCTTCTCTTTAGACCTGACCTACAGATTCAATTTTTAGCTATAAGTGTGACAGAAGAAATGTTTGTATAATAGGTTTATATACATTCAAGTGCAGAATCTTTATCTTAGTTTGTGTCCTACATCAATCTGCTGGTTGGATTGTTCCAACCAACTATGTAATCTTACAAAGCAGTCTTCTATCTACATAGAATAGGTGCAGTTCTTGTTGGTATGTATGCATGTATGTATGTATGTATGTATGTATGTATGTATGTATGTATGTGTATTTGTATAAAGGTATTTGTGGGTGTATTTGTAGGAAAAGGAAAAGGAAGAAAAGGAAAAAAAGGAAAAGGAAAAGACAACTGTAGGGGGCAGCTCTCATCTCTGTTTCTTAACCAAGGGAGCCAGTGTTGATTGAAGACATTTTCATAATCATGTGGCCAGCATGACTAGACCCTGAGATGCTCAGAACACTGTTAACTTCCCACTAAAGTGGTATCTATTTATCTATGTGCATTTGCCTGCTTTGGAACTGCTAGGTGGGCAAGGGTTAGAGCAACTAACAGGACCTCATTCCATTGCACATCACTTGGGTCCTGAACCCAGGTTGTCAACTTTCCAGCTAACAAGTTCAAAGTCTGTAACTGTGAAGCCATCATACCAGTGGTGGGATTAAAAAAAATACTACTGGTTCTATGGGCGTGGTTTGGTGGGCATGGCTTGGTGGGTGTGGTAGGGGAAGGATACTGCAAAATCCCCATTCCCTCCCCAACCCTGGGGGAAGGTTACTACAAAATCTCATTCCCTCCCCACCCCTGTAACCTGCTTTCCAGCTCCATTCTCCTGTGCAGGGCAACAAAAGAAGACCCAGCCAATCAGCTGGGACTCGAGAGACAGAGAATAGATGGGGGCAGGGCCAGTTATTGGTGATATTTGCTGGTTCTCCAGACTACACAAAATTTTCTCTACTGGTTCTCCAGAACTGGTCAGAACCTGCTGATACCACCTCTGCATCATATCTTATATATATAATTGAAGACTTCTTGTTTCAAATCCAATGAATGGTAAATTTTACTATACTTTATATGCGGATATAATATAAGTCAAACAAGCTGAATTCTGTTGCATTAAGCTGGGTAGTTTAGCCCAATTAGTTTTCTTAATTGGAATTTTGGCTGAATTTTGCTCTAAGATTTTTTTAAAAATCAAACAAGCAGAAAATTGCATTAAGCTATTTTAAAATCGGTTGGATGGAATTTTAGATAGAATGGGTTTACATCTTCAACTTACCTAGAGGCAAAGACATTCTGAAAGAAAAAAAAAAGACATTATAAAATTAAAGCTTCCTTAGTATATGTTGTCCTAATACTTAAAAATGGAATGAAAAAATCTGATAAAATTCTAATTGGTAAGAAATAGAAAATTTTCAAAAAGGACAGCAAACACTTTGTCATCACTAGATATGTTTATGTAAAGAGAGCTTTGGGGCTTTCTAATTTTACTTGCAAAATATCTCTGGGAAAAAAGATCTATCAGACCTTCTGCAGCACCTTTGGAACCAGCTGGAAAAATATGCTTGTTTACTGTAGTGAAAACATTTATGATGACAAAGATGAGTAACCAGGATTTCATTATTTTGTGTTTATTAGATTATTTGGGTTTTTACTTCTGATAAAGTACTGCAGAAATTGATTGTGATACATGATAATTTGTTTCTATATTAGACTTAGTACTTCCCTCATTGTGCATTGTAGAATTAAGCCGATTAAAATGATCTCATCACTTGCAGAAAGATCCCCTGATTAATGTTCATGTTCAGAAGAGTAGAGCCCATCATTAACATCATTAATTGGTTGATTATACGTTTGGAATAACACTTTCACTTTAAAAAGAGACATGTAAGTATTTTGTTGTTAGCCTTCTAATGTACTTTCAGCAATTTAAGAAATTCATTTACTTGAAGGGTACAGTCCTATCTTCACAGGCTAGTCTTGCTGCTTGCGAGAAGGCAAGGCAAGAACCAATGAATGGAAAGATTAAGGAGAGAATCAGTGTAGAACTAAGAAGAAATTTCCTAATGGTGAGAACAGCCAGTGAAATGGCTTGCCTTCAGATATTGTGGGTGCCCTGTTACTGGAGGCTTTCAAGAACAGCCTGGACAGCCATTTGTCTCAAATCCTATAGAGCAGGGCTGTCAAACTTGTGGCCTGTGTCATGAGCTGTTCCCGCCCCTGCCCAGTTTAGCAAAGGGGGGAAAGTCCCGATACATCACATGCTGCTGTGATGATGCAAGTTTGACACCCCTGGTATAGGGTCTCTTGCTTGTGCAGTGGGTTATACTGATCTCCCAGATACCTTCCAACTCTGTTATTCTGTGCTTCCATATTCTATGCTGTCTTATTCTCCAGAAAATTTTCATAGGTTAAAGATTACAATCCAACTTGTGTAATACATAACTATAAAAATTGCAAACATTTTCATGTAAGTATGAACATTCTGTGTATTCTGTACTTGAGCTACTCCAAACAAAAGAAGAAAAACTCAAGGAAAACGCTTTTGAATTCTCTTGTGCTTTTGAGTTATTCTTCTTTTTGTAGTTATCTACTTATGTAGTTACATAATGTACGGTTATAGTTATCTACCTATGGTTATTATAAATGGTTCAAGCATGGATATATAGTTCTGTTGAAATCAGTTTTCTGACAGCATTTCTGATTTTATCTATACTTTTGTTTAGGTCTTCCTAATATACTCTTTAAAATGAGACTATTTATGTGCTTCTTTTCTAAATAATTCTTTTTGTTCTTGGTTTCCACACCTCACCTCACCCCCACCCTAAGGGATAGTGATGGATGCTAGTGGATTTTGCTTATTCCTGCCCCTCAATAACAATAAATAACACTCTTGGCACATGAATGTTATTGTTTGTGGGACCTGGCCTTCTTAAGTGTGCAATGTGAGAGTATTTGATGTGAGAGAATTAGAAAAAAGTCAAGGAAACTCGGTATCCATACCTATCCTGATGGAATCTACTGAAGCTCTTTCTTTGACAGAGGCTGGGGAGGCTAGTGGATGACTCATTCAATTATTTGTATGTGTGCACAGCCTAATGCAGTGATGGCGAACCTGTGGTACACATGCCAGAAGTGGCACATGGAGCCCTCTCTGTGGGCACACGAGCCATCGCCAGCTGCTCTCCTAGTTTCAGAAGAGCAGCTGGTCCTCCAGAGTGCCTGAAAATGGCTCAAAAAATGGCCAAAATCCAGTCTGTTTTTTGGGCCATTTTCAAGCTAGTTTTTCGGGCTATTTTCAGTCTGTTTTCAGGCCATTTTTCGGGCCAAAAACAGCCTGAAAATCGCCTCAAAAATGGGCAAAAATGCCCCAAAAACAGCCATGCACACCCCTGCCAGCTGGTCTTTGGGTTTCTGGCACTCCGGCATGCACACACGTTCTGGTTTGGGCACTCGTTGCCGAAAAGGTTCACCATCACTGGCCTAATGTGTGACTGGAAGAAAGGAATCAATCAATGAATCAGAATAGAGCTACAAGGGACTTTGGAAGTCTTTTAATTCAATCCCTTGCTCAAGCAAGAAGCCCTAGACTATTTCAGGACCTGTTCAATTTTTTCTTAAAAACCTCCAGTAATGAAACACTTACAACTTATGAAGACAAGCTGTTCCACTGGTTAATTACCCTTCCCATTAGGAAGTTTCTCCATAAATCCAGGTAACTTCCCTTTTGATTAGTTTGCATCAATTGTTTATTGTCCTGCCTACAGGTGCTTTGGAAAATAAGTTGACCCTTCTTCTTTGTGGCAGCCCCTCAAATATTGGAATACTTCTATCATGTCACCCTAGCCCTTTTTCTTTTTTTCTTTTCTTTTCTCTTCTTCTCTTTTGTTCTTCTTTTCTCTAGATTGGCTCAATAGATTGAATCAATGGAAGTATACATCTATCAGGGGTGGGATTCAAATTTCTTAACAACCAGTTCTGTGGGTGTGGCCTAATTTGTAGGTGTGGCTTGGTGGTCATGTGACTGTCTGCGCATGGCTTGCTGACTGGGCATGGCTTGGTGGTCATGTGACTGGGTGAGCATGGCTTGTATGTAAATATTATAAATATTTATGTAAATATTGATTTTTTTAAATAAAAAAGAGCAACTTTTACCCAAAATCAGTCAAAGCAGGCAGGCAGATTGAGTTGCTCACAGAATCACAGGTTCACTTAGAGATCTGTCTATCTGCAATCGGCTACCTGAGTTTTCTCTGAAAAGCTTCAGTCCTAAGGAAGGTTCGGCTCTGCTTTTAGATTAGCTAGAAAGCAAGAAATTCAAGGATTTCCTGCTTTCTAGCTAATCTAAATCTCCCAGCAAAGCAGAACAGCTGATGGTCAGGGGAAAAAGGGTAAAATAGCAACTTACAAAACCAGGCAAGTTGGATGGCTCACATGGCAGGTAAGGAATGAGTGGTCGGGGAGGGGCAGGGCCAGCCAGTGGAGCGATTTGCCAGTTCTCTGAACTGGAGACAATCATGTGTGCAGTGTTTGCAAGAAATCATTAGCTGTGTTACCTGGATAGCTGACAAGTGCTGTACTCAGGTGCACAGCATTTGAAAATCCTCTTCTTTCCTGCTTTTTCAACCTCAGCTGTGCTGCACAAAGCTGCTGAAGATGGAAAAGCAGGGAATAAAGGCCAGCCTAGAGCCCAGGCAGGCAGGTGGGCCAAACACCCACCCAGTTCAGTGTCAGCTGCTCTTCGCAGCTACAGGTTTATAGAACTGGGCCGAACTGGTAGCATCCCACCCAGGGGTGGGATTCAAAATTTTTAACAACCGGTTCTGTGGGCATGGCTTAGGTGGTGGTTGTGGCTTGGTGGTCATGTGATTGGGTGGACATGGCTTGGTGGTCATGTTATTGGTTGGGTGTGGCCAATTCAATATCACGCACATCAAGGCACGCATCTCCTCGCCTGGCCTCTCATGACTGTAGGGATGCTGCAACAGTCGTTAAGTGTGAAAAATGGTCATAAGTCACTTTTTTCAGTACCATTGTAACTTTGAATGGTCACTCCATACAAGCAAAGTACCAGCAAAGGAGGGGAAAAAAACTCCAGAGACATTCCTGAGACAGGAAGTCTAGCCAAGAATGTAATAAGGATTAACAGAGAGGCAGTTTCTGTAAGCAACACCAGAATGTTTCCTTCTTGCCTTCATTACAGGATTAGGCCAGTAATTTCTTCTAACAACCAGTTCTCCGAACTGCTTAGAATGTTAACAACCAGTTCTAGCGAATAGAGGCAAACTGGTAGAATCCCACCCCTGATCCCACCCCTGACATTTATCTATAGTAACTTTATCTATATCACCTTCCTTTCTACTTTCCTTTGTGGTGCTTTTTCCAAGGAAGATACACGGCTGTCACAGTCAACAATTTTCCAATCTGAGCACTGGATTAGGTGCATCTCTGGTAATGTATTTCCTATAATTTAGCATTTGCTAAGCTATATGCATGTTAAGATGTACAGAATTATTCTCTAGGAATGAAGAAGACATACCTAGACTAATCCTTTGAAATGAGCCAAAATCCAAGTCATTTAAGCCAATCCAAAGGTGTTAATCTTTAATCTTTTTTGAAAAGGATGACACAGTCAAAAATTGACCGTTTTTATATGAATTTTGCCTTATTCTTTCCAGCACTGAGGAAGTTTTTATTATAATTAACGGAATTTCATCTTCCTGCCACTTTTCTGCATTTATTTAAATAGTGGTTATTTAGATATTTTATGGTAATTCTTTAAAACATCAGAAAAATATTTTTTGTCCGTTTTCCAATCTCTCACCCTGAAACATGGCCACCTTTGTACATGTCTCTGCTGTTACTTTGGTTCCAATTGCCCTCAACATCTTATTGTCCCTGCCTACATAAGAATTAATGTTCTTAAATAATCAAGGTTTTTCCTATTTAACAGGCAGGAATTTTAAAAGAAGATAAATAATTATGCAGAAAATAATTCAGAGAACCAATTCAAGCATTCACCCACTGCCCCACCCCATGTTCCCCAGATAAAACCAATTTTAAACAAATCTATAATTGGCACCATTTGGAGGGAGGATAGATTACCTCCTCATTCTGTAACATTTAAGATAAAATTGCCTAATCTTCTTGGTAGCAACATATAGCACCAGTAAATTAATTGCCCCTTCAGAGTTGTATTCCTCTTCTATTTTGATAGTGAACCACAATTGGGTGTTCAGTAGAAAAAAATTGGATCAAAGTTGTCATGACTTCATGACATTCCTTTCAAGAAATCACCATGAGGGCTATCTAAACATCACATATACATTGTGGACATATGGACATTGAAGATCAAGGATGGAAATCCTGGTGTAGTGGTCACCTTGTATATGTCATCCTCTTTTTGTCCACTTTGGAGCCATCTAAAATCATAGCAATAGCACTTAGACACCACCTGATAGTGCTTTATAGCCCTCTCTAAGAGATTTACAGAGTCAGCATAGTGTCCCCAACAATCTGGGTCCCCATTTTAACAACCTCAGAAGATGGAAGGTTGAGTCAACCTTGAGCCCAGTCAGGGTCTAACTGCTGGCAGTTGACTGAATTAGCCTGCAATACTGCATTCTAACCACTTCACCACCATGGTGCAAAACACCACATTGTCAAAGTAAATTTTAAAATAAGTGCACTCAGTTTCCAAAAGGCTTAACAAAGGAATCTTTGGTCTCTCCAAACAGATCTCTTTTTTGCTTGCTAAACTAGATTTAACCGTTATTTTACTTTTTCCAAAATGGAAAAGGCAGGACAATACTCTGGTCTTTTCCATTCCAACTACATAATTGCCACGTACCCATAGAGATTACAAAATAGATCAGTGATGGTGAACCTATGACACATATACCAAAGATGACACACTATGGGATTTTGAGTGACACCAGCATTCACCAACACTGAAGAACATTCTCAAAAGCACACCTTGTTCTCACATTGAGGACTTATATAATGCATAAGCCAGAAAAAGGTCTGTGAAAATATCTACAGACCCCTCGCATCCTGGACATAAACTGTTTCAACTTCTACCCTCAAAATGATGCGATAGGGCACTGCACATCAGAAAACTAGATACAAGGACAGTTTTTCCCCCATGCCATCACTCTGCTAAACAACTAATTCCCAGAACACTATCAAACTATCTAGAAAGGCAGTATTACCATCATTATTCCCATCTTCCCTATTACCTACCACCTTATCTTCTTATTACTATAACTTTGTTGCTTGTATCTTACCATTTATATTGTTTAATTAGTATCCTAGTATAATTTATGTTGGTTGCTTATTTAGTACCCCTGACTATCACTAATGTTGCATCTAATGTTTGATGATGAATGAATTTTTACAATGACTATGATAATGATCTATCACTATTGTTGTATGTACCCTGAGAGCTTATGCACCAGAGACAATTTGTTGTGTGTCTAATCACACATGGCCAATAAAGAATTCTATTTCTACATGATTTGCAGAATCTGAAAAGGCTGCACAAGAATGAGGTGTGTTCTCATGCAGCCTCTGGGGTCTCTGAAAATTGTGGGAGAATAGGAGTGTGACTGTGCATTTTTGGAAGCTGTAAAGGCCAAGGAAGAGTATTTTTGCTGCAAGATCAAAGGCCTTCTGAGACCTGGAAAAACCTTGGGTAGGTTGCAGGGTCCTGTTGATAGAAAGAGAACATAGCCTGAAAGTAAGCAGCACACAGCAGATCCTGGGGGTCTGAATCATGGAGGAAATAATGCCATTCCTCAAGGCTCATGTGTCTTTGGGAACAGCACAAGATGGCCTTTTTGAGTGGTAATGATGGCACTAGCTGACTTCAGGCCAGCCTTGGTGCTGCCACCAAGTGTGTCTGTTAAAAGTGGCCTAGATGGGGTGGGAGACAGAATTGTTTATCTTCTATTGGGGGTGAGGGGTGACACTTCTGCAGAATAAAATTTGGCATATTCTGAATGTTTGATATGGTGAGCCCTGAAAGTTCTCCATGGATGGATGGATGGATGGATGGATGGATGGATGGATGGATGGATGGATGGATGGATGGATGGACATATGGAAGAGAGAGAGAGAGCAACATTCAGGTACAAAAAATTAACCGTGTTGAATTTTGGATTATTCTAGACTCATGAATTGTAGAGTCTAGATGTTACATAGCTTTGAGGTTGAAAATCTTTGAGAAATCAAGTCAGCAATCCTAAATTTATCTAGCAGTCTTTTCAACATTTCTTTTTCCCCAAATAGATCATAACTTTTCTCATTCTTGGAAAATAACTAGGCATTACAGCTATCTTAGAAACAAAATCAGAGCGTAATTGGTGAAAACAAAACTAAAAAAGAACTTGTGCTTCTGAGCTTCTGAATGATAATTAGGAAGTTTTTCGACATCATTAGTACATTCTAAATACAACCCTTAGTAGCACATGGGGAAATGAGGGATGTACAAGTAGGCAACACCCCAGCTGTGTACATTTTTAGCTTGGCTATTCTAGCATTTACTTCCTCTATGGAGTTTCAATTAGCTAGCAAATATTGGAGTTCGCATTCCTTCCAACTGATGTTTTGAACAAGAGCTGCTTACATAGCATTTCTCAACCTACAGAAGCAAATCGTACTTCCAAACTATGAAGCTTCATTTCTGCCAGTTGGCCATCGATGTAATGAAGTACAATTCTTTTCACTTCAATCAACACTCATGCTTATCAGTAATAATAGGGAGAGTAGACCTACAATAAAGATGAAGAATGTGTTTTTTCCATCTTTTTTTTTTTGCTAGGCTGTAAAGCATTTTTTGTTTCCGGAAATTAATGTTACTTCACCAAAGGAAGCAAGACAGAATCTTCTTACTCTCTTAAAGTATTCAACAGGAAGAAAGCTGATATTAAGGGTCTGTTTTATTGTAGCATGGTAGGAACTGTTGTCTCTTTTCATCACATCTTACAGTATTAGAAAAAAATCCAATAGGGTTGTACTGGCAGTCCTCGATTTAAGACCACAATTGAGCCCAACTTCCGTTTCTAAGCGAAATATTTGTGAGGTGAATTTTGCTTCTGTTTTATGACCTTTCTTGTCACAGTTGTTACATGAATCACTGCAGCTGTTAAGTTAGTCACATGGTTGTTAAATGAATCTGGCTTCCCCATTGACTTTGCTTGTCAGAAAGTTGCAGATTATGGACTAAAAATTATAAATTAACATTGGCAGCCTCATATAAAGAAAATTTATATAAAATGTTTTATCATTGGCATCTAACACCAACGAGATTGGCTAAAATTTATCCAAACTTAAAATCAGAATGTTGGAAATGCAAAAAGAAACCAAGTACATTCTTTCACATGTGGTGGACCTGCCCAAAAGCGAAAGAATTCTGGAATAAGATACAGATTTGGCTACAGGAAATAACAAGTCTAAAGAGAGTACCAAACCTGAAATGTTTTTATTAGGGATAACCAAAGGAGAATATTCAAAAGAGAATGGATGTCTAATGATACACATCTTAACAGCAGCTAGGATACTTTATGTCCAGACTTGGAAACTAGATAGTACACCCACAGATGACATGATTATAAAAAAAGTAATGGATTGTGCACAAATGAACAAATTCACAATGGAATTGCAGGAGAGGGAAGATAAAAGAATTCTATACTGTGTGGCCTGGGAAAAATGATATGTCTGGTTAGAAAATAGAAAGAAAATATAATGCAAAAGTAGAAGCATTAAAGTGTAATTGTAAAAAGTGTATATATGTATGTATGTATATATGCATGTATGTATGTATGTATGGGAGAATGGTATAACTCATGTCACAAATAATTGCAAAAAATGTATATACAACTTGTTTTCTTAAAGTGAAAATTTAATAAACTTAATTTTTTAAAAAAGAAAGTTGCAAAAAGGGGATCACATGACTCCGGTACACAGCAAAGATAATAAATACGAACCAATTGCCAAGCATCTGAATTTTGATCACATGATCATAGGGACGCTGTAAAAATCCTAACTATGAAAAACAGTCATAAATCACTTTTTTTCAGTGCCATTGTAATTTTGAACAGTCACTAAATGAACTGTTGTAAGTCAAGGACTACCTGTATGCTGTGATTCTTCAGAGATACCTCTTCTTGTAGTTCACTGCTTTCCCAGTCCTGCTTTAAACATTGGTGTATATCAGGATTCTATTCCACATGATGTGCTTTTCTGATATGTTGGTCAAAGCTTTTGCTGACTCATGGGGACTGTAAATAATAGTTTGCTGTACTCAAAGATGTCACGTTGGGAAGAGGACATGTTAACGATCTGATCATGCAACCCAGAGTGATAAGGAAGGATTTTCTTGGCTGCAGTCACTTCATTCTGAAGGATTCAACTGTTTAACATCAATGTGACCCTTACAACAGCTGCAAGTGGCCATTTTAATAAATAGCAGACAAATACTGCACCCATTCTCATTCAACATCAGAGCACATCTTCTGAATCATGATCAAAACCTAGAAAACTCTATTTTCTGTGCTTCAAGCATAAACAGGACTCATTCCTGGATTAACTTCTTCTTCCAAACACATTTGCACGGCGTTCTGTTCATGCCATCTAGTTCTTCTGTCAGATTCTGTTACTGAGTTAGCTTTACTTCCTGCTTCTTTTGTGTGTGTGTGCTCATTTTTTGTTAGAGATTATGTTTCTCATTAGCAAGGGACAGCTCTTTTCACAATTAATATGGACCGAAGTTTAATGATTCTCTATTTCTTTGCTCTCCCCTCTGACTATACTTGTCAAAACAAGTCAGACTTCCTTTCCCATTAGCTTTCTACTGACAGGTAAATGTGCTTTCTTTATAGCAAACTTGTCTCACCCAAGTACAGTTTGTATGTTGAAGTGATATTATTTGGTTCTGGCTGCTTTTTTATCAATGTCTTTCTAATAGGACTTCATTGCATTTTAATTGTCTTTTTGATTTATTGATTTCATTTTTAATGTTTTCTATTGCTAGACACCTTATGTGCTGTGTCCTGACAGAAAGGTGTGCCCTAACTGAAACAGCAAGTCAACAACTTTTTATTTTTAAAGTATTACTCAAAAATGCCATTTAAAATATTATTATATTTTTTGTCCCCATCCTATGGAATCGCTTCTGATTTATAACTTGATAAATTCCTAATCTCATTTTATTTTTCTACCTTTACTGGGTTAGAATGGCCTATGCAAATTAGCAAAAATTAATTTAATCACATGCAAATCTCCACAATGAATGTTGTTGTCCCAGGCTATGTTTACCCAAGATTCTAAGATCTAAATTGCTTAATCATGATTTACTGAATAAATTACAAATGTAAGGTTTGCACAAAATTCTAAGAAACAAAACAAGCAAGCCATATAATGTCTGTAGACATTCTCAGTCATCCAGGTTATGATTGTTCCAAAGGTGCTTTTTTTTCAGAAGGCAACTGGACTTTTTTTCTTTTTTTCTTTGAAGGTGTTTCGCTTTTCATCCAAGAAGCTTCTTCAGCTCTGACAGGATAGTGTGGAATGGAAGGATTAATTATACTCCTTGCAGATAGCTGGTTATTTGCATCCTTTTAGAGAGTCATTGAAACACTTGGAGGTTTATCTGTGTCCTCAGGGTCACCTAAGTAGTGCTAATGGTTCCTGTCGTCTGCAAACTTTTTCTCTGGAAATCCATTCCTACTCCCACACCATTCAAAGGGTGTTCATCCCAAATTGTATAGCTAAAAGTCTGTAGAGATTATGAGACTTCCTCTCTACAAACTTTTCTCTACAGACAGAATCTACAGAATCTCTACAGACTTTTAGCTATTTTAGCCAGTTACCTTCTGAAAAAAGCACCTTTGGGGCAAGCCACATAATGCTTACAATCTTGCGTGAATCTATAGAATTCACAGAATAATGGGATAAATTCACTCAGTAGCACCATTTGTCAGAAGGGGATGCCTAATAATTTAGGATTGCTTTTGAAAAATGCAATAGTTTCAGTACATAGCCAACAGGAAACGTTTGTCAGGCAGGAATGAAATGCCAGTCCTATGTAAGTTAACCTGTCAGTGTATAGACTACACACTGTTCTTACTGTATTTTGTCATTTCCTTTGCTTCCCTTATTATTTCATCACTAACACTCCAAAGTAGGAAGAACATATTTTAAATATACTTATGGAAAATAACAGTCCTGAATTAATTTTTAACAGTTTTTTTACGTATTGACTTTGAAATTTTGCTTTCTTTTATGATTCAAATTATTGTGGGTATATGAGCTTGTGTTAGTTCAGGAAAGGATGCTTATTTATTTATTTGTTACATTTATACACTCATCTCACTATCAAGCAATTCCAGGAGGTTTACAATCATCATAAAAAACAAGAACACAAAATATTAAAATATAAATATCAGATGAACAGAAATTAAATAATTTGAAAACTCAGAATACTACAGGAGGAGGTGGAATCTTCTTCTTAATCCACTAACTACCCCTAACATGAAATGCTCCCACTGGGATCCTAAGTCAATCAGTAAGGGCAATTCTTAAGGCTCTTGTGGAAGGCCATAGTTGGGGCAGATCTCACTTTGAGTTGCATGATATTCCAGTGGCTGGAAGTCAGAGCAGAAATGTGCCCTTTCCAGGAAAAAAAATTCCTTGATCAATGGGGCCTGTCCTATTAACAGAGCAATTGTTTGAGGTGAACCAATCCTCCACTTTAGGAGAAATGTTGGAATGATATTAGGATGTTAGCACTATATCAGGATAATTTGGTAATTAACTTTATATTAGTAAGTTAGTTCTATACTAGTAAGCTAATGGGACTATATTTTTATTTTATTATTTGATTCGATTTGTCAATCGCTTACAAGATAATAGGTATAAGTATAAACGTGAGTAAGAATACAGGAAATAGGTACAAATAAATGGGGACAATAGGACAGGGATGGTAGGCATGATTGTACACTTATGCATGCCCCTCACAGATGTCTTAGGAATGAGATGAGTTCAATAGTGGATAGTTTGAGGTTAAAGGAGTGGAGGTTAGAGGATTTAACAACAGAGTCAGGTAGTGCATTCCAGGCATTGACCACTCTGTTGCTGAAATCGTATTTTCTGAAAACAAGTTTGGAGCAGTTTACATTGAGTTTGTATCTATTGTGTACTCTTGCATTGTTGTAGTTGAAGCTGAAGTATTCATTGATTGATAGGGACATTAGCAGATAATATTGTGTACTACTCTTAAGTCCATCCATAGGTGACATAGTTCAAGGCTGTCCAAACCCAAAATTTCAAGCCTGGTGATATAGGGTATTCTGTTGCAAGCAGAGGAGTGTAGTTCTCATGAAATACTCCTGGACCTGCTCAATTATTATTACTATAATTAATATAATCTTAATGAGAGAGTCATTAATGTGCACATGCTGAGACAGAAGTGAAAATTGTTGTGGAAAAAATGATCTGCAGTGGAATGAAGAATAAAAATGAGACATAAGTTCTGGAACCTCTGTTTAGCTACAGTAGAGGAGAGGAAGTCTCCTGAGAAGCTGTTTTGTGTCTGTAAACAATTTAGAGTGAAAGGCGCCCAGTTTGTAATAATAGCATTTTGTGATATTGTATATAATTTATTTAGAAAAATAAATGTATTCTGCACAGATGAGATTTTATTGCATTTACTACAGTAAACTACAAGAAATGTCTTTATTAGGAGGTTTTGAGTGTGCTTGAATGGGTGGATGATGGAGTAGGCAGGGAATCTTCTCTTCTGATCTTGCTGCTCTTAAACTATAGATTCAACTAGTAAGTGCTCATTTGTTACATACAGTGTAAACTAGTTGACTTCTTACCTACTTTGGGCTGCAAAAATGTGAATATCCACTCATTGGTAACAAAGAGATAGAGAAAACTCTAACTTTCTGCTGCTCAAATAGTGATCATTCAGATTTTAGTAGTTCAATCATTTGAAATATGGCTTCAATAAAAATAAATCGGAAGCCCTTTATAAGTGGGATGTACAACAGTGATCTGTTTACATTTGCAAAGCATCTAAGAAATATATAAATTTGGAACCTCAGAAAGCTTCTGTGCAACCTTGTACTGCAAGCATCTTCTGATCACACTAAGGGAAATTTACATAACATGTAACATGTATGACAACCTCAGCATATCAACCTTTGTTTAAAGATGTCTTTCTTGTTTTAAAAAAAGCAACATAATCATAAACCGTGGATTACTTAACAAAAATAATCAAATATTTGTACAAAAAATAATCAATTGGTTAAATATTTTATTAATTGTTAACAGGTGTCACAGAAGAGTGTCAGAATATGTGGAGTTTTGAGATAAAGGAAATATTTTATTTTAATATTTTATTTTAATATTTTTTCTTATTTTAATCATTATCTTATAACCAGAACCAGTCAATCTTATAATGTTAGACTATGAAATAAAACATTTATTATTCCCTAATGGGAAAAAATATCCTGAATGAATACAAAAACACTATTCAGCAGGTTCTGACCAGTTCTGGAAAACCAATAGTGGAAATTTTGAGTAGTTCAGAGAACCAGCAAATACCACCTCTGACTGGAGATTTTACAGTATCCTTCCCCTGCCATGCCCACCAAGCCACACCCACAGAACCAATAGTAAAAAAAATTGAATCACACCACTGCACTGAAGGATAAACATCCATGTAGGTATATTCAAACTGGAAACCAGGACACATTTACACTGAAGGTCAGATTGATTTATTGACAGGTACAATATTGGAGACTGAAAATGGCAACCTGTAGTGGGGGGTAGGCTGGGGTGGGGTTTAAAGCACTCTTCATAGGTTAATGCAAATTACCATCTTCATATATTTGGTTACTTTTCAATTACATTCAGTTGGCAGTAATACAATAAGGCATTGCCATCAATATGATCATAAGGTTAATCTTACCAATCGGGTTAATTCACTATGCATATTAAAGTGCTGTATATGATGAAGAGTGCTTAAAAATGACTTCACACTTTCCTATACAAATGAGCTTTTTTTTTTTTTACTTAAAACAAAAAGCCTAGGAATCTGAAGTTAAATTATTGTTTTAGCTTAACTGTTATCTGAAAAACCTTGGTTCCCCTTGGGCTGCTGTTAACAAATCTTTACAGTTATGTAAGAGTACCTTTTGATAAAGAAGTGATTATACCCTGTAGAGTTTCAAGAGAGTTTCTATAGAGGTATTAGAAATAAGTTCCAACTTTGCTGAGATTCCATATAAAGCCTTTTCAATTTCTGCTACACCCAGCCTGGGGAATAAAAGTCTTAAAAATTTATGGAAACTGTTCGGATTGCCATAAGTACAAAAAGAAGTACCTCTGGCTAGGAGAGGCCTCTATCAGCTACAGTTTTCATGGTGCCTTGTATGCCAAACTGTGTAAAATGTACGGAACTGCATTTTAACTCCTGAGTTACACAGATACAGTAGACCATTATCTTATTGATAAAGTGTGTCTTCAGATCACAACCTAAATGAGGAAGACCCTGCGTTTAAGGATAAAATCAGTCAACTGTTTCTTTGCTGTGGTGGACTTTCCAATAGTAATCCTTCACGCGGGTTGAAAAAATGCACACAACACCTAACAAATATCCAATTCTGTGTGATGTGCAAAGCTCATTTGTAAATATTAAATCAACTCATCCAAGCATAGTCTGGCTGCAAGCCATGTTGGTTCATTCAGAGCCACACAGTATAACTTCAAAATAGGAAAGTAGGAATACATGATTTGAGTGTTTTGATGTACTAAGGGGACATACTGTGTGTTCAAAACTGTGACCCTCCCTTTGTTTGTGTGCATGAGTTTGTGAGAAAGATGGACTGTTTTACTAGTGACTTTGGGACTATTGGTTATCCATCTGGATGTCTCTGTGGTACTTTACCCATTTCTGATATTGATTTTTACTCTGGCAGATGCTTTCCCATAGTAATCTATAGGAGAAAGCAGCACTTGAGTCAAGTCTTCAGCTTGGTTCATTGCAGCCAAAATTATAAAGCAGCTGGCTACCACATCAGCATGTCAGGTTCTACCAGTAATATCAGACGAATCCCAAAGATGTGCTTCATACCAGTAGTCCCCGACCTTTGCAGCTTGATGGGCCAGTTGGGGGGGAGAGGAGAACTGGGCTGTGTGAGCAGTGGGCCAGCACATAGCTGTGCAGCTGAACTTGTGTGAATGGTGTGCCAGTGCACATGTGTGCAAATGCCCACTGGCTTGCTGCTTGCATATGCACCTGTGCTCCAGCCATCCACTCACATGGCCCAATTTCGAATAGGCCACGGCCCGGTGGTGGGCTGTGGTCCAGGGTTTGGAGACTCCTGCTTTATACCATACTACAACAATCTTGGAAGTAATAACTATCTTGCAGTAAAGCATGACTAAAAGCAGCATGGAAGATGGAAGTTTCAGCCAAAATTAAGAACATTCTTTTCCTCCAAGCAACTTCTCCATATGTATACTAGGAGCCAGCAAAAATAATAACAGTTTTTGCAAAGGTTGGAGCCCTGTCATTTAGCTTGAAACAATTTGAGCTGGAGTTATGGCATGCTTGATTCTAATTTAGGAACCACCTCCCTCGATTGGGATATTGGTGTACTCAGTTGTTCAAAAGCAATCAAACCAGTCTAGAACTAAGGAGAAACTTCCTGACAGTGAGAACCATTAATGACTGCAGTGGCTCACCTTCAGAAGTTGTCTCCAACAGTGAAAGACTTTTAAGAAGAGACTGGACACCCCATTTGTCTAAAATGGTATAGGATCTTCTAGCTGGGCAGGTTGGATTAGAACAGGGGTAGGGAAACTTGGCTCTTCTGTCACTTATGGACTTCAACTCCCAGAATTCCTGAGTGAGCCATAAAAGGTTCCCGATCTCTGGCCTACTGGTTTTCAGTTGTGGAGGAAATCCATTTTTGACTTGAATGGGACTGTTTAATATACAAACATAGGACATATATTAAACAGTCCCATTCAAGTCAAAAATGGATTTCCCCCACAACTGAAAAACTAGTAGCCAGGGATGAGGAACCTTTTATGGCTCACTCAGGAATTCTGGGAGTTGAAGTCCATAAGTGATAGAAGAGCCAAGTTTCCCTACCCCTGGACTAGAACAGCAGTTGCCAACCGGTGGGCCGCAGCCCACTGGTGGGCCGTGAGAAAATTTTGGTGGGCCGCAGAGAAATTTCACCCCCAAAGTACCCTACCCAAAAGCAATGAAACACAAGGCTGCACTACCCACATGGCCCGCAGGAACCCTCCCTGCCCACTCATTCCTTACCCAGCAAACTTGCCTGATAAATTGCTATTTTTCTTTTTTCCGACCATCATCTGTTCTGCTGTGCCGTGAGTTTTAGATTAGCTAGGAAGCAGGAAATGTTTGGATTTCTTGCTTTCTAGTTAATCTTTAGATCTTCGGCTCTGCTTTTAAGCAGACCCAAACCTCCCTTAGGACTGAAGGTTCTAGTATTCAGTGCTGACTCATGGCAAGCAAATTTGAGAGACTGAGCAAGCCGATGGCAGATAGATAGATCACCGAATGATTCTGTGAGCAATTCAATCTGCCTACTTTGCCTGATTTTGGATAAAGGTTGCTCTTTTTTATAAAAAAAAGATCAATATTTACATACATGGTGTGTTGTGAGTTAATTTTATGAGTTTGCTTGCTAACAAATTTTATGAGTTTGCTTGCTAGCAAATTTTATGTGACAGACTGAGCTAGCCGATAGATAGGTAGATAGATCTCTGAATGAATCTGTGATTCTGAGAGCAACTCAATCTGCCTGCCTGGCTTTGCCTGATTTTGGGTAAAAGTTGCTCCTTTTTTATAAAATATTCAATATTTATATAAATATTTATAATATTTACATACAAGCCATGCCCAGCCAGTCATATGACCACCAAGCCACACCCACAAATTAGGCCACGCCCACAGAACCAGTTAGTGATCCCTGGGATCTAAAATTATGAGTTTGGTCCCTGGGATCTAAAATTATGAGTTAGTGGTTCCTGGGATCTAAAATTATGAGGTCCAAAAGGTTGGCGACCCCTGGACTAGAAGACCTCCCAGATCCCTTCCAACTCTGTTATTCTGTTTTTTAATCAAGCTTGGCAATATGCTTGGCTAAGAAGCAATTGTGTGGGCTTTTGCTGATAGAGAGGTAGCAATGGAGCCAGGCAAGGTGTAGTCATTCATCTGGTATGATATTGAAAAATAATAATTCTGGAAACAGTCCCAGAAAAAAAAAAAGATTTCTTCAACCCTGTGAAAATGAGGTAATATTAAAAAGGCTGTTTCCTCCATAACTCACTGGAATAAAAGAAGGGGGAAGGAAGGAAGGACTATATCAGACTTGCAAATTCTATTAAAACAGCTTATCTCAATAAAATTAGCTCTGTTCTTCTCGTGGAGTTTGTTTCCAAATTTGGACAACCTCAAAGGGCTGATATTGGCATAGGGAGGCAGGATTGCCATCTCAATCAGGAAACTGATGGATAAAACAAGATTATACTTTTTTACATAATAGAGCTTTTGCTTAAAACAGAGAATTTACAAAGCATAGCTAAATTATTTTAGCTTAACTGTTATCTGAAAAACTTGGGTTCCCAGTGCTAATGTTAACAGCTCCCAGATGCTTCGTATAATCCTTCACAGCTAGCTTGCATTCTTGCAGTTAACACTTCCACTTATCTTGTTAGTGCTGTGCTACTTCAGGCACAGCAGAGAATTTCAGGCGCCTAATTATTTTTTGCTGAATTTGCAACACGGCCTAATAAAAGTATACATATAAAACTTGGGCCCCAAAATTAAACCCTCAAATTTACCCTGCACCATTCACCCAAGTGTCTTGTCCTTGAGGAATTTCTGTCCTTTCTCTGGAACTCTCTTATATTTAATTTGGGTCTTCAAGTTAGTTACCCATGTCAGAACTTCAAAACTTGTTTTACATGAGTTTTGGGAAATGATTGAAGAAAAAAGAAATTTGAAAAAAAAAATACAAATGCTTCTTTCCATTCACTCAAACTGCTACTATTTAGAGTTATTTTTATCCAAAGCTGTGGAAGTCAATATTTTGACTTTATTAATATTTTTCATTCATCTAGCTTTCCTGTAATAGTTTTTTCTATTTATCAATGTTTAATTCAAATTAATTAATGCCTTGAAGGCAACACAAAATCCTCAGCACTATATGCATATTACAATAAAGTGAAATCAGAAACCAGTGGTGTAAATAAATAAGATGTATAACCAAACCATTTAACATAAAAAAGTAATGGTACTCGGTTTAAATTAATTAGTTAACAGCTTACAACTAATGCATGACTTAAATTAATACTTTTCTTTCAAGCATTATTTTTTAAATAAAGTTCTCAAGTTCACTCTTTAGAGTGAAGCAAGAAAGGGGAACTTTAATAAAGAAAAACAACAAATTAATCAGTTTCTAAACAGGAACTAAAAACAGTCCTTGATCATAGACAGAAAGAAGAGCCTGTGCACAAATTCCCTAGAAGAAGTTTCGGCAATAATTTTTATATGTGAAATATCACATTCGATATATTGCAAAAATATACAAGGTATATTTCTTCTCCTTTCTAAAGAGATCAATGATCATTTTAAACTGCAATCAAAAAATTATGTAATTCATTAGGATCCTGCTGTAACCAAAAGAGAAGAAAGGGGGAAAAATAGAAAATTGAGTGCCTGGAAGGGAAAAAGTGGGTCCTACTCTTTTGTAAGAGACTACCAAGTCCCATTCTTTGGTACCATTTACCTCCAATGAATTATCACTGAACAGATGCCAATAAATTATCCTTGATGGAGTTGCCTATCCTTGGAAAGTAGGGAGATCAAAGTTGGCCCCATTTATGTTGGATATATCTGTTCTGACCCAGCTCCCCTAACACGACAAACCCTCTGATGTGAACTCAAAAGATTCCTTTATTAGGAATGCTGGCAGCTCCGGCAAAAAGTTTCTCTTGCAGGCTAACAAGTCCGTCCATCCAGAAGATGAATAGTTATCTGCCATACCTATTCATCTCAGCCCCCTCCCTTTTATTCCCAGAGTTAGGGTGAGGCCTCGCTAACAGCGGTGACTTTTCCTTTACCAGGATTGGCCTATGGCTTTCCACTGCTCTCCTCTTCTTCTGGTCAGCCGCATGTCAGGCACTGGACCCAATTGTTCCTCCTCTTCTTCATCAATACCTCCAGACCTGGGGACTGTTGACTCTCCATCTGAGAGCTGATGGATGGCCAAAGCTCCGTCTCTGTCTCTCTCTCTCTGCCAGCTCCATTCCCTCTTCTAGGGAGCTCCCAGGTTGCCTGATGCTGATCCTGACTCCCACACTGCCACCTCCTCCTCTTCTTCCTCCTCCTCCTCCTCCTCCTCCTCCTCTAATTTGGCTGCTGGAGGGCCCAGCAGCATACAGGCCACAACAATATATTTCACTCATTTTATCCCCATCCGAAAGATTCAGATGTGCAAATATGGATGTCAGTAGAGGAATCTATACAAGTGTATCCATTAGGTAGATCCATAAGCTGATTAATTTCAGTCATTAATTATGCAGTGGAAGTCATCATCATTTATTCTTTCATTTTCCAAAATGTTTCTGACTAAACAAAGCTAAATCCATTCATCTTTTTTTAAATCACATTCATAACTTAATTTAGAATGAATGACTAAATCTGAGATCCATAACCTTTGTTAGGGGAATCAAGAAGAGAGCTATTCTTGACCCAGCTAGATATCAGTTATCTTGGGTACTCACCAGAGTAGAAAGGCAGAATCAATCACCAACCAACTGTTCTCTTCTGTTTACACCCTAAATTTATTGAGATAGGTATTTTTTTAGACTCTAACAATTCTTCTTTGTTCTTTTCAGATCACACTTACAGGTAGTCCTTGACTTATGACCACAACTGCTATGCAAGACAACAGAATGTTAAGTGAATTTTGACCCATTTTATTACCTTTCTTGCCACCGTTGTTAAATGAATCACTACAATTGTTGAGTTAGTAACATGGCTGTTAAGTGAATCTGGCTTCTCCATTGACTTTGCTTGTCAGAGATAGCAACAGGTGGTCAGATGATCCTGGGACACTGCAATTATCCAGTTGCCAAGAGTCCAATTTTTTGATTATATGATCATGGAGAGTTGCAAATGATGTAAGCGGTTTTTCATCGGCCGAGGGCCCAGGGGAGGGGAGGGGGGGTTGTGGTGGTTATTAAGGAGGATCTGTGTCCGAGGGAAGCCACTGTGTCTCAGACGACCGGGTGTGAGCTCCTTTTCGTGAAGTTCGGTCCCAAGGTTCAGGTGGGCTTGCTGGTCGCATACCTGGCTCCCTGCTATGTGGCAGCGGCCCTGCTTGAGCTCCTTGAGGTTATAGCTGGCGTGGCGGTTGGGACCCCCAGGCTTATGGTCATGGGGGATTTCAACCTGCCATCTGCTGGCGGTACCTCGGGGATTGCCCAAGAGTTCATGGCTTCCATGACGGCCATGGGCCTGACCCAGTTAATTCGGGACCCTACTCACGTGGGAGGTCACACCTTGGATTTGGTTTTCGTCTCTGATCAGTGGCAGAGTGATCTGGGTATAGGGGATATAGTTGTAGAACCCCTGTCATGGTCGGATCACTCGCTCCTGAAGCTCGACTTCCGTTCCGCACCCCCTGACCGCAGGGAGGCGGGGCCATTAAAATGGTACCGCCCCAGGCGCCTGATGGACCCTGATAGGTTCCTGACGGAGCTTGGGCCATTTCCCGAAGCTCTCACACACGACTCGGTTGAGGGCTTGGTTGCCACCTGGGATAGGGTGGCTGCTGGGGCCCTTGACCGGGTCGTGCCCTTGCGGCCTCTGACCCGGTGCCGATCCCAAATGGCTCCTTGGTTTTCTGAGAAGCTAAGGGAGATGAAGCGCCGGAAAAGACGCCTAGAGAGCAGTTGGAGGGCTAGCCGTTCTGAGTCTGACCGAACACTTCTACGATCTTATATTAAGACGTATTTAGTGGCGATGAAGGTGGCGAGGAGGACTTACCTCTCCACCCTTATTGCGTCCGTGGAAAACCGCCCAGCCACCCTGTTTAGGGTGACCCGCTCCCTTCTAGAGAGGGAAGCGCGGGAGGATCCCTTACAGGGACGGGCTGAGGAGTTTTCTAGTTTTCTGCAGGATAAAATCGCTCAGATTCGGGACGAGCTGGACTCCAACTGGGCATCTCCAGGCGGGGGGGCGGGGGTGGATATCGGTGAGGCCAGTTGGGTTGAGTTCGACCCTGTTACTGTAGAAGACGTGGACAGGGTGTTGGGGGGACTGAATGCCACCACCTGTTTGTTGGACCCGTGCCCCTCCTGGCTGGTTTTGGCCACTCGGGAGGTGACACGAGGCTGGTTCCAGGGTATTATAAACGCTTCCTTGAGAGAGGGGCTTCTACCTACCACCTTGAAGGAGGCGGTGGTGCAGCCCCTCCTCAAGAAACCGTCCCTGGACCCAGCATTGTTATTAAATTACTGTCCCGTCTCCAACCTTCGCTTTGTTGCGAAGGTTGTAGAGAGTGTGATGGCCCGTCAGTTTCCCCAATTCCTGGATGAAGCGAGTTATCTTGACCCCCTCCAATCGGGCTTCAGGCCCGGGCATAGCACGGAGACGGCGTTGGTCGCGTTGGTTGATGATCTCTGGAGGGCTCGGGACAGAGGTTGTTCCTCTGTCCTGGTCCTGTTAGATCTCTCGGCGGCTTTTGATACTGTCGACCACAGTATCTTATTGCAGTGGTTGGAGGGATTGGGGGTTGGAGGCACCGTATTACGGTGGTTCTCCTCCTTCCTTTCCGACCGCTCGCAATTTGTGTTGACGGGGGGGCAGAGATCGTCCCCAAGGCCCCTGCTTTGTGGGGTGCCTCAGGGGTCGGTGCTCTCGCCCCTGCTGTTTAACATTTATGTAAAGCCGCTGGGTGAGATCATCCGTGGCTTTGGGGTGAAGTTCCATCAGTACGCTGATGATACTCAGCTGTACATCTCCACCCCGGGCCACCCCAACAAAAGCCGTCGAAGTGATGACCCGGTGCCTGGAGGCCGTGCGGGGTTGGATGGGTCGTAACAGACTTCGTCTCAACCCGGCCAAAACCGAGTGGCTGTGGTTTCCTGCGCCCAGATACAGCCAGCTTATTCCTTCGCTGGCCGTGGGGGGAGAGGTTTTGACCCCCGTGGAAAGGGCGCGCAACTTGGGTGTCCTCCTGGATGTACGGCTGTCTTTGGAAGAACATATTGCAGCCGTCGCCAGGGGGGCTTTTCATCAGATTCGTCTGATTTACCAGTTACGGCCCTTTCTGGATCTGGGCGCACTTCGCACAGTCACTTCCGCCCTCGTTATCTCCCGCTTGGATTATTGCAACGCTCTCTACATGGGGCTCCCCTTGAAGAGTCTCCGGAGGTTGCAGTTAGTTCAGAATGCAGCCGCACGAGTGATCGTGGGCGCCCCTCGAGGCACACACGTAACACCACTTCTCCGCAGGCTGCACTGGCTTCCTGTGGCCTACCGGATTCGATTCAAGGTGGTACTGATGGTATTTAAAGTGCTCCATGGCTCGGGACCTGGGTACTTACGGGACCGCCTGCTGCCATCAACAACCTCCCGCCGCCCAGTACGCTCCCACAGGGTGGCCCTACTTGGGGTGCCGCCGCCTGACTGTTGTCGGCTGGCGGCCCTGAGAGTTCGGGCTTTCTCTGTGGGAGCTCCCTCCCTATGGAATGATCTCCCCCCGGAGATACGGGCTATGACGGATATTCTGACCTTCCGGCGCGCAGTGAAAACCCTGTTTTTCGAACAGGCCGGCCTGGCCCAGTAACTATGTTTTTTGGTTTAAATTAATCTAAATTGGGGTTTTATTAGTTTTAATTTTTAACTTAAATTTTGAATAGACAGCCGGATCTAATTATTTAATTTATTTTTAATCGTATTTATTGTGTATTTATTGTATGCTTTTAGTAGGCTGTACACCACCCCGAGTCCCTTTTTGGGAGAGGGAGTGGTATAAAAGTGTGATTAAAATAAATAAATGGAGATGTTGCAATGATTGTAAGCGTGAAAACTGGTCATAAGTCACTTTTTAAAATGCTGTTATAACTTCAAACAGTCACTAAATGAATGGTTGTAAGTTGAGGACTGATGTATTTCCAATACTTTACAGTTACTTCCAATGTTTACTATCATTATCAATGGGTTACATTAGTGGGTACCAGCTTAACAGAACTGCGTTTTTATGCAAGTTAAGATAGCCATTTTAATTTTCTTCAAAGTATTTTTTGAAATTTTACATAAGTAATTCCCCCCCAAAGGCATATTAATAGAGACTTCCATTTCCATACAACATCTGAAAGTTAACATCTGTTGCCTTTTAATTATTGTCAAAAAGCTTCAACAGATTAATAAAGCAAAAACCAAGCTTTAGTTCTGGTAGTTAAGTAATGCTCAGATACATTTTCAATTTCAGACACCTTTATTATATATACACTGTGTGTGAGTATGTGTGTATTATTATAGCATAGCATAGCATAGCATAACATAATTATAATAATATAATATACTGCTTCACAATGCTTTACAGCCCTCTCTAAGTAGTTTACAAAGTCAACGTATTGCCCCCAACAATCTCATTTCACCCACCTCAGAAGGATGAAAGGCTGAATCAACCTTGAGTCAGTGAGAATCAAACTGATGGTGATCAGTAGAATTAGCCTGCAGTATTGCATTCTAATCACTGTGCCACTGCAGCTATACAATATAATTAATAATCTAATCTAGTATAACATACTAATACTAATGTTATTCTGTTTTCTTTTCTACTCAATTCTATTATTACTATATGATACCATACCATACTATCAGAGGTGGGATTCAAGTTTTTTTAGTACTGGTTCTGTGAGTGTGGATTGGTGGGCAAGGCAGGGAAAGGACACTGTAAAATCTCCAGTCAGAGGTGGTATTTGCCGGTTCTCTGAACTACTCAAAATTTTCGCTACTGGTTCTCCAGAACTGGTAGAACCTGCTGAATACCACCTCTGCATGCCATGATTCTGTTCTAATCTACTCTATTCTACTCCTACTTCTATTATGTATTATGCTATGCTATGCTATACTACACTACACTACATTACACTACATTACACTACACTATACTAATATATTTAAGAACTGTCATACATTTGAGTCTGCAATCTTAATTCCAACAGCTATTATCAATATTAAAAAGAGCATTATTTTGTAGTGCTACCTACCTTTATAATTTCAGTTTTTGAAATATTGAGGGTATCCCAAAAATTAAAAAAAAAAAAACATTACTGAATTATCATATCAGTTTTAGAGCTTTGAGACATCACAAGCTCTACAAATAAATTACATAAACAATTCTGGAAAAACAAACAAAACAAACAAACAAAACAAACAAACAAACCTATTGAGATGCATGAAGCCATTGAATTATTAAAGGAAGAAGGTCTCAGTCTCTCTGTCCCAGAAACTTCAGAGTTATCATCTCACCAAAAGTAGATCCATTAAAATAGTATAGTTACGTGACTTGCCTTGCAGCACTGTAAATTATTCAAGAATTCACATTGTATTTGCTCACCTGCAACTTACATAATACATTCAAATTAATTTCCACATTTCCATAGATCCATCTGGTAAGGACAATTACCTTTATTACCAGGTACAAGTGTTCAGTTTAAATAGGGAAAGGAAGGAAAAAGATAGTGAGGAGCATCTTATCCATCTCAAAAGAAAGTCTGTTGGGAATTCTTCCCGCTTAGTCACTAGGGTCATAGAAATGATTTGAAGTGATTTGATCTGTCCATCCTAATATGTGAATTGTTATACTACCAGCATTTGCAATTCATTTAAGCCATTTTTCAACCTCATATTTTGTTCAGTATAAATATTTTAAAAACCTATTATGAGAAAACTAATTATATTAACAGGGCAATCATGACTGACTGAGGAATTCTGGGAGCTGAAATCCACAAGTCTTAAAGTTGCCAATTTTGGAAATTCTAAGACATTTCTTAGAAGCTTGTAAAATGTCTCTGTAAGGTAAGACAATGATTTGCATAGGCCTAGGGAGTATTTAAGGTACCTGATTTCAGATAAGGCAATTTACATTAAAAAGGGAACACAAAATTAGCTTTCAGTGTATGACAAGTAGAAAAACAGACAGTGATCCATTTTTTTTTTTTTTTTTGGTGATTGAAATTACATCAACCAACTTTGGTGGTGGACACTTACTTCATCATCACAACCTACAGAATCTAAGTTTATATATAAAAAAGTAACCAACCATAGCCCATTGTGCAAATGCAGTTGCTTCATCTATGTTGTATGAACTCAGACCAAAATGTTTATGGTGGAATTCCATTGCTGTGTCTTTCAGGATGTTATATAGAGGTTGTTTTCTGTGCTAACAGAAGTAAAACATCTGGCTTTCCAAATGTTGCTGAACTACAACACCAAGAAGTTCTACTCTATGTAGCCAATATAGCCTTGCTTGATTCTTTTATATAATAGCCACCATTCAGACTGAAAGCAGTAACTGCAGGTTTGAAAATAACATTGTATTTTTTTTAAAAAAATAAGAAATTTGTCTCATAAATGCAAAGTTAAATTTTGTTATGATTAATTTAATTATCCCTCCAAATGCTATATATTTCACAAAATTTATTCTGAGTAAATATGCTTAAAATTAGGCTGTAACTAATTCTCCATATACAAAGCAGCTACATTTTTAAAAGAATTCCTAGACCCAACAAACATTTGCTTCTTTTTCATTTTTTTGTTCCTTTTGTGAATAGGAAGGGCAATCAAGATAATGAACAGGAGAGAGGTAAAAATTCCTTTCAGTGGGGGAATTGTCTTATTATTAAGGCAGCCAGTGGAGATTCATCTTCCATTATTTCTATCATTTTAAAAAATATATATCCTGTATCATTCACTTGCTGCAAACTGGAGACACTCTTTCAACTTGTAGTTCTTTTCCCAGGAATTATTACCTGGTTATTTGTGTGGTGGTTGGCTTTTAATGGAAGTACAATAAATCAGATCCCATTGATCACCTGAAGGTAATATCATCTTTTTTTCTTCCTGCAATTTTTTAACTGAAATTTTCTTACTTGCCATGAAAGGGGAGTGTAGACTGAAGAGAAAAAGACTAAAGAATTTCACAGAATGTGGGGCTCACCCTGACATTATTCCCAGGACAACAAACAATCAATAGACTAGCACTGGCTGCCCAGGATGAAATGTAAGGTTAGAGGGGTGTCCTTGAACCAAAAAATATCTTTAAATATAGTTCTAAAACCATATAACTATTCTAGATTTATGAATGGCCACAGAAATACACCAAGAATTCACTTTACTCCTTACAGGACAAACTGTAGCCTAATTGTACCCTTCACTTAAAAAAAAAACCCACTATAAATTCCACAGTTACCAGTGTGTTCCACAAGCATGTGTTACCTCTCATTTGACAAATGAAGGGAATTGGTACTTGTACCCTGGAACTCATTGGGGTGATTCCTAATCTACAGTATGTAGGGCAGGAGTGTCAAACTGGTGGCCCCCAGGCCAGATGCATCACATGCAGGCCATGTCCATCCCAGCTCTGCAAAGGGAAAAAACATCACTATACGTCACATGATGGCAATGTGACACAGTGAGTTTGACACCCGTAATGAAGGGAGTTAAACTGGAGAGGTACAAATCAATGGTTCCCAGGTTAAAGAGAAATGCATCCACCTAAATCATGTGCCTTTTAAGACCATCCAGAGAATAACCAATCCACTGACACTGAAAGACAGGAGAAGGGGAGGGTAGGAAGGAAGAAAGGGCTCCCAGATCTGTTCACTCTTGGCTACATATAGACGTTATTTTCTGTCTACTATATTAATCACATCTGTTGGTAGGTACATGTTTTGATTATTCCTCAATAAAGAAATAATTTTTGGATAGTCACGTCTGCAAGCCTTCTGTGAATTAAGGTATATCTTGGCTAAGGAATTGGTTCTGGAGAGCAAAAATGTATAGCACCATTTGTTATGAAGCCTGACAATTGGCTTCCCATATCAAGCCTTTTTAATCTCCTTATATGGAGGAAAAGAGAATCATTTTCAGGTTTAGAAACATTTGGCTAGGCCTCTGCTTATGCTGTGCTTGCCATTTTTTACCTGCTTATGTGTTTCTTGGTCCCAGCCAGGGCAAAGCTACAAGTGCCAAAATTGCATGAAAGTCTGTTGTCACGCTGTTTACCAACCCAACTGGGAAGTTAAATGGCAAGTACTTGAGATATCATGTTGAAACATATGGTCTTTCTGACATCCGGGGGGTACAGATTGCCCTAACTTTCAACCAAGAGCAGACTGTGTGCCTTGCACCGAAATAGAATGACCCCAAGCTCCTGGCAAGACAACATTGTCTGAATTTGGCCTCGTCTGTAGAACCGCAGGAGCTCGGAAGCAGAATTGTCATTGACCATGCTGTTTTCCATATGGTTCCCCCAGCAAACAGAATGCTTCTTCTGGTAGACACTGAAGGAAATGATAGTTTGCTAGATTGTGGAGCTCACAAAGAAAATGGTAAAGACTTAAGAAAAGGCCCATAGAGGGAAATGTCACTATGGCATCTTGGCAAACAATGACAACATGGCAAGGAAACAATTTTTGCCACAATCTAGAGCCATTCTTAATTATATGACATATATCATGCACCAAACTGCCTGAGGGAAAAAAAATATTCTTGGTTTTATTTGTCACTGGAACACAGTTTATTTTATTGCTGGAGAGGAAGGCAGTTTACTAAGGCACCATAGATCATAGCACAGGATTTTGCTTCAATGAAGAAAGTGAAACTAAAGGATTGTATTCATTTGTGACAATAAATGAAATCTAGCAAATTTCTTCTTCCTGTTGACATTGCTTCCATCAGCAGAACTCAAAGCTGACCATAATTTTCCTTCCTTCTGTAACTACTATGAATCTTCACCATCTGTTCCACATGGTTATGGGAGCAAGATACAGCAGAAAATCGTGCAACATATGATTTAATTTAGCAAATGAAACATAAAATTAGCTGTAATGAAATTTGGTCATGTGGTCTAGAGGTTTATTTAGTTTTGCATGACAAATGTCATACCATTTTCCAGTTTTAGGAGGAAGAAATGGTAAACTGAACTGACAACCACAACAGAATAAAAAGCTGGTGGGTAGACCACCCTTTCAAATTTGTTTCTGGACAAGGAGGGGACTTAAGATCGTCCACAAGGGTTCCAGGCTTGAGATTTCCAGAGGGCTTAGAGCTGTGAGAGATGAGAGAACACCCTAGTTACTTCTTTATGGACATGGGATCCACATATTTCATTTTCTAATCACTTTAGGAAATTTCTTATTAGCTGCTTTTCAGATGAGACTTTGAATGTCTCAAAGGGAACTAGAAGAAATTAGATTGCAATTAAAGAGAAGAACATTTCAATTTAATTTACTAATACAAAATGAAGCAAAATTATTTCACATTGGATGTATTGAAGGGTATTTGTGAACATTGGACCCAGAAATTAATTTTAAGAGTGTCTCTCATTATAAATGGACTGCATGTAAAAGATGTTAAGGAACAAGTTTTACTGGCAAAACTGATCAAAAAATAGATTTAAGATTGACAGCATAAAAAAAGATATAGAAAAGGTGCTATATTGTACATAAATGAAACCAGCTGATATTTTAATAATTAAATGACATGTTCAAAACAACCAGCAACAAATTAAAAGAATGACCTAGATAATTCTCCTATATTGGATTTACCAAAACCACGTTAAAGTTTTTTTTAAGTAAATTTTATTTGAGTTTTCACAAAACATAATACAAATAAAACTTCTTTTTTAAGAATAGCATGATCCCGGGTTATCACTTCTCCATACAGACAAACTCAATTTCATATTCGTCTTTGTGTTCTATTCCATATCTTATTACTATTTTAACATTTTCTCCATAATTTTTCACCTCCCTTAGTTTCCTCAACTTTGTTAATTATCTCTATCTAAATTCAATTATATATCTTTTTCTAAGTTTCAATGTCTTTCTGATCATTATATTTATACTTTTGTCTGTCCTATTTCAATTTCATATTTTCTTTTCTCATTAAACAAGTTTTCCCCTGTAGTTACTAATTGGAGCATGACACCTTTGTATCTTTTAATTCTGTCCATTCAACTCTTATTTAAACTTCAATTTATACCTTTACAATTTATAACATTCAATATAACACATAACTTCCAATCAAATTCTGCTTGGTACATTCTTAAAATACACACTATGTTCTTAAAGAGAATATCTATCTATCTATCTATCTATCTATCTATCTATCTATCTATCTATCTATCTATCTATCTATCTATCTATCTATCTATCTAACAATAGTAAATAAAACACTTATTCTATTCCAGTTCAACTTTATCATTAATGTTAGTTACAATCTTTAACATCTTTAACATTTCTTTTCAATTGAATATCATACTTCCTTAGGAACACTTATAATATTTCCATAATTTTCCCCATATTTCTTTCACATTTCACTTAAGTTTTTATAAATCATTAATAATAATTAAAATGTTCCCATCTTTCAATTTCATTCTCTCTTTCTTATTTATTAACAAACATTCCATTACATTACAATATTTTATTTATCATTTTAATCACACTTGTTTCATATTTTCTAAGCTTATTTCTATTTCTAATATAACAATACTATCTTATGTACCCTTGCAGAGTCCCTCTTTCAATTAAATATCACCCATTATCTCTATGTCTTCTAAATAGGCTTATATCTTTAATCCTTGTACAGTATCTTTGTAATGTTTTCCCTATTTCTCTATATCTTGTTTCTGTCCTTTATAACTTCTTTTCCTTTCCTTCTTCCCCCTCTTCTTCTCCCTCCTCTTTTTGACCCCTTGTCTCTTTAATTCTAATTCTCTCTTCTGTAATCCACTCTTCTGTTTCTTCCTAGTATTGTAATTACTTTTCAAATTATTCTCTCTTTTTTGGTTGTTTTTTCAAATCTTAAACTTTTCACTTTCTTCCCCCCCCTTTCCTTTTTTTCCCCATTTAAAATTACTTGGTCATTAAAGACGGCTTCTTCTTTTTCCTGACCTTCTTGTTCTACAAGTGTTTCTTGTTGTTTCTCATAGTTCCAGATCTCCATTTCTAAAAATTAAAACACGAAGCCGAAAGAACCTCTTCCTTCTTGTGCATCTTCTTTCTGTTTTTTAAGTTCCATTTTCAGTTCTTCCAAGAGTGATGCCATTTTAAACACTTTTAAACAACCACCCAATTGATTTTAGTCATTTAAATCCAATAACCAAAAATCACCAAGTAATCCAAATAATCCAAAACTGTTTCTTCTTGCTTCTTTTTTCCACTGTCTCTTCCTGGGGATCTATTATCTTCTAACAAAGTTTCAGTTAGAATGTATCTTTTAGGAATCTTGTTGATGTTTCGCTGTAAATTCCTTTTACTTCCAGGCAGTCTCCTCCATTTTTCCAGATCCCACCCTTTTATTTTTTATTTTTCTCTTCTTTCCTTCTTTTAAAGGTTTTTGAATATCCAAAAGTCTTTGTTATCCCTTTGACATTTTATTTTCAGCTTGAATGCCTATTGATGTCAAAGTGGATTTTTGTCAGTTTCTTACTTAAATCTCTTAGCTGTCAATATGAGGAAGGAAAAAAAAAAAAAGCCAAATCCTTTCCCTTCCCTCTCTCCTTCACCACTTCAAAATCTTCTTTGGTAACAATGTTATTCTTAATAGTTCAAATTCCAGGGTACCTTATGTTATTGCTTTTTCAGTACAACCCAGTCAACCAAAACTTTCTCTTCTTATCTTCCTCCTGCACATTCTTTTCTAGTCAAGTTCTTCTTTGAGGTGGCCATTTCTGACTACCGCTGCAACCGCCTTCAGGAAAGGGAGTAATGGCCAGCTGGGGAGGAGAGATGTGACTCTCCTCGACCCTGCTGGTGTTCTCCCCCCTCTTCACCACCTCTAGGAGGTGGTTTAGCCCTGAATCCAACCAGCTCGGAGCACTCCAGTGGCGAGCATAGACAAAACTGCACAATTGCAGATTTTAGTCCATTGCCGAAGAAGCTCAAACTGGAAGTCAACCACATTAAAGTTTTGAAGAATTTTGTGAAAAGGGACAAAGAAAAAATGAAAAGAAAAGTTCTAGGACATTATGTGAAGAGACTGTTATGATTGCTAAAAGTAAAAGGAAGGGATATAAGGTGGGTTTATTGGTTCAAAGTTAAAATGAATATGCAATCTCTGATAAATCTTAATGGACTTTTGCTGATTACAACTGAACAATAAGGCTTCAATGAGTAGATGAAATACGGGAAGAAGAGATCATTTATTATATTTTGAAAGAAAATGGTAAGTTTCCAAAATTGTTTATACTTGTAATAAAAGAGGGACTTCGATTTTATGCATTTCTTTTTCTATTACATATTCTTATTTTTTCTGCCACATTTTTCTTTTTTCTTTTCTACACTACATTTTTCTTTTTATTCTTTTTTAATTTGTATTAGTTTTTATCTTTTTAATGGTTAAATAATTATAAAATTATTTCAAAAATATCATACCATATTGAACTCTTATGATTGAAAAAAGCATCTTTTTGATTTCCTACAGATTCCAATCCAATTAGAGTGCTTTATGATCAAAGCACCAATCCAATGTCTGAAGTGGAAGTAAATCTTCAGAAAATCTTGTTAAAAGTAATGAAACTTTATTTAGACAGTGGAATTTTGTTTTTGTTCCATTCATTTTTTAGGCAAGTTTGCATGCAGGAACTTTTCCAGCTGTTGAGATGCAGTTGACCCATTTCCGATAACATCATTTTGCAACATGACATAATCAGAGCTTGGGTTGCACAAAACATTTTAAGAAACTAAATCAAACTACTGAAACCTGTCCATAGTAAGAGCACTGTGTGGGTCACTGAGATTCAAAAAAGATTAAGTCTCTATACTGTTTTAATTTAATCCACGCCAGGAGCTTTTAGTATTTACAATAGTATACTAATCAATACTTCCAAATGGCAGTTTAGTGTACTGGACACTAATGGGACTTTTGCTTTGACTGCCAACATGGTCATAACCTTGGCAATTGCTCTATAATGAGAATTGCCATTTATTTATTTTTCTTGGGCAAAATGTGCTGAATCCCAAGAAGATTTAGGTGGAGATATTTGAGTGGTCTCCTCCAATTATACCTTAAAAGCTAGAGACTGAAAATTATTCAGGAAAAAATGCTCTGGAGTGCATGATACAGGTTCTCTCTGCCTTTAAGTGTCTTTTTTTTTAAGTTTGGGAAGTCAGCTTTGTGTATAAAATTTATCAAGCACATATTGCAGTTTCTCCAAAATCCTTAGTCAGCAGATCATTCTGGGAGCTACCCTCTGAAAACTACCATCTGTGGTGGACATCAGGTCAGGAAAGAAGCATGAACACCATTTGAGAAGTAACCTTATCCAGATTTAAAATTCTTTATTTTGGTCCATGTGAAGCATAAACAAAACAACTGACAAAAACAAAAGCAGTAAGGAACTGGGTTGTACAATTAAAAAAAATACTGTACTGTCTACAGCATGTGAGCTCTTAAACAACATTTGGATGTAGTAGAAATACAATAGAATATAGTAAAACAGATCATGAAAACTATAAAGACTAAAACTCAGGATTAAAATGAGTAGTACTGATAATGACATTGAATAAAAGGGAAAACATTTTTTAGTATGTTTGCCCATCCCAAAATCCCAGCTGACTGACGGACTGAAAAATTTAATTGCTGCCACACAAAATTTAACTACTTTATACTTTATATGTGATGAACAGTTTCCTGACAGAGAAAATCCAGGCTTTTGTTTTGACCTCTATGGCATGATAGCAGGAGGAAAATGAGAATCTGGTTTCTTTCTTGATAATAAAGAGAATGGAACAGCACCTGTGTGGCAGTTTTATAGACCCCAGTGCAGCAGAAAGAAGGTTTTTTTGGCAGGTAGGGATTTTAACACGTCTCCTGTTAAGCAGACAAAAGGGGTGACAGTTAGAGAGTCTTTCTTGGGCAGGAAAAGTCAGGTTCATTAGATATTTCCAATTCCCATCTAGAGAATGTTGTGTATTTTCTAATCTGGGCTGAGCTGCACCTGAGCTCATTGGATGTTGTGAATCTTCTTTCCAATGGTTCTTTTAGATTGGGTATAATGAATAGAAAAATAGACAAGAAGAGAAGAGTTAGAAGAGACTTTTGAGGTCTTCTAGTCCAACCCCCTACTTAGGCAGGAAACCCTAAACCATTTCAGACAAATGGTATAGGATTTCAAACTTCCAGTCTTGGAGAATTTACAACCTCTGGAGGCAAGTTGTTCTACTGATTAATTGCTCTGTCAGGAAATTTCTCCTTAGTTCTAGATTGCTTCTCTCCTTGATTAGTTTCCACCCATTGCCCTCCCTCTTGACTCCCTCTTCTTTGTGGCAGCCCCAAGATATTGGAAAAAAGCTATCATGTCACCACTAGTCCTTCTTTTCACTAAATTAGACATACCCAATTCCTGCGCCCATTCTTCATATGTTTTAGCCTCCAGCAGTGGTGGTATTCAGCCGGTTCACACCAGATCAGCGAACCGGTAGTAAGTTCTGGCTGGCCATGCCCCCCACCCGGTCACCCTCCTGCCCAATGCTCATTCACCCTGTCAACCTGCCTGATATTTGCCTAAGGTATTTCTTTTTTTTTCCCCTCTCGACAATCAGCTGTAGATAAGATCAACTGTGTCGAGATTCCCCTTGCTGAGGCCCAGGAAGGCAAAAAATGGAGGAAGGAGCTCAGCCCCCCCCTCCATTTTTTGCCTTCCAGAGCCCCAGAGGAGCCTTAGGGGAGCAAAAACACCCCCCTAGACTTCTCTGAGGCTAGGAAGCTCCAAAACGGAGCTTGGAGGGGTGCTGCATGCCCCTCCCATGCTCTGTTCCTTTTCTTCCAGAGCCCCAAGGAGCCTTTAGGGGAGCAAAAACAACCTCCCCAGAGGTTCCTCTGTGGCTAGGAAGCTCCCAAAAATGGGTGGGGGCTGAAAAAAAAGCCATGCCCACCCACAACCGATAGTAAAAGTTTTTGAATCCCATCAAGCCACGCCCACAGTACTGGTGGTAAAAGTTTTTGAATCCCACCACTGGCATCCAGTCTCCTAATCATCTTTGTTATTCTTCTCTGCACTCTTTCTAGAATCCCAACATTTTTTTTTACTTTGTGGCAACCAAATTGAAAAGTAGGAGGTATTCAAAGGAACCACATAGTGCTTGAGTTTCAGCACTATTGCTTGATACCAAGAAGATTAAAAATGAGAATTGAGGCATTTCTACCCTCTTAGCATTCCAGAAAGCCACAAACACCTGGCTTTTCCCCAGTGATGGTATGCTACCGGTTCAGCCAAACTGGTAGTAAAAAAAAAAGCACCTATCAGCTGAGAGGAGGAAAAAAAAAATCCTCCAATCACCTGACAGGAAAACGAAGAAAAAAGCACAGGATTGGCCTTCCCACCTGCCTCTGCACTTTTCTCTTCTTTATCCTCTCAGCTGATTGGTGCTGTAGGTCTCAGCTGGTGTGGGGAAAGCTGTACGCTGGGGTTAGGCAAAGCATGTCCACCAAGCCACGTCCACCAAACTGGTGGTAAAACAATTTGAATCCCACCACTGCTTTCCCCCCAAACTTGGATTCCTATGAGGGTTGAGCTGGAGGCTGTTTAGTCTGGTGCTTAGGGAGAATGGTACCTTTATTTTTACTTGTGTTTTTATGGATTGTGGTAATCTACTTATCATTTTTATTTTACTTTTTTTTGTATCCCACTTTTATTATGTTTATAAACAACTCAAGGTGGCAAACATATCCAACACACCTTCCTCCTTCCTATTTTTCCTACTACAACAACCCTGTGAGGTGGGTTGGGCTGAGAGAGAGTGATTAGCCCAAAGTCACCCAGTTGGTTTTCATGGCTAAGGCTAGACTTGAACTCAAAGTCTTCTGCTTTCTGGTTCTCCATATATCTTTTCCATATACCTGCTTAGATGAGATAGTCCGCCATATAAGCCAAGAAGTAAATAAAAAAAATAGATGATTTGAGAATTATTCAGAAGGACTAAATAGGCAAACCTCATGGGAAACAGTAGCAATTTGAGCCAATAGGAGAACATTTGTAGCCAAGCTCTTACCTTGAGTTTGGCTGCTCTGCTTCTCCCCTGAATATGACATTTGAAGGATTTTCCTAAAAATGTACATTTGAGAATTAGGGATTAACAAAGTTTTAAATGAGTGCTTCACTTAGATCAAGCTTCAGACAAAATACTTTGCAAAGCAGCATGATCCCTTGGCATTTAAGTATAAAGCGATTGTATTGCAGCAGTCCTGTAGAACAAATAAATCTTTCCAGCCTGAAATCCCATGACTGGTAAGGTTAGCTAACTTGAAGGCACCTTGATCTGCCAAAAGTATGCCAAGAGCTGCTGTCTTATACATTGGCCTGAAGTAGGTCAAGGCTTCATGGAAGGTACTCAGGTGGCTTCTTTCTTAGGCTAAATAATATAACATCAAGACCTTCCTCACATTTTTGAAGCAAGTCTTAGTTACTTCATATGTATCTAGTGACATTCAAATTTTACATCCCTGGAAATAAATTGAGAGATAATTAATGTTCTCAGTTCATTGTTTCTTCTTACCTAGTATTATCTGTGGTAATTTCTGCTCAAGTCAGCATTTAGAACTGAGGAAACCTGAAACTTCGTTAATCCTAGGTTTGCTTTCACCCCCTAGTGATCATATCTACGCATCAAATAGTTCTGAAGTATGTTCCAGTTGTTAGATCTCAAGCTTCTTAATCTTAAAAAAAAAAACTTTAAGGAAAAAACATTTTAAAGTAAATTGGAAATTGCTTGATTTATTTATCTTACAGATATGGATAGAAATCATGACATTTATACCAAGCAGTGTTCTGAGAAACAAATAGCAATATGCTACATGATATATACTTCTAAAATGGGCCAACATCTTTTTAATTTACTTCCAAGTGCTTATTAATGTATTTTATTATGCCATTTGTGTACACTGAATCTGCTAGGAATTCCAGCAGTTCACAATCATAATTCCATAATTAAAAATCCAAAGAAAAAAACCCTAAAGGTCCATAGCCATATATGGATCAATTACTGACCAAGAAAAATAACTGAAGACAACAACAAAGTTACAAACACTCACACACTGCTGTCAAATAATTTCTTGAATTTGTAACAGATGACAGACCATTTCATAAGGTTAGGCTAGCAACAAAAAAGAAGCCTGGCCTCTGTTCACCTCATCTCACAAAAGTGGGTATAACTAATTTTTTTACCTAAGTTGAAAGTCCTGGAGAAGGTGACTATAGTTGGAAAGGGATATTCTGCAAATACCTATACACAACTTAGGTACAGATGCAAAGCCCGATATCAGGTGTTAATTCAGGTTATTCTGCCCTGCTGTATACTTTCCAATTTCCATTAAAAAAAAAAGGATGTGAAATTCCAATAGCAATAGCAACAGCAGTTAGACTTATACACAGCTTCATAGTGTTTTACAGCCCTCTCAGTTTACAACAATACCCAACAATCTGGGTCCTCATTTTACCAACCTTGGAAGAATGGAAGACTGAGTCAACATTGAGCTGGTCAGGATCAAACTCTTGACAGTGAGCAATGAGTTAATCTGCAATACTGCACTATAACTAATGCATTATAACCACTGTGTCACCAGGGTTCATAGATTCCATTGTGAAGCTGTAATGGTATTACCTCAAACAGAATAACTAAGCAACATGTGGACTCCCAGAATTACTCAGTCAGCCATGCTTGCCAAGGTTGGGGACCCCCTGCTGCAGTCAATTCTTCTGAGAATACCAGGTTATGACAGTCTACGTCTATGACGTCAGGTCATGGAGAAAGAAGATATAATGAGGAAGAGCATTATCAGAAGCCTTCTCCAAAATCAGGTACTGTATTTCAAAGTTCAGAATTTGAGTTAATGGTCCCCATCCTGAATCCAATAGACTATGATCTGTCCCAGAAGTTCTTTCACCCAGCTCCTATAAATACCAATGGTTAAGGGTAGAATGTCAAAAAACAAAGAGACTTCAGTCTATTTGGTTAGACTGAAAAAAAAATGAATCAAAGAAGGCTACTTAAGGCATAACTAGCTCAGGAAAGCAATGCTTAAATGAGTTCAGCAACTTCTTGTTTTTAGGGAGAATCTGGGTATGCAAAATGATTGGAGCGAAATAGACCTATAATGGTCTGTTTTGACTCCTGCTATGTCTCCTTCCTTCCTTCCTTCCTTCCTTCCTTCCTTCCTTCCTTCCTTCCTTCCTTCCTTCCTTCCTTCCTAAATAAACAAATAAATAAATCTGGTATTTGGCTTGTCTCTGGACTTTTTCATTCATTGACTTGTTCAAATGCTGTTTCTCAGAGTTTGCTTTCAGTGTTCTGACCTTGGACTGAATTTACTACTATATGAGATTAACTTGATAGATTTACTACAGTAATAACCCAGATAACAAGCTGCTGTTCATGAAGCCAAGACAGTAGCTATCTCTGTTCTAAACTCTAGAATTACTAGATTTGGCCATGGTCCTAGACAAGGTCTTAATGGATTAGATGCTTCTTCTTCTTATAGCATAAAAAGCTAATTTGTTTATTCTTGGGAATTTTTTATTCTGAAGAGAGAGAGAAAGAGAACATGCTTGGGAAGTGGCACAGCTGTAATCTACTCAACTGCTTATGACACTTTTAGGAAGGGATGGACTGGAGCCTTATGTCTAGCAGGTATCAGACCTACCACTAGATAGAGCATACCAGGACAAAAATTCCACAAGAAGGTTGAAACCATGTTTATTGAGATTGGCTATAATAACAGGAACTTTTAGTCTTCTTGTACTGTACTACTTCTTCCTTCTTAGACTTCAGTGATTGCGGGAGGTGTCTCCTCCTCTCTATAAATACATATACACAAACACACAGGCACATACTCGTATAATTGTATATGTATATATAAAATATATATTAAAAAGTGTGAAATTTCAGATAGCATTTCAACCAATTCTGACAACTTTCTCAGTGAATTATATAGGAAATATACAAGAACTATACCTATCATTTAGACCAGTGATGACTAACCTTTTCGGCACCGTGCCCAAAGCGTGTGCATGCACACATCCCCAAAATGTAACACATGCACATGCCCCACCCATGTGCATGCACCCCAGTGCACGTGCGCATGACCCTTGTGCATGCACCCCTCCCCCTACGCATGTGCATGTAACCCTACATGTGTACCATGCATGTGTGCAGACACCCAAAGACCAGCTGGCCAGAAGAAAGTGTATGCGCATGTATGTGGTGGAGCTGAGCTGGGGCAATGGCTCATGTGCCCACAGAAGGGACTCTGTGTGCCACCTCTGGCATGCATGCTGTAGGTTTGCCATCATGGATTTAGAGAATTTGACCAGAAAATTTGTATTTTAATGATTTAATTTTCAGCTCAAAAACCTTATAAAAGAAAGGGGAAAAAAAGAAATAAATTATGATGTAAGATTCTTTTCTCGGGAGTGTCAAACTCAAGGCCTGTAGGCCAGATGTGGCTGATGGTGTATTTAGATCTGGCCCGTAAGGCCGCCATGGAAGCAGTGGACCAGCCCACAGTGCCTCTGCCAGCAAAAATAGAGCCCAGGAGGGCTGCAAGTTCCATTTTTGCTGGCATAGGACTACAGGAGGATCCCCCCAGCTCCGCCCAGGCCACCAGAGGTATTCCCAATATGAGTGATGTTGAGATAGCCATGCCAACCCAGCCCCCCAAGGTCAAACATAACACTGATGCGGCCCTCAATGAAATTGAATTTGATGTCCCTGCTCCGAACTGTGCTCTTTGAAACACACCTTTTTTAAGAATTAGGAAAACCTAACAGTAACAAAGATATTTATACACCATTGCTTGTTCAGTGAGAACTAGCAATCAGTAGACTAGCTTATAATCAACACTAACATCGCCCTCTATCAGTCATGCTATTTTTATTTTTCAGATTTTTTTAAAATCATCCATCTTCCTCAAATTGATTTTCCTCCATTCTCATTTTTTTTAAAAGAAAAATCCATTTCATCCAGATACAGCAGGTTTTTGCCATGTTGATGTTTAAATATGTGTTCACCAATTGTAGAAGATATAGTGGCCCAGGACTGTAACTTTAAGCATTGGTCTGAGTTCTCTATAGGCAAAAACATCTGAATGTTGTAGAGGTTAAAAGTTTTTTTTGCCATTGGTGCTTGCTATATTTAAGTAAACCTAACAGGTCTGTAATCCTGTGCAGGGCTTATTAATGAGTTGGGCATGAAGCCAGATCTATCAATTTGTAGCTGGGACTTAAACAAGACCTTTAGCTTGGTAACAGATGGGATTGTGTTCAAAGATGATCCAGACTTTTGGGGTGATAATGATATTAACATAATTTATGTAACCTGTCATCTGTCCCTTAATTTTTGATGAAGTGCCTCAATTATTCAAAAGTATATTTCTTTACTTCAGATAAAGCCCACTAGCTATTGGTGGTTCTGTGAATATTTGAAGTTGTTACTGTGACTTCTGTTTAAAGCTGCATTTATTAAAACATGAAACTAAATGCCCTTTGTTTCCAGTTGTTTGACAAACCAGAGATAGTAATTGTTTTAAGTGAGAATTGAGTCAGTAGCATGATTTTCTTTGAAAAAGAAAGTTTTAATGCCAAAATAAATCATTCTTCTGCTGTGATAATTATATCTTCAGATCTGTTTCCCCCAATTAGTATCTTGGATTACCTAAGTAGTATAATCAACATGCAACATCTGATGGAGCTCCAGTGTTGGATAATCTTTATTTGATACAATGTGTTACTGTTCATTTTTATTTTTCCTCCTATAAAAACAGAAATGTATTTATTTTTTATGAAAATCTGTTGATTCAGTTCACAATTAAGTGTGAAATATGCAGCAGATGGTGAGACTTATAATCATTCTATCAGTCTAATAGTACACTGTCTGTATTTCAGAATCTGCTTTTTCCCAAAGATTGTGTTGGGATGGAGCCATATTGACAGCTGGTATATTCCTAAAGTGGTTAGCTTGATATACCTCATCTATTAAATTCTGTACAATTTCCAAAATAACAGATGACAAATGCAATGGACCACCTGGGAAAAGGGAGCTTCTCTCAAAAGCTTAAACTGGTTTCTCTTTTGTCTTGCAGGAATGAATATGCATGTTCTTTTGGGAATCTTTTACCATACCTATGTGGCACATGCCAAAAGTATATGTTTATTTCTTTTTCTTTTTTTTAAGGTATTTTTTTCTTTCTCTTCCTTTCTTTCTCTTTCTTTCTTTTCCTTCCTTCCTTCTATCTTCCCTTGTTTTCTGTTTTCTTTCTCTTTGTTTTCTCTTCATTCTTTTTCTTTATCTTTATCTATATACATATTATGCATGTAGAAAAACAAAGCAATCTGAGCAGAAATATCTTTCTTTCAGTTATACTGAACAAATCACAGAAAGACTTTACCATTTAACAAGTAAGTATATAAAGGGTTTACCATATAAATAGGTATTTTTTTCAATCAACTATTGATTGTTGGCCAATAATCTAATTTTGAAGAGGACATGTTAGCTGTGAAAGATCAGAACCGCACATTAATTTCTAATTAAATTGATTTGTTACTTATGGCTATTCACAGGTATCTAGACAACCCACAGATAGCTAAGGGCTAACAGAATTCAAGAGGGTTGGACAGACCATTTGTGGAATGTCAAGATGCCAGGCTGATTTCTGTTTTGACTCCATCCCCAAGCTCTTCTACTCCTTCTCCTACATTTACTGAATATTGGCTGGACCTGGTATCAGAATTTCAATCAATTTATGGGATGATGTCATATATCCACAAATCTTAAAGTTGCCTGGTTTGGAGGGATGTGCAAACCATGAATATTACTCAACACAATATACTTCATAGGTATGAACACTAATATTTATAAAATGCTTAATTCACATACTTACTTTTTTAAAAAAATTGAAAGCATTGGAATAAAAGCAACAATCCTTGATTAAAGGCAGAATAGAATCAGGGGTTTATTTTGTTTGTTGTTTAAAAATCAATTCCTTCACAGCTGTTCCAGGGCAAAATAAATTATGTTACTTTCTAATTTTTGGAATTTATAAAATAAAAATGCTAGTTTGGATATTGGCCTAGCAGTAGCACCTAATTAACTTGACTATATTAAAGGCTTTTGTTGGATAGCAAAGGTAATTTCTCATCTGACAAGCTTAATTATACTTGTAATTATACATCTCTGTTAGCTTTCTTTACATTGCAACAATGTAAAGTAATTAGTAACAACCTTAGACCTTGTAATTCTTGGGTTAGGCGAATGTGCATGTATGTGCATGTTTAAATGGGAAGAAAATCTTTACATTACAATAAGAGTTGCAGGATATTTTTTTCCTCTGTTACTCATGTTCAAACAGGAATCATTTCATCAAGCAATCAAATAAAAATATGAAGCAAACATTATTGCTGGAGTAGCAAATTTCATTTGAAAGTTTCTGAGCCTGAGTCAAGTTAAAGGAAGAATTCACTACCTCAGCATCATGTTTTTTTAAGTCTTTTGACAAATACACACACAGACAAAAGTCAGAGTTAAGCTCTATTAATTTAGATGTTCTCCATCAGTGACCACCATGTTAGGTTCTGCTGAGGGCTTATAGTAGGACGAACTTGCGTCGTCACAGTGGTGTCACGTGACATATTGGGTCTTGTTTTCTCTTCACTAAACTGGGTGGGGGCAGGGCCAGCATGTGACACATCTGGCCCGCGGGCTGACAGTTTGACACCCCTGGCTTATAACAACCCAGGCTAATTGGTGACCCAGCAAGCCAAACATAAACCATTGTTTTTACTGCTTTGAAGCAAAAGGGGAAGCAGGGAATGAGAGAGATAGGTTGATGGATATGCAGTCTTGATCTCAGTCAGAGTTTTGGCCCTTTCTTCAATTGTACCAGGTTCTTCTGAGGCTCTCAATGGGAAAGAGTACAAATAGCATGCTGTACGATGTACAGGAGACAGTTTGGTCTAGTGGTTAAAGCACCAGGCTAGAAGCAGGAGATTATGAGTTTGCTGCCTTAGCCATGAAAGCCAGCTGAGTGACCTTGGGCCAGTTCTTCTCTCCATCAGCCCAACCCACCATATAGGGTCATTGTTATGGAGAAAAGAGGAGATGAAAGGTGTGCTGGATATGTTCATTGCCCTGAGTTATTTGAAAAAAAAACTAAAGGCGAGATACAAATAAATAAATAAAACAATTTGAATCATAACTTAAATGCATTTCACATTTATATTTAACATTTTGCACTAAATCATATTGTAACTAGTTTCATTTTCTCTTATATGATCTCAGATATTCCACTTTATAAAATCATGGATTATGGAGTAGTTTCTTATATAAAACCAGCTAACTGAGTTTTACTCAACAGTTTATAGTTCTGTAAATATGTAAAGTGAATATGTCTATTATGCTGCTTCCTCCTTCTAGTTTATATCTTTCTTATCCCCAAATTCTCACCCTTTAAGCCTCTCCTCAAGGCAATGTTTCAACAGAAACTTCCTCAAACAACCAGAAAGCTCCCAGATCAATAAAAAACAAGACTGCCTTTAGTTTACAGACTGAAAGACATGATAAAAGAAGAATTAAGTAAAGGAGAAAAAGGCAAACTCCAATATCAGTTGTTAAGTTTCTATTACTACTATTTCTTATAATGAACTATTAAATTTTTTATAAGCTGCTATATTGTAGATCAAAGAGTCTAGGGAATAGTAGGTAGGTAGGTATGTGCATAATACTGTAGCTAGATCAATGGATAGATAGATAGATAGATAGATAGATAGATAGATAGATAGATAGATAGATAGATAGATAGATAGATAGATAGATAGAATATGGTTGAGTGGGTGATAGATAGATAGATAGATAGATAGATAGATAGATAGATAGATAGATAGATAGATACTATAGGTTACTAGCCTACATCATGTTAGCTGAGGCTCTTTTTTGTATTGATTGTTCCAATAGAGAAATTGTTCCTGTAAAATTTGGAATTTTGCCACAAGTCTTTAAGTATTTAAGCGGTCTAGGCAGAGCTCATATCCTGGACCTCTGGGACTGGTGAGAAACCATTATTAAAATCTTCTTTTGAAATGATGCACTTGGGTGGTAAAATCCATCCCTTTAGCCTATCTTCTGTTTTGGAGCTCTGGGACTATAGGAGAAAGGAGGAAGAGATCTTTAAAGCAGAATCATATGAAAGGCACAGAAGGCAAAGCTGTTGCTTTTGTTGTGTGCTTTTTGAAATCTGTTTTGACAGAAGAAGGAATAAGAAGTGTGCCAACAAATAATAATGCAACAAAAAGATAAGCCTTTGTTCTTGCAACTGGAATGGGTTCAGCGTGCAAAATTATAAAGCATCAAGATAAATCATGAAAGCAGAAATTAAGTAATGAACACGAAAATGACGGTTCTTGAATAATTAGAGAGTTGACAGAAAATGTGACTAGAAGTTATCAATGAATCAATGCATCCATGGCAGAAAAATAATAATTCCTTTCTCCAGCACTGCTACCTTGAAGAGTTTCAACGGCTAAAAAAAAAAAAAAAGGCATTAATAGTGAGACTTTTTTTTTTCCAACCAAGCAAATTCTGAATGACATGTCAGAATGAGTTCTGGTGATAGAAGAATTTATTTATTTTACTTATTTTGATTTGTCAATCGCTTACAAGATAATAGGTATAAGTGTATACATAGTTATGAATACATGAAATGGGTACATGTAAGAAAAATAAAAAGAAACAATAGGACAGGGACGGTAGGCACGTTGGTGCGCTTATGCACGCCCCCTACAGACCTCTTAGGAAAGGGGTGAGGTCAATAGTAGACAGTTTAAGATTAAAGCGTTCGGGGAAGAAACCACAGAGTCAGGTAGAGTATTCCAGATACTGAGTTTGCTTGCTTAGTTCATAATCAAGTAAATGGCCTGGCAACTGCATTTTTAATGTATTATTGTTTTCCAGATAAACAGTGTACTGAAACTGGTTTCATCAACTCTTACTACTTCTCTTCTGCTGGGACAGAAGCTTTTCTTTTTCACCTCATTGACGGTGAGCTCTAGAATTTCACTTGATTGGGTTTCTGAGGTTAATGGAACCTTCTGAGATGTTGGCATTGCTGGTTTTGGCATTGCAATGGTACACTACCTTGGCTCAGGGGGTGGGATTCTACCGGTTCAGATCGGTTCAAATAAAAGGTAGTTCCAATGATGATTTGCCCCACACCCCTGCCCTTTTCCTATGCTTTATTTCCTTGTTTTTGAACACATCTGATTCATGCAGCAGGACAGTTTGCCATGCATCAGCATGTTTTACTCACCGGGGATGAAGCAGAAGGTAAGTATTATAGCTAACAATGGTCTTTTGTAAATGCTATGCATGCGCAAAGCAAGCACTCACTGAACCAGTTGTTACACTGGTTGAATTGCACCACCGTCTTGGCTGCTCTACCCCGGTCCTTCTAAAATGACCAATGGAAGGGATCTCCTCAATGTTTCCCCTTGGGAAGCAATTGAATTGAAGTAGCCAAGGAAACATTCAGATTGATTAACAATTGGATTAACTTGTGCAACTGAGGATACAGGTAGTTCTTGACTTATGAGCACAACTGAGCCCGATATTTCTGTTTCTAAGCCAGAAAAGTGAGTTTTGCCCCATCTTGTCACTATTTTTGCCACATTGTTAAGGGAATCACTACAGTTGTTAATTTGGTTAACATGATAGTTAAGTGAGTCTGGATTACCCAATGACATTGCTTGCCAGCAGGTTAAAAAAGATGAGCACACGACCCTGCATCATATAAATACATACCTGTTGCCAAGCAACTGAACTTTGATCACATGACCATAGAGATACTGCAAAGGTCGTAAGTGTGAAAAATGGTCCTAAGTCACTTTTTTGGGTGCTCTTGTGACTTTAAACAGATATTAAATGAATGACTGTAAGTCAAGGACTACCTGTACTTACCCTAATCTCTTGGCTAACTCATAATCAATATAATGTTAAGCACTTTTTATGGTACCAAGGAGAATTTGCCAGCTGGTGGCCCTGAGGGTACGGGCCTTCTCTGCGGGGGCTCCCTCCCTCTGGAACGACTTACCCCAGGAGATATGGGCCATCACCGACCTTCTAACCTTCCGGCGTGCAGTCAAAACCCACTTTTTCCAACAGGCCGGCCTAGCCTAGTAATAATTGTGGGGTTTTAAATTGGTAATAATCTGTATTTGTTTTTATGTGTTTTTTGTGTTTTATAAAATTTTATCTTTTGGCCACTAATTTAATTATTTTAAATTGCTTTTAACTTTTATAACTTGTATGGTTCTTATCTGGCTGTGCACCATACCGAGTCCCGCTTTGGGAGAGAGCGCGGTATAAAAATCCGAATAATAAATAAATAAATTTCACAGAAATGTTATTCTTTGGAAAATAAAACTAAGGCTCCTTTTTTTTTACAACAGGTTGAAGGAGAATAATAGTGTTGGTGAACAGATTTTATTTATTTTTATTGTCATTGTACTTCACTATTGAAATGTTAACAAATAATTGCACTAGAATCAGACAATTGTACTTTGTTATTGTATGGCAGAGGTGTCAAACTCAATTTCATAGAGGGCCACATCAGGGTTGTGTTTGACCTCAGGGGAGCTAGAGGAGGACGTGGTTGGGATGGGAATGGCCAGCTTGATGTCACACATGTTGGAGGTGCCTGTGGTAGCTGGAGAGTTCTGCCAGCAAAAAAAAAGAACTCGTGAGGGCTTTGCACAGCCCTTGCAAGCTTTGTTTTTATCTGGGATGGCAATCCTCTACCAGTGAAAATGGAGATCAGGAGGCACCACGGGCTGGTCCTTCACTATTTCCAGGGTGGCCCATGGGCCAGATCTAAGTACCCCACAGTTGAGTTTGACACCCCTGCTGGGTGAGAAGCCCAATGAATTGCTTCCTAATAACCCACCTTAATATGACATGTGAATTCAGTTCACCTCTAATGTTAGTTCTTGAACAACTGAAAATTTTATTTTTTTCTCTCTGCAAAGTTTCCCAACTGTGCCATAGACGTCTTGCATGTTGGTCTTCTGTTCCACTGTTTTTACCGATTTCAAATTGCTGTAATTGTAGCTGTATTCTGTATTCAGAGATTTGAGTGAGCAACTTGTGCTGCACATATTTTTATTTTGTCATATATGAAAGAATTCTATTCTCCCTTTGGGAGAGAAATTCTCCCTCATGCTGCTTTCTCCACAGCATGATGTCCGGGAAAATTTCTCATCAGAAGGTTAGAAAAACAAAATAAAATGGAATATAATAGAAAGTGTTTTATAGTTTCAAATATATTGGTTGTACCAGGTGCCCAATTTAATGATATCACCATTATAGGACTAGTCGTATCAATAATGAATGAGATTTTATACTTTCTTTGTCAGTTATTGTGAAAGTCAAAGACTTTCCAAGAGATAAAGTAAATGGGATTGACTTATAGCTGTATTGTGCTATATAATGTTACAAATGGCTCCTGTTGTCAATCTCAGTAAAAGTAGAGAATCATTAAAGATATGTGTTTGTGGAAAATAAAGCAAATGTTAAGAGGCTCAAGATTACATTATGGCTACTGTATTACTGTACTCTATTACATTATGTATTATGCTCTTAAAGTGGTCTTTTCAGGTTATATATTTTTGTTCAGAGTAGAAGAATTAGCAGTGAATATGGTTTCAGGCCATAATACAATGATTTCTTTTAAAAAAAATTAAGGACATATAGACAAATGCACATAAGCACTGACTTAATAGCAATAGCCCTTAGCCCTTAGACTTATATACTGCTTCACAGTGCTTCATAGCCCCCTTTAAGCAGGTTACAGAGTCAGCATACTGCACCCAACAATCTGGGTCCTCAGAAGGATGGAAAGCTGAGTCAACTTTGATCTGGTGAGACTCGAACTGCCAAACTGCAGGCAGGCAGAAGAAATAGCCTGCAATACTGCCCTCTAACCACTGCACCACAGCTCTTAATATTGATATTATTATTCATGGCATTATTTTTTTCTGTTATCACCAATATTGGCTCTTGCAACTGTAACCTATGACTGGGGTTCTGTAGGTAATATGATTTAAAAATTTGAAGCTACCTCACATTTGTGATGGCTGATAAACAAAATCACATGGGTCATCATAACTATGATGTATAGGGAAATTAAGGTAGAATAACAGAATTGTAAGGGATCTTGAAGGTCTTCTAGTCCAATCCCTTGTTCAAGCAGGAGACCCTATACCATTCCAGATAAAGGGCTGTTCAATCTCTTCTTTAAATTGTCCAGTTATGGAACACCCACCACTTCTGAAGGCAAGTTGTTCCACTAATTAATTGTTCTTACTGTCAGGAAATTTTTTTTTTCTTTTTCTAGATTGGTTCTTTCTTTGATTAGCTTCCATCCATTGCTTCTTTTTCTGCCTTCAGATATCTTGGAGAATAGGTTGATCCTCATCTTCTTCTTTCTCTTACATATTGGAATACTGCTATCATGTTATCCATAGTTCTTCCTTTCATTAAACTAGACACACCAAATTCATTATACTGTATGTTTTAGCCTCCAGTCCATTGCATCGCACTCATATCAGAATCACTAAGGCACTTCCAGGTGGAAAGGATTAACCAATGACATCACCGTTGGCCAGGGTATACCCAGTTGGGGGGTTCCTTTCATCACCTTGGCAGGAGCTGGAGCAAAGTATGGAAGCTCACCCTGCCCCATAGCAGCACTTGGATCTCAATGCAGGCTTGCTAACTTCCAACCTAGACACCTAACCACACATGTCACTATGTTCCTGTGCCTCCACTCCATGATAACAAAATAACAGTTAGAAGGGACCTTTGAGGACTTCTAGTCCAGCTCCATGCTCATGTCAGACAAAGCAAAACAGAAGGAAGAAAATGATATTGAGCGAAGAAAATTCAGAACAACAACAGGGAAACAAATGTTGGAAAGGAAGTTGATGATCAGACCAATGTATGAAATATATCAATAACAATAGCACTTAGTGCTTTACAGCCCTGTCTAAGCGATTTACAGAGTCAGTATACTGCCCCCAACAATCTGGGACCTCATTTTATGCACCTTGAAAGGATGGAAGACTGAGTCAACCTTGAGCCTGGTGGGATTTGAACAGCGAATAATCAGAAGGAGTGGCCTGCAGTACAGCACTCTAACTACTGCGCCACAGAGGTTCTTATGTTAGTTTTGTAGCAAATATTTAATACAACTGTAGCATTGCTAAGATTCAGTTACTGTACTAAAATTGTGCAATTGTTAGTAACTGAGAGCTTTTGAAAAGGCAAAGTGCAAAAGCACTAAATAAGACTGAATTGGTATGTAATTAAAGGAAATGTTTCTTTAGATCTTAATACATTGTGTGCATTATTAATATTAGTAGAATTGTCTCTTTGAGAAAGAATGCAATTAGGAATAATGTAGATCAGCCATACCAATAGGAAGGAAATGAAAATGGAATCATAAGTATTGGCAATTTCTTTCCGCCGAAATGAAATATACAGATAATTAACATTCTTCCTAGTTTGCAAAGGAAGCTTATAATTTAGGAATGAACTATATAAGATGATGAGACATTTATTAGAACTATCTTAATTCTTATTGTCCTTGTGAACAACATATATACAGGTAAGGAAGGCACAGGATGGACAGAAATGGTGAAAACAACTGACTCCAGGTTTGCAAAGGAGAAGAATGTGGCTTCACATTCTCCCTTTATTTATTCAATGCATAGGCAGTATTTACATTAAGGGAAGTTGAATTGGAAGAAGATTGGCATGGTTTTAAAACTGGAAGAAATATCAGTAATCTTCCTATACTGCTGACACTACACTAATAGCCTTAGAACTGACATTGAAGATATCAAAGCAGGGGTGGAATTCTACAGGTTTGCACCTATTCACTAGTTGTTAACATTCTAAGCAGTTCGGAGAACCGGTTGTTAGAAGAAATTACTGGCCTAATCCTGTAAGGAAGGCAGGAAGAAAACATTCTGGTGTTGCTTATAGAAACTGCCTTTCCATTAACTCTTATTACATTCTTGGCAGGACTAGACTTCCTGTTTCAGGAACTTTTCTGGATTTTTTTTCCCCTCCTTTTCTGATACTTTGTGTGTGTGGAGTTCAAAAATAACAATGGCACTGAAAAAAAGTGACTTATGACAATTTTTCACACTTACGAGTGTTGCAGCATCCCCACAGTCACGACAGGCCAGGCGAGGAGATGCATGCCTTGATATGAGTGATGTTGAGTTGGCCATGCCCAGCCAGTCACATGACCACCAAGCCATGCCCACCAACTAAGCCACGCCTACCGGTTGTTAAAAAATTGGAATCCCACTCCTGTATCAAAGTGATGGATAACTTCTGCCTTTTAGGATAGCAATAGCACTTAGACTTATATACCACTTCAATGTGCTTTGCAGCCCTTGCTAAGCAATTTGCAAAGTCAGCATATTGCCCCCAACAACAATCTGGATCCTCATTTTACTGACCTCAGAAGGATGGAAGGCTGAGTCAACCTGGAGCGAGTCAGAATCGAATGGCCAAACTGCTGGCAGCAGTCAGTCAGCAGAAGTAACCTGCAGCACTGCATTCTAACCACTGCACCACCAGGGCTCATCAATATCAACTATCAATAGTAAAGGAACAAGCAATCAAAAAATAGGCCATGGATATACATGATAAAATAGTCAGGAAGGCTTTAGAAAATATATTCACATTCTCTGATAGATCTAATAGGTAGTTCTTATTTATTGACCATAATTGGTTCTGGTGACTCAGTTATAAAACTTTAGCGACTGCTTATGATTTCACTTCAATTTTCATTTGTTTCTTGCTCTTTCCTTCAGCTGAATTGGATTTTTTCTCTCTGGGGACATCTTGATGTGGGATAAATAACAAAGTGAGAATAAGAGCAGATTATATGCTGGTTGCCATTAATCTGTGTGTCAACACTTAATTAATAATTGCAGGAAGGATTCCAAAAAATGTGAATGCTAAGAGACATGCCAGGATGGCAATAAATCTTGGAAAGAGTTTTATTAAGAAATTGTCCCTGAATCTACTTACTGCATCAGGAAGATACAATCCCAAAGAGGTAACTGAGTCCAAACTGCTGGAAGGTTTCCAGAATTCAATTCATGTCCAGAGGTAACTTTGCTCCACCCAACTCTTAACTTAGAAAATAAAATGCTGAGACAGAGTGGGGAGAGTTGTGTGTATCAGGAAAGATGAAAGCAAATGGCATACAGATGAGGAAGCAAAAGAGACATTTGGAAATTAACAGCTATTATAAGAAGTCAAGAGGACTTTCATTCAACTGCCAAAACCACAAACTAAAGCAAGCAGCATATTCTGGTGGGAGTCTTGCCTAGAATGTGGAACTTTGAACCTTAAATGCCTTGGTTAACATCACACTTTGGAATATTGGCATCCAGTTTTGGTCTCCATGATATTAATAAGATGTTGAAACTCTAGAAAGACTGCAGAGAAGAGGAACAAAAATGATTAGGGGACTGAAGGCTAAAGCATACAAAGAATGGTTGCAGGAATTGGGTATGTGTAGTTTAATGAAAAGAAGGACTGGGGTAACATGATAGCAGTGTTTCAATATCTAAAGGCTAGCCACAAAGAAGACAGGGTCAACCTATACTCTGAAGGCTGGAGAAGAAGCAATGGGTGGAAACTAATTAAGGAGAGAATCAACCTAGAACTAAGAAGAAATTTTCTGACAGTTAGAACAATTAATCAGTAGAATGACTTGCCTCCAGAAGTTGTGAATGCTCCAACACTGGAAGTTTTTAAGAAGAGATTGGACAACCATTTGTCTGAAATGGTATAACATTTCCTACCTGAGCAAAGTTTGGACTAAAGATCTTTCCAACTCTGTTATTCTGTTATTCTTTGTCACAGGCTTAGTAGACACTAGAAATAGGAATAGCCACACTGAAGGAACATCTCATCCCAAGTAGTGTTAGAATGCTCAGAAAATGGCAAAGGTTGTATCCTATGTAGTATAGACTTCAAGATTTTTATCTCAACTGAATATAAAGAATTGGGTATTAAGGACATATTTATATGACAACAATGCCTTGCAAAGTTCTAGAAGCAGAGAGTTGGCTAAGAACATACTTCCCCTATTGTTTGACGAGGTGTGTGCAGCAATAAAGTATAGTGTACAGATTTGCATGCTGTCATGTGTCTATCCCTTGGAAGACAAAGATCCCTCATATGCTTTTGCCATTCTCTCATTCTTTGAAATACTCACCCCAATGCTGAAATAATTAGCAAGAAGTAAAATAATGTTTGCCTTTACATACATTGGAGAGAGAAGGATTACAAGAGAATAAGCAGACACACAATGGATAGTACACATTGAAAGGACTGTGCTGTGTAACCACTCAGGAGCCAAAGAATACCTTACATTGGAAACTGATTTGGACATTGTCAGCTTCCCATAGCAGCTCAAGAAGCCAGAAGGTTCTAATCAACTAATTAAGTTCAGATAGCTTAATTTGTAGTTAGCATTTTTTAAGGGAAATTCTCTTGTGCAAAGAAAAGCAGCTCAGGAAAAGATAACTTGTTTAAGCAATCTCTCTGCTTTGTGAGGGCACAAATATAGGGGGGAAATGGTCAGACACAGTTAATAAATGAGGATTGTCTGTTTCTATCAAGATCAGAGTGCTGCAAGGAAAGTGGGGAAAGAGGGAGAGACCTGGTGGTGCAGTGGTTTGAATGCAGCATTGCAGGCCCACAGCCAGAGGTTGGTAAAATCAGAACCATCCAAGGTTGGTAAAATCAGAATCCAAACTGTTTGGGCAATATGCTGACATTGTCAACTGGCCAGAGAATGCTGTAAAGCACAATAGGGCAGTATATACATGCTGTTACTATTGCCCTCCCATTATTAAGTTGAAGAAAAAAAATAACATGCTATAATATGATTAGGATTTTTTTTCCAAATAAGTTAGGATGAAATTTATAGAAATTTATTATGCCAAATTTCATAGAGGTCAGTGCAGGCTTATATTTAGTTCTGTATGCCTTTGCATCTTTTTTAGTGGGTCCTTAGCTTGTTTTGCTCAAAAATAGACTGATAAGAATTTTTTTTTGAAAGATGTTTTATGAAATTCTGATATAATGGGATTGTTTCTTTTTTTCAATGACCGTAACTGTTTTTGTTTTGGGACCCAGTGAAATGGAATTTGAAGTGTAAATGGATTCCATAATGAGCTATCTGCATGCAAATAGTTTCATGGTTTTTTGTGTAAAGGAAAGGCTTGCTAGCAAGGAAGAATAAGGAATAATAAAAGCTATCCCTTCCTCAGGGACAACAACAAGCAGTCAGCTGTTGGTTATTCTGGATGGGGAGAAAAACAGAAAATAATAACTGACTAATCTTTCCCTTAAAATAAGTCCTAAAACTACTCAAGTAGATAAGACAACCATAAATTGTCTTCTTATATCTATTTGGGAAGGAATGTAAGGTTAAAAAAAAGGAAATTTATTTTTGTTCTTGATACTGTATGTAATTGGTCAATTATTGAGACCAATGCTTTCCTTCTTTGCTCTTCAACCTTTACTTCAAGATGTTTTACAAAAATAAACATGAAAAAGTGTCACTTTCTTTTGGGGAACACAAAAACCTTTGTACGGTAGCATTCATCAAAGTTCTTAGACAAGGATATATAAGACCTCTTCCAACTTGAATGAGTTAAAAAAGATATCCATATTGTATGTAAAGTGGCACCAATCCAATAGGTTGCTTATATCATTAGAATAATCATCTCAGTCACTGTCAATCAAGAGATTCGTTGATCATCTCAGTCACCAGGGAAATCAAGAGATCCAGGCAGTTCAAATAAGTATAGAACAGAGGTGTCAAACTAGATTTCATTGAGGGCTATCAGGGCTGTGTTTGGGGGGCCAGGGTGGGTGAGGCCAAGGTGGGCATGACCAGCTCAATGTCACTTACGTCGGGGGTGCCTGTGGCAGTCCAAGTGCTTTACCAGCAAAAACAGGCTCCTGAACCCCGTTTTTGGCTACAACGGTCTCCTGCAACCCTCTGCGGCCCTCACAAGCTCCTATTTTCAGGGTGGTCCCACGGCCAGATCTAAGCACCTCATGGGCTGGATCAACTCCCAGGCTTTGATTTGGCACCCCTGGTATAGAGATTTATTGCAAGCTTAAGCTGTCTACAAGAATCTGAGCTACTAATGGTCAAGGGAAATGAGTAGGAATTTAGAAGGCATTCAAGATCTCTTGTGGGCATGCAGGGCCTCATGACTGATGACATGTTTTACCCCTCCCTCAGGCTCAGCTTGGCCATCTCCTACAGTCACTGAAATATCAGATTTGATTTGGGCCACTGTTTTCACATTAATCAAAAGATCTTACGTGCATGAATCCAAAGTGGAGGATCAAGAAGTGGCGAGTCTGACTGGACACAGGTGAGGTCCTATATTAGGACCTACCTAGTGGCGATAGAGGCGGTGAAATATTCGCATTTCTCTGCCCTTATTGCATCAGCAGAAAATCGGCCTGCCATTCTGTTTAGAGTAACCCGCTCTCTGCTTGAGCCGAGAGCGTGGGAGGACTTCTTGCAGGGTAGGGCAGAAGAGTTTTCCCGATTTCTGCACGATAAAATCACTCAGATTCGGGATGGGCTGGACTCCAGTTGGGTGGTCTGGGGGGAGGTGTCCGGGGCAAGTCTTGAGATGGTTATCTGGGAGGAGTTCGATCCTGTGACCGCTGAGGGTGTGGACAGATTACTGGGGAGGCTGAATGCCACCACATTTTATTGGACCCGTGCCCTTCCTGGTTGGTTTCTACCTCCAGGGAGGTGACACAAGGCTGGCTCCAGGGGATTGTCAATGCTTCGTTGACGGAGGGGGCTCTTCCTACCGCCCTGAAAACGGCAGTGGTGCGACCCCTCCTCAAGAAGCCTTCCCTGGATACGGCTCTTTTAAATAACTATCGTCCTGTCTCCAACCTTCGCTTTCTGGCGAAGGTTGTTGAGAGTGTGGTGGCGCATCAGCTCCCTCAGTACCTGTAGGAAGCATTCTACTTAGATCCGTTCCAATCAGGCTTCAGGCCCGGGTACAGTACTGAAACAGCATTGGTCGTGTTGGTCGATGATCTCTGGAGGGCCTGTGACAGAGGTTATTCCTCTGTCCTGGTCCTATTAGATCTATCAGCGGCTTTTGATACTATTAATCATAGTATCCTATTGAGGCGGTTGGAGGGGTTGGGAATTGGGGGCACCGTTTTGCGGTGGTTCTCCTCCTTCCTCTCGGACCGCTTGCAATTTGTGTTGACGGGGGGGAGAGGTCCACTCTGAGGCCCCTCATTTGTGGGGTGCCTCAGGGGTTGGTCCTCTCCCCTCTTCTGTTCAACATTTATGTGAAGCTGCTGGGAGAGATCATCCGTGGTTTTGGGGTGAAATGTCATCTCTATGCTGATGACACTCAGCTTTACATCTCCACCCCAAACCACCCCAACGATGCTGTGGAGGTCATGGCCCGTTGCCTGGAGGCTGTGCGGAACTGGATGGGTGGGAACAGGCTTCAACTCAACCCTTCCAAGGCTGAGTGGCTGTGGTTTCCTGCGGCCCGATATAGTCAGCTGACTCCATCGCTGGCTATTGGGGATGAGATCTTGACCCCCACAGAAAGGGCTCGCAATCTTGGTGTCCTCCTGGATGTACGGCTGTCTTTGGAAGATCACATCACGGCCGTCTCCAGGGGGGCTTTTTATCAGGTTCACCTGATACGCCAGATGCAGCCCTTTCTTGATCGGGACGCCTTATGCATGGTCACCCATGCCCTGGTCACCTCCTGCCTGGACTACTGTAATGCCCTCTACATGGGGCTCCCTGCGGGGAGCACCCGGAGGCTTCAAATGGTACAAAATGCGGCCGTGTGGGTGGTTATGGGGGCATCGAGATACTCCCATGTGATGCCTCTCCTGCGCGAGCTGCATTGGTTGCCGGTGGCCTTCCGGGTTCGCTTTAAAATATTGGTTTTGGCCTTTAAAGCGCTCCATGGCATCGGACCAGGATACTTACAAGACCGCATTCTGCCAGTAGTCTCCCACCAACAAGTGTGCTCCCACGGAGAGGGTCTCCTTCGGCTCCCGACGGCATCTATGTGCTGCCTGGTGACCCCGAGGAATAGGGCCTTCTCTGTGGGGGCACCTGCCCTTTGGAACGAGCTGCCTCCGGGACTACGAACGACCAATGACCTGAGGGCGTTCAGACGTGACCTGAAGACCTGGCTCTTCGAGCAGGCCGGCCTGAGCTGACTCAAATGGGATTTTAAATGGGGTTTTAGATTAGTTGGGATGGGGTACAAAGTTTTAATTTATTTTAATTGGGGGTTTTAGATTTTTATTGGGGCAGCCTAGGATTTAATTCCTTTTTAACAATATTTATATTTGTCTATATGTATTTTAGTTGGCTGTTCACCGCCCTGAGTCCTTTGGGAGAAGGGCGGTATATAAAACCTATTAATAAATAAAATAAATAAATAAGAAGCCCAATAAATGAATGGTTTTTGGTGTGCTGAAACAGGTCACTGTTTCAAAATGGTGAGTCAATCAAAGCTTTGTTAACTCATCCCATCAAAGTTCTGCAGAAAACTACACATTCCGCTCTGGATTCCAGATTCATGCCAAATCAACAAATAGACCAGATATGAATATCCTTTGATTTACAGGATGCAACTTTGTGATCTATCTTTGCACCATGCAGAGTATACTAGCAATTCAATGAATGTTGAACTGGTCAGAGTTTTAGGCTTTGGTGTGGCTTTCTTTATATACTCAGGATTCCTATCTCTGCCTTAATTCTTCAAGGTCCAGCAAGCCTAGATTCTTCAGAAGTCTCAGCATAGAAAACAGAGTGTCTAGATCTCTTCTATGCAAATATGCACTAGTGTTTTCTTTCCCCTAAAGATCCAATTTCGTCTTTGCATAATGTGCAGAGAGCTGCATTTAATTTAATAAGTTGTAGGAGGAGAATAGAATAATAATAAAACTGAAATCTGTTTTCATTTATATCTGCATTTTGCTTCACTCAAGGCTTTCTGAAGACACAAGAGTCTTGTGTGCCTCAGATGTGTACCCCTGCTCTATAATTAGTGAAGAAAAGGCTTTTAAAGAAGATTTTAATAATTTATTCTTTCTCACTTTATGGCTAGTTCAAATCTTTGAGTAGTAATCTGCCATTTCTATTTAATATTCCTGAGCAGAATTCATCTACTAATTTCATTTATATATATATATATTTATTAAGCTAGTATATTATCAAATCTGCTAAGACTCAAGTGATTTACAAGTTTCATACAGTAGAGTAAGGCATCTAAACTATATAGTTATATTTTGGGTATAAATATTAAATTTGGATGTTTAAATTCTTTGTGTTTATCTTTAACATTAGCAAAGTAGTTATGAACATTTTATTTATTTTATTGGTTTTATTTGTTCATTTTCCAGTATTTACATTATATGTGGTTTTACTATTTTCTTCTGCTGCTTTCTACATTTTTTTGATCTTTTGCAAGGTTATGTGTGCCATAGCAACAAAATAAAGTAAAAAAAGTTAGACATCTGTTTAATAAATGCTCTAGTAATTGATTACATTTCCAGGAAACTCACACCTGTGTATTTGGTTCAAACTTTGTAATTGATTCAGCAAGAACCCCTCTTTTATGTTTCAAAAGCTGCTGAAGTATGGTATTAAACCATTACTTTAATATCAAACACAATTTTTGCTTCATGGGAATGTGTCCTAGTTCAATGGTGGCTAACCTTTTTCGGCTCCCTTGCCGATAATTGCGTGTGCAACCTTATCTCAAAAATATTGTAGCTAAGCTACCAGACCTTTTGCCTGCAAACATCTTTAATTGGAGAACGTGATTGATGACACTTAGCCTGTGAACGTGCTTAATTTGAGAATATGATTTATGATACACCCAGGGGGAGGGGAGAAACAGGGTCACAGGTAAATGTAAATTACATGTGCCAGAGTTGGCTACACGCCAGCATGTCGCTCCTAATAAATGTTTTGAAGTTTTTTTAAGTTTGGCTCAAGGCTCATGATTTAATTAGGGCAATTGCTGGAATCCTGACAAGCATTATGTGACATCCAGGCCAGCATTAGACATTTTGGTACCCTAGGTTAAGTCATATTCTGGCATCCATATGATTATGTTTAACTCTTGCGTACTCTATAGAGTGTGCTATACTAACCACTTTATTGATTATTTCCACTGTGATAAGTTGATAGCTATGGACTTACACATTCTGTACCTTTCTATCAGACAGTAGAAAGACATATTACTGTCTTGCTCCAATAATATTATCACCTTCCTAAGATCCATAGTTGTATTGATATTTTTTTCAGGACTTGCAATGTCCTATTGGTGTATTGTTCATTACCATTCAAGCAAACTTGTGGGTAAATGTTTTGAATATAATTGAAAAACCTCTAAGGTTATGAGGAAGATCATCAGATTTTATACTCATATTGTTTATTTTGGAATCCTTTCAAGTTTGGCATCACCTAAACTTTTGCACCCTAGGTGACTGTGTAGAACCATTGAAAGCTTCAATAGACAATAGTAATAAGAGGGGGTTTTAAGAAAAAAAATGGACCTAGAAGAAAAATGGAAAAGTAAAATGAGAATGAAAGTTAAGTATGAAACAAAACAAAATAGAATGAAAATGACATATGAAAAAGTATTAGAGGACATATTAATCTATGACTAGAGTGAATTGAAAATTAACATGAAGAAAAAGAGATAAAAGGGACCTGGGACAATGTACTGCAAGGTCTCCCAAAATGAAAGAAGTCAGATTTTTTTTTAAAGGAAATAAGTCTATGACATGAGTTTACAAAGATAAAAAATTATGGAGAAGTTTTTTTCTTATCCCATTTCTATAATTTCTTTGGTTTCTTCTTGCTTCTTTTCTGGATTGTGCATAAGACTGGTTATTCTGAAAGAAGTTAGGCTGAAGAGTATCTATGTTTTTATCTATGATTGCCTAATCTTATAATTTGTTTGATGACTAGCATGATTATTGGCCCTCTGGTTTGTAGCTTTTTTTTTCTTCATCAGTTGTTTGCTGCTCACAGTTTGAAAAAATTAGATGGCATGCAGGCTGCCACAGTTTATGATGTACAAATTGCAGAAACGGAGAGCATTAACATGACAGTCCTGTTGTAAATGGTGCCTAAGTACGAACACAAATGAACACAAATTGATCGGGACCAAAATATCCTGCAGGCCTTCCATCTGCCAAAGAATTTTATCTCTTTACCCAAAAAAGAGGTATCTATAATATTCTGTATAATAGCCTTAAAGCATGACCTTGGTGTCAGGAGAACTCGTTTGACCCACATTCAGAATCTGCTGATTTCCCTCCTAAGTAATAGTTCTTACTTTTCAAAATTATAGACAAGTAAACCTTAGATAATCTAAAATGGTGAAATGCCATATCATCGGTAAGATCAATTAATTTGGTACCTTACTGATCAACAGCATGAAAGCTGACATGTTAATGATTGCTAATATCGTATGGTGTTCAGATACATTCTCTGTAGTTGATATCAAGCATCCTGCAATTACAAGTTTCATTGCTATTTATTGTCAGGGATACAGGCCTATTCTGAATACATGGTGAAAGGCTTATTAAAACACTTTCCCACTTTCAACCATATATAGAAATACATACTGTAGTTACATATTTGATCTACATATTGTAGACACAATATACTTTTGCAAAATAAGACATACACCCATTAGGAGTATTAAAGGCAACATAGTAGACATTTACTGAGTTCTCACAAAAGTTTGATAAATCTCTACCACTATAAAAAAAATGGGACTGTCAATCATCTAGCAGTCAAATTTAAAACATTGGTTATTTGAGAAGGGCATTTTCATAAAATGGCTTTATTTTTGGAAATGAAGATGATGACCGAGGCTGACATCTGTTATGCAGAATGCTTGCTTCTATTTTTTGTTTTTTGTTTAATTGAAAGAAAAAAGGAAGTACAGAGATGCAGACAAGCTTAAGGCAGGTGTTTGTAGGCATATCGGCAGACAAATACTATCTGATCTGATTTTATCTTATCTCTGATGTGTGATTTGGGATTTGGTAGTGCTAAAATAATGCAGCTGGTTTAGCCGTTTAGGATTTATTGGAAATTTTTCCCCTTCTGCTTTTTAATCCTTTCACTTTAGAAGGCTATGTCCTTGCTTGTCCTGGTTTGAAGAGAATGCTTACTCAGCAATGCAGGGTTAATCCGGCTGGATGGAAAACCTGGCTCAAATTAATGTAACCAGAAATGAATCACATAGCAGCCTATCAGTCAAAAAAGGAATGGATTGCCTTACCTGTGCTTGTGTGTGTCTCTCTCTTTCTCTCATATTGACATCTTGCCTTTTTGCCAACCAATGACACTCTGAATGGTGAGCAAAACATAGAAGCAAGGGATCTCTATCATCCACTTCTCTGACAAGTTAATTTTGTAATTTCATAATTTTATAAATTAGTTCCCTCATTTCATATTGAGTATGATAAACTACAACATTTGGCAGAGAGGACTTTATCAAGGATGAGAACAGAGGTGGAATTATCCCGGTTTGTACCAGTTTGGGCGAACCCCTTGTTCCAATGATGGCTTTGAACCGGTTTGCTTCAACGAGCATGTGGCTACCCACTCCTGCTCTTTCCTGGAGGTTTGCTGCACCTCAGTTGTTTTCTTCAGCTGCAGTCAAAGGTAACTATTAGCTTTTTAAAATGTGGAGCACGCGCAGAGCATGCGCTCACTGAACCGGTTGTTATACCAGTTGAATCGCACCCCTGGATGAGTCAGTCCACCATAGCTCAAGAACACTCATTTTCTTTTCAGTAGCAACTGAAAAGAGAGTAGAAACAACCTTGGTGTGAGCATGTGTACTTGTGTTCAAAAAGTCAAGATGGTGAGCACAGCCACTTGATTTAAACCTTCAACTCTTGTATGTGTGTTGCAACACACATTAAAAAATGCAACCGGGCTTTAATTCTGCTCAAGAAAACATCTTAATATTTTTTTTACAAAGAGGTCTTCCCAGGGACTTTAATATTGTGTGAGGGTGTGTGTGAATTTTTCATTTTCAAAAAATAAATTTGATAAGATTTATCTTTCTATTTTTATCTCTCCTTCCAGAATTGACCTTAACCACAGTGATGAATGGGATAGTGATTATTGGGAGATCATAGAATTGTTGTTATTTGCTCATTATAACCAGGGGTGCGCTTCAAAAAATTCAGCAATGGGTTCTCTGGCTAATTGCTACATGGATGTGGCCATGGTGGGTGTGACCTAATCAACCTCCTGCACCACGGCAGGGGAACGTTTTCACCCCCAGGCTCCAGAGGCTTTCCTCAAGCCCATGGGAGGACGAAACTGGCCTTATCAGGCTCTGGAGGCCCTCCAGAGGCCAAAAATGGGCCTGTTTCTGGCCTCCAGAACTTCTAGGAGGTCCATTTTTCACTCTCCCCAAGCCTCTGCACAGGCTCTGCACTTACCTTGCATCCAAAACCAGCTGCATGGAGACTCCTGGGAGGGAAGGTGTGGGGTGGATGGAGCCAGCCAGGGATGGGATATGGTGGTTCTCCAAACCAGCCATAATGTTAGCTATGGGTTCTCTTGAATCCGGGTGAACCTGTAGCAGCCCACCTCTGGTTATAACTAGTTAAAGTATACACAATCTGGAGAGAGAGAAGATCCCCAAGGATGGGCTCCAGCACAAGCCCAAAAGCTTGGAAGAATAAACCTTTGGTCCTGATGACTGACACAGATTGGATCCTGCAACATTATCCTGGGACACATATATTTGCCTTCATTCACACGTTGAGATATAGTCTAGTTTCTGGAGTTCTTCTAACCTCATTTCTTTCATCTGATGCAAGATGTATTGAGATTCCCAATCCTTCACTTTGAATTAAAAACAAAGCAAAACCAAAACAGTAAAAGGCTTACTTGGTATTCCCCGAATCTTGAATGGCACTATCAAATTACATTCAAACATGTTTTCCTATTTTTAATAATAATAATTTTTAATAATATTTCTACACTTGCAAGTTATCGTAATGGATGAAATTTTAATTCCATTTTAATTGTAACTGTATCGCTGGACACAATCCTGATTATAGTGCGGCTGAGCAAAATAAATATAAATCAAGCAAAACCATACATCAATAAAGCTGAGATTTAACTCTTTCCCTCCCATCCCATTTTCACGCATAGCTGCAATCTGTTCCAGGCCTTCAGTCTTTAAAAAGTTCCCAACTCCCAATTGCAGCAAATATGAAAGCATATTCTTTATACCCCAGTGCTCGAACAATGGATAATGACATTCTGATTTACTCTTACATTGGAATAAACTTAATTGTGTTCTTATTCTATTTAAGCCAGTTGCAGTATCAAGGAAACTCATTAAGGATGTACTTGCTTCCTCCTTAGGCAAAGGTTCAGACATATTTTTCTCCAATTACATTAACTAGCATGACAGAAATACTAAAGATCTATTTCATAGGGAGGCATTGTTTCCTGTAAAATGGGTCACTGAAATGGGAAACTGTTTTCTGGGTATTTACCCTCTGAGAATGAAGGCACCAAATTTCCATTTTAATTAGCAAATTATGTTTATGAACAGCCCTATATTGTTATTTTCAGAGCTTTCAATATTATGTCTGTTTCACCAGATTCTAGTGAATAGATTCCATCCATCAAATTCTGTGGTAGATCCTGAGCTTCAGGCAGCTTCATGACAAAAACAGAAAGTGAACTGCAGGAGGTCAATCCTTGTTACTTGAATCTGGGAAATCCTACACAGGATAGGAAAACAGACAAGGAAATCTATCCAGACCCTCAACAGTACAATCAAACACCGCTGGTGCTCTATTTGTTCTTCTGTCAATCATATCAAACATTATAATTTAGAAGTATGTTGCAATCAAGACTTCAGGGTATTGTTTGCAAGCTGGGATGGTATGCCTACCATAATCAATGGTAATTGTTTATCAAAAATAAATTTGGATCTAGTCTACTCCTGATATCCTATGTTCCAAATTGTCCAACAAAAAGATATCGTAGTAATTTGTATAACAGAGAAAATAATAACCAAAGTAGATTTCTGGATTATATTTTTTAGACACATTAGGACATGAACAAAAATATCAATCTATTAAAAAGCTTATGGAACTGTGTATTGGTACAATATAATGGTAGCTAATTATCTGTAGATGTTGACTTTACTTATGACTATAGAAAATCTTAATTGTTAAATTGGTGTTCAGAATTTATGGTACGTCATCTGCTTCCTTTTTAACTGTGAATCTTAAACCCTTTTTTTCTTTAAAAAATTGCACACTTTTCTCATCTTTTCACATTTGATCAAATTTCAGAATTTTAATTCCCTGCTGTAGACTGTTGGATAAAACTTTGAATTATGAAATCAGTTTACTAACTTTGTCTTTCAACACACAGTCCTTTTAATTGTAATTTTATCTTTTCCAGATTTCAAGAAACATCCCAGGGTGGCGGTCAAATTAAGAATTTGATTACCTATTGGTCTACTTTTAGGTAATAATGAGTTATTTGAGATATGTTTGCTCAGTAATCAAACTACTTTATTGAAGATCAGTATTATCATTTCACAAGTCGTTTTTACATTAAAAAGAGGCTTTGATCATGATCTCTTGCAGGATAGGATACCTTTGAACTTTGGTGTCAGGGAAGTCCCCTGAGAATACCATGGATAATAAAAGAAAACAAATTAATGGATCATTGAACAAAATAATCCAGAGGGTTCTCACTAGAGCACAAATGATCAGGCTCAAATTGTCCTACTTTGGATACATTATGCAAAATTCTAATTCTCAGGAGAAGTCTCTAAAGCTGGGAAAGAGAAGAAGGGGACACCAGCAGTTGCAGTGGTGATGAATGCACTGTCTGAAGAGTTTGAAAGTACAGTGCAGGTTAGGAATAGATCATCATGGAGAAAATCTATTTCAGTGCTCACTAGCAGTTAAAAATGATTTGATGGCATATAGTCAATCCATCAATTCTCTGGAAAATAGCAATGGTTTTTTTGTTGTTGTTATATGCATTTCTATCTTTTAGATATTGAAATCAATCTGAGAAATGTATTCTAGGGTCAGTATAACTTCACCTTTAATATAATAGCTTTCTTTACCCTTTCTTCTAAGGCAATGTATCTTTTCTTATGGATGATACCAGAGCTTCAGTTGCATGGCTACTGTCTAATTTTAGGCTGAGCCTAAGCTCATGCCCAAAATTAAAGTACCTAAGTAGTTTTCTTTTTACTTACATTGCTTTGGTCCCATGGTGCCATGCAGGGGCAACTCTGTAGGTTGTCCTGAGTCCCAGGCTTGGTTGAGCCTTGCTGGGTGATGATGTAATGAAAGGGCTTTGGGACTCCTATTATGGGTCTGCCTGAAGGAGGTAGATCTTTGTTATGTAGAATAGACTGGCCCAGGCCTTAATGGCCCATTAGCAAAGGTAGTGGGGCTGAGTTTTTGCCTCTGAGTTACTTCTCTTTTAGGGGAAATATTCTGCCTTTTTAATCTATCCTAAAATATTTCATTTCTCTAGGAGAGGGGTGGATTTTAACTTCCAACAAGACTTCGGTTGCAAATTATGAGTTATGTTGAGCTTGAAAGACACAATTGCTTTTGTATCAATTGCTATTATTGCTGAGATTAGAATGGCAGTTTCTCTCCTTTTGCAGACACCTACAGCAGTGTATGCATTCTAGTATGAAGCATGGCATCAAATGTTTGATTTCCTTAAGGCTTTGCTGTTTGTGGTTTTGTATGAACAATAAAAAAGCTATTTAGTATTATAGAAACACAGCAAAAGGCAATGGAGTTTTGATGACTTTAACCTGCCCATAAGATGCTAAAATACCTGCTTCAGCGTTGAAATAATTTTTGCACCAATTTTGTCAAAGCATTAAAAACAGATAAGAATGCAAATGCTAAATCAGAAATTATTGCTGTTCTTTTTTTTTTTAACATACAGCAATATACTTCTACTGGTGATCTAAAGATAAATAAAAGATTATCTACTTAGACTGCAGCATAATTGCAGCATTAGTACAAAAATAAAGTTAAATATTCTCTAAAGGTTCTCATAAACCTTTTAAAAGCCTTTAAGTTTTAGATAAATACAATTGGGCCCCATGTTTTTACTCTCATGTATAATCTCTGTAATGTGTCTTTGTGTTCCTTTTTTCTTCTCTTTGTTATTCCTTTCAAGTCAGCAATCACTGGGTTCAAATCAAGGAAATAGCCTGGTATTTCCTAACGTTTCAGTTAACACATTGTACAGTCTCTCTTGAATCCCAAATGCACTATTGAAATAAAATAAGAGTTATTTACTTACCTATTTATTTGGAAGCAAAGCTGTGAATGTAGGAAATGGTTTCTTAAACTTTTGTGCCATATGCTTACCTTTTAGAGAGTCTGAAAAAAACCTACCGTTCTTAGACAAAAAAAGAAAAACAAAACTTTTGAAATGACAACCATTCTTCAGACAACCAAATGTATTCCAGAGTTGCTTGTTTAGGATACAATAATTTTAGTTAGTGAAGTTTATTGACGTTAACAAACGTTTTTTGGACTTTAAAGGCCATGAACTTTGTTTGTTTGTTTGTTTATTTATTTATTTATCAAGCGATTATAACTTTTGGAAGCTGAACAGCAAGCTTGGAGAACAAACTACTTCCAACATCTACTACCTGAGCTACAAATATTTTCAATCATTTCAAACCTGGATAAATTCCAAAATCTTCACATATAGGGGTCCTCTTCTTATTAAAGGGCCACGTCCTCTAGAACAGTTTTTCTCAACCCAGCAACTTTAAGATTTGTGGACTTCAACCCCAATCCTTTCTGGGGAATTATGGGAATTGATATCTACACATCTTAAAGGTGCTGAAGTTAAAAAACTCTTTCCTAGAGGATTTTCTCTTAAATAAAGTCTACTTTTTTTAAAAAAAATACTGTGAAATAAAAAAAATCTTTCTTCTACCATACAGGTAGGTACCTATGTGTGTCATATACATATATTCTAATTCATGAAACCTATGGGTGGAGTTTCAATTTTAAAAAGTCTACCAATGTGATAGAAGATTATGGCCAATAATAAAAATTCTTCTTCCGCTGCTCTGTTAACCTCTGCTTCCCTATTCTTATGGTCTTGATTTCATCACAACAGTGAACAAAGGTTTGCACTGTACCAACTGGAAATGGTTTTGTATTTCTTCAATAAATTTGTATCAACATAAAAACATAAGTATATACATGTACATCAGAGATGGTATTCAGCAGGTTCTGACCAGTTCTGTAGAACCAGTAGCAGAAATTTTGAGTAGTTCAGCAAATACCATCTCTGACTGGACGTTTTATAGTATCCTTCCCCTGCCATGCCCACCAAGCCACGCCCACAGAACCGGTAGTAGAAAAATTTGAATCCCACCACTGATGTACATGTTTTTGCACCTCTGACAATCTGCAATTCTTTCCTGATGTGATATCCTAAGTGACTAAATCTCCTTGTATTGTGTATACTTCATGCTCAATCAGCAGTTTGCAGGAGGGTTTCTTTTAATCAGGGGTGCAATCATAATTGCCTAATAGTTTAGACTTCTACACTCAGCGGTGACCCTTACTGAACTCTCATTCTCACTTGAAACAAGACCAGGATTACATTTCACATGTATTAATTCAGCTGTGTCTTCCCTGAACAACTTCCCATAATAAAGCTAATCTCCTTATAGTAGGGTGTTCTGCATTTGATCTGATTGATCTATCCTGTCTCACAGTGGGAGGCTGGCCTTATAGTCCTTTCAAACTCCATATTACTAATCTTGCTAAATTCAACAGCTCACTTAGAATGTGATTATTGCTATTACAGCTGTGGCTGATTTCTCTTGGCTTCCAGTCAGACTTGATTAGGAAATGAGAATCTGATTATGTCCTATTTCTTGCAGTTCCAGTGGGTTTCAAAAAGAACAGACCACGATGCTCTGTCTGTTCCTTGCTCATAATCAAACACTGACATTTGTGCCAGTAACAAAATGCCCATATTCATGAGCATTTTCTTTGGCACAACTTGTATTTTACATGGCAAAAAATATTGAGCTGCTGACTCTAGTATTATGAGCAGATTTTATTTTCTCAGAAAATCTGTTTCTCCAAGACAGATTGGAATATCGAGCTAAAATGGAAACATCAAAAGATACTGCAGAGTTTTCACATATTTTAATTATTTATATTTGATATTCCACCTTTATTATTTTTATAAGCAACTCAAGGCAGTGAACATATCCAGCACACTTGCTTTCCAAAGGCATGTTACATATTACAGATGTCTATACCAGTGGCCCCCAACCTTTTGGGCACCAGGGACCAGTTCCATGGGAGAAAAGTTTGTTTCCATGGATCAGAAAGGGCAGGGTTTTATGTGCTGTCTGCATCCTGCAGATGGGGTTTTTCATGTTTGTATGGCCCAGTTTCTGGCATGTTTGCAGATCGGTGCCGGTCCACGAACTGCGGGGTGGGGGGTGGGGGTTGGGAATCCCTGGTATATACTATCATGATTTAAATCAATCATTATGTGCCACCAAGTTGGGGTCAAGTCTTAGCGTCCACTTAGATCTCTTGGATGGTATATCCTTAACTTGGCCTCACTCTGTATGGAAATAAAAGTTAGACTTTCAGGGAATAGATTTGGGAGATTATTAATGATTTTGAACCCTGGTGTGAGGGAAGATTCTTGAGAGTGGCATGGATAGACAAGAATACAAACAAATGAACCAATCTAGAATTAAAGGTAAAGGTTAAGGTTCCCCTTGCACATACGTGCTAGTCATTTCTGGCTCTAGAGTTACACATAGCCAATGTGTTCTTTTAGTTATTTGCTATACTCAAGGTTAATCACAACAAATATAAAGAATACTAACTAACTATTAAAAAGCAAGCAACCAGAAAGTCATGTGCAGGGTAGATTAAAAAAATCATCAGCTGTATAAATCAAAGTTAACCTCTGAAGAGTCCATGGACCTGTCCAAAAGATTCACCATTGCCTTTTTCCAGGATTCTTTTCCTGATGTTTCTCTATCCCAGTATTAATTAGGCATAAACATTCTCAACTTGTAAGAAAGGTTGAGTTGTTGTTGATTTTTCTGGGCATAATAAACTGATTCGGATCAGTTCAGGTTAAGTGCGCGCTCACCAACCGGTTGTTACACCGGTTGAATTGCACCATTGGTTCATTCCAACTATGACTAGTAAAGTCCCATTTAACTGCATTGTTTTTGGAACTACAAACATTTGGCTAAGAATGAAGGAATTTTTCATTTGTTTAACATTTTCAAATGAGCCGACCTAATTTGCACTTTCAGGATTAATAGGTGAACCAGAATGCAATTAGCCTCTTGATTTTGCAATGCAGTTCTCTAATCAAGCTATGTGTATGCTAAAGAAAACAGTATACAAAAAAGCATACCTTGGGGACAACGCTTAACAAATTATATAAATTGGAAAAAGTCTACAAAATGTATGTTGGTGCAGATTTCTCTTAATGAAGGTATTTTATATACACATATTAGCAGTAATGTATTCATTAAGTAAAAAAACAGGAAATGTGTAGTTTGAAGAAACGTGTACCAAAATTCCAGAATTTCCAAGCCTTTGTTTTACTATATATTTTGCAAAGTGATGCAGAAAAAATGGATAATTAGCCTGTGCTTTCAAAAGTTTAAAACTAGAATATGGTAAAAAGCAATATTGGAAATTAAAAATAAACACCATTGAATAGTGCAGAAAGTATTGGTAGATAAGTATGAAGCCTTCAATAATTGAACTTTCTATTTCTCACAGTCATCAACTAGAAGCATCTGAGGATTTCTTATGCATATAATTATGTAGAGGAGGGCATGGGTCATGATGAAGGAATAACATTGTATTTATCAATTATTCTGCTAAACATTCAGATGGTTGCCTTTTCTTATTGACTTCCTAAGATAAGAAATATGGTGCAATAATATTTATTTTTCACAGTTGAAGGTTGCTGAAAATAATTATCAATTTATTTAAGCAATAATCTGTATAATGAAGACATGAAAGACAGAAAAACACAAAGTTTAAATTTTAATTCAGAACTTGCGGAGTTCAACTACAATTATATATAATTTATCAACATAAGCTGCAGAATTGAGACGAATGCTACATTCACAATCTTCTGAAAAGAATTTGGAATCATACTTAGCAAATTCAGTTGATAAGTAACCCCTCTATCATACTGGACACATGTTTGATGATTATTCCAATTGTTTGGACCTTCAGCTAGGTTAGGAGTGAAACCACATCCCACCAAATATGATGTTAGAAATGCAACAAGGGGCTTCTTAACCACAGTCCAGTGTTGCAGTGGGTGGGGGAAGTAGTAGAAACCTGCTTTTTTTAATTTAAAAAAATAGGGAAAGTTTGCTGAGCCAGGCAAAATAGAGCAGCACGCACAAGGCTTAGCATGGCTGCCAGCATATGGTATGCACAGGTGCAGGAGGTGATGGGGTGAATCAGTCTGGTCCAGGGGTGGGATTCAAATTTCCCTAACAACTGGTTCTGTGGGTGTGGCCTAATTTGTGGGCATGGCTTGGTGGTCACGTGACTGGCTAGGCGTGGCTTGTATGTAAATATTGTAAATATTTATGTAAATATTGATTTTTTTTATTTAACAAAAGACCCACTTTTACCCAAAATCAGGCAAACCAGGCAGACAGATTGAGCTGCTTGCAGAATCACAGATTCACTCAGAGATCTATCTTTCTGCAATATATTGCATGAATCTGTCACATAAAATTTGCTTGCAAGCAAACTCACAAAATTAACCCACAACACACCATGTATGTAAATATTGAATTTTTTTTATTAAAAAAGAGCAACTTTTACCCAAATCAGGCAAAGCAGGCAGGCAGATTTAGTTGCTCACAGAATCACAGATTCACTCAGAGATCTACCTTTCTGCAATCTATTGCATGAGTCTGCACTAAAAAATAGAAGCTAGGAAGTTTCAGCTCTGCTTTTAGATTAGCTAGAAAGCGAGAAATCCAATGATTTCCTACTTTTTAGCTAATCTAAATATCCCATTCCAGCTGATAGTCAGAACAGTTGATGGTCAGGGAAAAAAAATGAAAAATAGGAACTTATTTGGATGACATGCATGCCTGGTAAGGATTCAGTGGGAGGGGAGGGGAGAGGCCAGCCAATAGAGCAATTTGCCGGGTCTTCAAACTGCACAGAATCATAACAACCAGTTTTACAGAACCGATCGACCTGGTAGAATCCCACCCTTGGTCTGGTCTAAGAGAATAATTGAAAAGTCACAGCTTGAAGAGGGAAAATGGAAAGTGAATCGAAAAGAACACTCTGCTGAATATAGCCAAAGTTCTGAGGTCATTGTCTAAAAATCTTCATACTTAGTTCCAAACATCCATCCAACAGAGAATATGGGGATGAAATAGTAATATAATGTCCTTTGAAAAATGGCAGTATAATAAAATATAACATTTAAAATAGGGAGTATATCTTAAATTGGTATAATGGAAGTGTCTGCAGCACTTTGTATTCTAAAACAAAAAGATTTGCAAGCAGAAACTAGCTGAAAAGTAAATGGATATTTATACCACTTCTTGCTGCAGCAGCAAAAGGAAGCTGTGAAATTCCATCAAAAGATGCTTATGTGTTAAGGTGTTGCAGTCAAGTATACATGAAGCACTGCACAATCCATTTACCCCCCCCCCAAAAAAAAAACCCACCAAAAGTTCAAAAAGAAATCACATAGTAAATTCTATTTAACCCAAATCCAATTGTTCAACTTAGATCCAGAAAATTGCTTTTCTTGGACATTTTGGACAAAATTTGTATTCCTTATTCTACAGCGGACACCATGTTTGGTATCTCAATGGGTGAGCATTATCTGTATTATGATAGCATTTCATGTAATTCAAATCCTCTAACCAAATGTGCCTAAAATCCATGGTTTTCTGAATGAAAAAGTATACCCTTGAATCTGAGAGATGAATATATATATAAATACCAGGGAACATTCATTCTATTGTTGTTTTCAAAATGTTCCTATATCTGCCTATATGAGAACTTGCAAAAACCTAAACTATTTGTCCCCATCTCTCCAAGAAAACTGTCCTTGAAATCCAAATATAGCTACTACGTGCTTATAAAGAGCTGCAATTACTGTCTCATTAAAAAAAGAGTTTGTTATGTGTTATGTGTAGATGTGTTAAGAATGTGGTGATACATTTCTGTTTCTGTGTTTTCCCCTTGTAATCACCTCTCTGTCCTCCAGCCCCTGAAAATTAGTCTCTGAGCACCTGAGATGGTCCACTTTTACTCAAGAGGGGGAAAAAATGAAGCAATATAAGGACATCATCTTTGTAAAACATTTAAGAACAACCAATTTATTCTTAAAATAAGCAAGTGGTAGATAGATAGATAGATAGATAGATAGATAGATAGATAGATAGATAGATAGATAGATAGATAGATAGATAGATAGATAGATAGATAGATAGATAGAAATAGAAAGAGGTAGAGAGATAACAACAATGTTGCTTTTATACACACACACATACATAATATACACACACACACACACACTGGTTGTATTGCTTTGGAAGTTCATTCAATCAAAAGTACACATAAAGTAGTTTAGGTGTAGCAAATGTGGATAATGCTAGGTGCTGCCTTGTCCCAAAGGTGCTTTTGAAGGGGCAACTGGACTTTCTTGTTTTTCTTTGAAAATGTTTCACTTCTCACACAAGAAGCTTCTCTCACTGGATAGTGAGGACTTTTATTCTTTCTGAGAGTTGCTGAGGCCACTTGGAGTTTTATCTGTGTGTCCTCAGTAGTACAAATGGATGTGGAGCCTTCTTGGAACTGCTGAAAGGACTGTGTTGTATGTAGACTGCAGATAGATGATGTCATATCCCTCCCTCTTTGTTGAGAGAGAGCTGTTCAATTTTGTCATAGATGGCCTCTTTGATCTTTTTTTCAAACCAGCAATCCTCTCTGTCCAAAATGTGGACTTTGCTGTCTTCAAAACAATGGCCTTTGTCTTTTAAATGCAAATGGACTGCTGAATCTTGTTCTGATGAGTTTGTTCTTCTATGTTGTGCCATGCGTTTATGAAGTTGTTTTGTTTCACCAATGTATAATGTTCATTGAGAGGGGTCAAATGTATCATCAGTCATGAGTCCCTTCATGACCACAAGAGATCTAAGCCCACCTTAAATTCCTTTGATTCTTGTCTATCATCAATTTGCTTGGATCATTAGTAGTTCAGTTTCTTGTAGAGAGCTTAAGCTTGCAATGCATATTTATACTCATTTGAACTGCCTGGATCTTCTGATTTTCCTGGCACTTGACACAAGGTCTTAAAATTCACCCATCATTATATCTCCATGTGGAAAGCATAATAATCCAGGTACTATGGAGAGGCATGCGCCAAATGTGGCCCTCATTTTGCATCAGAAAGCAGACTCTCTTTCAAATATGGCATCATATGATATTAGATCAAAAACCAATCAGAAACATTTCCCATGTGACACATTTGAATGACAAGGCAAGTACACAATTTGCCTCTGATGGAGATTGACAAAGAAATGAAAGGACCCATGCTGGAGAAAAAAAGAGAAGCATAGCCATGGAAATTTTTTAAAAGGGTAGAATGGTTATTTGCTATTCATAAAGAATTATATTATTTCAGTGCCTTTGGAATCTTTACAAGAGTAGAAGAGTAATACATCATTGATCCATGGAAAATTAGAAGCTCAATTAACTCCAAAGCAACTCATTAGAAACTAAAACAGTATTCTGCAATCCAGCTCCTTTATTACATTGTTATGATTATGGTGGAAATCTAAACCTTCTCTTTTACTGAAGACGATGAATGAAAGCACTTCTGTATGCAGAAAGTTCTTGCTTATCATATTTTTCAATGCACTCCAGAACAATCTTGGTTCTGCAATGCAGAGAAGAGCAGAAAAATGATAGGAAGGAAAAAAAACCCTCTGCAAGCAAGAAGTTTTATTTTCTTATACCATTACCCAAAATCTAAAGAAAAAGTGGCTTTCATCTAAAGAGCTACAGAAAGGCAATATGCGATTTAAAGGATGTTACTTTTAAAATGATGCTTTTATGATGCCAGAGTGGCTTTCAAGGTCTAAATAAATTAATTTTATACATTTCTAATCATTTTATGCAATCCTGAAGGTAAAGTAATTTTAACATATTTGAACTAAAATAAATAGCTTGTAGGAATTTAGCTCCACTACATTGTTTTCCAGCTAAATCTAGATCTAGAAACATTTTTCAGATTCAGTGGCATTTGCTATAATATTATTTTTGTAGCAGATAAAGACATTTGTATTCTGACTTTTTCATATTTTCTAAAATTATTTCTATTTCTAATATAACAATATTATGTACCTTTGCAGAATCCCTTTTTCAATTAAATTTTCACCCGTTATCTCTAAATAGGCTTATACTTTCAATCCTTATACATTTTTCCTGTTTCTCTATATCTTGTTTCTGTCTTTTATAACTTCTTTTCCTTTCCTTCTTCCCCCTCTTCTTCTGCCTCCCTCCTTTGCCCCCTTGTCTCTCTACTTCTAATTCTCTCTTCTGTAATCTTTTCTTCTGTTGCTTCCTAATATTGTAATTATTTTTCAAACTATTCTTTTTTTTGGTTGTTTTTTCAAATCTTAAATTTTCCACTCTCTTTCCCCCTTTCCTTTTTTTCCCCCACATAAAATAACTTGTTCATTAAAGACGGCTTCTTCTTTGTCCCGACCTTCTTGTTCTACAAGTGTTTCTTGTTGTTTCTCATAGTTGCAGATCTCCATTTCTAAAAATTGAAATACGAAGCCAAAAGAACCTCTTCCTTCTTGTGCATCTTCTTTCTGTTTTTTAAGTTCCATTTTCAGTTCTTCCAAAAGTGATGCCATTTTAAACACTTTTGAACAACCACCCAATTGATTTAAGTCATTTAAATCCAATAGCCAAAAATCCAAAAATCACCAAGTAATCCAAATAATCCAAAGCTGTTTCTTCTTGCTTCTTTTTTCCACTTTCTTTTCCTAGGGTTCTATTATTTTGTTACAAAGTTTCAGTTAGGAATCTTGTTTAGTTCCAGGCAGTCTCCTCCATTTTTCCAGATTCCCCCCCTTTTATTCTTTCCTTTTCTTTCCTTTCCTTCTTTTAAAGGTTTTTGAGTATCGAAAAGTCTTTATTATCCCTTTGACATTTTATTTTCAGCTTAAATGCCTATTGATGTCAAAGTGGATTTTTGTCAATTTCTTACTTAAATCTCTTACTGTCAATATAAGGAAGGGAAGAAAAAAAAGCCAAATCCTTTCCCTTCCCTTTCTCCTTCAGTGCTTCAAAATCTTCTTTGGGAACAATGTTACTTTTTATAGTTCTAATTCCAGGGTACCTTACGTAGTTGCCTTTTCAGTTCAACCTGGTCTACCAAAACTTTCTCTTCTTATCTTCCTCCTGCACACTCTTTTCCAGTTGAGTTCTTCTTTGAGGTGGCCATTTCTGACCACCGCTGCAACCGCCATTGGGAAAGGGAGTAATGGCCAGCTGAGGAGGAAAGATGCGGCTCTCCTCGAGCCTGCTGGTGGTCTCCCCCTTCTTCACCACCTCTACAGGATGGCTTAGCCCTGAATCTAGCCAGATTTCTCGGATTTCGGTCTGTCGCCGAAGAAGCTCAAACTGGAAGCTGATTTAGACTATTTTTTAATGTATGCATAATTAATAGCTTATGAAGTTGGTCTGCAGTTGCACTGAGCTCAGGAAGACTGATTCTCAATAATTAGTTCAACATGTAATGATTTAAATAAACAAAAAGCAAATAGGTTTTCTTGCAATAAATCACTCAAATCAGTGCACCTGGTTTGATAATTCCTTCCAATTACCTAAGTCATTTAATTAACATCATATTAGGGGCAATCTATTCCTAGACTATAGATGAAATATATTGATCCCTTCATGTGGAGATTGATTGTTTTACAAAAATTGCAGCTACTATAGTTTACAAATTCTTGCATATACTTAAAAGCCTGTCCCCCATTTTTCAATGTCATAAGCCTTTCATAATGAGCCAGTCTGGTGTTGTGATTAAGGGACACTGAGTTCTAGTCTTGCCACAGGCACAAAACCAGCTGGGTGTTCTAGGGCCAGTCATTCTGTCTAGAAAAACTGCAGAGATTTATCGAGGTAGTTGTCAAAAGTCAAGGCTGACAATAAGACACATATGGCTCAGTGGCTAAGACACTGAGCTTGTCAATCAGAAAGGTCGGCAGTTTGAATCCCTAGCACTGTGTAACAGAGTGAGCTCCCATTATTTGTCCCAGATTCTGCCAACCTAGCAGTTCAAACACATGTAAAAATGCAAGTAGAAAAATAGGAACCACTTTGGTTCTGTGCTCTTTTGGCATTTAGTCATGCCAGTCACATGACCATGGAGACATCTTTGGACAGCATTGGCTCTTCAGCTTTGTAACAGAGATGGGCACCACTTGTTAGAGCCGGAAATGACTAGCACATATGTGCGAGGGGAACCTTGATCTTTATACATCCTTTGATATCAAATAGCCTCAGTAAATGGTAATGGTGTGTGCAAAAGACTTTGGGAGACTATGCCAAGAGAAGCTGACAAAGGAATGGTCATATAAGAGACAGCATAACTCCCAGTTGGATAGTGGGCGAGGTGAGAGGTTCTGTAGGGATCCTCCCTGCTTTCTCAGGCTGTAAAGGAGATGGAGCTGAGTGGGTGGTAAATTATACTTTCCGTCTTGCAATATTCTGCCAATGAAGTAAAGAATTAGCTCAATAAAGTTGAATTAGCTCAACCGGTTGTGATTCATACCTGGTTTATAAGGCCAATCTCAATCTTACAAGTCCAAAAGTCATTCCTTCTGAAAATAACCTACAGGACTCTGTAAAAGCTCTCCCAAATACATTTAGTTGAGGTCAGGACCTGAAAGGGAATGCTATCAGCCTGTCATTGCTCTGCTTGAGCTATCCTGTAACTGAACTAATGATCAGTTCACACTTCCTCATCTTCAGATTTGCCAGACACATAGTTTATTTCCCATCCCTATGATCCATAGGATAAAAGAAAAATAGCAGCAATTTATCATATTAATCGATTTATCATGTCAATTCTAGTAAACATTGCAAAATATATTATTCCAACTGATTTGCTGCACTTCAAGGCTCCTCTCAACAATCTAACTTGAATGAAAGACAAGTTGTTGGGTAGGAGGAATGTCAGACTTTGTATCTAAGAAAGAGCAAATGTATGGAATTTTTAGAAGTTTAGTTGGAACAATAGTGATTTCCTATCAGCACTGGGCAATCAATGAGAGCGCTTAGAGAAACAGCAATAACTTATTTTAGACTGAGAATACCCAGTGATATATGTCAGGTGATTAAACTAAACTTGAGTATATTATTATTGGAAACAGCAACAGATTTAAATGTTATTAAATTAAATCTAAATTTAATTTAGATGAGGTTAAGACCTCATTTAAATTGAATACCTTAGATAGATGGGACTTTCCATCTATGAAAAGGTTGAACATTAAAGGAAAAATCTACAAATTTATAATTAAAGGAGAAGAGACACTAATACAGAATGGAGCAAATTATTCTAATTTGGGATGAAGGATGTGTGGGAAGAATGCACTCAGAGCTGGATTTAAAAGAGTTTTCAGAAGAGGAACATATTTTACTGGTCAAATGAGGATTTAAAAATTCCAGGTTACAAGAATGATATGGATAAAGGTGTTACACACTGGATATAGAAATGAAACTGGCTGATGTCTTAATAATTAAAAGGATAACAAACTAGAAGAATGACTTCTGGTCAGGTCACTGAATGAAACTAAATTCAATTAAATAAATATTTTAGTGAAATATTGGATCCTGAGCTTGATAGAAAATATTAGCATACCCAAAAAAAATCTATTAGTGAGAGAAACAATTAAAACTTATATGGAAGAACTGAATTTAATACATTCCTGGCATTTGATGTATTCAACTAGGAGAGAATATACATTTTATGGAAGTGTGCAACATATTTTTAAGGATTGACTACTTTTTAATATAATTGATTTACATAATTAAATTCAAGAATGCAATATTGATGCTTGTTATGTATTCAACCATAGTGCAATACTAAAATGTGTATTTCAAAAAAATTGACTAAAGTATCCATAAATTGATATTTTAATGACTCACTATTGAGTGATAAAAATTTTGTATAACAAATGTGGGTAGAAACTTTATAGTATTTTAATTTGAATTCAGAAGCACCAAGTGCCCACATTTTTGGATGGAAAATATATAAAGCCTATATTCAGGGTAGAATTATGACCTATGTATTATATAAAAATTACATTACAAATATAAGGGCTTAAAGTTTGTTAAAAACAAGGTGGAGGAATATAAAGTTGGTTTATCTGATTAAGACTAAAATATATATGTTTTTGTTTCTGGTAACTCTTAATGGGTTTTTGCCAACCAGGACTGAATGATAAGACTTTAAATATTTGTTTATAGATAAGAGATGAGATAGGAGAATAAAAGGTTTTTTGGTGGTAGCATCAAGGAAGATACAATACTGAAATTGTTTGCATTTGTTATAATGAAGTATGTGTGCATGTGTGTGCATCTGTCTGTCTGTCTCTATCTCTCAGAGTCCAGAGGATACTCATTTTTTTTTTGCTTTTCTAGAATTGCAATCTAGGTTAATATGAAGTATGTGCAAAATATTATGATTTTGGTACATTCCATTCTTCTCCCAGACTATGATGATTGTGGAGCTGGCCAGAGGTATATCTTCTGAATCAGAAGAATTTCAATCAGCTTCCAAATGAAAATGGAATAATTTGCATATATAAGTGAAGAAAGACAATTCCAATGTGAAAGCTTTCTGTAGAGAGTTAGGAAAATACAATTAATAGAGTTCTCTTAACAGGGAAAAAAATGTTTAGCCAATCACAGTCATTGTCATGTCAATGTCTTTAGTTTGCACAAACAAAAAAACGTACTGCTATGGTAAGATAAGACCAGAAGAACATATTTTGATGGTGACAGCCTCTATGAACACAAAAGAGTTTGAAGTCAGGATAACCAGACTGTGCTCAGAAGTACTATTTCACATATCATGGATAGTATTAACAACTCTCATAGTATTTTAGGTTAAAATAATCCAAATTTACACCTACCATGTTACTCTGAAAATAAGACCCTATCTTATATATTCTTTGCCACCAAAAAGGCACCAGGTCTTATTTACGGGGAATGTCATCCACTGACTAACCTCACTTACGCACGTCACCCTGGCCTCCTTTTTGCTGTCAGAGGCCTTCAGAACTTCTTTGTCTGTGGCCAACAAGGCTTATATGAAAGCCTCTGCAGTAGATAACAGAGCTCTAGATCAATCCAGAGCTTTGTTATCAGTTACAGAGACCTTCAGGAAAGCCTTGCCAGCCTTGCTAGCTGCAGAAGAAATGAGCCAGCAAGGCAGGTGTGTGCAAGGCCTGGCTACAACTACAAAGGTAAGTAGCCTGGCTACCACTTACAAAGGTAAGTAGTAGGGCAGCTCCACCCCCATCCCCACTCTAGCTTAATTTTTACCTGTCCAGTCTGGAGTAGGTTCTAACCTTAATTAGGGCTTATTTTGGGGTAGGGCTTATTTTGGGGTAGAGCTTATTTTGGGTACATGCTTAAAAAATCAAGGACTTACTTTCAGGGTAGGTTGTATTTTTTGGGAAACATTATATATTTTTGGAGGGTGGAGAAGGAGAAAGATATAACTAATACCCTGTCATTACCCAATACACAACTCCATACTTTTCTTCCAAGCAGTTGTTTAACATCATTGTGTTGTATCAGCCAACATCAATTTGATTCCAACCACATGTTTACCTTTGTTGTCATGACCTAGAAAATGTATGTGTTTTGATAATAAAATATGAGCAGCTTCCATTCACCAATGTGCTATTTGTACGGCTGATGGATGATTAAATTACACCTGTAGCAATGTTCAGAAACCTCTGGTTGATCGCCAATATTAATTTTGGATTTTTAACAGCACAGAGATTTCCCTTGGCTGTTATGTCTTTTAAGCTCCAATATATAAACCAAGGGCACATTACATGATTAAGTATTTCAGTCCAAAAGAACATTTTATTTTAAAAAAAACACTCCAAAAATAAGGTGTGGTTAGAAGGAATCTGAAAGGGAAAGGTGCTAAAATCACAGTTTCGAGAAATTATCATGACCACAGTAAATAAATTGGAATGAATACTGCAGATTAGGAGAATTTTCACCAATTTCAAAAGGTCACCAGCATAAGTAATGAGCAGGAACAAATTTTAAAAATCCTTCTAAAAATGGAAACTGCTCCTTCATAAAAAGAAAAGGGAGGGAGGGAGGGAGGAAGGGTTAATGTGATATTTATAGTATTATTTATAGGTGCCAGTTAGTGACCCTCAAACAATGGATGCAGCTGGAAATGATTTGTAACCTAAGGGCTGGAATAATTCTAAAATGAAGCATAATATGGGTAATGATAAATGTATTTAGAATTATGAAAAGTGTAGAGACTTGGGAAAATGTACAGAGGCCAAAATATGGTATTTGTTATTATTAAATGTAAAAATGGTAGCAATCAGGATGGATTTTCAAAGTGATTCAACAATAAATGCTGTTGATGTTATAACTATTTCAATTTAAAATGCAGAATACAAGATGTCCAATTGCTATCCAAATTTCAAAGGGATCAGTAATTGAAAAAATGAACTTCGTATTTTGCATAACATGGAATGTATAAATTCCTTGTTCAGTTATAAGTATGTGTATTTCACTGTACACACAGTAGGTGTTGTATCTTTTCTTTTTATGTATACAGAGAGCATATGCACCAAGACAAATTCCATGTGTGTCTAATAATACTTGGTCAATAAAGAATTTGTTCATTCATTCATTCAATTACCTGGATGAGAGATATGCAGAGATTCAACCGAGAAGCTTTCTTCTCACTATTCTAATTCAATCAATCAGAATAGATCTGGAAGGGACCTTGGAGGTCTTCTAGTCCAATCCCCTGTTCAAGCAAGCAACCCTATACCATTTCAAATAGGTGGCTGTCCAATTTTTTCTTTAAAATCTCCATTGATTTTATTATGCCTAATATTTCTATAGCTTCCACAGAAATCCACCTAGTAGAAGAATGCTGTCGCTGGAAATTCAATTAAGTCCATAATCCATACAAAATCATGATCTTTGGCTGTGGATTGAAAAATACAAAAATAAAATGGGAAGATTCAGCTCCTCCTCCTTTCATGCCGTTTAAGCAAATAAAAGGCTTCACACAATAATTGCATTTTTCATTTGTTGGTACATAAATGCTCTAAAATAAACATCAATGGAGGTGGAGGGAAAACAACCATCATGAATACATAACAGGAGTTTACCTTTTATTCCCCTCCATGTGTTTCTATATTAGATAAATGGTATTATGGACTCTCTTCTGTCCACTATCAGGTCAAGTGAACCAAACTCCTCATTGTGATACATATGCATGCAATGACAGCCTTTCTGATGCTCTCCTGAATCTTTAGTGTTTCTTATCAGAAAAAAAAGGTGTTCTATAAAGATAAAAAATGTACCTTAATTTGCATCATGCTGTAAAATATTTTAATTAGTTGTCTAGAAGTTAACAGATGTAGACTATCAGCATTCCAAAGACAGGAATTTTTCAACAAAATTGATCTGAATTATAAAATCTTTAACATTCTGAAAATTATAGATGGAATTGCAGGTTAGGAAAGGAAAGCTATGACATCTCTGGATAAGTGGAGACGATGGCCATCACTAAGACTGAATGACTGGTGAGTAAAAAAATGCCATGTAACCCCTCCAGACAAAGAGAGAATGGGAGATTGCCCTACCTGTATTCCTGATTGCTTTTCCTCATGAGGAGAACATAGGTCAGTAGTTTCCTGGGGGTTTGAATGCCAGGGCTGAAGGGAGCTATCATGCTCTCATGTGTGATGGATCCTTTTAAAGGATTGACAGCAGTTTTCTAATTACTTATTAAAGGATATTAAAGATCTTCAAAATGGTAAGTTTGAAAAGCTACTGGTGAGTTTACCATGAAAGATTAATTATAAAATTAAGAATTTTTTTAAATATAGAACAAAATAGCAAAAGCTAAATTAGAATCTGATTTCAGTTATAAACATATATACAAATTATTCCAAAATTGTACAGCACATATCTTTAAAATCCCATTATTCTAAATCTGTGTGATCCCTTCATTTGTTTATAACTTTCTTAAATCAGATTCTAATTTAGCTTTTGCCATTTGGTTCTATTTTTTTTAAAAAAAATGCTTACATTTATAGTTCATGTTTCATGGTAAACTCACCTGTGGCTTTTCAAACTTGTCATTTTGAAGTCTATCTTAAGCCAGAACCAAAACTTGAGATTTTATGATTACAGAAATTAAACAGTAGAGGGAACTAAAATTTCCAAGCACAAAAGAAATAGGAAAACAAAAGTGAAATGCCTGCCTTTTGCCTTTGGTCAGCTTGAAACTTGCAAAATAGCCGAATATTCTTTGATATTCAAAATACTTTAGGAGATTTTTGAAGAATGGGGTCAAAAAACAGCAGCTTCAGTTTCAGCAATGATGCATGTTCTGTGAATAGATTATATCCTAAAGACATTAAAGAAGAAACTACTGATGTGAAAGAGAACATCTTGGAGAACTTACAAGATAAAGAGATGAAACAAATTTTGCCTGATGCAGAAATATCAGAACAAAATGAATGTGCAAAAATACTGGATTTTTTTTAAATATATGGACTGTATGTCAGAGAAAACAACTAAGGTGGAAACACAAATGACAAGCCAAGAAGTTGACCTGAATAAGGACTTTAAAAAAAAAGTCTTGAAAAAATCTTTAAGATGAGAAAAAGAAAAATGGAAGAGAGATTAAATCCTATGGTAGCAGTTGAATAAACTAAAGGTTAAGATTGTTAGCAGCAAAAAGAAGTACATAGTTGGTAACCAAATGAATTGCATTTACTATCAACACCTAATACACATGAACTACTTAAAATGCCATTGCTTTAAAAAAAAAACACACACACACATACATTCACAGCAAGCAGAATTTGCTCTGATTAGTGAAAGAAGGAATAATCAATCAGGAACCTATGGTCCAGTAAATCAAATTGTTTATATCTATTAACCATATCTTAACAGTTAAGAGCCTCAGTGGTGCAGTGGCTAGAGTGCAGTACTGCAAGCTACTTCTGCTGCAGCCAGCTGCCTGCAATTTGGCAGATTGAATCCCACCAGGCTCAAGGTTGACTCAGCCTTCCATCCTTTTGAGGTGGATAAAATGAGGACCCAGATTGTTGGGAGCAATATGCTGACTCTGTAAATCACTTAGAGAGGGCTGTAAATCACTTAGAGAGGGCATATAAGTCTAAGTGCTATCTTAGATATATTATAGCTAGCATACAGACATGATGATGATGATGATGATGATGATGATGATGATGATGATGATGATATCCATTCAGTCAAGTCTGATTTTTGGCATATTTATGGGCCAGGTCTCTCTATATCTTCCGATCTTTCACTATTTCTTTGCATTTTTCTATGCCATTCTAGCAGGAAGGGATAAATAATAAGAAAGTCACCCAGATGTGTTTATCAATAAAATAAAATAAAATTCAATATCATGCTGTAATGTACTCTGTGTCTGCCATTTTCTTGTGTTCATAATACAGTGGCCTATGATTCTGCTTTTACTCAGGGTTGCTCAGCAATACCAGTGCCAATGCTTTGCTTAGAGACCAGTGTACACTCTTTTACTGTTTGCATGCTAATAAATTTATGATTCATCTTCAAAATGATTCACTGCTTTAAGTGAACCAGGTTTTGGCCACAACAAAGGATGATGGTTGTCCCAAAGAGGACCAGGTTAAGAAAGGTTTCTATATGAAGGGACGATTATACAGTATTAAATATTATAAGCTAGGCTCACATGCTGATTAAAGTTGTGTTATGGATTCTTAACTTCTGGTTTAACATGGCCTGTAAACTTGACCATTATGGTTTATAATGAAGGTATATGGCTGGGGTTGGTTGCCCTAGTTTATTTGAGTATTCCTATGAGGCTTGCAAGGTAGCCCAGTGAGGAAGCAAGCCCAGTTGAACTAATTCTACTTTATTGTAAGTTACATTAACAGAATTTTTGCAAAGCAAAAGTACATTTCTTCCCACTCACCTTTACAGTGCAAGTAACTAGGGAGGGTCCCTTTTGAGATGTTTGACAGACCCACATTCCTGCTGTTGGCTACTCTGCATATTTATTTATTTAGAAAATTTATACAGCTGTCTAATCTCTCCCAGCAACTCAATGCAGCAATTACAAACAATTAAAAAAATATAGAAAAAATAATAATAATAGCACTCCCATCCCCAATCAATAAGCCATTTGATGGACTCCATTCTACTTTGGGTTCACCAGGCCTGCTGCTAAAACCAGAGTCTTATGAAAGAGGGTCAAAGTGGGGGGACGGATTACTTTCTAAAGGGATGATATTCCAAAGGAAGGGAGCCACCATGGAGAAGGCCCTTCTTCTTATACCTCCTTAGGGATGGGACCTGCAACATTTGTTGCCTCCCCACTCTAGTGAGTCAGGTGGATGTGACATGCAGCAGGCTCAGCCATGAAGGACTTTTAAGGTGACAATATCTTATCTTACTGTTGCCTTGGCTGTGGCTCTTCCCCCTCTCTCCATGTATTCCCATATACTATTACATCCCTGGCTCTCCCCCATTATAGCTGAATTGAATAATAAAACTTGAACATTCAATAGTAGCTGTGTTTTAGGATCTTAAGTAACACATGAGATATAACTGTCTTCCAGCTCTCGAAACCAGACCACCAAAATAAAGGGAAAAGAACTGCAAATTTTGGGTCCTTTCCCATATGTCGTTATACAATGTCATATGCAGAGACATTATCCTATCACTCCTACAATCTCATTATATGTTTTAGAATGTATGATGTAGTAAGTTATGGTTTCACACACACACGCAACACCACCACCACCCCCCTGCAATGCTCTGGATTAAGATCTAAATGGATGAACTGTAAGTTCAGCCAGTCTAGTTTACTAGAATTATTAGAATTCTTTATTGGCCAAGTGTGATTGGATACATAAGGAATCTGTCTCTGTGTTCTGACCCAACCCTGTTACCAGCAAGAAAATCTCAAACAAACACAGCAACTCAAACCTTCACAGCTTTAATCTACAAATAACTTCTTTGTAGATAAAAGATGACTTGCAGCCAATTAGTCCAACCAGAAAAGCCTTGGCAGAATTATTCAGATAAGCCGGAGTCTCTACACACAATGCTGAGTTCTTAGAATGTTTTTGCTTTTTGCAAAAGCAAAAAACTTTTGAAACCAGGCTTATATTCCCTGGAGAAAAGGGCCATTATGTTGCATCCTTACTCCCAAGTCGCCTGTGCTGCTCCAGCTGTTCTTTTCTCTGAATCATCCTGTGCTCATGCGCACTTGGCACAAGCTCCTTGGGAACCTCCTCATCACTGCTGCCAGCTCCCACAATCTCTGAAAGCAGCAGTCCACTCCCTGATGGTCCCGGACCCTCATCCGAGTCCTTACTCTCCTCCACTGTCCGCACCTGCTGCTGGCTTACGACAACACTCCGGTGCATAAGCTCTCAGTGTACATATAAGCATACAAGTGATAAATCATGATCATAATCATCTTAAAATACATTCATCACAAATCATAAGATACAACACTCAGTCATAGTCACATGCTACTAAATAAGCAATCAACATAAATCACACTAGGCTACTAAATAAACAATCAATATAAATGGTAAGAATAATGTTGAAAATACAATCTTTTTGCATATTATTCAAAAGCAGACACAGAGTAAACTCTACTCTAAAAGGCACCTTATATGGAAATACCAAGGCAGCTAGCAATGTTCTGAGGATACAGGATGAGGCCTGCAGTTGTAAATTTACTTACAGGAACCATTTGCTCTGTTACAGCTCTTAATCAGCAAAACCAAGACAATAATGTTGGCTTCCCTCATAAGGTGATTGTAAGGATTACTGACATAATGCATTTGAAAGTGCTCTCAAATTTTGAAATATGCTTTGCGAGTGCCAAGCAGCAGTGTAATTCAACCTTATGTAGTCACAAGACTCCTGTTTTATTCATTAGCACATATGAACATTACAAGCATGGAGAGTTTTAGAAACTTATTCCTTCAAACAGGATTTGAGATGGGCTTGCAGGAGAATCAGAGCAATGGAAATATAAAGTGATAAATCCTATGCTCTCCAACATTTTTTAATAATTTTAAGCCATTACGAATGCCATTAATTATTTATTGGACACTGATAGTTGAACGGATGGCTGGAGAACATTTTATATATAGTCTTTTCATATAAGAATGTTAACGTTTGAAGAGTTCATCTTTTATGAATTGGAATTCCTCTATGAAATATTTATGAAAGGTTCAGACAAGTCACTTAGTAAGGCAAATTAATTCCCATGCCTTTGACTTCCTTTGCAGTAAAGCACAAGACTAATACAAATTAAAATACCTATCCTTTGTTTGTAAAGGGCCTCAGATGTCTCCTATTTTGGATTAAAACATTGACAGCAAATAGTAAGAGTTAAATTATGGAGGAATATAATTATAAATGATAATGATTTCCCACCTGTGACAGAAGCATATGGTAATATTATATAATTCTTTAAACAATTTCCAAATCCATGCTTCTTTGAAAAAAAAAAAGCATACAGCACATTTGCTGGCATATTTTGTAGATTTCTTGCAAAAAAATTAGCCCCATTTCCTCCTTTTCATTAATTCCATGGTGTACTGCACAATGACACAGCCCCAGAACTTAGCTAGTTAAACTGTAGTACATAGAACATCAGAGTTGGAAGATACCTTGTAGTCTTCTAATCCAACACTTTGCTCAACCAGGAGACCTTATACCAGGGGTGTCAAACTAGTGGCCCATGGGCTGTATGCATCATGCAGACCACACCCACCCCAGTTCCTTGAAGAGAAAAAAATGTTGGGAAACATCACATGACGGCAACATGACACCATGAATTTGACACCAGTGCCCTATACCCTTTCAGACAAATGGCTGTCCGGTCTGTTCTTAAAGGCCTCCTCTTAAACCACTGATTTCCTACGATTCTAGAAGTCCATTTGCATTGTAGGACAGTAAGCAGTGAGCGTTAGTGATTATTTGATATTGTTCTTTGGTGTTTTTCTTTTGAGGTGCCTGTCTGTATACATCAGAGGTCTTCAAACTTGACAGCTTTAAGACTTGTGGACTTCAACTCCCAGAATTCCTCCTCCAGTCATGTTAGCTCAGGAATTCTGGGAGTTAAAGTCCACAAGTCTTAAACTTGCCAGGTTTGAAGACTCTTGGTATACATTAATTTCTTTACCTATAACTAGAAGCAATAAACATGTAGCCGTCGTCTTATGACCATAATTGAGGTCAAAATATCTGTTACAAAGCAAGACAGGGGTTCAGTGAGTTTTGCCCCATTTTATGATTTTTATTGCCACAGTTGTTATGTGCACAGCAGTTGTTAAGCTGGTAACATGGTTGTTAAGTAAATCTGGCTTTCCCATTTATTTGGCTTGTCAGAAGTTTGCACAGGACCCCAGGGTTACTGCAACCATCATAAATATGAGCCAATTATTCAAGTATCTGAATTTTGATACATCCCCTTGGTCACATGATCAAAATTCAGACACTTGACAACTGGTCCCTAAAATGAATGGTTGTAAGGTAAGGACTACCTATATGTGTGAGAAGAATGATAGAAAGAATCTCTTGAAGAAAGCAAAAGGTGGGAGTCATCCCATTATCTCATCGGTTTTTTTCCACCTTACAAGTGACTTGAGTTCTGATGCTACCATTTTTATCTCAATAGTGCAGTCTACAGCACTGAACAATGAGCTGCATCATATTCCTAAAGCTCTCTGGTCAGCTTCTTGAATTTAATTATGCCATGAAATAATGACTCTGAATTGATGTACAGATTTTCCCACAAATCACTGAGATGACACCCAGGCACGTGTAAAGAAATGTATAGAAGAAAAATACAAGTGGGATGCAAAAAGATGGAATCTCATACACTGCATGGCATCTGTACTTTCCACCTGTTTGCATATGGTAGCACAGAGGAAGAGGTAAGGAACATAGCATTCATTTAATAGTAGTAGTATTTTATTTTATTTTTATTTTATTCTCTTCAAGTCATTGTTGCCTATTGTCAATTGTCTGGACAAGTCTGCAAATTTAGGAAGTATTTTGCCACTGCTTTCTTTTTAAGGGTAAGATAGAGAAGGAGAAGGGGAGAGGGGGATGAAGGGAGGGAGGGATGGAGAAAAAGAGAGGGGAGGGTCCAAGGTCCCCAGTTGGCTTTGTATCTAAAGCAGGAGTATAATTCATGATCTCCCTGCTGCTAGTCTGGTGCCTTAAGCCACTACACCGAATTGAACCTCAGTTTTTATTTAGTGTGTATTTATATCTAAGTGTAGTCCAGGTAAAGCAATAACATCCAATATAAACCAGTATCCAAACTAAAACAATAAAGGCACATAAACCATTTCTTATTTCCTGCACAATCATAATATCCGTCTACATCAAATCGTGACAAACAAAATTCTCCTAGCATTATAAAAGCCCTGGAAAAGGGGCTTTTTAAAACCTCAAAAAATCACATTCAAGCACAGTTCAAAAGGGAGTCAATTCCAGAGGGTGGGAAGGAACTTGAGGGGGAAAGCTCTAACATGTGAGGTGGCCATTTTAAAGAAAAGGAAACCCAAGCAACCTTTCCCCATCCCATAACTTACAGTAACAGAGTGCACATTATCATGAATTATAATCAAGTTATTCAGATAATAGATTGTTTCTGTATAAATGGTTCTGAAGCTCAGTATTAAATTGCTAAATACTTGTGAAGATCAGTTAAAGTATGATTTAACAAGAAGAACAGATAGTCAAGTATAAAAGATTTAGAGCCAGTTGAACTGTGCTATTCTGGATGTGGCCTGCAATACATGATGCAGATTCTTGGTCTTTCTGATTTGTGGACTTTTTGAAGCATGCTCATCTAGCAAGGAAGTCTTGATCCATTTTTTGTTCCAATCAATACAATCCAATACCTTAATTACACTCTTCGTCTCATATGAAGTAAGTACAGAGAGACGCTGGGATTAATGCTACAAGTCCATTTTTAGGAACACTTTCTTTTCCTTTGTGGGAATGAAAATGAGAGAAAGAAAGAAAGAAAGAGAGAGAGGGAGAAAGAAAGAAAGAAAGAAAGAAAGAAAGAAAGAAAGAAAGAAAGAAAGAAAGAAAGAAAGAAAGAAAGAAAGAAAGAAAGAAAGAAAGAAAGAAAGAAAGAAAGAAGTAGGAAGGAAGTTGGCAAGTAAAAACTTTCCTCTTTAAGAATGAGTTAATCCAAGTACCTCTTTTAAGACAGAGTTTTTGAGAAGCTTCATTTCAGAACCTGGACATGCTATCCTATCAAACCAATATGGAACAAAATTCCTTGTTCATGGAGTGGTCTTCTAATTTCCCAGTTGGAAACCTAGTGCAATAGCATCCCATCTTTCTGAACTACATTTAATAACATTATTCAGCAAATTGATTAAATGATACATAATTGCATTGCATCACTGCCTTTGATGTTTTTTGAGAGATAAGAAAGTGTCTGTGCAGGTAATAAGAATTGAATTTACCTACTTGACGGTATCATTTGTGGCTTTCTGTCTTAACTCCATCTTTCTCGGTATAGTTAGATATTGAAACATTTTCTCATGGTATTTAGCTTCCTTGAAATGATAAGTAGAGGAATTAGTTTTTCTCATTAACTCCTTCCTTCCTTCCTTCCTCCCTCCCTCCCTCTTTTCTTTCTTTCTTTCTTTCTTTCTTTCTTTCTTTCTTTCTTTCTTTCTTTCTTTCTTTCTTTCTTTCTTTCTTTCTTTCTTTCTTTCTTTCTTTCTTTCTTTCTTTCTTTCTTCTTGTGTAAAGGAAGCATTCAAATATGTCCCACCAGCTGTGTAAATTAAAATGGTATTGCTCAGCAGTGTTCTATCATATGATGCTACATGTTAGCTCAGAATGATATCATACTGTATATTTCCGAGAGAAGAATAAGCAGCCAAATTTTTATAGTGGGGGTTATGATTATGATTGTTGCTGCTCTGCAGCAATAAATATTACATTGCTTATACTCAAAAAGATGTCTCCAATGGTGGTCATTCACCAGCAGTACATATAAAACTACCAAAATAAAATGATTTGGGCTCTCCAAACCAACACTAAAGTGGGGTATGGAAATCTCTATATCAAACAGAGTCATAAACAACATTGCATGTGATGGGAAAAAGAAAGCAGAAATTTTACAGCATGGACAGATGTATTTTTTTAAAGATTTCTTTTATCCTGCCTTTTTTATTTGTATAAATAAAATATACCTTTCAGACCTCCAATCCTACATTCTGATCCAAATCAAGAATAACATTTAAAAAAAAATCAATGAAGTAGTTGGTGTCAGGTTAGCTATCTTCTTTTAAACCTAAACTATGTGATTAGGATAAGCCTAATGCTTCTTTAAAAAGAGAAATTCTAATTATTATGTTTCAGATTCAATGATCTTAGGGAGTATGCATAGGCAATCTAATTAGTGTATGGCATTGAACCATGAGATTGTGGATGAAGACACAACACTATTATAGAAAGAAAGGTGAGGGAGGTAGGATTGACAGAAAGTAGCCTGGGAAATTAGGAATATGGCAGCAATTTATTTTAAAATGAAAGATTTATTTAGCATTTGTTTTCCTAAATACATCCAATTAAAGTTCAAACACTGTGAAAAAGCATGATTTAAACCCACTTTCGCTTCATTTCTTAAACATTTTCATACTAAACATAGAAGACAAAATTCATAAATGTTTCTTTTCTGAATGTCCTGTCTATTAAACATTATATTATATTTATTTGAATTAATTGTTTTTTTTAAATGCAATTTTAGATATATATTTGCTTGAATTCTACAATTATTGACCATTTTTGCACAAAGAAATCTCTCTCACACACTCACACACACATACATTCCCTGATGTCAACCCCCACATAGCTGGAACACAGGAAAGCATAAGCAATACATATTTTAGTAAGGTGTCTATAAAGCAACTCTGGGAAAAATAGAAACATTTTGAGAATTGAAGTTTCAAAGCCTCTTTATATTGAGTCATTAAGGTGACATCTCTTTGAAATACTCTTCCCCCAAAGTTTAGTCATCTTGGCTGAGTTACCATTTATGATATCAACTGCTGACTGAGTTGCCTCTCTCCTCTTTCAGTCTCCTCTGTTTTTTTTCTTACACCAGCACCACCAAAAACATCTCTCTTACTGTTTGGAGGCTCCTCTTAAACCAAAAGGAATGAGACAGGTAGGAAGATGGAAGGGGAAAAAAGAAATTCATTTCACTAATCCATTTCTCTCTTTAGTTGTATCTACCCATCCTCTTAGATCTACCACAGGAGTCATGATCTAGGTTCTTTCTGCTAAGAAGGGTTGCCCAGGAGTAAAAACCTTTCTTGTCATGGAACCCACCTCTGGTATATCATTCCTCCACAGAGCTGATATTGGACCCCATTCGGTGGTGGGATTCAACCGGTGTAACAACCAGTTCTGTGAGCACATGCTTCACCCGAACTGATACAAACCGTCAGAATCCCAATGTTGGCCCTATTCCTATTGTCCTACTATAAGAGCTTGAAGACTTGTGTTTGAGTCTGGGAATCTGGGTGCAAGATGGAGTCCAATTCCTTGCTAGATTGAAGGCTGAATTGATGTTTTTTACACTTCACTAATAAAATGAATAATAATAATTATACATAAAAACATTGTTTAGGAAAGTCTTGATTTTTAAAGAAGAATTTGGAACTCTAAAGATGAACATGAGCTCATGGAGGGAATAGGTAACTTTATTTTTATGACAACCCCGCTCCCCCTGTTAACTTATATTTGGGTAGAAGTCATAGAATTCAAGTTTAGATAAACAATACTGTCAGAACATAGCCTTTAAGGGGGGGAGTGGGGGAGGGAGGGGAGGGAGAGATTGATTGCAGGCAGTGCAACCAGTCGTAATTAAATGAGATGAGAACTAGTGATGCCAGTATTCATTATTTTATATTTGAAAAAAAATAGTTAATAACATCAACAACTTACTAAATTGCAAGTAGCTTTTTAATTTCCCAGGCTACTGAAAATGAATGGTTCTGCTGTCAGTCGTCATATTCCCAATAAACAAGTCTTATCCCTTTTTCACTCTGATTCTCTGCACGTGATGCCAAAGTCTTGAAAAAAAATGAGCAAAATAAATTCACCTTGAAAACTCCATATCGATGGAGATCCTTCTCTGTGTATATCCTTGGCCTGAATCAATCCATTACAGAATGAAGGTCTCTTGACTGAAAGTTATGAACTATAATCTACCATGCTGATTCAGTGTGGATTGGGGGAGAGAGAGAGAGAGAACTACACACACACACACACACACACACACACACACACACACCTTCTATTTCCTACTTTAGAACTAAAAAGAAATGACTGGTACAAAGTCTTCGTCCTGATAGGCTGAGCTTAAATTTCGGAATGCTCCTCCTCCTCCACGAGACTCCTCCCAGTGTTCCCCAGTTTTAGCGAAGATCGCAGTGAAAAGGCAGATGTCACTTCTGAGAAACTAGTACATCAGCTTGGTCGTATAGCAGGACTCCCACAGACGGAAGGAATAAACACAGTTAGCAATAACACATAGGGTGGGGATGGATGCTCCTTCGCAGCTCGGAGAGAACCGGCGTATCAGGTAAGAACCAACGCCTATTCTCTTACGAGCTGCTCGGAGCATCCATTTGATTGGGACATACCAAAGCTTGGCCTGAACTACGGGCGGGATGCTGACTGGACCTGGAGTCTGTCGCTGTCCTGCACACACCCTGTAGCACTCTCCTACCAAAAGACGCATCTGCAGATGCAAAGACATCGACCTTATAATATCTGATAAAGGGGGAATGAGACGCCCATGTGGCGGCCCGACAAATGTCAGAGATAGGAGCTTGGGTGGCCCAAGCCGCCGTGGTGGCAGCACTGTGAGTGGAGTGCACCGTGATGCCCCTGAGAACTGCTAGGGTCTGGGCCTGATAAGCTTTAGCAATAGTGGCCCGCAACCATCTGACCTATGGTGGTGGAAGAGGCCCTAGTACCTTGACTATGAGGCAGAAATACAACAAACAAGGCCTCTGTCCTCCTAAAGGATGCCGTGCGATGGATATAGACCTTCAAGGCACGCCAGACATCCAACTTATGCCACTGATGTTCCAACTCTCGGGAAGGATGAGGACAGAAATTGGGCAAGACCAACTCCTGTGCCCTGTGAAAAGCTGAATTGATCTTTGGAATAAACGTGGGGTCCGGCCGGAGGACAACCCTATCTGCATGAAAAACACAGAGGTCTGACCTGAAAGATAGGGATGCCAACTCGGAAATGCGCCTGAGCTGAAGTAATGGCCACTAAGAAAGCAACCTTATATGTAAGAAATAGTAGTGATGTGGAACGAATCGGTTCGAAAGGAGATTTGGTAAGGGCCAGAAGGACCTTGTTCAAATCCCAAGTAGGATAACGATGAACCATGGGCGGTCGCAAATTAGTAGCACCCTTAAGAAAGGCATGTCTAAGGAGAACTAGAAACTGGATCTTCCCACAAGAATATTAATTTCAGTATCATTGACAGAGGAATCAGTTAGAAATGATAGAAAATACTTGCAGCTCAGGTAGGAGATGTTGGCGGTGGCTTGTTTTCCAAGCTTTTGTTTAGCTTCCAAATGTTTTGTCACCAGGCTAGGTGATATCCCAGCAGGACTTTGGTTAAAGTGTCTTGTTTCAGTTCTCCTCTACTTCTATTGATCTCATGTGGTCAAGTGGTCGGTGGGTTGTGTGATTGGCTGGTCTTACTGTGTGACATGCCATGTGCCTGGCTGATCATGCCATGTGACATGCTGTGTGACCAGCTGGTCATGTTGTGTGAAAGTCACCAAGTGGTCAGTACTTGGTTGGTTGTTGGTTGGTTGTTGGACTCAGTGTGATAACAAACAATAGTGGTGACGGTGAAGTCTCCCTGAAAAAAATCTCTTGATATAAACCTTTTCAATCTATCACCATTGACCAAGAACTATATTTTCCATTGTGTTATTGACCTTTGCACAAAGCTTCTGATATTTCTACTGACTCCTGTTATTTCTAATCACTTGATTGTATGACATATGACAGGGAATGTATTCTTTGTCTTGCCATCTTCCAAACTCATCTGTCAGTTAGGAGCTGATCTTCTGCTCCTCTGCTGTTTAAGCAGATTACTTCTGTTCAGGTGGAAAGAGCTTCTTTTCAACTGGATGCTGTTGAACTGCATCAATCAATTACAACAGAAGAGCAATAGAATTTAGACTTATATACCACTTTACAGTGCTTTACAGTCCTCTCTAAGTGGTTAACAGAATCAGCATATCATCTCCAACAATCTGGGTCCTCCTTTTATCTACCTTGGAAGGATGGAAGGCTGAGTCAACATTGAGAATCTTGAAAGTCTGTCAGAGTATCCTTCTGTCCCCCATTCAAGCAAACAGAATCAAGGTGGAGTTTTATCAAGATTCTTTCACATTCCATCTTCTATTCCAGGGGTAAGTTTATGTTTATTTAGTAGTTCTTATATTCCTTATTCAAAGTTATCTCTTATTCTTCTTCATGTACAGGTAAGTTGGATGCAGCTTCATTGAGGCTTTAAAAGGATACGCTACTTCAACATTATAAGAAACATCTCCCCCCCAATGATTTCCTGGGTTATATAGCATATTTCTTAGCTCCAAAAAATGTAGAAATATTAGTAATGAAGACTTTCTTAATTAAAATATACAGTATATCTAGTCCTTCAAATTAGATAATTCTGCAAATATCTGTTTTCAAATCCCATTTTTCAGATAGATGACTGTCAGCCTACACATCTCAGGTGTTTGCTTTTGAACAATGTTAGCACAGTGTTGGATTACCCTAGGTGCTGTCGTTAAAACAGGGTAGAAGAAAGAAAGCTGCTTTTTGTTCAGACAGAAATTACCGTGGCAATGTGATTCTGGTCTTGCTTGAAATCTGTCTAAGAATGGCTTCACACTGACTCCAGAGAAGTAGCATGGCATGTAAGTCAACACAACATTTGGTTTATAGATCCAGGCAGTGGAAAAATCCAGCTTACCTCCCTGTGAAGGGGTTCACATGATGAATCTTTTCTCCATAACAATGCAATCAAAAGGAAGTATTGTAACTCTTGAATATTTGAAGTGCAGAACAGAAATCCATAACTCTGCTTGCTGTGCTCGCCCTCTTACATGATTGAAAAGAAGTATTTCAGGGACACAGCTTCATTTAATTAAACCAAGACTTCTCAAACTTTGTCACAGCCAGGATCTCAAAGCTAAAAGAACATTTTTAATGCTTCCTCAAACTGCAGTCAAGGGTGAAACCAAAGCAAGTGTTCTGGCAAACATCATTTCATCTCCAGTGGGAGAATAAATAAAACTGATCTTTGGCTTATGCCAACAATTGGGAGTGAATTACCATTGTTAAGCAACACAGTCCTAAAGCATGATGTTCTGTGACTGCTTTGCTTAGTGACAGCAGTTCCAACAATCCTGGTTGCTGTTGCTAAGTGAGGACTGCATGGATTGTTAACCAAGAACTTTGCATGACTTCCTACTTCTTCCTGGCTTCCCAATGTTGTAATTACAAGCTGGACATCAATTATGTGCCTGTGGGGACACTGCAATAGCCAGAATTACAAGCACCCATTAATAGTAGTGCTCATTTTGCCATCAAAATTTTGAATGGTTGTTGAATGAGTGGTCATGACCAAGGACCACTTGCAGATAAAAAAGGAAGGGAGGAAATTTGACCGTCCCTCTCCTTACTATCCCAGAAGTGTGACCCAGAAGTGTCACCTGTAGCGAAAGTGCACTTATAATAAAGAAACAGAAGCCTATCTGTCCCCAGGAGTCAGCACAACCAATAGACCTCATAATTTTTTGTAAATCTTTTGAGTGGAAAAGTGGAGATGTCTATTTTGTCTCTGAAAATCCTGGACAGAAAGCAATGAAAGATGAGATTGGCCATAGGAACCATTCCCCCTTTGAAGAACAATAGATTTAAAACAACAACAACAACAATATCTTGTTAGCTGTAATTAGCGCAATGGTTACAATACGGTACTGCAGGCTACTTCTGCTGACTGCCAAATGCCAGCAGTTCAGCAATTTGATTCTTACCAATTCAAGGCTGACTCAGCCTTCTGAGGTCGCTCAAATGAGAACCCAGATTGTTGGGGGTAAATATGCTGACTCTTAAACCACTTAGAGAGGGCTGTAAAGCACTGAGAAGCAGCATATAAATCTAAGTGCTATTGCTATCTTGACTAATATTATGCTTTTAAGCACTTGACAGGTTTTTAGTTCATTTGCAGAGTTATTTCTTTATTAAATGTATCACTCATTTTGAGTCTTACAATCACAATGACACAAAAGCCAGTATGAAATGTTAAAACATTAAATATGAAAAGAAAAAGAGATTAAATAAATTAAGAACCAAAATTAAGTGTGGCAGAGGTGAGAGCTTCCTTCCAGTACACGAGCCACTTCTAGTGTAGAATAGCCCAATTAGGGCCCCAGGCAAATCACGGAGTCAGATTTGAAGCTCTTTCAAAAACCAAAAGTGTAAGAGCGGATCTCACTTCAGGGGGCACGATGTTCTAGAGGGTGAGAGCCATTTCCCCTAGACCCACCTGATGAAGTTTCTTGACTGACAGAGTCTGCTGGAGTGAGTGGGGTGAGTCAATCTCACTGGGGTGAGATGGTTCCTCAGGGAGCCTAGATCCATACCATAAAGGGCTTGAAAAGTCATAATCAACACCTTCAACTGGACCTGCAAGTAAATTGGTAACCAGTGCAGCTGGCACAACAGGGTTGTTATATGGGCCACCCTTGGGGGCCCTAAAACTGTCACCATCATTTTTCCCCAGCTGTAAACTGACACAAGGAGATCCTTCGCTTGTGCATACAAAAATGAATTCTGCTGAATTAAATTCATCGTGCTGTGATGGAATGGATATATTTCAAAGCTTCACAGCCCACTGTCTTTCAGTAAGACTAATAGCTCCATCCTTAACAGAGTTAGGGTAGCCTAAGCTAATTGATATCTAGAGGATTAGAAGTGTATGTGCTCATGCTGCTAAACATATTAAACATTTCCTGACCTGCGGCCTGTGACTTCTAAACAAATGCAAGATCCACTTCCAAATAAATGGCTATCGGGTCATTCTGTAATATTTAGAAATTATTAGGACTTAGGCAAACTAATTAATGGCATTATGAAAAGCTGATTACTCTAAGCTTTGGATAATGCTACGCTTCAGCTTGGGAAATTTCAAAGCATTAATTGAGTTTAATGAAGTGTATTATACTTTCCAAAGTACAAGTCTGAAGTTTTTGAAGAACATCATCTTTTTACCAAAAAGAAAAGAAAAGAAAAAGGCAGTCCTCTTTCTTCAATTAAAAGACCATTTGTTTATGGCAGAGTTAAAACTGATTATTATTACTCAGTCTTCTTTTGTTATCCAGCTTTGTCCATCTCCCAATGGTTCAGCTGTTATAATCTATATGTTTTCAAGTGCATAGTCTTTGAACTCTATACAGGCACATGAGCAACATTCAAAAGACCGTGTACGCAGCCCACCTGTTTTGTGAGTTCAGGTACAGCAGATGTACTTCACTGTTATCTTTCTTATCAAACTTCTTGTTGTCTGCTGTGAACTGTGAACCTGAATCATACTTGATGTTCTCAATCTATGCAGCAGCCTCGGGCCTTGGTAAAACTCCTTTTAGTCATGGGTGCTGCTTTTCATCACCAAATTGAAAGGACCTCGACCTTGAATTATCGGAGATATTAAAAACAGAACACATACCAATGACCCCTGAAATACTGCTCCGAATTGCTAACCAGTACCACTGGCAGTTTTAATGTAAGAAAACAGCTAAATTTACATACCTACTTTTCACACTTTGCAAGGCACAATAGCTCATCAAGGAATTCAAGTTGTAGAGGGTCCCAATTATCATTTATTCCAAATGTATCAAGTTGCAATGGATCACTGGTCTCTTTCAGGCCTCCAGGTGAAGTGACAGAAAGAAACCACAAGCTTACATACATCTTAGATACAGACAGTCCTCAACTTATGACCAAAATTGAGCCCAACAATTCCATTGCTAAGCAAGATAGTTGTTAAGTGAGCATTTCCCCATTTTACAATCTTTCTTCCACAGTTGTTAAGTGAATACTGCAATTGTTAAGTTAATAACATGCTTGTTATATGAAACTGACTTCCCATTGACTGCTTGTTAGAAGGTTGCAAATGGTGATCACATGAACCTGGAACATTTCAACTCTCATAAATACATGCCAACTGCCTGAAGTCCAAATTCTAATCATGTGACCATGGGAATGCTGCAATGGTCATAAGAGTGAAGAATAGTTATAAGTCACTTTTTTCAGTGTTTCATTAAACTAATGGTTGTAAATTGAGGATTACCTATAGTTTTAGTATTTTATCTATTAGCAAAGGATCCCAAGTACCAAAACAACTGTTTCACTATTTAAAAAAAAATGATGTTCTTCCTGGTATGAAAACATTTAAGTCACTTACTTAAATTTTTAAGAGCTGTGGTGGCACAGTGGTTAGAATGCAGTACTGCTGGCTAATTCTGCTAACTATCAACAGTTTGATTCTCACTGGCTCAAGGTTGACTCAACCTTCCATCTTTTTGAGGTCAGTAAAATGAAGAGTCCCCAAAAATTGTTGGGGGCAATATGTTGATTCTGTTAACTGCTTAGAGAGGGATGTAAAGGACTGTGAAGCGGTATATAAGTCTAAGTGCTATTGCTATTACTATTAAAAATGCAACAGAGTTGCTTTAATATAGGACTTAAGCCAAATATCTCCTTGTTACACTAACAAACGATCCTGAAGAAGGAAGATACCTTGAATCTATTGCCTCATCTCAGGATAACAACTTTGAAATCAGGTAATTGGTACAATAATTATGAAAAACCCATTCTTAAAGAAGTTACATGAACAAGGAAAAAATAATACACACTATTATATCCATAAGGAAGATTGTTAATTCAAGCCTGAGTTCTTATTCCAACCCATCACACATTCTTCATAAGTTTTTCTTGATATCCACACTTTTTTGCCAGATTTCCCTCCTTCTCCTTTAGGAAAAGACAATTTTTGCTATGCTTTTCCCAAACACATAGATAGAAAATCTTTTCAGTCTGAAGAACAAACTCTTACCCTAACTGACATGGGGTGGATGGTAGGATCAGAGCATGTACAGCTCTACATCATCAGAGCACATACATGTGCATTAAATACCGTCTCACCCTATATTCATTTTTTAGTTCTAAAAAGATGTTGTTCACCAAGTTCTCATGTAGGGAAGCTGCACCAAATATGCCTCAGCTGGAAAATGGGTTTGGAACTGCATTTTATGACTAGCAGCTTATTAAAACATCTGTATAAAATGTTGCCTTGCTTTATGTTTGGCTGAGCCTTCAACATCAAAGTGAATGTCTCCCTACTATTCTTTGTTAACCATAGAACAAATGAGAACAATTTCTCTTTGCTTTTTCTGTTTTGGCATTTACAAAAGTTAAAAAAAGATGATTTCTCAGTTAGGCTTGTTATCCAGATCAGGGGTCCCCATTCCCTGGGCCATGGACTGACACCGGTCTGTAGCATGCCAGCAACCTGGTTCACACAAACAAATGAAGCCCCATCTGCAGGACATAGGCAGCATGCAAAACCATACCTTCTCTGGTTCACAGAAGCAGTCTTTGGTGCCCAAAACGTTGGGGACCACTGGTCTAGATAAAATGTTTTTCTGAGCACCTTATAGTTTAAGAATAGAAAGTTTTTTTAATAAAGTTTTTATTTTTTAAGACAAACATACACAAACAATACATAAACACATAAAACCATCTTCCATTTTAAATACATACAGTGTGTCAGTTGGTTTTGAATCTTTTGTGCAATCCTTTCATAGTCGTTGCTCACAGTTTATGTCAATTTCACATTGTCAAACTAACATATGCTTATATATTTATCAATTGTTAATCATCCATGACTAAACTATTTATTCCATCATTTTGTACAAGATATCCCAAATGTTATTTTAAAATTTATATTATGCTTTCATCCAATGGTTATATATGTCTACATTATGTTTTATATCAATCTATTAAGTTTCTATAACAAAATTATCTATTCTAGCACATTACCACATCTTTTTATCCAACCATTGATAAAACAAATCCCATATCATATAAAATTGCTTATCTTCTTGTTCTCTGATTTCAAATGTCAATTTACTCATTCCAGCATAGTCCATAATTTTTTTTAATAACTTCTTCTTGCATAAGTATTTTGAAGTTTATTTAAACATTAGAAAAGGCATTATTTGAATGAATAATGGTTAAATGATGTCATTTAATTTTTAGATACCGCCAGACAAGGAGGTAATTAGGAAAATTTTAGAATGTGCTGAGAAGGACAGATTAACCTTAAAAAAAACGAAAAATAAGACTCAGAATACTACTTGATATGGAATAAATTCTATGACTGGTTAAAGACAAAGGGTAGAAGTTAGAAAAAGAAAACAATGTTTTTATTAAAAACAGAGATGATGTATAACTACAATATTATATGATATTACCATATAAGTATTCTTATTAGAAAATGGGACAATATTTTTATAGTATTAGCTATGGGTCTTATTCTTTGCAAATAACAGATTTGGACAAAACACTATTCAAAAATGTTTATGTATAAAAATTGAAAAATAAAAAGTAAAAAGAATTTTAAAAAAGTTTACTAATCTTTAGGCAATGCAATTTGCTAGTCTGAACTATTTTACAGAAAACAAGCCAGCCAAACATACGTTCTATAATATACCTATATTGTCTTTCTATTTTGACAGTTAATAAAAAAATAAGGGAGGGAGCAAAATCACTCTGTTGCATGAAAGAGATTGCACATTAGCACAGATATCAAGGATACAACCTGTCATTTAACTTTATAACTAAGACAAAAATCTACATGTGAAAATAAAGCATAATTATAAACCGATTTTGATTTTTTAAGAAATAGCCTTTAGTTATAAGTAAACCTTTTCTTCCTAATAACTTAATAATGTTAATATGCCTCCTGGCATATGTTTCAAGGTCTTTCAAATGAGCTTCCTTTCCTTCTCATAATAGGTAGAACAAAAGTCTGTTTTGTATCTTCATTATTCTGTTGGATTCAAAGGGCCCATTCAGCTTGGGGCAATGCAGATGTGATATTAATAATGTGTCAGGTGATTCAGGCTGCTCTAGTAGAAATGAGAATTCTGCTGATCCAAGACCACATCCTCATCTTGGAAAAAGTGTCTACTTCACAAGCTTCCAGCTGCATGTAAATATTCTGGAAGAAAAAAAGAGAGCACCAAATGTGGCTGTCAATATATATATACCTGGAATCTCTTGAACACTTTATGATCATTTGGCAAAGAAATAAAGATATGATGATCTGGTTTGTTTCTTGACTCACAGGGAAATGAGAAAAGAGTTTTCATTATTGTTTTAAGTCCATAGATGACTGATATGCATCGTTGGATAGGCAAAGGTCATTGAATCACAGTCACACACACAAAAGTGAGCCATGGAGAAGACAATAAGAGCAAACCATGAGTACATCTTCAAAGCAGAAAACAAGAGGTTGGCAGGTTTTCTTTTTCAAAAGCAGATAACTACATTTGAGGTACTACTGGAGGTCAGAAAGAATCAAGTCAAGTTGGGGTCAAGAAAAAAAATGAGGGGAAATGAAGCATTTTAGGAAGAGAATAATAGAGAACACAGGTAGTCCTTGATTTACAACCTTTCATTTAGTGACTGTTCCATTACAGTGGCATTGAAAAAAGTGACTTGTGAAAAAAGTGATTTTTCCCACTTACAACTGTTGCGATGTATCCATGATCCCTTGATCAAAATTCAGGTGCTTGACAACCGACTCTTATTTATGATGGCTGCAATGTCCTGGGAATCACGTGTTCACCTTTTGTGACCTTTTGTGACCTTTTGACAAGCAACACCAATGGGAAGCCAGATTCCCTTAACAACCCTTTACTAACTTAACAAGTGCAGTGATTATCTTAACAACAGTGGCAAGGAAGGTCATAAAATAAGGGAAACTCACTTAACAACTGTCTTTGTTAGCAATGGAAATTTTGAGCTTAACTGTGCTCATAAGTTAACCTATATTGTACCTATATTGTATTCATTTAAAAATTCCTGCAGAATTCCTTCATGTTATACAGCAGTATAAATAAATTTAAATGACCATGGGCATTTTCCTCCATATTGTGTAAGCTATATGGTTCAGTTTAAGTATGGAAATTTGGGGAGTTTTCATTTTAAAAAAGTGATAAGATAGCTGATATTTAATAATCAAAGAAATAAAGTTGATTTACTACTAGCATTATAAAAAGGCATTTGTGAGGCATCTTACAGAGGTAGTTTCCCCATATATTACCCAATTAAATAGGATTGAATAGATTGTACAAGAGAACCAGTTTGCTTAGTCCCACTTCAGTCCCAAAGCCAGCTGGGTGACCTTAGACCAGTCATGCTCTGTTAACCCTGGGGAAGAGGCAATAGCGTATCAGTTCTGAACTCATGCCAAGTAAACTGTAAGGACTTGGCATACATATGTAAAATTACAGCTGAGAATAGCTGTGCATTAACAATCAATAATTTGATTTATTCAGCAAGGAGGAAGAGGAGGAGGAAGAGGAGGAGGTCCAAGAATTCATTTTTGTGCATTTTTTTTAAAAAAATGCATGCTAGCCAGATCAAAATAACTTTCTTCTTGTTAAGTTCAAATTCATAGGTATAGCATTCCATCTCAGTTACTGTGCATTCTTCCACCACGCCCAGTAGCCACCAGCATCTGCCCTGGGAGGAGGGGAGGGTAGTTATGCACCCAAGGGTCACAAAAATACTGTCTCATTAAGAATGTGAATCTCTTTTTGCAGGCACTGGAATATATAAAAGAATATCTGGGGTGGGGCTGGAGGTATGTAACTGTTCAGGGATAGCATCCCTGGAAAGATAATGGAAACAAATTGATAATTAATTCATACAGTGTGTGCTATAGAGAAGGATGGAGGAAGACTTGGAAATCAATGTACCTGGTAGATGTGTAAGAAACTCATGTTCTTCAAACTATATTCCATTTCAGAAAGAAACTCATGAAAGAGACCAAGAAGAAAAAGTTGCTTGGATGCCATTGTTTACTTCTGTATTGTCCTAGTGTAGAAGATCACTCATTTTGAGTCTTACCATTAATGGTAATGTTATTTGGAAGCCATTTCCTCTTCCAATGTCTAAAGTTCCCACAGGAGTGACAGCCCCTAGAGACTAGGTATAAGGAATTTTTCATGTTTATTTGGGAATCAATTTCTCTAGTGGCTTCCCCTGCTTCATTCCTTTAGGTATGAATTAAAAGAATGGAGACCTTGGCATGTCATGGACTGGATCTGCAATGTTTCCACTTTCTCAGGTATCCTTGTTACTGAGTGGCCTTTTCACAGGGGTGGGATTCAAATTTGTAACAATCGGTTATGTGGGCGTGGCTTGGTGATCATGTGACTGGGTGGACATGGCTTGGTGGTCATGTTATTGGCAACAGTCATAAGTGTGAAAAATGGTCATAAGTCACTTTTTTCAGTGCCATTGTAACTTTGAATGGTCACTCCACACAAAGTACCAGCAAAGGAGGGGAAAAAAACTCCAGAGATGTTCCTGAGACAAGAAATCTAGTCCTGCCAAGAATATAATAAGGGTTAACGGAGAGGCAATTTCTGTAAGCAACACCAGAATGTTTCCTTCCTGTCTTCCTTACAGGATTAGGACAGTAATTTCTTCTAACAACCGGTTACTGAACTGATTAGAATGTTAACAACCGGTTCTAGCAAATAGGTACGAACTGTGTTTCCCTTGCCAGTCAAAGCTACTGATTTGAAAAGCTGATGTACTTTTACTAGAAAGAGGATTACAAGTGTAGCACTGGAGTGATTTAGATTAGTGAGGCCTAAATATTTCTGACCTATATTTTGCAGATGATCCCTAAAATCAGCAGACACTTCTTTTTTCTTTGTTTCTTCCCTTGAAAATTATGCTAATCAATTTTAACTGGGCAAACATTATCTACTCAAGAATGGCTTGTCAGCATCCAACTATGCCTTCTGTAACCATGTCTCAGTTCTGTCAAGTAGGCCTTTGTATTAATTGGTTCAGAACATTGCTTGGCAGAATAAATTTTATTAACTGGCTTATAGCTGACGAAACTGGCTTGTATCCTGAAAGACAATGTGCAGTTCTTCTTGAAATTTAAATTTAATGGGTTGCTCCTGGATTGAAGAAAATGCCTCTGTTGAGACTGGTAGATCACTTGAGGAAAATGGGTGATGAACATGCACAAGTTTATGTTGAGGTTCTGCCTCCTTGGAAAGGTAAGATGAGCATCAGTATCAGTTCAAGTGATTAATTGATTTTGTAGGACAAGCTCAGGGCTGTCAAACTCCCGGCCTTTGAGCCGGATGCATCATGTGCTGGCCATGTCCACACCCTGAAGAGTAAAAAAGTCCTGATACATCACATGAAGTTGCCATTATGATGTGAGTTTGACACCCCTGGACCAGCTGAACTTTCTTCAACCTTCCCATCTGGATCTGAAATTGGGATGGTTGGGGTGGTAGGAACTGAGGTTGAGGATTTCACAGGGTTTGGGTTACAGGATGGTATGTTCTAACATTTACTGTGTTTCCCCCAAAATAAAACTGAGTCTTATATTAATTTTTGCTCCAAAAGACACATTAGAGCTTATTTTCCAGTTAGGTCTTATTATCAGTCTGGCTGAGAATCTTAACTGGGGCTTATTTTGGGGTAGGGCTTATATTACAGGCATTCTGAAAAATCATGCAAGGGCTTATTTTCCAGTTTGGTCTTATTTGGGGGGAAAATAGTACTGGTTATTCCAAACTTGATAATTTTTAGATGTTTAGTTAGGTAGAGGGAACTAGTGTTCAATTGTATTTGAAAGCTCTTATTTTCTTCAGCATGTTTCGTTTTGAAATGTGGAAGTTTATAACAATCATCTGCTTGTGGCTTAAAACAGTGACCCCTAAACTTTCTGGTTCTGCAGATCAAAGGTGGTGATGGGGGGGGAAGGAGGGGATGATTTCAAATGCACATATTACTTGCACAAATACAACTTTGTGCGCTTGCCCACCACTCGTGCGAATGCAGCTTCATGCGCTTGCATGCTTACCCACCACTTGTGCGGCCCCATTCCCAATAGGCTGTGGCCCGGGGATTGGGGTGCCCTGGTTTAAAGAAAAGCAAGATTTTTCAAGAGCCTAGGATTTTTTACATCTTATAATCAGTGGTATGAATTGATATAAATCTTCAAGAGAATAAATATAGTTACATTGAGATCATTTCTAATAATATTTCATCAACATGGAGCAACACATTAAAGTTAAGACATAAAAGAAAATGACACGTAATAACCTATCATGACTTGCACAGGAAATACAAATAAAATGATTGGGTAATAGTATGGCAGGCACCCCCTATATAAGGGCTGCCCACCAGCCATTACAGTTGTTGTTGTGTAGTTGCTATCACTTACCAATAAACCAGAGTTGCAGATCCCCTGGCTCTAAGACTCATTCCAGCCGGATTCAACATAATGGATATTCTGGGGAAAAATCAGAAAAATTAGTAAATAGAGCATATAGACACTCCAAACAAAATATAGAAATAAAATATGAATAAAGAATTTTCTAATTCTTATATAGAAATAATGCCAAGTATTTCAAAATGCTTCACAAAGTGTTAAATTTCATATAATGAACATTTCAGAAATTCCCTTTGAAATCAATTTAATTAGAGGTGTATAACTCAGCCTTCACCAAATCTGAATAGTTGATTCAGTTTGGCTTATCAATTTGATTGAGCCAAAGGTTCAGTTCAGACTCATCAGTTTTATTCAAATTATTGCATTGATCATAGTGATTAAGAGCTGGATTTAGAAAATAGCCATTGATAAAACTCAGGTACACATATCGTTTGGATTGGCTTAAATTGGATAAAATCAGCAAGCTATTTTAGAAAGTTTATCCATTTTTGCGATTTGCTCCAACTGTGTTTGAATGAAATTTCTGACTTAAATCTTTCATAGCCTTTAATTTAAATTCAATTTGTACAGTATGTTTATTCAATTTCAGATACCATTTACTCTGTTCTGAAGAAACTCTTCATATTGAATGAAAAGAATGTCAGCTGGACTCTTCATATTAGCTTTACTACAAATATCTTTGTGATTTTCTAGTCACATCCTTGATCTCCACACATTCAGCTGACATGATATTTAACTAACATAGATGGGACAAAAGGATCTCCTGCCCTCAAAGGCCAGTTGGTCACTTTTTCCTTCACAGTGCTAAATGAGGTTTTAAAGGGCTACTTTCAGATCTAAAGATACAGTTCATGAAGTGACCATATTTCAGACCAACACCCATCCAATTTTGAACCATTTAAAAGAAGCACAAAGGAATAACTTTGTTAAAATCAGCAGCTTCTTCTATCTTCTTTGCCATTATTGTTTTTCACCCACTATGTAACTACAACTACATGGTGGCAGAAGTTACATAATCAGCCAACATGCCCTGGTGCTGGAGATCATATAAAATGCCAGTAGAGTACATACAGAGGTGAACCCAAGGGCTACACATGGCCCTAAAAGCAGATCATAAAGTTGGAAGGGCCATTTAAGCCATTGAAATCTAATTCCATGCTTGGTACAGGAATTCTAATTATAGTATTTTTGACAAATACTTGCTTGAATACAATCAGTAAAGAGAAGCCTATCTGTGTAATTGGTTCCACTTTAAAACCACTCTTACTTTTAGGAATCTTCTTTAATATTAAGTTGGAATATAACTTAAACCCATTATTTGTATCCTCTGGGATAATGAAAAACAGATTGTGTTCTTTTTCTGCACAACATCCCCATTCCATTCATGGTGGAGGCACCATTTAAGCTGATTCCAGGTTGAAAGGATCATTTGGTGACATCACCATTGCCCCTGGGATGCCCATAGAGGCTCCTTTCATGTCCCCATCAAGGAGCTGGAGTGAATGACAGGTGCTTATCCTGCCACACAGCAGCACCTGAATCTTGAACGTGAGCTTGTTAACCTCCAATCAAGCATCCTAACCACATTTCTTATGGGGCTTTATTTGAGCCCTTTGAAGAAGCTATCAAATCTCCATTTTATCTTATTTTTAAAGAAGAAGCATGTCCAATTCTTTCATCTTTCTCTAAATGTTTTCTAAAGCTTAAAAGTTGTTCTCCAACTTGACTTGCTGTTCTTTTGCCCTAAGAACTATGTTTTTACTTTAAATTTCATCCAATCTTTTCCCTTATCCATTTATTTATGTTTGTTCTATCCATTTGTTTGACAACTTGGTATCAGATGGCTCCTGGGCAGCAAATCAAAGATCAAATATGGTATCTATGGAGATTCTCAATCATCTAGGTCACAGTTGTCCCAAAGATGCTTTTTACAAAAGGCAACTGGGCTTTTTTTTTTCTCTTGAAAACATTTCACTTCTCATGCAAGAGGCTTCTTTGGTTCTAAACTGAACTCTTCAGAAACTGAAGAAGCTTCTTGGATGAGAAGCACAACATTTTCAAGGGGAAAAAAGACCCAAGAAAGTCCAGTTGTCTTTTTGAAAAGCAAAACCGTTGGGACATTTAAGGTACTCTCCTTGAAATCAGATGTGTATCCTGACTGATAGGTAGCCTTCTGACCAATTGCTTCAGCCAAGTTTCCTTTCTGAATGCAACAAGAAACTTCATCTGGGTATCGTGCTTCTTTTTCCAGCAGAGCTGAAGCTGTTCCAGATCTGCTGTTCTGCTAAATGTCAGATCCCGATTATCAGAGTGTAGCCCGGTTTGCCATTGACAGCATCATCCACTTATAGGGCAATTTGCCGCATTTGGAAGTGCACAGTAAATTTGTATTCATTATCAGAGGGAGGGGGAGTTTGCGACGCAGCCAAAACAAATTCAATTTGTTGGCCAGCTACGAAATTAAATCACATGCGTATGGCACTCAGTCTTTATTATGTTTCACTTCTTCCTACCACTTGTATGTGTAAGGTTGCATATTTGATGGGAGACATCACAAGAATGGACCATTAACAAAACATATCATGTCTCTTCCAGTTAAAACCTCTGCCAACTTAATGGAATATAATGTGGTGTAATACTGTGTGTCGGAAACATTATATGAAACACAAGTAGGATGTGCTCTATTCTAATAGCTGCCATAGCCTTCTTCAGAACTTTTGGCAGGTGAACATGTGTGAATTATTCATGCTGAGGTTTTAAATGTATTGATGGTTTATTATCTGCACTGAATAGCTTCTAAACATTTAACCAGAGGCTTTGTAATATATTCTTCTAAACAAGACATTCAATGACATCAAACATGTTAAAAATGGGCAATTCTTATAATTGAATAGCAAGACATGGTAGCATCCTAGATCTACAGTAGATCTATCACCTGTATATATAATTGCCACACTATTCTTCTTCTTCTCTTATCAGTCCAGTACACAGAATGTTTTCATGTCATAGACTAGAATTGTTCAACCTTGGCAACTTAAAGACCCACTAAACTACCAAGTTTGGACACGTCTGCTCTAGACCTTCTCATTTGAACTTAAGGCTTGTTCTTCAACTTTCTGGTTAAAGAAAAAAGTTCCAAAGCTAAAGATAATAATTGCATTAATTGTTTTATTTTGGATGGATATGTCTTTTTTTCCCCCTTTCATTTTACTATGTCCCACATTTGGAAATGTAAATCACTCCAGCTGTAAGAGTCAATCAGAGTTGGGCAGCTTTTAAATCCAGCAAACAAACAAAGGCACCGAGCGGGAAACTTGGAGGAATAAACTGTTGTTGTTCCCATTTGTGTTTAAATAAACAATAAGGAAATTGAATAGGGATGGTTTTGGGAGACCTTGAAATTCTTGAGTAATGAGAACTGTTCTAAAGTGAATAATAAAAATACAGAACAGAATAGAATAACTGCAATTAATGCAGGCTCGAATCCCACCAGGCTCAAGGTTGACTCAGCCTTCCATCCTCTCGGGATAGGTAAATTGAGGACCCAAAATTGTTGGGGGCAATAAGCCCTAGTAATAAGCAGGCATATACAATGGAATGAAGGCTATTGCCGAGCACTTAGCATGGTGCTCCATAGACTGTAAGCCGCCCTGAGTCTCCGGAGAAGGGCAGCATATAAATGTAAATTTAAAAAAATAAAAAAAAAATTTAAATTAAAAATTTGAATGTATACTCATTCATTAAAATGAAATTTCATTACATACAGCTCTCAAAGGGTCACCACCTCCGATATACACTACATAACCATGACAGAATGAATGAACGAACAAACAAACACAAAATTTCACATATAACCACATATATTATGTGGTTCATATACTTCATATATGAAGTATATGAACCACATAATATATATGACCTGAGGGCCTTCAGACGTGACCTGAAGACCTGGCTCTTCGAGCAGGCCGGCCTGAGCTGACTAATGGGATTTTAAATGGGGTTTTTAGATTACTTGGGACGGGGTATGATGTTTTATTGATTTTAATTGGGGTTTTTAGATTTGGGACAGTCTAGTGTTTAATTCTTTTTTAAATAATTTATACTTTGTTTATTTGTATTTTAGTTGGCTGTTCACCGCCCTGAGTCCTTCGGGAGAAGGGCGGTATATAAAACTCAGAAATAAATAAATAAATAAATATTATATGACAAGGGACAAGGTGGCTCAGTGGCTAAGACACTGAGCTTGTCGATCAGAAAGGTCGGCAGTTAGGCGGTTTGAATCCCTAGCACCGCATAATGGAGTGATCCCCCATTAATTGTCCCAGCTTCTGCCACCCTAGCACTTCGAAAGCAAGTAAAAATGCAAGTAGAAAAATAGGGCCCACTTTGGTGGAAAGGCAATAGCGTTCCGTGCATCTTCAGTTTTTAGTCATGCCAGCCTCATACTATGGAGACGACCTCAGACAGCGCTGCCTCTTCAGCTTTGTAACGGAGATGAGCACCGCCCCCTAGAGCCAGAAACGACTAGTACATATATGCAAGGGGAACCTTTACCTTTATTATATGACACAGAGAAACAACACAGTCTAGTTCGGAAGTATACATGGCGAGAAAAATTAATCTTTCAAGTTTACCAGACTGATGGCATATGGAACAAAGCTGTTACAGAATCTGATAGTCCTGCTAGAAATACTTAGAAACCTCTTCCCAACAGAAGAAACCATAAAGTGGGTGTTAATGCTTTAAGCTCTAAGCACATAGCATTTATAAGTGTTATCCTGAATAACAGGAAGCGAGAGTCCTATAATCTTCTCAGCTGTCCTTTCCACTCTCTGTATGGACCTTCTATCTGAGGCACAGTTGCCACTGACCAAAGCAAACACTGATGCAATTTTTAAAATGCTTTCAATCGTGACTTTGTAAAAAGTGGCCAGGACAGAAGGAGAAAGATATCCAGACCTATCTGCTGATCTGAAAGGAATTCATAAGAATATCAGTGTTATACAATTGCCAGGATGAATGAATCTGTACTGCTGTGCATTATAGAGTAGGATAACTTAAATCAACTGGCCTCATTATGGATATTGCAAAGGAAATGATCAAATTTCATCAGCCTGCAACATTACTGCTCTATTTAATGACATTTCATCTCACAAAACAATCAGGCCTTGAAAAGAAATCTAAACTCAATGTGAACATTTCAGCTTTCTGCTTTCTTTGCTGCTTTATCTTCTGATCATTTGTGATACACCAAAAGTAGACTTTAGAAAACAATGAAGGGTGGAAGAAGGACAGATAACAGGTGCTCACTGAGATCCAGGTATTGCTCTTCTGGAGGATTGCTATATAGGTAATCATCAAATAGTCCAGTAGAAAGATACAGAGTTACATGAATGAAATGAGAAAACAGGAAGAGATAAGTGAGTCACAGTTTAACTCTACCTTATATCTCTGCTCAAGATGCATCTTGGCTTTAGATGGAGCAGTTATGGTTGAATATAAATTGCATTTTAATTTTTGTATGCCTTCCTGAAATAAAGAGTTTGAGCTCGCTTATATGTTGTAGAGATTACAGCAAGCTGAACTTACTACCCTCATTTAAAAATAGTTTTCCAAGGCTTTTTAAAATAAGATATCTATTCCTCCAGCCTCATTGATTTGGAAATGGTATGCAGGAGATATAGCAGGCAATCTAACAATACTTTTTTTCTCATTGTCTTTTGTCTATATGAACATAATTTTAAATAGGTGCTTAGTAATCATTACCACAGCCCTCCTATGTTTTTAACATAGCAAATTTGCAGAAAAACAGTAGTATTTTATCTAACTGCATTATTTTTTAAAAATAAATAAATAGAGGGGAATGTAAAAGTTAATATATGAGTAACTAAATCTGTCACAGTGCAAAATGGTCTTTAACAAATTTAATGCTCATTGTTGGATGTTAGGCTGTGCTGCACAATTGCTAGTAGGAATTAGTTAAATTGAACTGATCTGGAAAATACTGTGGGTCTCCAAGGCAAAGGAAAATTCCTTTCTAAGTGACATGATCCACATCTGGGACACAGTAATTGTGGAAGACCGGAGTGAGGCAGGCAATGATGTGGTTTTCACAATATGCTAGATTGGACTGCCATAGCAATAGCACTTAGGCTTATATCCTTCTTTTACAGCCCTCTCTAAGCAGTTTACAGAATCAGTATATTGCCCCCAACAATATAGGTACTCATTTTACTGACTCAAAAGGATGGAAGGCTGAGTCAAACTTGAGCCAGTGAGGATCGAACTCCTGGAGGTCAGCAGAATTAGCCTGCAGTACTGCATTCTAACCATTACACCACCATTGCTTATACACTATAGAGTGGTGTAATAACTCATTCAGCATATTGTTGGAACCCAATGTTTGTCTTACAGTAGATGTTCTTTGAATCATGCCATTATGTTAAAACTAAAATATGGTTGTTACACAAACATTAAAAAAATATTTTGTTACTCTGGATAACAATGGTGAATTTAACCTTTTTATTTCAATTTGAAAATGGCCAACCATGGGTGGTGGTCATTGCATCATAAGGTTATGCTTGAGTCACATAAGATTGATTAACCACAAGTCCCCAATCCCATCAATTAAACCTTGCTGAACTTAGATATCTGCTGTTGGTCAGGTCTGTTTCATCTGAAATATATTTTTGTTAAGAAAGGAATTGCTTGTGACTTTTAGATGCTTCTAATTTCTTATCTTTGCCCCAATCCTCATTTCTCTAATAATCATTATTTCAATTTTTTTTCCAGGATTTTTCCCTCAAATCTGTTTTCCCCATTCAACTTTATTTAGCCATCCTGCCAGCCTTTTTCTAGAAAGGAGCAGGAAGAAAGAAACCTGCATTTCTCTAAAAGCTATTGAATTTTAGTTCTTAGAAACTCTTTATTTTTCTTAGCAATCTATATTTTTATTTATTTTATATGTGGTTTAATGTTATATGGCTTCTATTTTTATTGATTTTTGTAATTCTTTAATTCCTACTGTATTTATTCTGTGCAACTGAATTGACTGAATTGGCATATAAATATATTAAATAAATAACTAAACAAGCCCTCAACACTGGCCATGCTAGACTTGAGGTTTCTCAGTTTCCCAACACCTGCTCCAAATTTTATTTATTTTATTTTATTTTATTTTATTTTATTTTATTTTATTTTATTTTATTTTATTTTATTTTATTTTATTTTATTTTATTTTATTTTATTTTATTTTATTTTATTTTATTTTATTTTATTTTATTTTATTTTATTTTATTTTATTTTATTTTATTTTATTTTATTTTATTTTATTTTATTTTATTTTATTTTATTTTATTTTATTATTTTATTCAATTTATATACCGCCCTTCTCCCGAAGGACTCAGGGCGGTACACAGCCAACTAAAACAATACATATACAAAAGTTAAAATAAAATTAAATATGGGCTGCTTCCAAATCTAAAACCCCAACATTAAAACCATGATTAAAACCCCATTTAAAATCAATTTAAGATCAGCCCAGGCCAGCCTGCTCAAAGAGCCAGGTCTTCAAATCACGCCTGAACACCCTCAGGTCAGTGGTCGTTCTCAACTTTGGGGGGAGCCCATTCCAGAGAGCGGGTGCCCCACAGAGAAGGCCCTATTCCTCGGCGTCACCAGGCGGCACATAGAGGCCATCGGGATCCAGAGGAGGCCCTCCCTGTGGGAGCGCACCGGACGGTGGGAGACTACTGGCAGAACGCGGTCTTGCAAATAACCTGGTCAGATGCCATGGAGTGCTTTAAAGGTCAAAACCAGAACCTTAAAGTGCACCAGCAACCAATGCAGCTCACGCAGGAGAGGCGTCACATGAGAGCTTCTAGACACCCCTATAACCACCCGCGCAGCCACACTTTGTACCAGTTGCAACCTCCAGGTGCTTCCCACAGGGAGCCCCATGTAGAGGGCATTACAGTAATCCAGGCAGGAGGTGACCAGGACATGAGTGACCATGCGTAAGGCGTCCCGATCGAGAAAGGGCCGCAACTGGCGCATCAGGCGAACCTGATGAAAAGCCCCCCTGGAGACGTCCGTGATATGATCTTCCTGTAACAGCTGTGCATCCAGGAGGATGCCTAGCTTGCGAGCCCTCTCTGTGGGGGCTAAGATCTCACCTCCAATAGCCAGCGATGGAGTCAGCTGACTATATCGGGATGCCGGAAACCACAGCCACTCGGTCTTGGAAGGGTTGAGTAGAAGCCTATTCCTGCCCATCCAATTCCGCATGGCTTCCAGGCACCGGGACATAACCTCCACAGCATCGTTGGGGTGGTTTGGGGTAGAGATGTAGAGCTGAATGTCATCCACATAAAGATGACACTTTTCCCCAAAACCATGGATGATCTCCCCCAGCGGCTTCACATAAATGTTGAACAAGAGAGGGAGAGGACCGACCCCTGAAGCACCCCACAAATGAGGGGCCTAGGGGTGGACCTCTCCCCCCCATCAACACAAATTGCAAGTGGTCAGAGAGGAAGGAGGAGAACCACTGCAAGATGGTACCTCCAATGCCCAACCCCTCCAACCGCTGCAATAAGGTACTATGGTCAATAGTATCAAAAGCCTCCAAGAGATCTAATAGGACCAGGACAGAGGAATAACTTCTGTCACGGGCCCTCCAGAGATCATCAACCAACGTGAACAATGCTGTTTCAGTACTGTGCCCAGGCCTGAAGCCCGATTGGAAGGGATCTAAATACGTCGCTTCCTCCAGGTACTGAGGGAGCTGAGATGCCACCACACTCTCCACAACCTTCACCACAAAGGGAAGGTTGGAGACTGGACTATAGTTATTCAAAAGCACTGGGTCCAGGGCAGGCTTCCTGAGGAGAGGCCGCACCATTGCAGTTAATATATGTTAATTAATTAATATATGTCCTTTATTAATTCATCTTCATGGGGTACTGACACATTAGAAATTAAAAAAAAAAAATTGGGTGCCATCATATTGCGTCCAGTCACAAAATATCAGTTGCAATAGCCTGAGAGTTGACTAAGTACCTTAAAATAAGAGAGTTTCAGCTCCAGAATATAAAACCTCTCCATCCTTTAATTCTTAAATCCTCAAATCCATCCACTCAGTCCCTTGTCTTCCTCGTGTTTTTCTGGTAACTGCTAATACTCACTTCTCAACTTCTAACTGGCCATATCAAGTTGTCCCCAACCTATCTCTATCTTATTTACAATTACTCTAAAAATGTCCCTTCAACCAAATTGACTATTCGTTTTGGCCTTCAACATCTCTTGCTCCTTTCCAGCTATGTTGATCCACATCATCCTAACCCTTCCTTAGTTTTTCTAAAGTTGCACCCAGAATCATCCCCTGGGACACTGAATTCCATCTCTTAGTTAATTCCCTTTCTTCTCTAGGGCCATTGCAGAGGCAAACATTTAAGCCATCACCATCTTTAATTCATTGAGATATTTATGTGGCATTAAGACGGCATGAGAATCAACTCCAACATTTCAGTTTGAATTGTTCCTTGGTGGCCAGAAAAACAACACATTTCTTATTTGTTTTTTCTTACTGTTGTGTATAAAAAGTAATTTGTTGTTCTAATTTATTGTTTCAATTAAATAGTTCACTGTTCAGGCTGGAGAGGTAATTGTGAGCATTCTCCTAGCTCCAAGATTGCAGCAATTGGGAGCCAGGACGGGGACTACTGGATCATTGGCATCTTCATGCACCAGAATAGGCTGGAGAGAAAAAAAATCTGGTAAGTACTGAAATATATTCCAACAGCTCTGCAAAATGTGGGAGGGGAAATATATTTTTCAGTACAAAAGTTCTTCTGCAATCAGTGGCCTGAGTTGGGAGGAAGAGAGATGTGTGCAGAAGAGGGATGATGATGATGATGATAATGATGACGAACTCAATCCATGCAATCTAAAGGGAGCTCCAATCTCTCTCACCAAAGATTTGGAGAAAGGAGCTAAATTTTCATGCCTCTTTGGAAAACCACTAGGGTGTGGGGCATTCAAATCTCTGTGTGGGGTGGGGAGAACCTCATTCCAAAGGGCAGGTACTGCTATAGGAAAGGCACGCTTCTGGGGTCCAAACAGATGGCATTGTTTAATTGATGGAACTCAGAATATGTCAACCATTTGGCAAACAATTTGGGCAGATATGATGGGACACAGTCCCTCAGGTAGCTAGGTCCTATGTAATGTTGAGCTTTATAGGTAATGACCTTGAATCACACCTGGAACCAAGCAATGCAGCTCATGAAGCAGAGGTGCTACTTGGGCTTACTGTGGCATGTCAATCATGGAATAATAATATAGCAATAGCATTTAGCTTATATATCACTTCACAGTGCTTTGTAGCCCTCTCTAAGCAGTTTACAAAGTCAGCATATTGCCCCCAACAATCTGGGTTCTCATTTTACCAATCGCGAAAGGATGGAAGGCTGAGTCAACCTTCAGCTGGTAAGAATTGAACTTCAGAACTGCTGGCAATCAGCATTCAGCAGAATTAGCTTGCAATATTGCATTCTAACCACTGCGCCATTATGGCTCTTATATCAATTAGATATAAGTTAGACAACTTAATATTCTAAGAAGATTGAAGATCTCTTTACTGGGCTCTTTAATGCAGCCACCTTTTTTTGCAGAGTAGTATGCCCCGAGGAAAATCATTCAGATTGGTTACATTTGATTGACTATAACATTCTGATTAGATCAAAGGCAAAGTAAGTTCTCCCTGCATGAAGCTCATCCCTGTCTTTGCTTACTGTCCTGGATAACAAGGGTAAATAAAATATGAAAACAAAGTGTTCATGTGCAACAGTATACACAGAAAGGACCTGAGAAGCTTGCAAGTGGAAGGATTTCTTAATCCTGGAGAAACTATCAATATTCAGGAGCCTGTGATGTAGTTTATGAAGTGCATCCATTATTATACCTGCATAAATTCAGTTTAGAAAGCTTCTGTAATATTGTTTGATCCTGCCATCCTTATTCATGTAAAAACTCCCACTGAGGCGGTATTACTAAAGTATCACAGGCTTAATAAACACATTTATAAAGGAATGTCAACCATGGGTGGAACCTACCACCGAATCCCTTTGAAGTGCAATCTTCCATAAACCTCCCACAATGCTGCACCAATTCTAATTGAGAAGAAAGGTGCATAACTTTTCATCAGTCACAGGTCCCTTGTGCAATATAACTACCCCTGGAGCTTCAAACAGAATTTTACATATAACACAGACAATACTTCCCAACAGAAAAATTAAAAGTACTTCTGGAAACTTTTGGTGAGCATATTAATTCAGTGCAATTGGACATTCAAAACTAGAATAAAAAGTTCATGCCATGCATTGCAAATCCTGTATTCGTTTAAATGATGCCCTTGAAAACTATGCTTAATCAAACACTTGCAGTTGCAGTGAGAAATGATATTATTTAATGGTATTACCATTAATGCCAATGGACATCTTTCATCCCACCTTCTTCCAAGTCTGAATTTAGAAAAGTACTTAAGGATATACTTAGATCCTGAACAGGGATAGAGATGTATCGATTTGGTCTCAGATTCCATGTGCAAAAAAATTGCATCTGTTCTATCAATATTTATTTATGTGGTATTCATTTACTTATTCCTGGAATGTTCTCTAATTTTGTAATATCCTTCTTTACATCAGATTAGAGGTGTTTTTTGAAATAAGAAAAGACCCATTTTGTGAGAAAAGACCCATAACACAATTAGCAATCCAAGAGTGATTGCTAATTTATAAATTGAGACCTACTGTTTCAGAAAACATGCTTAACTTTATACATTATTGTATGAAGAAAATTATTGGATGGGACTACATAACCCTTCCTTCTTTTTCCTGTCTGTCAGACATTATATAACACAGTATTATATTATTCAATATCTTGCTTAGACTAGTTCATCTCATATGACAAACCTTGGACCTCTTTAACAAGCCAAGAGGGAAATAGATCTAAAGAATAGGTGGTTTTGCTCATAGTTCTAAGGAACTTGTTAATTTCTTCAGGCCCAGCAGGCTCAAACCATTCCTAGATAACTGGGCAAGATTCCTCCTCAGACAACTGATCCAAACTTGAAACAAGATTGGCACTCAACTCTGAAAAACATCCAGTGACTTTGTTTGACAGATACTGAACACATTCCTCCACATGTCTCCCAAGACAGCTCATATCATCTGAACAGGGCAGCTATCTACGGATGCAATAAAAGTGGAGAAATGCTAATATTTTGCTACATTTTCTACCAGAAAAACAGCCTTAATAGTATCTCTAACTCATGTTCTGTTGAGTTCACCCCTTGTTGAGTACCAGTGATTCTCTAAGTATCTCTTTCTTCCTCAACTTCTCTGTAAATCATGGGCAATAATGGGATCCCCAAGAGACAAGAAATTGCATGGATACAATCCAACCCAGAACCTCAGGCAACCCCTTATTCTAAGCAATGACCAAGGATTTACAGCAGATCAACAAGAACACACCATCTGGGCTTATCAGTGGCTGGGGAAGGTTAATCTATGGGTTCAGCATCTCTGCAGTGAATAGTGGCACTAAAATTCTGCAATTTGTTCTAACTATGACAAGAGAGACCCCAGGAACTTCCCCAATCTCAAATCAAATCCCCCGATTTCAGTCCCCACTGCTCTATCAGAAACACCAAATCAGGTGTGGCTCCGGATAACGCCATGATAGTGGCCATGAACTTCTGAACTGCCTTAGACCTCATTTTGAGTGAAGGAAAATTGAAGACATATGGGGAACCCCTTACCGGCCCAGAAATGGAGTCAGCAGTTCAGGCAGAGAGGTTGCTGTACCCTGGAGTCCAATGTAATGAGCAAGGTCTCATATCTGATACCTGTGTTAAAGCACCCCTGAAAGTCTTCACAAATTCCAGGATGACATTTGCCATACTTCTATGCCCCAGAATCTTGGCTGATATGATACCTCAAATCTTGTTGGATGTATCTGCAAAAGGGCCACTCCCCAATCTGGACTTATCTGTGTCTTGGAAACATATGCCAGATCAACCTGCTCATCAATGATTAAATCCCTAATGAAGAACACCAAAAGTAGCAATGCCAAAAGCCAGAGCCTCTGAAGGTTTTCTGATAAGGCCTGGAGCCTAAGATTAGGGAGTGTAAAACTAGTATAGTTTTACACTCCCTAGTAAGATGATGGTCCAGCCCATTTTTTCTTTTCCATGTATCTCCCCATGCCTGCTCTCCTCCTCCTCCTCCTCCCAACAGCAACTCCATCCTAGAGTCTGGGCCCACTTAAATACATCACACTCCCCACTTAGTTACAACACATTCTCACACAATAGATTCAGAAGCTTGCTTTCTTGCTGCTCCCATCAGCTGTAGAGGGCCCCCTTTCCATTACCTCCCCTCTCCTACCAATTCCTCTTCTGACTCTCACCCAGAAAGAGGAATCAACCTTTAGCCCACAATGGAAAATCCATAGACCAACAATCAAGAACTTAATCATGAGATGGAAGCCATGTCATTTTTTCTTCTTTGTAATCTACCAGGAGGGAAAACAAAAGAACTCCATGAGAGAAAGAAGATTACAGAAACCTGTCATTCCACTATCCTCCTCCCACCCCCGGGCTTGCCCACCACTCACATCTGGGCAGAAGTGGCATTCAGCAGGTTCTGACCAGTTCTGGAGAACTGGTAGTGGAAAGTTTGAGTAGTTTCCAGAAGTGGAAAATACCACCTCTGACTGGAGACTTCACAATATCCTTCCCCTGCCATGCCCACCAAGCCACACCCACAGAACTGGTAGTAAAATTTTTGAATCCCACCACTGCATCTGGGGATATGAATATGTGTGTATGATTTTCCATGCAAATGATGCTTTATTGTTGGCTGACACACTGAATAATTTGCAGTGGCTATTATGTTATATGAGGCATTAAAGAGTGCAGATGTGAAAATAAATGTATCAAGGACCCAATTGCCTTCAACAACAACAAAAGAGGAGTGAACATTTGCAAGTTATGCTGCATATAAACAGTGAAAAACTAGAGGAAGAAGTGAATGTTGTATGGCAAAATAAAATGGTAACTGAACAGAGTAATTTTAATATATGCAAATAATTTAAACAGTAATTAAAAATATGTGATCTAGTATGAAAATAAATGTTTGGCCAAAGAAACAAAAATTGCTATGAATAAGAACATGATTTTGTTCTTGTTACATAGAAATGAGTTGAATATGTCACAGAAGATATTCTGACAAGTTGAATGCAGTGAGAACAAGAAGAGACAGAGACAAGAATGAATTAGGGTTGAATGACTACAAAAGTTATTAACCCGTACAAAAGAAGTATGCGATGGTGGTTTGATACTGTCAATAAATAAATGAAGTTTGAATAGTAAAACAGATATAAGAAGGAAGAATCACTGGGTCAAGAAGAAGAGGAAGACAAAAAAAATAAATTCATGATGAGTTCCAGTAGTGGTATGCTGCCAGCTCACACTGGTTCTAGTGATCTGGTAGTGCCGGTCAGCAGTTGACCCCACCCACACACCCTCGCCCTTTCCTGTCTTATATTTCTTTTGTTTGTAGCTCAGCTGATTCGTGCGGCATAGCAGATTGCTGCACCTCAGCTGATTTATTCACCACCATTGACGATAAGGTCAGTTTTCAAACTTAAAATTGCCCATTTTAGAATGCTCCATGCATGCCCACAGAATCGGTAGTAAAAAAAAGTTTGAATCGTTCTACTGATGAATTCTTGACAAAAAAACCAGAAATCATGAAACAATCATAGGCACAGAAGAAGAAGGGACTGAGAATAGAAAGGTAAAGACTGATATAAGGGGTGCTGATGGTATCAATTAGCATTAGTTGTTTCCTTTGCCTTTAAAAAAATATTTGCCTTATTTCTTATCCTTTGTCAACTCTCTGCATAATCTCATTTACCCTGTATGAGAGAATCATGTGATCAGTTTGCCTGTATGTAGTGCCACCTTGAACTGCCACTTTGAACAGCTGCTTCATACTCCCTGGGATATCCGACCTTCTCAGCAGTGACTTGTCAAAAATGGCTGTGGTCATCTTCTTACACATAAAATTACTGCTTTTTCCTTTTCACAAGATGTTACTCAAAGGAGCCATTTTAGAGTGTTTTCTGTAGGCTAGAAAATGAAGAGTGGACCTATTGCCTTTAAGGAAGGGTTATTGAGAGTGCTATGGGTTGTGCTACTGAAGGCCATCCCATGCCTTCTTGGGGCAGGCATTATCACTGTAAGGGGCCTACTTTGAGGTCTTCTGTTATCTCTTGATGACCTTCCATGAGCTGGATTGTAAACCACTCCATCAAGAGGTATTCTTTACTCAGGCTAGCAAATTTTATTTAAAGCATGTGTGAACTATTGTTCAGATCCTCAGGTGCATAGAGTGGATATAAACTGGGATGACAGAAAAGAGGACAGGGCAACATGGTTATTCAGATGCCGCTACATGAATGAACATTCTTTGTTGGCCAAGTGTCTCTGGACACACAAGGAACCTATCTCCAGTGCACATGCTCTCAGTTTACATACAAACAACAAAGTGATAATCACAATAGCAATAACATTTTATATATTGCTTCACAGTGCTTTACAGCACTCTAAGCGGTTTACAGAGTCAGCATATTTCACCCAATAATCTGGCTCCTCATTTTACTGATCTCAGAAGGATGGAAAGCTGAGTCAACTTTGAGACTGGTGAGATTCGAACTGTTGAACTGCAGGCAGCTGGCAGGCAGCAGAAGTAACCTGCAGTACTGCATTCTAACCATTGCACCACCACAGCTCTTAAGATGCCAATAGGAGTAAGTAATAGAAAAGATGAGAAGGATAATAGTAATAATAGTAGCCCTACTACTTATCCTTAGGCATAGGACAGTGTTGTGGGAATTGGATGTTTAGCAGAGTGAGGGCACAGAGGGAGTGGGAATTTTCTTTGTGTCTATTTGTTTTGGCATGCAATGCTCTGTAATGTCTCAAGAGGAGGGATTGAAACAATTTATGTCCAGGATGTAAGGGGTCTTTAGATATTTTCTCAGTCCTCTTTCTGGCTGAGAAATGGTATACGTGATATACAGGCCCTCAATGGAAAGCAGGATGGGTGCAATTGTTTTCTGTGCAGTCCTAACTATCCTGCCCTGTTTGGTTGCTGTGCCAAACCAAAATAGGACAAACCACTTGCTGTACCAAACACGTGAGGCAGGTTGCCAGGCCTTTTTAACAATTACAATATTTAAAACACCCATTGCCTTTGCTGAGACCTTCTAAGGTAGCCTGAAATATTTTCATGTATGGGAGTTCAGTAATCTCTCCCCCTTCCCCTCCTCAAAACGATGAGCTTTCACTAGGTAATGGAGGGTCCTAGGAGGCTGAAATGATCTTAGTACTATTTTGTCCTTGTTTTGAGTCCCGATGTCGAGCTTACATCCATTAATTCTTTTGCACAGAGTTTGGCCTGCTTGTCCTACCTAGATCTAGAGGAGTAATGCTGGCAGAGAATGACATATATATCCCATTAGAAGAAGAATATGTGAAGGAGAAATTGGGCAGCTTAGAAACCTAATCTTCCATGGCTCTAAATGACACAGGGAATCTAAATGAACTCATATCTTTCCACAGATGACCACTTTCCAGACGATAGTGGGCAATGATGGGGATTGGAGTGCAAGACCCCGAACAAGCAAGCATATCCTTAATTTCTCTTGTGAGGTTTTGGGGACAGAGATTAGAAGGCCCACGTGTGACAATCAGGAGCTGCTTGGCAAGTTTTTCTTTTTTTCTTTGTTTTTCCAAAGGCTGCTTTAAAAATTCTAATCTTCTCCCTTTCTTAATGTCAAGAACAGAATCACCTGTCACAAATTGCTCTGATCTCTCTAGTAGGGAAAAACGTAATTGCCGCATTTCTGTCACATCTTACAAGCATCATTTTCTGGTGTGAAAGGCCAGTGACTGATCTAACAAAATATGTAAAAAGAATGCTTTTTCCTGTGGGTGGGGGAAGAAAGAAAGAAATGCTTACTGGTCAGTATATCCTCAATATATAATTAATACCTTGGCACCAGTAGGCTATTGCATGTACAACAGATATCATGTCATGGGAAAGAGAAAAGCTATCGCTAAAAAAGCCATGGAGAAATTGCCTGCATGCCAATAAAGGAGAATAACTGTAGCTCAAGGTTAAAATGAGGGGTCCTTGGTGCTCTCTGAGCTTGGTTGTTTTCTTGCAGACATTTCATTACCCAAACTAGTACCACCATCTGTGCTCTAACATTTAGTTTGGGTAATGAAATGTCTGCAAAAAACAACAACCAAGCTCAGAGATCACCAAAGATCCCTTTCATTGTCTACATATCCCCGAAGTATGCAAATGTGCAAAGTCCCAGATTTGATAGGTCCTATTTTAGTTTGGAGTCATGTTTCCATAATCCATTACTACCAATCAGATGGCAGTCAGTAAAACTCAGTCTTTGGGAATATGGGGACAAGCAGACTAATTTTATTGTGGTGTCCCCTGCATAGAAGAGAAGATTCCATTTGCTCTTTAAGGATGTCATGGTACTGCTATTGGACTTGATGAAGTAAATGATTTTGGAAAGATACTCTACTGTTGATTCTTTTTTAAAGTCAACAATGCTGTAATTCCTAAATAGAAAGAAATCGTGGCATTTTTAATCTCCAACATTATAATAATTGGCAACTGGGGTGATAGACACAATTTACATTCTATTTTTAAGCTTATTTAATGTTGTTTTGCCAAATTAGTTTGACCTGAAGTTTAACAAAATGTAATCTGAATGCAAAATAAGAAGTGTCAGGGTTTATGAATTAATAATGGGTGATTTAAAAACCAAGTGGCATATTGGATGATATATTGATAGGTCTGTTTAGTTAACATATGTCCTACCATGCTATCCACATTTTGTTGCTTAAAATGCAGAAAGCTGGTTTTTGTCCTCACCTTCGCTGACTTAATTCACACATTTTATTTTCTTCTCCCCTTATATTTACTTTCACTGATAGCAAAGGATCTTTAGAATAACTTTGATTCCAATACGTCTATGGATATTCTCAGTTATCCAGGTCATGGTTGTCCCAAAGGTGCTTTTTCAAGAGGCAACTGGACTTTCTGGTTTTTCTTGGAAGAGATTTTACTTCTCATCCAAGAAGCTTCTTAGGAGTTGAAGAAACTTCTTGGTTGAGAAGCGAAATATCTTCAAAGAAAAACCAGAAAGTCCGGTTGCCTCTTGAAAAAGCACCTTTGGAACGGCTTGGCAATTGGTTTATATTTATGACCATTGCTGGGTTCCAAGGTCATGCGATCACCTTTCATGACTGTCCGACAAGCAAAGTCAATGGGGAAGCCAGATTCACTTAACAAACATGTTACTAACTTAACAACTGCAGTGATTCACTTAACAGGTATGACAGAAAAAGTTGTAAAATGGGGCAAAACTTATTTAACAAATGTCTCACTTAGCAACAGAAATTTGGGGCTCAGTTGAGGTCATAGGTCAAGGACTATCTGTATTAATTTATTTTTCATTTTTTAGATTCAAGATTATAGGATGGTGTTTTTCTATGTTATTTAATTTTAACATGGGTGAGATTCCACTCCCAGGACAGGAGATAGGGAAGTCTACCAATCTTAAAGTCACCAATATAAGAAAACATTTCTTCAGGATATCTTCACATAGAATTATAAGACTGGAAGGGACTTTGCAGGTCTTCTAATTCAACCCACTTCCCAAGGTCCCTCATACCATTCCATGCAAAAGGCTGCTCAAATTTTGCTTGAAAATCTCCAGTGGCAATTCTAATTCCGCAGTTTATCAGAGATAAAATATTAGTTCAAATGTTATATTTTATAATGGTACAATTTCAGAATATTGGGCTTTGATGCTATTAATGCACATGAATCACTGGAGTAAATGCTATTCTTCAAAAACACAATAACAATTGATATCATGTTCTAACAATTTACATTCCCAGTAAATTCCATACTGAGAAGTATGGAAAACACTCAACAGTGGATGAAAAAAAAAATGGAAACCCTTTATGAAATATACAATTTAAATCACCAGAAGCTTTTCTTTGATCACTAACATTAAGAATATGCTTCATAAATTGGCCTAAACAATTCCACTGAACATTGCACATACCAGACAGAAGGTCCCCCCTCCTGCTTATTCTTATAACAATATTCCTGAGATTTAATTAATGAGATTTAATTACGATTCAGCATCATGATTTTCAGTTGTTTGGGCCAGCTTGGAAAAGATCCTCTTGGAGAAAATCTATTCATGAAGTTGCTAAGAGTTGATACCAACTTGATGGCATGTAATTAATCAAATACTTTTACAATTAATTTATACCTTACTTAAGGAAGCTGCCAGAAATCTGACTATCTGGAAACATTATAAAAATGTGAGAAAGTATATTAAAACAAATACCCCCCCCCCCAAAAAAAAAAAAAAGTAACAATCACCCTTTGAACACCATTCAGCCTTCAGACTTGTCCCAATCTTGCTGGCCTTCCCTAAGGCCTTCAAAACTTGATTTTTCTGTCAAGTCTGGGTCCTGATAAATGTGGATGAGGCTGTTTCCTGACTATATTGATTATGGGATGCTCTGAGTGTTCTTGGCTGCTGTTTGTACCTTGCCTTGATTGTTTTTACAGATAACACAAGGCAGTGAAAATACCCAACACACCTTTTGTCAGGCTCTGAGCTTGCTGCAGAGGCTGTCAGCTCCAAGCACACCACGGAGCTCGTCAGCTTGCCACGGAGACCATCAACTCATCTCCGCTGCTGCTGGATCTGTCTTTTCCTCCTATGTGCCAGTCAATGGTGTCGAGGGTCGTGTTGTGATGATGTCAGCAGTGCGACACTCTTTTGTTGGCTGCCAGACATATGCTGGAGCAACTGTGGGGTTGGAGATGAATCAATGGCCCTTTTGAAGGGTCAATGTGGCGCGTTGTGTTAGAGGGGTTGGGGCACATATGGGTGATGGTGTAGACTTATTTTAAAAAATGGCACAAAGTAGGGATCAGTTAGTGAGGGTTGGGATAAGCTAGGGATGGAAACATGTTATAGGGTTAATAGCAATTGGGGATAATGGGTTAGGCGTGGTCAGAATTAGAGCTGCTTGTAGGCATGGGTGTGGTGTGGTGTGTCTAATTGTAATAGTAATAAAAGGAAAAGGAACAGACTCAATCCCAATGCCAACCTTGCCTGGCTTTTAGCCTTTCTTGTCAGATAAGAGTATTTGTTGTTTGCTAATCTAATGAATAAACCATCATTGCACTAAAAAGGAGCTGGAGTTTTTTTTCATTTCAGGACAAATCTTCAATACTCAAGGACTGGCTGAGACCTTTGTCCTTCTGTTTTCTATTTTCCCCACTACAACACCAACCCTGTGAGGTAGATTGGGCTGAGAGAGAGAGAAAGAGATTCATGTTTAGAATTATTGGTTGTGTTTTTATTCTGTTTTTATTTAGAGTCATGCTTGTGAGATAGGCAGCTACATTAGACAAGCAAAATGTTTTATGAGTTGACACAATACAGTTACTGTAAAAACAGATTGAAATAATGTCATTTTGATCATTTTTCTAAATATTGGGAGTTAAAAAAAGTGGTGGGATTCAAAAAAAATTACTACTGGTTCTGTGGGCATGGTTTGGTGGGTGTGGCATGGCTTGGTGGACATGACAGTGGAAGGATACTGTAAAATCTCCATTCCCTCCCCACTCCAGCTTCATTCTCCTGTGCAGGGCAACAAAAGAAGACCCAGACGATCAGTTGGGACTTGGGAGGCAGAGAATAGATGGGGGCAGGGTCAGTCAGAGGTGGCATTTGCTGGTTCTCTGAACTACTCAAAATTTCTGCTGCCGGTTCTCCAGAATTGGTCAGAACCTGCTGAATACCACCTCTGAAAACACCTCCTTGGGGGACACATTCCATACCCTGACAGCTATTCAGTTGAAGAATCTCTCCTGCCTACAAAATAGTTAAGCTAATCTTGAGTAACTGAAGCATCTTCAATGTCAAATAGCATCACACTTACTGTGAGTGTTATTCCTTTGAACTAGATAGTTAAAATATCTTTGTTTTTTTCTGGACTGTCAATATTGATAGTTTCTGAAGTGCACAGACAGTCCTGTATCATAGGTAAATTCACACACTGTTTCCTAAGATGTATTTTATCCACCTTTTCCCTTGATTAGCTAGAGATGGATTAAGAAACTAGAACAATTGTATAATTTAATAAGAACACTCATAGCACTACATTAGTACTGCAGTATATAAGATGCTGATGAAGCCTCAGGAGACCTATTGGAAAAATAACGATAAGAAAGAAAACAGAGAGCTGCTTGGGTGTAGTGGTGAAGGTGCTGCTTTAGAAATCAGAAGACTGTGATTTCTAGTCTCTCCTTTGGCATGAAAAATGGCTGGGTAATCTTGGGTTAGTCATAACAACAGTGTGGTTGTGGGGAAAATAAGGGAAGGAAGGAGTATGATGTATGTTTGCAGCCTCAGTTATTTATAAAAATAAATGAAGCAATAAAAGTGTGATAAAAACTTAATAGATAAAAATAAGGTTAGTGGGCAGAGACAGCTGATGCTTGGTGATTAAAAAAAAAATCTAATATATTTTTCAAGATCAGATTGTTCAAATAGCAACTATACATTTATATGATTTAAAGAAGCATTTTGGTAAAAGTTTAACAAAGAACATGAAAAAAAATCCTCATAAGTTATTTTGAGCAACCCATTAATGCATGTTTGGAGTTCAAATGATGGAAAAATGCAGAGTTTGTAATATTTCTAAGCAGCGGCTTGCTTGACCAACACATTTTTACATCCTCTCACTACAATATAGGCTCCTATGGAAAAAAAAGGTATAACAAGAGAGAGTGTGCAAAATACATGATTTGTGATTTTTAAGCCTCCCCTGCTGACACAGCAACAGTACTTTGGACTAAAGAGCCCCATAAAATGAAAAATGAATGATTGGGAGAGATAATCATAATGCCTTCATATTTTGAAGAAAATTAATGGACTATTTTCCAATAAAGTGTTTCCTTTGCAAAACAACCCATTTGTGGCCCTCTGCTTCTTTCCTGTAAGCAAACAATTTGATTCTTTTTTACAGAATTCATTCCTCCTCTCTCTCCTGTTTCAGAACATTGTTACCACCAGTTGAAATGAGGAATATGTAGTCTCATATTACCAGATTTGTTAAATTGTATTATAGTTTATGAAGTTGTCAGAGGGTGTGATGGCTCAATGGTTAGAAAAGCTTAGCTTGTCAATTGGAAAGCTGACAATACAGGTTTGAGCCCTGAGCCCCACACAAGAGTGATCTCTCATTACCTGCCCCAGCCCTTGCTCACCCCGCAGTTCTAAAGCTTGTAAATGTGAGTAGATAAATAGATACCACTTCAGTAGGAACTAGAAAGGTAACAGCATCCAGGTACCTCAGTGTATAGTCATGCTGGCTATATGACCACAGAAGGGTCCATGGACAACACTGGTTCCCTCAGCTAAGAAATGGAGATGAACACTGCCCCCTCGAGTTAGTAACTTATTAGACAGGGAAATTTTTGCCTGTAACTTTAATGGGGTTGAGAGATTTAGACAGTTTCCCATTAGAAATATTAAGAAGTATCACTTCTTCCTATTCCTTTGCTCCAGATCTAAGGCAGCTTCCATTAGGAGAGGGCTAGGCAGAGGCTGGTTACTTGCTTCCAAGTCAGTAGTGCTACCGGTTCAGACTGGTTCAACTGAACCAGTAGTAAAAAAAAAATCTGACAATCAGCTGAGAGGGGGAAAAACATGCCGATCAGCTGAGAGGAAAAAGAAGAGAAAAGTGCAGGATCGGCCTTCCCACCTGCCTTTGTGCTTTTCTCTTCTTGATCCTCTCAGCTGATTCACACTGCAGGTCTCAGCTGGTGTGGGGAAAGCTGTGCGCTGGCGTTAGGCAAAGCATGCCCACCAAGCCATGCCCACCAAGCCACGCCCACCGAACTAGTAGTAAAACAATTTGAATCCCATCACTGTTCCAAGTCCTTATTCCACAAGGCTCATCTAAGCAGGTGACACTTCTACCCTTCTTGGTAAAAAATCAACTCATATTGAATTTGGTTCCTCTAATGACAAATGAACCAAAATCCATGAAAAATAGTTTAGCATGCAGACTATGTCGCAATACCACTTTCTCCTCCTCCTCCTTCTCAGAAGACTTATATTGCTCAGCTGCATAAACCTGATTATTGATTGTTAATGCACAACTATTCTCAGAATTACATATCCAGGCTATGAACTGAGCTAAGGCAGATGCTCAAAAGAGATTCTCTGCAAGCACACAGACTTTACTAATAAAAGGTCAATGCAATCTCAGTGACAATATGTCACTTCTGTCACTGTTCCAGTGACAAATTAATTGGAATGTAAATAAGTTTCTCACAGAAGTTTAGTGAACTACTGCTTGAAATAAAAGTGGTTAGTGCCAGGATATATCATTCTCATTGGATCATACATCAAGGCTGAATCACGCATGTTAGTGCAGGCAGAACCCTAAGTTTGATATTTAGGAAGATTGCACTCTTATAATATAAAATAAATGTATTACCTTCAAGAGAATCATTCCCCTCCATAAAAACCCCTATTCCCAAAGCATAAAAATCGGGACTATCTTTGCATTGACCCATTTTGGGATAAACTGGCCCCATAACCATTGTTCTTGGAAGGCTATAGAACTTTGTGATTTTCTCAAATTAATGAAAGTCAGAGCCACCATTCCCAACCAGATGTTTTGCGGCACCAATTAATTTTATTAAAAGGCAGCTCACAAAAGCTTATAACTTTTAATAAAATTAATTTATTGGAAAGAGTGATACCAGGGTAATACTGATTTTTCCCCCAGTCCCAACCAAGAATACAAGAATTGTATTCAATATACTTTTTTCATCACTATATGAACAGAAAAAGCAGGGATGGTTTTATTCACATTTTCAGAGAACCAAACCAAATGAAATTAGAAATACGGGTAGGATAATTGGTATCATTAATGCACTAATTAGATGAATAAGATACCTTTCACCTAGGAGCCCAAGGCAGCCTACATAGTAATCTGCTATCCATAACAACAACTTTACAAGGTAAGTTAAACTGTGAGAAAGTGGTTGTTCCAAAATGAGGATGGCCTTGAATCTGCATCTCCCAAAAGTTCAACACCTCAAACCACAAAACAACTCTTAATTCAAAATGCATCAGAGGTGAACAATCGGACCCACATGAGTAGAGCTCAAATGTACTACTATATTGTTTGATGCCTATTTCATGGGAATCTCCATAGAGTGGCAGCTGTTGCTTAGGAGAGACTAGATAAGACTCAGAGGCATTTAGGGATGGGGATGGAGTCAGACCTTGCTCTCTTGTATTTACATAAAGAGTCCAGACTAATTCTGCACTTAAGCCCTACCCTGACTGAGACGGTTGCTTTCCAACAAAGTGTGTACAGATAATCCTCGATTTACAAGCATTTGTTTAGTGACCGTTCAAAGTTAAAACAGCACTGAAAAAAGTTATTTATCTTTGTTTTTCACACTTACAACTGTTGCAGCATTCCCCATGGTCACATGAATATTTGGCTGCTTGACCACTGGCTCATATTTATGACGGTTGCAGTGCCTTGGGATCATGTGATTCCCCTCTTGAGACCTTCTGACAAGCAAAGTCAATCGCGAAGTCGGGATTCACTTAACAACCGTGTTACTAACTTAACAACTTCAGTGATTCACTTAACAATTGTGGGAAGAAAGGTTGTAAAATGTGGCAAAACTCACGTAACCACTGTTTCACTTAGCAATGGTAATTTTGGGTTCAATTGCGGTCATAGGTCAAGGACTAACTCTATGTAAGATATGCAATCTCAGTGTCTAATCCTAATGCCTTTTACAGGTGGTCCTGTACTTACAACAGTTCATTCAGTGACTGTTCAAAGTTACAGTAGCACTGAAAAAAAGGGATTTATGATGATTTTTCATAGTTACTATTGTTGTAGCATCATCCTTGTCATGTGATCAAAATTCAGAAGCTTGGCAACTGGTTCATATCTGTGATAGTAGGTCTGTTCCAAAATCATGTGATCACCTTTCGTGCCCTTCTGACAAGCAAAGTCAATGGAGAAGCCATATTCACTTAACAAACATGTTACTAACTTAACAACTTAATGATTCATTTAACAGCAGTAGCAAGAAAGGCCGTAAAATGGAGGGGGGAAAACTCAACAACTGTCTCCTTAGCAAAAGAAAATTTTGGCTCAATTGTGGTCATAAGGCAAGGACTACCCATATTCATAAATGTCCAGTTGGAGAAAAATGTGTGGAAAACTCTGCATGGTAAGAAAACTGCTAATGGATGGAGAGATTTATGATATAAACTGAACCCGACTACATTTACATTAATTCATATAGTACTAGCCTTGCTCAGAATTGTGGCACCTATGTTTGCTATTACCTTCGCTTGTTTATGGAGCCCAGGAAAGAAAAGTCTGCCTTTGAAAATCTGATGATAATGAATTCAAGGGCAGACTTAAAATTCATTTAATAAATGGACAATAGAAGGCTATGAAATTAGAAGGGGAGGCTTAGATTAAGTGAACTGAACTGAAGGAGGGAAGAAAGAAAAATGCTCCAACATTTGTTCTTCCAAAAGATGAATGCTGCTGGTTATAAAGTCAAATGGGTTAAGCATTTAGAGGAAATGTTTTGTCCTTGCTCCCTATTTGGAAGGGAAAATATGAACTTCTCTGTTCTTCATGAAGTGAAATTACTTTAGGCTAAAGCAGGAGTGTGTTGGCAAATCAATGATAATCTCTTTTCACCTTTTAGAACCATTTGTGACAAAGGAGCACTTCCCATTTACACATTTGAATCAGACTTGGATTCAGACAATGGGATTATCACTGCAGAGCTGAGCCAAAGTCCTCTAGTCTGCACAGGCTTTACATTTGTTTAGCAGTCCTTCAAACAAGGGAGGAAGGAGGAAACGGCAGTATCAGGCAATCCATAATATAGTTTGTTTAAAAATATACCATAATTTATTTTAAATACCCAATTATGATTGGGAGGATAAACTTTGCACAGGAAGGAAAAAAAGAGATACTGTAAGTACAGGCAATATGAAAGTGGGAACTGAAAGTTGGAGCATATGCAGCAGTAATTAGTGCACTCTCTCTCTCTCCCTCCCTCCCCCTCCCTCCTATGTGTATGTCTGTCTGCACATGTACACACATACAAACACAGGTACACAAATACTACCACCTCACAAACCTGTATACTAACACAGAAACAGATCCATAAAGACAGAGACACACACACATGCACACATTATATATACATTTAAAGTAAATTTAAGCAAGAATGGCTTCCAAATATACTGCATATATGCAGCAAAGTAAATACAAAGATTTAGAGAATGGTTTTTAAAGCCTGTGCCAGTAGTCATAGCAAATCAGTTGAATAGAAAAAAAAGGGTTTTTTTAACCTTTATAAGCAATAATATATTGAAGATTTTGGTGTTAAATTCAAATTTTCACTTTTTTTAATGAAAACTATTTAATATATTCTGCTTGGAACTTAATGTCATATTGAATAATAATTGTGCAACCACAATAATTATCTGTTTATTCATAGATAATCTTTTATTATCTATTATTATAAAATAAAAGAATAATACTTAGCTAAGCACATATATGGTTAATATAAAGTATACTCTTTATCATTGTTATATCTAGATTTTTAAAGAAAACAGGAAAAAAAGTATATTTACACTTAATAGAATATATATTAATGATGAAAAATAATATCAAGACTACCATGTGTGAGTAATGTAAGTGGGTAATGTAAAGGGCCTCCCAGAATTTTGAGAAGGCTGGAAATGGGCCCATTTCTCACTTCCAGAGAGTCTCCGGAGCCCAGGGAGACCTTTTTTGCCCTCCTGGAGGCTCGAGGAAAGCCTCTGGAATCCGGGCAGGGCAAAAACACTTCCCTGCTATGGTGCAGGAGGCCAATTAGGCCAAGTCCACCATGGCCACACCCACCCAGCAACTGGGAAGAGAACCCTTTGCTAAAATTTTTGAAGCCCACCCTGATGTAAAGTACTCATGAATCATTTTCAAAATGTGTTATTACTCTACTCTGTACTGCATGCATTGCTGATTCTCAATAATAATACAGTAAATATCTAGTTATCCATTTTTTGTCCATCGTTTATCAAATTTAGATATTGTTTTTATACAGAAGGAGTTGGTAGACACATTACTAACAATAAAATTATATAATAAAAACTAAACAGATAATAACAGTAAAATATTTCGGTGTTCCACTTCAACCCAATCCCAGTGAGTTGCTGGAGAAGTTAATTTTAAAAGAAGAAGAAGAAGAAGGGATGCTATACATCCCAAGTTTTTTTTTTTTAAGTGCATAATTGTGGTGTTACTTCTAGAAGGTCATCACAGGTGAGACCCGAAGCAGAATCTCTTCAGACAATCTTAGCGCACACTCGTACCTGTTTCAAAGGGATTTATTTATGATCTTATAATGAAGGCAACTGAATGCTGGAAAAAAATAATTGAGGGGAAGCTAAAATGAACTTTCCTGCAAAACTGATCTGATGGATAGTTAAGGTTATTTCTTTAGAAATTCTGGGGGGAAATAAATAGCTCATCTACTGCACTTCTGCAGGGTTCTACAGTTATATTATAAGGAATATTTTTAATGGTTAGTTAGCTTATTGTTTTATCCTGTCACTAGATAGATACCATGACCTGTCTGTAAGAAAGAAGGCTCATACAGCTTTTTAATAAATGAATCATAGGTTCTAGGAAGCTTACAGTAGAAATGTATTTAGTGTTTTTTTTTAAGTGGAGAGTGTGGAAATGAACTAAGAACACTGGATAACAGAAAAAAGTGACAAACACCCCCCCCGCCCCCATAATCATAGAATAAGGCTTAATATTATAATTGCACTTATATTTGCTGCAGAGGAAATTGGAAACTTCTTTCTATTTCTTTTGGATATCTTTTTCTGCATTTTTCTTTTCTTTTCTTTCTTTCTTTCTTTCTTTCTTTCTTTCTTTCTTTCTTTCTTTCTTTCTTTCTTTCTTTCTTTCTTTCTTTCTTTCTTTCTTTCTTTCTTTCTTTCTTTCTTGCCTTATTCCCTTCTTTCTTCTCTCCCTCTCTCCTTCCCTCCCTCCCTTAGTTTATACGTCCTTTGAAACTTTAAATAAATGTTATATGCAAAAATATTTTAAATATCTGGAAATGAAACGATCTTTTCACATGGTATCAAACTAGATTACTCAAATAAGGAAGCAAGCTGCTTAGTTTATGAGGTATTCTTTTCTCTGTTAGTATCTCAAGGGGAAAAAATTCTGCTACATTCAGAGGCCTAGAAATAGCTATAGGGTATCTGTATGTGTAGTCTAATCTTTAGCAATGTTTTATTCTCAATTCTGTATATAACTGAAAGAGAAAAAAACCCAATCTGCATATATGAAGAGCCTTAATTCTTCAAGCAGTGCTTAGAAAGATTTGGGACTAGGCTAAATTCCACAGCTGAGGTTTATCTCCAGAAAGCTGACTTGAGGGAATATTGCTATTCAGAGCATAGCTACTAGTTTTGCTTAGGTGTCAGCTTCAGGTTTTTGCTATTATCACATTACAATTGAGAAAAAAGACTTTGAAAAGCTTGCAACTTATAGATATAAAAAGGTTTTACAAAGGTCTAGTCAGCAATACGAACATCTTCCAAATTTTAGATGAACATACATTAATAAACTAACAAAAGCCTATCCATTTTCTAAATGTTCTGTAAAAACAGGCAAATGTTTTGTAAGTTATATGTGAAGGATTGAATGCAGAGAATCCCCTAATGTAAATTGGAATAATCTTGACTTTCCTTGGGCAGTTAGTTGGTCCCTATGAGTACAGGCTGGTAGAATAAATGGGCTCAGAGCTCAATTCAGCAGCCCTTGTGTCCTTGTGTTAAGATAGTTTAAAGTTCCACCTGCACTTTACAAACAACCATCAACATTTTCAGGAGATGATTAATACAGATGAGATGGCAGCCATAGGATTGTCATAGAAGCCCCGCCCCTTTTTACATGTATGTGATCTGATGCATGGGTGAAACAGGCAGGACTTGAATCACAGTGCTACAAGTGCTGTTTGTTTGATTTTTCCCCTGCAGATGTTGCTGAAAGCAACAATCATGGGAGGGAAACAATACTAATTCACTGAGTGAGAAAACTATAACTGAAGTTTTCTCACTATGACATATTTTAACAGATAACAGATAATCAGAGTTGGAAGGGACCTTGTAGGTCATCTAGTCCAACCCCCCCACCCAAGGGGGAGACCCTACACCATTTCTGACAAATGGCAGTCCAATCTCTTCTTGAAAGTCTCAAGTGATGGTGCTCCCACAACTTCCGAAGGCAAGCTGTTCCATTGGTTGATAGTTCTCATTGTCAGAAAGTTTCTCCTTATTTCCAGGTTAAATCTTTCCTTGTTCAGTTTCCATCCATAATCCCTTGTCTGGCCTACAAATGCTTTAGAAAATAGCTTGACCCCTTCTTCTCTATGGCAGCCCCTCAAATATTGGAACACTGCTATCACATCTCCCCTGGTCCTTCTCTTTACTAGACTAGCCAAGCCCAGTTCCTGCAATCATTCATTGTATGTTTTAGCCTCCAGTCCCCTAATCATCCTGGTTGCTCTTCTCTGTACTTTTTCTAGGATCTCAACATCTTTTTTATAATGTGGTGAACAAAACTGGATGCAATACTCTAGGAGTGGTCTTACTAAGGCTTTATAGAGTGGTATTAGTACTTCCCTTGATCTTGATTGTATCCCTCTGTTAATATAACTTAGGATTGCATTAGCTTTTTTGGCTGCTGCTGCACACTGCTGGCTCATATTTAGATAGTTGTCCACTAAGACTCCAAGATCCCTCTCACAGTTACTACTATTGAACTTGGTTTCATCAAGTTCATCAAGTTTTCTATATGTGTACTTGGTTTTTCTTGCCTAAGTGTAGGACTTTACTTTTCTCTACATTGAATTTCATTTTGTTAGATATGGCCCAGTGTTCTAGCCTGTCAAAATCCATCTGGATCTTGAGCCTATCTTCTTGGGTGTTAGCTATTCCTGCCAGCTTAGTATCATCTGCAAATTTGGTAAGTTCCCCTTCTATTCCCTCATCTAAGTCGTTAATGAAAATATTGAAGAGTACTGGGCCTAAGACGGAACCTTGTGGCATCCCACTGCTTACTTCCTTCGATGTAGACTTAGACGCATTAAGGACTACTCATTGAGTATGGTTTGCCAGCCAATTGCGAGTCCATCTAGTGGTGGTGCTATCTATTCCACATTTTTCTAGCTTACTAAGAAGTAGGTTGTGGTCTACTTTGTCGAATGCCTTGCTGAAATCTAAATATATTATGTCCACAGTATTTTGCTGGTCTACTAATTTAGTCACTGTGTTGAAGAATGAAATAAGTTTGGTTTGGCATGATCTGTTTTTAACAAACCCATGCTGACTGCTAGTTATTACTTTACTTGTTTCTAGATGTTGGCAGATCTGTTTTTTTATTATCTTTTCTAGTATCTTCCCGGATATTGATGTTAGGCTGATCGGTCTATAGTTTCCTGGGTCCGTTTTTTTTTTCTTTTTTGAAGATGGGAACCACATCAGCTCTTTTTCAATCCTCTGGTAGTTCCCCGGTGCTCCAGGATTTTTGAAAGATATGGTGCAGTGGTTCTGAAATGACCTCTGCCAGCTCCTTTAAAACTCTGGGATGTAATCTATCAGGCCTCAGTGATTTGTTTCCATCAAGTTCTCTTACTATTTTTTTTGCTTATTTTAACTTTTATTTCTGATCTGTCTTTTACAGTTATGTTTTTGGTGGGTTGAGCTATAGTTTCTTTTTGCGTGAAGACAAATGAAAAGAATGAGTTAAGCAGTTCTGCTTTCTCTCTGTTGCCTGTTACTTCTTTGCCATCTTCTCTCTTTAGTGGACCAACTGTTTCCTTAATTTTTTTCTTGTTATTTATATGTTGGAAGAAACTTTTTTTAATTATCTTTGACTTTTATTGCAAGTCTTTGTTCGTTTGTATTTTCCTCATCTATATGGAAAGTAATGGTATAACATTTTCCCATTCACTTACTTCCCTGCAGCCTGAGGAGGAAGGAAGTGAGGAGGTTCTATGGAATAGGGCATGTATAGCTTTTTGAAATTATTCTCCACTTCAAATTCTTGGATAATTTTTTTCAGGCTCAAGCTCAAAGACAACACAATGAAACCCATCCAAGTCCAACTCTTTATTTTTTATTTATTTATTAATTTGATTTGTCAATCACTTACAAGATAAAGGTATAAGTATAAACATGAGTAAGAATACAGGAAATAGGTATGGATAAATAGGGACAATAGGACAGGGATGGTAGGCACGAGTGTGCACTTATGCACGCCCTTACAGACATCTTAGGAATGGGGTGAGGTCAATAGTGGATAGTTAAAGGTTAAAGGAATGGGGTTAGACGATGTAACAGCAGAATCAGGTAGTGCATTCCAGGCATTGACCACTCTGTTGCTGAAGTCGTACTCTCTGCAATCAGGTTTGGAGTGGTTTACAATGAGCTTGTATCTGTTGTGTGCCCTTGTATTGTTATAGTTGAAGCTGAAGTAATCATTGACTGGTAGGACATTGTGGCAGATAATTTTGTGTACTACGCTTAAGATCAACCATAGCCAGCGTAGTTCAAAGTTGTCCAAGATATTTGCTCACATCTAATGGACAGAATCTTGCCAGCCTAAAGCTACAACCTTCATACCTAATATATATAGCCTGAGGAAAATTTATTTATTTATTTATTTTATTTATTTAAATTTATATACCACCCCCCCTCTCCCAAAGGGACTTGGGGCGGTGAACAACCAAGATAAAATACATGTATACAAATACATATACAATATTTAAAAATTAAAAGAATTAAATACGTTGGCCATTTCAAAAGATTAAAAATAAGGGAATGAAGAAAGTTTATAGCCAGATTAAAAGATTTAAAAACCCCTAGGCCAGACCGGCTTGCTGAAATAAATGAGTTTTCAACGCATGGCAGAAGGTCAGGAGATCAGGGATGGTCCTCATCTCTGGGGGTAATTTGTTCCAGAGAGAGGGTGCCCCCAATGACAAGGCCCGCATCCTCGGGGTCGCCAGCCACACAGTCTGGCGAGGAGGCCGACTCTATGGGAGCAAATGGGTCGGCGGGAGGCCGATAATGGCAGGAGGCGGTCTCGCAAGTATCCTGGTCCTGAGCCATGGAGCGCTTTAAAGATGATAACTAAGACCTTGAAGCACGACCAGAGAGCCACCGGGAGCCAATGCAGCTCGCGCAGAAGTGTCGTAACATGGGAGCCCCGAGGAGCCCCCAACACCACCCATGTGGCCGCATTCTGCACCAGCTGGAGCCTCTGGATGCTCTTCAAAGGCAGTCCCATGTAGAGAGCATTGACATAGTCTAGGCGGGAGATTACAAGGGCGGAAGTGACCGTGCGAAGTGCATCCCGATCAAGAAAGGGCCGCAACTGGTAGATCCTCCGGACCTGGCCAAAAGCCCCCCTGGCGACAGCCGCCACATGGTCTTCCAATGACAGCCATACATCCAGGTGGACACCCAGATTGCAGGCCCTCTCTGTGGGGGCAAGAATTCCTCCCCCCCCCACAGCCAGCGATGGAACCAGCTGGTTGTACCGGGGTGCCGGGAAGCACAGCCACTCAGTCTTAGATGGGTTGAGCTGAAGCCTGTTTCGCCCCATCCAACACCGCACGGCTTCCAGGCACCGGGTCATCACTTCGATGGCTTCATCGGGGTGGCCCGGGATAGAGATGTACAGCTGAGTATCATCAGTGTAGTGATGGAACTCTACCCCAAAGCCACGGATGATCTCACCCAGCGGCTTCATATAAATGTTGAACAGAAGGGGTGAGAGCACCGACCCCTGAGGAATCCCGCAAACCAGGGGCCTCGGGGCCGACCTCTGCCCCTCTGCCAACATGAATTGAGAATAGTCCGAGAGGAAGGAGGAGAACCACCACATAACAGTGCCTCCCACTCCCAACCCCCCCAGCCACTGCAATAAGATACTGTGGTCAACAGTATCGAAAGCCGCCGAGAGATCTAATAGGACCAGGACAGAGGAATAACCTCTGTCACAGGTCCTCCAGAGATCATCTACCAATGCGACCAATGCCGTCTCCGTTCTGTGCCTCGGCCTGAAGCCCGATTGGCGTGGATCGAAATAGACAGCTTCATCCAGGTGTTGGCGAAGCTGTCGTGCCACCACACTCTCAACAACCTTCGCCACAAAATGAAGGTTGGAGACGGGACGATAATTAGATAACAAAGTTGGGTCCAGGGACGCTTTCTTGAGGAGGGGTCTCACCACTGCCTCTTTCAGATATCCCTCACTAAAGAAAGCTTTAATAATACCCTAAAACCAACCTTGTGTCACCTCCCGAGTGGCCAATAAACATGTGGTAGCATTCAGCCCCCGCAGCAACCTGTCCACATCTTCAGGGGTCACAGGATCAAACTCCTCCCAAATGACTTCCCCAAATTCTGCCCCCGACCCTCCATCCAGAGTTGCCCATTCAGAGTCCAACCCGTCCCGGATCCGAGTGACTTTATCCAGCAGGAAATTCGAAAAGTCCTCAGCCCGTCCCTGCAAGGGGTCCTCCCGCGCTCCCCCTTCCAGGAGGGAGCGGGTCACTCTAAACAGGGTGGCCGGGAGTTTCTTGCAGATGCAATAAGTGTGGAAAAGTGAGAACGCTTTGTCACCCTTATCACCACTAAATAGGTCTTAATATAAGACCGTAATAGTGTTCGGTCGGGTCCGGAGCGAGTAGTCCTCCAAATACTCTCCAGGCATCTTTTCCGGTGCTTCATCTCCCTCAGCTCCTTGGAGAACCAGGTGGCCAAGTGAGAGCAGTGCCAGGTCAGAGGCCGCAAGGACACGACCCGGTCCAGGGCCCCAGCCGCCACCCTATCCTAGGTGGCAACCAGGTCCTCAACCGAGTCGTGTGCTCGAATGTCGGGACATGGCCCAAGCTCCATCAGGAACCTATCTGGATCCATCAGGCACCTGCGGTGGTACCAACGTATTTGGTCCACCTCCCTGCAACGGGGGGGGGGGGAGCGGCCTGGAATTCCAGCCTAAGGAGCGAATGATCTGACCATGACAAGGGCTCAACAAAAACATCCCCAACACCAAAATCATCCTGCCAGTGTCCAGAGACAAAAACCAGATCAGGATGTGACCCCCAATGTGAGTGGGCTCCCTAATTAATTGGGTCAGGCCCAAGGCTGTCATGGAAGCCAAGAACTCCTGAGCAATCCCCGAGGCCCCACCAGCTGAAGGCAGGTTGAAATCCCCCATGACCATCAGCCTGGGGGTCTCAACTGCCAGTTTGGCTATGACCTCGAGGAGCTCAGGCAGAGCCGATGTCACATAGCAGGGAGCCAGGTATGTGATCAATAGGCCCATCTGAACCCCGGAACCACACTTTACAAAAAGGGACTCACATCTGGTCGTCTGAGGAACAGTGGATTCCCTAGTACCCAGATCCTCCTGAATAATCACTGCAACCCCCCCCACCACCACCACTCCCCTGGGCCCTCGGCCAGTGAAAGACCCGAAACCCGGCTGGGCACATCTCCACCAGTGGGACACCCCCTCTTGTCACAGCCAGGTCTCGGTAATGCCAGCCAGGTCCACACACCCTTCCGTAACAAGATTGTAAACAAGGGGGGCTTTATTCACTACGGACCTGGCGTTGCATAACATCAGCCGGAGGCCCAGGGCCCGATCATTCAAACAACTCCAAGGAATAGGGCCTTCTCTGTGGGGGCGCCTGCCCTCTGGAATGGGTTGCCTCCGGAGTTACGTACAGCCACGGACCTGGGGACCTTCAGGCGTGCCTTGAAAACCTGGCTCTTTGATTAGGCCGGCTTGAGCTGATTTTAGATTTGGATATTTTAATTTTTATATTAAATTTTAGGGTTTAAGGGAGGGGTTTAAGGGAGGGGCTGTTTTACAGCCAGGGTCTTTAATTTAATTTAGTTTTAACATTTGTATATTTAATGTTCTTAATTATATGGCTGTGCACCGCTCCGAGTCCTTCAGGAGAGGAGCGGTATATAAATAAACATTATTATTATTATTATTATTATTATTATTATTATTATTATTATTATTATTATTATTATTATTATTATCTCAGGGAGTGAGACATGACCTGGGGGCTGGAGCGCACCACCACTTGTAAACAGCGGGGGCGAGCTCCCATAACTTGATAAGGCCCCGTCAATGCCATACCTGCCTCTCCCACTGATTGTAGAGATGGCCCTTTCCTCCCCCTCCCTAGAAAAAACCCCCATCTTCGATCCAACCATCCCCGGTCCCAAAACTCTCTGACCGCGCGTGAACTCCGGTCTGGCCTTTTTTCCAGAAGGGTTGTCCCCCAAACCCTGTCTGACCACCTTCCCTAACCTCTTTAAGAATTTGGAAAGAAATAAATGTAATTGGGTGTGTTTCCCTTGAATGTGCCACCTCTCTGGATTCCAAGGTCCGTCATCGAGGTATGCCATAGAAAGGGGACATTCCTGAGTGCCCTCAAGTCCACCGCTGAATAAACAATCGGGTCGGCCACACGGCATCCAGCAGATGCAGTTGTTAATGACTCATGTCGAGGTTGGAGAGGAGAGGGGCCAGTTCGAGGCTGACCCCTCCAGATATCCCAGTTAACAAAACGTAACCCCTTTCCTCAACATCGTTGCCAGTGTTGATAAAAACAAGATCAGGAAGGCAACACGTTCATTCCAGTTGATGATGTCGCCAACACCGGAGTTCTGATCTTAGTCACCAGGGCCAGCGTCGTCCTCACATTAGGCACCCCCGCCGCTGGGCCAGACGGAACCACTGTCACCATCTCCACCCCTGGCAGGGCCACATCAGCCAAGGACGCCACCGCCACTCGGGATCCCGCCGCTGGAGCAGTCGTTCTCTCAAAACCCGGACCCACCAGATGACACCAAGGCTATCCAGAGCTCACTCTTGGCCTTCTCCACATCATTGGAACTCCTGGCAGGGCCGGCCAGGCTTGGGGCAACAGCCCCAAAGCTGGCCACTCCAAAAGGTCGGGCAAACCCATTGGTGTTGGCCCCGACCCTCCATGCCATTGCTGTTGCCACCGCGAACCCAGCCCACAAAACCAGGGCCCAGGCTGCAGGGCTGGTTGAGGTCAGATCCAGGCCTCCAAATAGCCATCGAGTCGCTCCCAATCTCCAGAGCCTTGAATGCCAGTGCTGGAAACGCCAGAGCCCTGAACGCCAGCGCTGAAGACGCCGGTCCTGCCCAGCCGGGTGGCAACCTCATCAGTGCCGAAGCGCCAGCCGAAACGCCGGCCCAAGCCATCTTCACTCAGAGAACTGAGGCATGGCGAGGAAGGATAAAATTGGCTGGCAGGGACAGTTCGACACCAGGCCAATCCGAATATAGACTAAGCAGCGGTAACGATGCAAATCTAAAATTTGGTACTCTAACCTTCTTCCCTTCTTCTCATCCAGTTTGGAATTGGGCCGTCTCTTAATTTGGTTCTCCCTCTGAAATGTGCTTTCTCCTCCCTGGGCAATCATGGTGCTGCTGAGATCTCCCCCCAATTCATCTCACAGGTGCTTTTCCAAAAGACAACTGGACTTTCTTGATTTTTTCCCCTTGAAAACATTTTGCTTCTCAACCAAGAAGCTTCTTCAGTTCTGAGCTTCTTGGGTGAACAATAAAATGTTTTCAAAGAAAGAAAGTCCAGATGCCTTCTGAAAAAGCACCTTTGGGAAAACCATGACCTAGATGACTGAGAATCTACATAGACATTTTCCCCCTCCACTATTTAAGGTTCCCCAAAATTCTTTAAAGGTGGGACATTACTGCTGCTATTGAAAAAGTCCCTTGGAGAGAATTCCTTCATGATGACCTCTCTTAGTATTTGATGGCACATGGGAAGGCAGTGAAGCTGCAGCCCACTGGAGAGATGACTGAATAATAAAAGGACAGGGCACTTGCAACTCACTTTGTAATCAATTAGCATAGGAATGACCACTTTTCCTTAGCATCTTTAAAATAGACTTCCTGATGGAAAGAATTTGTAATTTCCAGTACTGGAAACAAGTTGGAGAAACCTTTCATCCAATTTCTCTACTCAAATTGAATGAAGAATTTGAAAGGCCATTTCAAAAAGCCCTTTATGTCCTTTTTATTATTAGCATGACTGTTAGCCTTGGTCTGAGAATGAATAGGGAAGGGACATTTGAATATGTTCTGTAGCTCGGATTTCAGTGTGGAGCTTAGTTATTCTACTCATAGTCCATTTCTGAATCTCCCAATTTCAAATTTCAGTGCTGCTTTTATTTCAGCACTCAAGGAGACAATTCAACCTCAAGTCATACTGTTCATGGTAATTCTACTTACACATTTTGGCTTATACGATTCTTTTCTTTATTTTTGTTTTAGAGCCCAAGAAGTTCATGATGAAAAGGAGCACAGAATTAGGTAGAAGAGGGCACTTCCATACAACATTACTCCACAAATTCTTAATTTATGATAAGAGTTTACTAAATGCATTCCCTAATTGTTAAAGTTGTAGATGAAAATGTCATCAACCATGATATAAACCCAGAACGATTGGCAACTTAATTGTGAGTGGAGAGTTACTGGGCAATTTACGGTGGAGTGACAGAGACTGGAAATGGCCATAAGCAAATGGAATGATTCATTTGTGAGTTTAGAATAACCCATCTACTTTGCAGTTGTTGAGCTAGGCCATTTGGAGCTGATAGTGACTTAATGTATTATCAATACTGAAGGCAGAGATAGAGAGATCGGTCATCTGAAACAGGATAGATATGTTGTGATCAATGGGAATGCCATTGATCATAGTAAACAGGCGGATGCATTAGACATAATGCTCGGGCCTTTCTAGGGGAGTATTACTCTGGCAGCCACCATATCTCATCATTAGAAAACAAATTAGCTTAGTAGAATATATATTCACCAGTCTACAGAAAGACCATATTCAACAATTTTGGCAGTAGAAGATGCTAAAGTGAAGTATGAGAGTGAGCAAAGACGAGAGAAAAAGGCATGGAATTTATTTATTCTTATACTGTATGAATTATAGAAGAATGTATATATAACCTTGAAATGTCTCCCATGAATATGTGTATATATGTGTGGGCCATGTGTGGGCCATGTGTGTACACATATGTGTATTATTGTAATATGTGATGTTAGTTAATGTGATGTTAGTGAAGAGTTAAGAATTTTTTTCACTGGACACTGCATTTTCATCAAAATTAAAACATGTGCTGTGTTCATCTCTATAACAAACAGCTGAATGATCATTTGGTCCCCATAATACATCAAGTCACATATCTGCACATTTTACTTGTCACTGTGCTAGCATATTATATAAATAACATTATGTTGTTTACTCTTGTATACGTAAATGGTCTATCCAAACTGGAAAAGGAAACCGCTTAAGACAAATGAGGTATCATCAAAAAATGATTGCCTGCATTGGGAATTTATAGCATTATGCTATCTGGCTGGGTTAAATACCTCATCTCTCGGTGCCTCCAAGAAAAACTTTTTCAGCTTCTGAAATTAATCAGCCCCTAAAGCCAAATGAATATGCCAGTTCTGATTCCTCTCCTATCAAATTGATTCCAGTCAGATTTTCATTTAATAGGTTGGACAAATGAAAGAAAAAGTTCTCCAGACAATGAGTATCAATCATTTCTTTGACAAATTTAACCTTTGAAGTGGATAGTTTTGACTCCAGAGCTGTAGAAATTTTGTTTTGTATTCTTTTTCCTCTACTTTTGGCATTATATAGCTACCCATTATACAGCTACAATAAGAGCTCACTTTTCTCTCATATGTGGGTGAGAAAGAAAGAGATGGAAATAGTGAAAGTTGCACTGGAAAGATGCATTTGCATAAGGTTGTGCTTTATTCTGATATTTTGCGCTGTATAAAGTAGTGTTCCACTTCATGCGTAGTTTCAGAGGTTCATGTAATGGCTTTTATATAGGGGTGTGACCCAGCAACTTTATTTTATTTATATAGAATAGAATAGAATAGAATAGAATAGAATAGAATAGAATAGAATAGAATAGAATAGAATTCTTTATTGGCCAAGTGTGATTGGACACACAAGTAATTTATTTTGGTGCAAATAGTCTTGGTGTACATAAAAGAAAAGATACATTCGTCAAGAGTCAAGAATATATATACTTACAGTCCTCTTTCTCAAGTGTTAAATATATTCTCTGCCATCCAATGATTGCATCCTCTTCCATTATAAAAGTTACTACTAGGGAGATTTTTTTTTCGTGCATGTTAACTAAAGGATTTCAAGATGTATATCAAACAAAAACAAATTTTATTTCCAAGATATAATTTTATTTGATCTCTCCCCTGCCCTTTCTGCCCTGATTTAACATTTTCACTTTGACAAAGTTGATGGCCATTAAAAAAATTATCTAGATAATTGCCTCAGTGTTGCAAGGAGCAGGGTTAACATGATATGCTTGACAGCATGTCCAGAGCAATCATGGGATTGTTTATACATTTATGAGTAAAGTTAAATCCTTTTTACAGAGGTGATTGAGTCTAGGAGTTCATGCTAACTTGCTCTTATTAACTGTTTTAAACACATTTCGTGACTTATTGTTATTCGGCTAATGTGGCATCTGGAAAGGCAAATCTCGCTACACTTGTCTATGATGCCAATATGATCAGTTTCCATTCATAAATTGAATGTTGGTAAGGGGGAATTGTTTATGTTTTGCTATGTGTATGTGTCCACTAATTGGTTTTATTCAGCTTTAAGATGTCATTATATTATTTTCATCAGCTGACGAAAACACTCACAGCAAGCTGAATTAACCTTAGTGGTGACAGGAGGAAGAATCAGTCAGGAGTTTGTGGCCCAGTCAATCCAAATCATTTATATTCATCAGTCATATTTCAGAAATAGTACGTCTGGTGATCAGAGAGTTCTTTATGTAGCTATGCTGATTTCTTTGGGGATCTCTTTTTTTCCTTTTTCATCGTATAGTGCTAGACTGGGCTTTTATGATCTCTCATTTTCCCAAGCTTCCTAGGTTGTTTTTCCCTGAAGGATTTCTATCCATGGAATCCTTCCCAAGCTCCTTCTAAATTTGTTGAATCTTAAAGTCCAAGACACTAGTTTGACTTTTTTTTCTATTGCTTGTATTTGCATTACGCTGAATTCCAATAACACATGGTCAACTCCCCCCCCTCCAAATTCCTATAACTTCAACTCTTTCTATCATTTCATCTCTGTTAGTCAGAATTAAATCCATTCCATCTCACCTGCTAGTTTCTTTCTCTACCTTTTGGGAGACAAAGTTATCTGCTTGGTTCATCAGGAATCTATTTGATCTTCCACTAGGTGAAGAATTTATCTCCCAATTCATGTTAGGGTAGTTAAAGTCCCCCATGATTATTATAGTGTGATTCTTGCACACCTTAGCCAATTGTTTAGCAATAGAATACAACAGAACAGAACAAAATGGTACAGAACAGAACAGAACAGAATAGCATAGAATAGAATAAACAGAGTTGGAAGGGACCTTGGAGGTCTTTTAATCCAACCCCCCTGCTTAGGCAGGAAACTGTACACCACTTCAGACAAATGGTTATCCAATCTCTTCTTTAAAATTTCCAATGTTGAAGCATTTACAACTTCTGGAGGCAAGTTGTTCCACAATGAGTTGTTCTAACAGTCAGGAAATTTCTCCTTGTTCTAAGTTGCTTCTCTCCTTGATTAGTTACCACCCATTGCTTCTTGTCCTACCCTCAAGTACTTTGGAGAATAGACTGACTCCCTCTTCTTTGTGGCAGCCCCTGAGATATTGGAACACTGCTATCATGTCACCCCTAGTCCTTCTTTTCATCAGACTAGACATACCCAGTTCAAACAACCATACTTTATATGGTCCGTCTATTTCCTATGTAGTTGGATGGTCTGTAGTATACACCTATGACAATATCATTTCTTTTTCCTTTTACACTGACCCAAATGCACTCAAGAACATTTTCATCATTGTTCCATTGTATTTTTGTAGAGGTGTAATTATTTCTTATATATAGTGCAATTCCACCTCCTCTTCTATTAGGTTTGTTTCTTTTGGTTAATTTGAATCCTTCTAACTGTACATTCCATTATTAATACATTATTATTATATTAATGATTATTTAATAATGTGTAATAAATGTGAACCACCCATATCTAAAGCACTAGGGATATGCTTCTTACTATTCATGTTCCTTGAAGATATAATGTAAATAACTTATCAAAACAATAAACCATGTAGTTGGTCAAGAAGTTTATCAAATTGCAGTGTAACTGTGGCAAATCATGCCCAAAATCTGGTTGACTTAAAGCAATCGATTTCAAGAAATAATATAATTTTATTACTATGCCACCAATAAAATGTCCATTTTTATTCATAGCTGACTGATGTATATTCAAGACTACTGGAGCAATCACGTACTGAGTTTTTCATAATTAATTTGAAGTTATTGTATATGTATTAAATTACTTTGTTTGTTTGATTGGTTGGTTTTAGCTTTCTGATGCAATCCAGCAAGCTTCTTTTGAATTCTGTTTTTTATCAAGTATTTGTTGCCAATCCCAAGATTCTTGGCATTTCCCCATTAAATTATTCAAGTCATTAATAAATTAGAGACTGTTAAATAAGAATACATCCAAGGATGACCTTCTCAAGCATCACATATTTTGCCTTTACAAATTGACAAGGATCGGTTAGTAATAATAGCCCTGGAGTGAAGCCTTACAGCTAATTATTTCCTCACTTTAGAACTCAGCCTATTTATTTCTAAATAGAGAAGTATGAATTGATCATCCAGCTATAAAGAAAATAATAGAAGAGAAACATTAGGTACCAAAACATCTCCTTTAGAAAATAAATATAAATTAATTAAAGTAGCTTTCAGAAATGTTTGACTTTACCATTATTTATTTGTTTTCTGTAGCCACCTCATCTCAACAAGTGACTCTGGGCAGCAGCATCATAAAACATCAAAACAAATAAAAAATAATTAAAAACAAGACTAAATAAATATATATGGTTAGTGAGTAGTACTAATGCAATAGGAGTCTATGGAGATTCTCAGTCATCTAAGTCATGGTTGTCCCAAGGTTGCTTTTTCAAGAGGCAACTGGACTTCCTGATTTTTCTTTGAAGATGTTTTGCTTCTCATCCAAGAAGCTTCTTAAGAGCTAAAGAAGCTTCTTGGATGAGAAGCGAAACATCTTCAAAGAAAAATCAGAAAGTCTGTTGCCTCTTGAAAAAGCATCTTTGGGATGGTTTAAGCAACTGGTTTACATTTATGACCATTGCTGTGTTTCAAGGTCATGTGATCACCTTTTACAACCATCTGACAAACAAAGTCAATGGGGAAGCCAGATTCACTTAACAAACCTGTTACTAAAGTAACAACTACAGTGATTCATTTAACAGCTATGACAGGAAAGGTTGTAAAATGGGGGGGGGGGAAACTTAACAAATGTCTCACTTAGCAACAGAAATTTGGGGCTCAATTGAGGTCATAGGTCAAGGACTACTTGTATTTGTTTATTTTTCATTTTTTAGATTCAAGATTATAGGCTGGTGTTTTATTGGATGAGAAGCAAAATGTCTTTGAAGAAAAAACCAGAAAGTCCAGTTGCATCTTGAAAAAGCACCTTTAGGATGATAATGGTGATAATCCCATAGGTGTTAATATAGCCAAGAAACAGGGCATTTAGCACATTGGGGGGGAGGGCGGGGGGGCAGGCCTGGGTACTAAACTAGTCTTCATGGCCTTAGGAAATTGGGCTTCACTCGGAAGGGGAAATGTTCCAGAGGTCAAGGGATACAGTAGAGCAAGGATTTCTCCTGGTCCTCTTCCAGCTGACATTCCTTGGCTGATGGGACCTGTAACATGCTCAGATTGGTGGATTGAAATGGTTGGATAGAAATCAGTAGTGAAATGCTACCGGTTCGGTCCAGTTCAGCCCAACTGGTAGTAAAAAAAAGCTTCGACGATCAGCTGAGAGGAGAAAGAAAAGTGCAAGATCAGCCCTCCCACCGGCACCTGCACTTTTCTGTTCTTTATCCTCTCAGCTGATTAGTGTGGCAGAGCTTCAGCTGGTGTTTGAAAAGCTGAGTGCGCTTGTTAGGCAGGGGTGGGATTCAAATTTTTTAACAATAAGTTCTGTGGGCGTGGCTTAGGTGGTGAGTGTGGCTTGGTGGTCATGTGACTGGGTGGAAATGGCTTGGTGGTCATGTTATTGGCTGGGTGTGGTCAACTCTATATCACTCACATCAAGGCATGCATCTCCTTGCCTGGCCTCTCATGATTGTGGGGATGCTGCAACAGTTGTAAGTGTGAAAAATGGTCATAAGTCACTTTTTTCAGTGCCATTGTAACTTTGAATGGTCACTCCACACAAGCAAAGTACCAGCAAAGGAAGGGAAAAAAACTCCAGAGATGTTCCTGAGACAGGAAGTCTAGTCCTGCCCAGAATGTAATAAGGGTTAACGGAGAGGCAGTTTCTATAAGCAACACTAGAATGTTTCCTTCCTGCCTTCCTTACAGGATTAGGCCAGTAATTTATTCTAACAACCGGTTCTCCGAACGGCTTAGAATGTTAACAACTGGTTCTAGAGAATAGGTGCGAACTGGTAGAATCCCATCCCTGGTGTTAGGTGCGTGCACGTGCACATGCACACATGAAGTGCGCGATCACCATACTGGTAGAAAAGCTGGTAGAATGTTTTAACAGTGGCTAGAATTGTATTTTCTAAGAATTGGAAAAATGAAAAAATACCTATGCAGGAGGAAATTATTAAGAAAATCATGGACTGTGCTGAAATGAGTAAATTGACATTTGAAATCAGAGAACAAGAAGATAAACAATTTTATATGATATGGGATTTGTTTTATCAATGGTTAGATAAAAAGACATGGTAAAGAAATAGATTAGGAAGCTTTACAATAAAAAGTTAATAGATTGATATAGAATACAATATAAAATATATAACCATTGGATGAATGTATAAGATTAAATTATAATGAAATTTAGAATATCTTGCATAAAATGATGGAAAAATAGTTTAGTTAAATGAATGATTAATGATTGATAATACATAAGCACATGTTAGATGGATAAGGTGAGAATTTATATAACTTGTGAGTAATGGCAAAAAAAAGGATAGCACAAAAGATTGTACCAACTGACACACTGTATGTATATAACTGAAGGATGGTTTTATGTTTTTATGTCTTGTTTATATGTTTGTTGTAAAAAATAAATATTTTTTATAAAAAAAACCCTGATAGAATCCTACCATTGGTAGGAACAACTGAGAGTAGAAGGTATCTTGGATAACCTGATGCTAAATTGTGAAGGGTTTAAAGGTGACAACCAGCACCTTGAATGGCACCTAGAAATACTCTGGCAGCCAATGCAGCTCACATAGCAGTGGTATTATATGTGTTGAACATCTGCTACCATTTATTATTCGAGGAACTCCATTCTGCACCAATAGTTGAAGCTTACAAGGGCTCTCCAAGGGTAGCCCCATACAGAGCATGTTGCAGTAATCCAGATGGGAAGTCAGAAGGACATGAATGATTACAAGAATAGTCCATGGGTCAAAATTATATAAAGCCCAAAATTATGCAGTTTCTATTCTGTAAAAGATGAATACAATTTTAAAATGCATTTTGATGAAAAAAGAAACAATCTATAATTGTGCCTAAGCATTGGCTTTTTGTTAACTTCTGGGTGGATGCTTTAAGTTTAAGTAATATACACGAGGGGGTAAAATTTGGAAAAAAACATCTGTTTCTCCATGTATTGTACATGCATTAAATTTAGGCAATGTGATTCAGTAACTTTAATAACCAGGAGGGAAATATATATCTAACCTCGAAACCAAATGGAAATAGTATCTTAGGACATTAAACTTACAACACCTTTTCCAAATAAATTGCTGTTTATGCAGCTTACTACCTGAGTTTTTGTCCAAGCTGAATATGCTTCCTTTTACACAGTTTTTCAACAAAGAAAGATTTTAAGAGATTAATCTCCTTTCCTTCCTTCCTTCCTTCCTTCCTTCCGTCCTTCCTTCCTTCCTTCCTTCCTTCCTTCCTTCCTTCCTTCCTTCCTTCCTTCCTTCCTTCCTTCCTTCCTCTCCCATCTTGATACGAGTCTCTATTTATTTACTCTATCCATGTAAATAAATGTAATTTTAATACCTAAGCTTCTCAGGTTTCAACGATTTTTCTTTCCTGTTCACCAAGTTTTCTAAAATAACTTTGCTCCATTCACAATTCATTTTTCACAGGATTAAATGCTCTTAATATATGATGTATCTTTAAAAAGCTTTGAAAGTTAACCAGTTCTCCCTATACTATTATTAGCTCTTACTGTTGGATACAAGAAAATCATCATCAAATTACTCACAGGCCAACTGAAATATCTGAAGTATTATATAATATTAGAGTATTTTATAAATAAAATGCCTTTGGGTAAAGTAGATGGGAAGTCCTAGTGGCTTGTCTTATTTGTGACATGGTGGCTGGTTTTTTTTTTCCCCAAATGTTACTTTATAAATTGTGTGGATTGCATTATTTTAAATTTCATATGTTGTATGCTGCTCAGAATCACAACGGAATTGTAAGACCTATAAATGTAATTAAATTAAAAAATAAAATGGCATACTAGCTTATATAATTGCACAATAGTTGTATAATTGATCCTTCAGCAATCCACTTGTGTTAAATTAAACCGCTTTGGATATCTAGTTTAAACATGTCAATGTAATTCCATTAGGTGATATATGGTATAAAGGCTTTGGACAAATACTAAAGACCTTTTCATTATCTCATATGCTAAGTTTTAAAAATATACTTTACTGTTTTAAAACTCCAGGCACTTTTCAGTCCTAGTTTCATATCACTTCTTAACCTTAATTTGATTTTAAACTTACATTTTGTATGTTTGCATTTTAGTTATTTCTTTCTGCAGCACAACTTTTTTTTTAAATAGAATATGTCAATTACTGTAAAGAAATACATTTGTATGGATGGTGAACATAAAACTTGTTTCTTTTAAAAAAGAGCATTTTTACTGTTTAACTAATTACTAATTATACAAATTTTACAATGACTATTTCAGCCTTTAAACTGAATAAAGATAAATGAGCTCACCATTTATTGGTTAATACCTGTATTCATAAAAACATGCACACACTGATGCACAAAAGGAATGGAAATGTCTGTATACATACACATTAATCCATTTGCATATAGGTATATAGGAATACAATATTTGCTATAACTTCTTGTATCTGTTAAGGAAGTCCATTGCACACAGAAAATATTGACACTATATTTATTTACTGTTTAATCTGTGAAAATTTACTGTTTAATCTGTGGAAAACACCAATAGGCACAAGAGGAGGAGGAGGCTTGCCAGATTTAGATAGATCTGAGCCAAAATATGACAAAATAAATGTTACTTGGGGTGAAAGAATGAGCAGTTTCCTCTATTTGTAGCATTCAAGATCCAGCAACATTGAAACAAACTTTCCTGATACATCCATCATTCACTCACATTTTGGTCCCATCCTTGTCTACACTGTTCTTTAAGTTTGGCTGAAAGGAGGTTTAGTAGTGATAACAGGTTTGAACAGATCTTGATCCCAGAGCTATAGAGGAGATTGTGAGAATGAAATGGCAAACTATTTCATCTGGTTGCCAAGAAAACAGCACAGACAGATTCAAGTTAATGCTAGGGGATGATGATGATTTTGCTTTTGTTAAAGGCCAGTCAAAATGGACTTATGGACAGACCTTATGGACTTACGGACTGAAGCTATAATCAAATACATTATAGAATTGGGGATTATCTTTAAAAAACTTACACTCATCACAGCACCTTTCCTGTGCCTTAGGATCTGTGCTCAGATAATAATGAAGAGGCCAAAGAAGCTCTATTGAGAATGTATTCTTTGGCATCATAGGGATAAGACGGATAGCAGTTAAGAGCTCAGGGAAGTAAAACTGTGATTTGTCATATTGATCAGACAGGTACTTTTGACATCCATTGGAAAGTGGAATAAACTGTGGGATTGGTGGGTTGCAAATTACAGATGTAAACAGATCCATTATAGGAAGCACACCCATGTATGCAAAAAGCTCTAGAAAATAAGCTGCAGAAACTGACCAGAGTGACAGTACATTTTAATTTATCTCATCCACATAGACCAAAAGTAAGGGGAAGCTGATGCATCATAGAGAACTTGGCTATCAAAGAAGCTAGTTTAAAAAATAGATGAATGCTCTTCATTTATATCCATGAATTTACTGACATATTCATGTGCAGTAACTATAATTATTATAATAATGTCTTCAGACATATGAGGTCCTTGGGGATTTACTTCAAGACTGGTATTTATTTCTCATCTGTCCAATGACTATGTATCCATATTTCTCTAATAAAAATTAGGCTAAGGTGGGCCTTAGTTAGAATCACTGTCTGAATACTGCACAGATATTTTATTTTACAATGGACAGTAAGATGATGCTAACTCAGCTTCATTTATTTCATATGTTCACAACCTTATTGCATTTTGTGGTTTTCTTTCTCTCTTCTGCCAAGACACGGAATTAATACAGGGAAGATAATTATATCCTACTGCCGTATCAGATGCAACCTAGAATGGCTTGTATCTATTGAAACTGAATAGCAGAACATTAACAGCATGCTGTTCTCACCACTTTCTTCTGCCAATGAGCCAGCAAAGAGCCAATCTTAATATCCTGAGTTAAATTGCAAATCTATTTGCATTAATATACTGTATTTATATATTTTAACTGTTCTCTGATGGCAATGTCTTTTAAAACACTAGTACTTCATCATTAGTTTTAATATCACTTCATGTTACATTTTGTAAACTATTGGAAATTCAAAATACGATGGAAATGCAATAGCTTAGATAAACATTCATGATTTTCACTTTATGTTGAGCTGTTAATATTTGTGTGCTCTGTTTATGAATTAGTCATCTACCAAAATAAGGAAAAGATTGATCAATATTATTAGCAGGATTATTCTATATTCTAGGAACCATGGTGATGCAGTGATTAGAATGGAGTATTGCAGGCTAATTCTGCTGACTAGCAAGTGTTTGATCCTTAACAGATTGACTCAGCCTTCCATCCTTCTGAAATCAGTAAAATGAGGACCCAGATTTTTGGGGGCAATATGATGATTCTGTAAACCACTTAGAGAGGGCTGTAAAGCACTGTGAAATGGTATATAATTGAGTATTACTGCTACTGGGAAGTGTATCAGGTTTTTAATTATGTGTTTAAGACTTAGGCAGGTCCTCTCAAGAGACTGATTAAATTTTCTATCTATAACATATTTTGTTGCTTAAAATATATGCTTTAACAATTAAAAACCTCAATGTCAATATTTTTAGCATTTTTTTTTACTTTCAAAGATCATCTCTGAAATTATAGTTCAGTTAAATACTAGCACAATAACAAATAAATAACACACACATTTTAAATTCTCTGGTAACATAATTGAAAAAAAATTAAATAATTTCCTTGAAAAAGCTGTATTTCCAAATAAACACTTGGAAATAATATTGTATCCACCACACCCCATAACAGCTCCCTCCCAGAAAAGATGGAAACTTATGGTATAAATTAATGACACGCATTTTGTATCTTGAAGGCCTCTCGTAAAACATCTTCCTCTCTTACCGCAGACCCTTTCTGACACACCTCAGAGATAGAAACAAACCAACCAAATTAGTCTAATCATAAACCCATAAAGAACCATTAAAACTGTTCTAAATTGCTTGGAAACAATTGCTTTGCTATCAGTTTCCACTTTGCTGGCTTGTAATGCTTGCTTGTCTAGTGAATAAACATGTGAGCTACAAGATTAAGTTCAAAGTTGTTAACAAATTTATTTAAAAGACTGGCTATTAATCATATATTAAGCTGTAATGTCTCAACCAACTTCAGTAGATCTTCATTTTATTTCCCATTTCACTTGTTTTCTGAGATTTGACAGCTATTTCGCTGGCTTCTTCTTGGATACACTCAGATGGGTCCATTAGTACTACTTTATTCCTGAGGAATATTCATACAAATCATTTCTGGGCATAAAATTATAGGTTGGGAAAGATTTATACACAAGAATCGGACAAGAAAATAGGTTACACAGTGTCCTGCTTTCTGCAGATCCATATCTGACCATATGTATGTATAGGTAGGTAGGTAGGTAGGTAGGTAGGTAGGTAGGTAGGAAGCAGGGGTGGGATTCTACCAGTTCGCACCTATTTGTTAGAATTGGCTGTTAACATTCTAAGCAGTTTGGAGAACCGGTTGTTAGAAAAAATTACTGACCTAATCCTGTAAGGAAGACTAGGAAGGAAACATTTGGGTGTTGCTTACAGAAACTGCCTTTCCGTTAATCCTTATTACATTCTTGGCAAGCCTAGACTTCCTATCTCAGGAACATCTCTGGAGTTTTTTTTCCTCCTTTGCTGGTACTTTGCTTGTGTGGAGTGACCATTCAAAGTTACACTGGCACTGAAAAAAGTGACTTATGACCATTTTTCACACTTACAACTGTTGCAGCATCCCCACAGTCATGAGAGGCCAGGCAAGGAGATGCGTGCCTCGATGTGAGTGATATTGCATTGGCCATGCGCAGCCAATAACATGACCACCAAGCCATGCTCACCAACTAAGCCATGCCCACAGAACCGGTTGTTAAAAAATTTGAATCCCACCCCTGGTAGGAAGGTATATATACACATACATCATTAGCTTCAATATTTGTACATGGGAATGAGTAACTATTCTTAGAAAACAAGAAGGAAAATGGGACATCTTAACACTATTTTTCAAATAACAGCTCATCCCACAAATCTAGGTAGTCCTCGACTTATGACCACCATTGAGATTGGATTTCCAATTGTAAGTTGAGACACCCGATGTGTCATTTTTTTGCAATGGTCACTAACCAGATCTGCAATTGTTAAGGGAACACCATGATAGGTGCAAACCTATTTTTCTAGATATGTGTTTCTAAAGAAACAATTGCCGGATATTGGCAAAAAAACATTGCAAATCACAATTCAGATGATAATGGGATGCTGCAACTGGTCATAAGTGAGATTGCCAAGTACCCAAAATGTGGTCATATGATTGCAGCGGGGACTGGCATAACATTTTACAAGATCCAGAAGTGCTTTATGGGCCATAAAGCACCTGCTGTAATTTCAAACAGTTGCTAAGCAACTGTTTGCAAGTTGAGACCTACCTATGGTTACTTGAAAGTCAATTTTAAACTCAGTGGAGCTTATTTTAAAGCAGCAATCTCTGTATTTTCTGTCAGCTACTACGTAAAAACTACTATAATTTTTCAGCAATCACTCACAATTCCTCATCATATTTTTTTCTCTCCTTTCTGTCTACAAAATATAGTATCTTTTCCCCCCCATCTCAGTGCATGTTTATATCCTGGTTCCACATCCTCTCTAAGTCTTCAATCTTTTTTTAGTTTCTCTTTTCTCTCTTCCCTTTTGGGGTTTATGGCTAACCATGTAATAGGCATTTATTCTGTCAGAAATGTTCCTCAGATTCGGTAGAGATGGTAGACATCATCAGTTTTATTTTATTTCTTTTCTTTTTTTTTCTTTTTAACTTCTTAAGGACATTTCACCTTATTCCAATCCATTTGTTACTTTGGCCTTAAGAGGTTCACTCTAAAATTCAGAATGCTTTTCTTGCATGTAGCTTTCATTCAGAGGACTGAAAAGAAATGGATACATTACGTAAATAATTATCAAACACAAATAGATAGTTTCTCTTTTTTTCAAAATGTTTATTAGTTTATTAAAATATAATAGAAATACAAAATATCAAAGAAAATAATGGGAAGATAAGGGAGGAAAAGGGGAAGAGAAAAGTATAGGCAAAAGGGGAAAAGAAAGGGGAAAAAATGTTAACTGCCAACTTATTTTGGTGTAGTAAAATAAGATAATAGCATCAAACTACAACTTTTTACTTTTATTTAATAATATAAACTAGCCATTTCTATAACCACAAACCTATCTATTTGGTGAAACCCAAAATCAAAGTTTCATTTTTCCCCCACCTCAAGTACAAAGTCCAGAAGCAGTTTCCAAGTTGAAACAAAAGTAATTGTGTTCTTTTCTTTAATCAGAGCAATCAGTTTGGCTATCTCTTCTAACTCTATTAATTTTTCCAGGCATTCATCCATTGTGGGAATCAACGTGTCCTTCCATTTTTGTGTATAATCTTGCTGCTATCAACATATGTATCATCAAAGTCTTTTTTCATTAAACCAAAAACAGAAGTGTCTGGTTTTATCTTTGTATTCACTTTAAGAATCACGAATAGGTAGTTTTTTCCTATGTGAAAGGATGTTCTCTGCTACATCCTCTTCCATGGATTTCTGTAGGCTTCATCCATTAGAAAGTAATGACCATATGAGAATGTTCCCTGATTCATCTGACCAGGAAGATAAATAATTCAGAGGCACCAGGAAGATTATGAGTCCATCAGATTCAATCCCATTCTCTCCCTTTAATGTCCTTCTAAAATTCAAGCTGCTCTATTGAAATGATTTTGAATTGATTATCTCTACAGTGATGCAGTTTTTAAGGGCAGCATTAAGAAAGAGGTTGTCATCAGCGTTTTTTCCTGGAATTATTTTGGAGAAGATTTTCTTTTTAATTGTTATTTAATGTCCACTCTTTCCTACTGTCATCTATGGATTGTCAGACAGCATCCCATATGAGGACAATTAAACCATATGAGGCTTATATAAATCATATCATATGGAGAGAAACAACCTAGAGTTAAAGAGAAATTTCCTAATGGTGAAAGCAATCAACCAATGGAACAATTTGCCTTCAGAAGTTGTGGTGTTCCATGATTGGAAGCTTTCAAAAAGAGACTGGACAGTCATTTATCTGAATTGGTATTCTGCTTGAGCAGGGAGTTGGACTAGATGAATCCAAGGTCCCTTTAAACTCTATTATTCTGTGTTCCATATTCTATTTACTTTTTGAGACCGACCAATGTGAGCTAAGTGCTTCTTTTTGCAGTAATTTTATTACTAAGTAAGAATTGTGTTTTGGCATCAATCTTGGGTCCTGTATTGGATGTAGGAAGTTAGCACCCACCCCTCTCCTAGAAAATTGAAATAGCCTAGGAAATGTTTAAGAGGCAGAATATTATATCTCCCTGGATGAGAAAAGGAGAAATATGTTTTAAAGACAAAGCAGCTCCCTGCAGCTCTCTGCCCTTCCTTCAGCTCCAGGGTGATGGGATTAAGGATGGCTCTCAGGAAATGATAGGATTACCCATCTCACCACATGTTCTGGGAAGATTGCATTAGCCAGCACTCTGGTGTCGTCCAGACCAAGCCTACAAAGTTAAGCCCCTGGGAGTCTGACAGCCAATGGGATTAATTTCTTGCACAGGAACAGGAAACACTAAGGTGGGGCCCAACAGGGGTTATATAAGAGTCTCTCAGCATCTTGGTCGGCCCTTCTTTCCTTCTCTTCTCACCTTGAAGCATGTGATCATCTTTCTCACTTTGGAGCTCCAAACCATGTAGCCCTGTACACCATTAAACTTTCCAAGCAGCCTCCATGTTTCCAGTGTCTTTTTCCCCACTTGGAACTGAACCCAGAAGGATATTTCTTTCAATGTGGAATTTATTGTTTTGTGGTTTAATGTTGTTGCTGTGTTTTGCATTGCATTTCATTATTTTTGTTTATGCTGCACACTGCCCAAATCTGCATTGTGATAGAATGGAAGCCACAACTGACTCTAGGACCAGCAGTAATATGGTTATGTTAAAAAAAGAGCTCTTATCTTGGATGTATAGGATGATTTTCAAATTATGAGACTTCTCCATCCCCTCCAGTATTCTAGTTTTATAGTGCATTTGCTTATCTGTTAAGAGAAGATGTCATGTTACAGTCATCTGTGAGAGTCCTTAGAGTAATATTAGAAGTGTTCTCCATGGCAACATCATCTCAGAGATGATGAGACCAATCCTATAGAGAGGCTGCCTCAGGGCACTTCCATTTTAAGATGATAGCATGCTTAGTACTTATTAGCAGATGGGGAACACATTTCTGGTGTCATCTGACTTCAGCTGAATTTGTAAAAAGGGGTAGGAACCTTGCCATAAGAATCTAAAGGAAATTTCAGAATCATAAAGCAAAAGCTTTTTCTTTTTTTTGGAGACACTATAAATAACAAAGTCAGATGTCTGTACTTTTCTTCTGCTTTCCAAAGTTTTGTTAAAATAGTTTTTCAGAATGATACAGTGGATAAAAAGGAATTGTTCATTTTGATAACAATGAAATGTTGTGAGTTACAGCATGATAAGTCAGTCATATTCCCATTATTAAGCATAGAACTCTGTGATTTGAATGCATGTGTCTTTAGGATTGAATCACAATGTTCTTATAGAATACTGTCATTGTTCAGGTAGTAAAGTTATAATATCTCCTCATTTGAAAGCCTCATTGTATAGAAAAGAATAGTTTTGCAACATCCTACTTGAATTTGGCAATTTCAGCATGGCTGCAATCATGCACCTATGCATGGGCTGTCTAAAACAAATACTGATATTGGTATCTGAAGTGGGTAAGAAGGCAAAGCCCCCTTTCCTCCTCTTCCTTTTTGACCTTTGTCAAGTTCCATTCTGTCCTTAATTCAGGAATGTACACATGTGTGAAATGTGTTATCATGTGGAAATATTTTTTTTCTTTTTCCTTGGCTTTTTATTGGATACTGTTTTTCATCCTTTCGCTGCCACCTTTTCAGATCTGCTTTAAAGCTTGTTGTTATGGGGAGAGTCTCCTGCATCGGTTTATTTCCATTAGCTAGCAGTAGAATCCATTTGGATTAGTCAAGGTTAACTTAATTTGGGCTTCCATTAAGGTTAGCTGCCTTTTGATTGCAAAGGCGAGAGTGGCAACAGCCACAATGATGAAATATGCAAGCTGTTGAGTCAGGAAAACCAGATCAGACCATCTGCCTTGAGAGTGGTGCTCTTGGAAATGTTTCAATACATTAGAACCCTGTAACATAAATAGTGTAGAAACCAAAAAAGAATCATGTTTTCTAAGCTAGCTTCTACAAATTTAGTTAGCTTTCTTTGAATCACAGTGTAACATTCTCTAAACAGCCAGACAGAACATCATCTCAATTACTAAAATTCATTGTGGCAGGTAAGAGGAGGTTGATAAGCAGAGTGGACCATAAGTTGTAATTACAGGTGTTTAACCTCTATGAGACCCTGGAAGAGGAAAACATATTATATGACTGAACTGTATTATTACATCAAAGAGAAAGAGAGAGAAAGAGAGAGAAAGAGAGAGACAGGAAGGGAGGGAGGGAGGGAGGGACAGAGAAACACAGAGAGAAATTTTCTCTAACCATCTCTTTGCAGATTATGCAATTTTGAATAATTTACTAAGGCCATGAGAGAGCTCATAGTTTAATTAGCTATCCAGTAGTAGTTTATTCTGGTCACTAACTAGAATTCTACAAGTTAACAAAATGATTAAAGAGTTCCTGTTTCAAATAAAATGCAAAAATCAAATTATAACTAGATCATCAAAGTGATGATTAAGTTTTTACAGACCTTATAAAATTTTTCCCCACTTTCAAGGAAACAGAATTGTGCTTGTCTGGCAGGTAATTAATAGTACATTAATTAAATCAGAATTGTCTGGGTACTTCACCAAATAGGGCATTATGAAAAGTGCCCTTATAGAAGATGCAATATAAACAAACGTGGTCAATTTTGGACAAGGCATTAGAGCAGATGATTGCCAATGTCCTTTCCAATGCTATGATTCTCTGATACTTAAGCTCATAAAGAAAGTTTAAATATTTTCCCTTGAAAACAGCTTTGGGGGAGACAGTTAAATGTGCTAATCATAGTGCTCTTTTGAATTTGGGAACAGTTCGTTGTCTATGGAGTTTCTCAGTCATTCAGGTCATGGCTGTTTCAAAGGTGTTTTTTTTCAAGAGGCAACTTTCTGTTTTTTTCTTTGAAGATGGAGGAGGAGGAGGAGGAGGAGAACTAAAGAAATTTCTTGGATGAAAAGTGAGACAGTCTTCAAAGATAAACTCCAGAAAGTCCAGTTGCCTCTTGAAAAAGCAACTTTGGGTGAACAGTTCTTGGTTTACCACTTAAAAGAAAAGTATTTGATTACTCAAAAATATATTCCTGGCAGTGGTGAGATTCAATTTTTTTTACTACCGGTTTTGTGGGTGTGGCTTGGTGGGTGTGGTAGGGGAAGAATACTGCAAAATCTCCAGTCAGAGGTAGTATTTACCGGTTCTCTGAACTACTCAAAATTTCCGCTACCGGTTTTCCAGAACTGGTCAGAACCTACTGAATGCCACCTCTGATTCCTGGGTTATTTTGTTTGTTTTGAACTTGTGTCAGAAGCACTGAGGTGCTTTTGGGTTGAAAAGATCAGCCAGTGACATGATCACCGTTGTCCTGGATTGGCCAGTCCTCAGCATGAGGTGGAGTAAATGATGAGATTTTGGTTTGGCTTACATTTAGCAAAATCATGAAGAAGAAGAGCCCATCTATTTTAAAAAATTAACTTGCTCTGTTGTCTGATCATTTAACCACCAAAAGATAACTCTAGGTCATTTTATAAACACTGGGAGCTTGGTTTTAATATAGCTAATCTCAAATGCCCCCTTATAACACTACAGTAAGTGGTTAAGACACTCAGCTGTTTTAATCCAATTGGTATCTATAGTAGGAGCATCACATCATCTGCATACAAGAATTTTCATTAATTCAAATTCTTAATCACTCTGGAGACTAACAAATACAAAGAATACATATAAAAACAACCAACAAACCAATACAGCAAAGCATCAATTAAAAGCCCCCCCAATAGCAGAAAAGAGCTCTAAAATAACTCTCTCCCAATTGCCAAGGAGAATATAATTATTCAATTATTTTAAAACAATGCAAAAGTGGAAACTAATGTTGCACCCATAAGCCTTATAACATGTTTATTAGCTAATGGCCATAAGTAATTTAGAGAAGATGTTCTATATATACCTTCCTTAGAACTAAGAACCAAGACCTGAAGAGAAATTTCTTGACAGTGAGAACAATTAACTAGTGGAACAACCCTCTGGAATTTGTAGGCGCTCCATCACTGGAGGTTTCTAAGAAGAGATTGGACAAACCTTTGTCTGAAGTGGTATAGGGTCTCCTGCTTGAGCAGGGACACTAGAAGACCTCCAAAGTCTTTTCCAATTCTATTATTCTTTTCTGTTACTTTTCCACTAGAGATTTGTTCTGTTCTGTTGTTCTGCAGACAGTTGACGTGGGAAACATGAAGTGAAGATGCATCCTACTTGTACTCTTTTTTGAGTAGTGGTTTCTTTAGTGCAGTGGCCTTTCATACTACCTTGAATCTTTATTCCAGAGCAGAGCAGAGCAGAAGAAAGCAAGTAGATGTCAGAACAAACCATGGCAGGGAAACCAAAGACAAAAATCTCAGAAAGAAATGTGACAAATATTTTTAGAGAGATTTTAGAAGAAACAAGAAGCAGTATTGCAACAACACTTATAAACAACAGCAATATTGGCTTCGGGGTGGAGTTCCATCAGTAAGCTGATGATACTCAGCTGTACATCTCCACCCCGGGCCACCCCAACGAAGCTGTCGAAGTGATGTCCCGGTGCCAGGAGGCCGTGCGGAGTTGGATGGGTCGTAACAGGCTCCGGCTCAACCCGACTAAAACCGAGTGGCTGTGGTTTCCTGCGCCCAGATACAGCCAGCTGGTTCCTTTGCTGGCCGTGGGGGGAGAGGTTTTGACCCCCGTGGAAAGGGCGCGCAATCTGGGTGTCCTCCTGGATGTGCGGCTGTCTTTAGAAGAGCATATTGCAGCCGTCGCCAGGGGGGCTTTTTATCAGATACGTCTGATTTACCAGTTGCGGCCCTTTCTGGATCTGGGCGCACTTCGCACAGTCACGTCCGCCCTCGTCATTTCCCGCCTGGATTATTGCAATGCTCTCTACATGGGGCTCCCCTTGAAGAGTCTCTGGAGGTTACAGCTGGTCCAGAATGCAGCCGCGCGAGTGCTTGTGGGTGCCCCTCGGAGCTCCCACGTTACTCCGCTGCTTCGCAGGCTGCACTGGCTCCCTGTGGCCTACCAGATTCGATTCAAGGTGGTACTGATGGTATTTAAAGCGCTCCATGGCTCGGGACCTGGGTACTTACGGGACCGCCTGCTGCCATCGTCAACCTCCCGCCGCCCAGTACGCTCCCACAGGGTTGCCCTGCTTGGGGTACCGCCACCTGGCCGTTGTCGGCTGACGGCCCCGAGAGTTCGGGCTTTCTCTGTGGGGGCTCCCTCCCTATGGAATGATCTTTCCCCGGAGATACGGTCTATGACGGATATCCTGACCTTCCGGCGCGCGGTGAAAACTTTATTTTTTAATCAGGCCGGCCTGGCCCAGTAACTGTGTTTTAAGTTTTTAATTAAATTTTAATTGGGGTTTTTAGTTTTTAACTTTTAAATTGAATCTGAATTAGACAGCCGGATTAAATTATTTAATTTATTTTTAACTGTATTTATTGTATATCTTGTATGTTTTAGTAGGCTGTACACCGCCCCGAGTCCCTTTTTTGGGAGAGGGGGCGGTATAGAAGTTTAAACAAACAAATAAATAAATAAATAAATAAATATTCTACTGAAGATGGAAACAGATATGGAAAACAAGAATTTTTTTCCCCAAAAGAATATGTCAATGTAGAAGAGAGTTCCAACACCAAACTGGTATGCTAAAGGATGCCAATGGAGAGATAGTGACCAATTCAAAGGAGATCAAAGGAGTATATTGAAGCACTGAATAGTAAAGTTGCCAACATTCAAAATATCTTAGAAGGTATTCCCTATTGTACCTTGTGATTAATGAATGTAACTATGATTTATGATCTATGACCTATCACTTTGTTGTATATATGTACATTGAGAACTTATGCACTGGAGACAAATTCCTTGTGTGTCCATTCACACTTGGTCAATAAAGAATTCTATTCTATTCTATTCTATTCTATTCTATTCTATTCTATTCTATTCTATTCTATTCTATTCTATTCTATTCTATTCTATTCTTTTTTAATAAGAACATCGTGTTGAATCAGGCTTTGGAAAAAGTCTAGATCTAACTAAGCTAAAACTGTAGTAGAGATCCTTTAATACTTTCTCTGTTGGGTGCATAACCCGAGGTCAATTGTACCAAGCTATAACTTCGTGAACTAGTCCAAATAATTTCTGGATTGCAATTTTTAGGGTATGGAATTATTACATCTGTAGAAAATACTAATATACTGTATTTACTGTAATTATTTTGATGTTTCTAGTTCACTTTCAGCTAAAACTAAAGTCACTTCCCTTTACTTCCTTAACCCTAAATGCTCCCCAATGTTTAATGTGTGTGGCTAAAGTTAATTATGGCCTTTAACCTCCAGTCTATGTTGGCCAGCAAAGTTCAGGTTCTCAGCTGGTATTAGTTCCATTCTAATTCCATTCTGAGGATTCTCTTTTAATTTTGGAGTTATCAGCACAAAGTTCATAAGTTACATTTTCCACTCTATGAAACACATAACTATTATTGAATTTATTGTAAAACTTTTGATTAGCTTATTATCAATGGGTGGATTCTCGATGAGAGAAGGAGATATATTTATCTACAATATGCAAACTAGGCTTAAAAGTGATAATTCTTTCAACTCTCTATTTCAAATTTCTTGAAATGATGGTCCAACTTCTTGGGAATTTTGATTGTGTCTTTCTGCATATCAGTAAAATATGTATATGTGCCAAACCAGAAATTGAACAACTTAGTTTGAAACAGAACCTTCTGACCTCAAATCATTGGTCCATGTTGCTCGTTAATATTTACTAACTGAGCCACGGTGGTGCAGTGGTTAGAATGCAGTACCGCAAGCTATTTCTGCTGACTGCTGGCTGCCTGCAATGTGGCAGTTCAAATCTCACCAGGCTCCAGATTGACTCAGCCTTTTATCCTTCCGAGGTGGGTAAAATGAGGATCCAGATTGTTGGGGGCAAGATGATGACTCTGTAAGCTGCTTAGAGAGGGCTGTAAAGCACTGTGAAGCTGTATATAAGTCTAAGCTCTATTGCTGTTGCTAATGGCAGGAGTGGTTTCATGACCTAGCTAGAGTTATTGCCCTACTGTGCCAGAATCTGTCCCACCAATCCTGCAATCAAAAACATTGATGTGAAAAGGAACTAATGGAACTAACAGTGAAAATGGAGATTAATGCCAAATATTCCAGAGTCTCCTGGAGTTAGATGTTCTCTACACTTCGAAGGTTCTTGAGCAAAATTCAGAAGCAGCTGAAGTGGGATAGTAGTAGTAGTTTTTATCATTCAGTTATGTTTGGCTCTTGGTGAGATTATAGGCAAGTGCTCTCCATGCTATTCTGCCAAGCACATCTTCATTCAATTGTTGGTTGTTCATCTTTGAATCAGCTTTGATGGTGTCAAGTCACCAAATTCTTTGCTTAACCAGTCTTCTGGTTCACTATTGCTAGCATACAAACCCCTATTTCATCCACAAAAGCTTTTCGTTTAAATGAAGAAAAAAGGAACAGATTCATATGTTGTCATCTTTGCATATCAGCTCAGTATTTGTTACATTATATGTAATATGGGAAGCAATATGCTGACCCTGTAAACCATTTACAGGGAGCTGAAAAGCACTGTGAAGTGGTATATAAGATCCACAGTGGTGCAGTGGTTAGAAAGCAGTATTGCAGGCTATTTCTGCTGATCACCGGCTGCCAACAGTTTGGCAGTTCGGGTTTCACCAGGCTCAAGGTACTACTCATTGTAGAATACCTTATTCCACCAGACTTGAAATTCTAGACCTAGAAAACCTAGAACTATGCCACCTTCGGTCCGATCTAAGTATAGTATATAAAATCATACATTGCAATGTCCTACCTGTCAATGAATACTTCAGCTTCAACCTTAACAATACAAGAGCAAACAATAGATACAAACTCATGGTTAATCGCACCAAACTTGATTGCAGGAAATATGACTTCAGCAACAGAGTAGGTCAATGTCTGGAATACTCTACCTGACTCTGTGGTTTCTTCCCCAAACCCCAAAAACTTTAACCTTAGACTGTCTACTATTGACATCACCCCTTTCCTAAGAGGTCTGTAGGGGCGTGCATAAGTGTACCAACATGTCTACCATCCCTGTCCTATTGTTTCTTTTATTTTTCTCATTCGCATCCATGTATTCATAACTATGTTTTTACTTATACCTATTATCTTGCAAGCAATTGACAAACCAAATAAAATAAAAAATAAATAAAAAAGGTTGATTCAGCCTTCCAGCCTTCTGAGGTGGGTAAAATGAGGACTCCAATTGTTTAGGGGCAATAGGATGACTCTGTAAACCATTTAGAGAGAGCTGTAAAGCACTGTGAAGCGGTATTTAAGTCTTAGTGCTATTGCTATTAGCATGAAGCTCATGACAGACATTCCTGTATACACTTATAAAGATATTGAGAATGAATGATTAAATACCTTTCAAATAAATTGCAATAGTTATTATATGTTATTATATGTTCATATGAGGACTGGCTTTGACTACTAAAATTCACACACATTTGGTGAACAAACGCCGTACTGAATTTAAAATGACAGCAATGTAAGCCAGATGAATGTATTGTTGAGTGGAGGTTTTCAAGAATCTCCCAAAGAAGTCCAAGAGTTTTATAGAAATCGTATAACTGATTCAGGATCATTTATTCTAGGTGGTTGTCATCTCTACATTAGGAACTATCTGAACAATCATCCCACAAATGCTTGGCATATGCATAACTGTTCTTTTTAACTTAATGGACACTTTCATTAGCATCAACCTTTTGCACAATGAATTTCTTGGTGACATTTCTACTGGCATGCCTCTTCATTTGCCATTATTAGTTTAGCTCAGTCTTGTTTCTTTCTACTGTTATGGCACTTGATAAAAGATGGAAACCTGCATAAAGATAAAAGGTTAATATAATCATCTCTAGACAGCTGCCCTTTAACACTCAAGGGAAGAAATGTATTTTTGAAATAGTGCTAGGTATTAACAGCTTCCCCATGTTCTATGCTTTATACCCAGTGAAGCAAACATTCTGCTTCTTTAAACAGTTCTCAGAAAGCTAAACTCTTAATATATCAAGTTTCAAATAGAGTTTCCTTAATGCATAAGTAAGTATTTCTGAGACAAAATGCTATCTGTCTCTCGATTTTCTCCATATGTGTACTAGGAAGTAAGACTGAACTGATCTCCCTCCTGTATTGAAACCATTCACTCTAGCTTAATTCCTTTTGATGTACAATAAGCATACACAAAACTCTGAAGGAATGTTTCATTTTAATAGCAATAGCACTTAGACTTATATACTGCTTATATACCACTTTTGTGGCCAAAACCTGGTTCACTTAAAGCAGTGAATCATTTTGAAGATGAAACATAAATTTATTAGCATGCAAACAATAAAAGAGTGTACACTGATCTCTAAGCAAAGTATTGGCACCAGCATTGCTGGACAACCCTGAGCAAAAGCAGAATCAGAATGGACAAGAAAATGGCAGACACATGAGATTGGATTTTATTTTATTTTTTTAAACATATCTGGGTGACTTTCTCATAATTTATCCCTTCCTGCTAGAATGGCATAGAAAAATGCAAATAAATAGTACAAGATCAGAAAATGTGGAGAGACCTGGCCCATAAATATGTCAAAAATCAGACTCGACTGAATGGATAACAACATCATCATCATGTCTGCATACTAGCTATAATATATCTAAGATAGCAATAGCAATAGCACTTAGACTTATATGCCGCTTTATAGTGCTTTGCAGCCCTCTCTAAGGAGTTTACAGAGTCAGCATATTGTCCGCAACGATCTGGGTCCTCATTTTACCCACCTTGGAAGGATGGAAGGCTGAGTCAACCTTGAGCCTGATGAGATTTGAACTGCCAACTTGCAGGCAGCCAGCAGGCAGCAGAAGTAGCCTGCAGTACTGTATTCTAACCACTGTGCCACCATGGCTTATAATGAACTTCAGTATGAAAAACCCCTTAATGAACTTATGAGAAATCCCTTTATAGTTGCTTTACAAAGCAAGACAGGTTGCAATGTTCTAATAATAAAATACAGGTAGTCATCAATTTAGAACGGTTCATTTAATGATCATTCGAAGTTACAACGGCTTTGAAAAAAAGTGACTCATGACCATTTTTCACACTTATGGCCATTGCGGCATCCCTATGAGATCAAAATTTAGACCGTTGGCAACTGACTCATATTTATGACCATTGCAGTGTCCTGGGAATCTTGTAATCACCTTTTGCAACCTTCTGACAAGCAAAGTTAAAGGGGAAGTCAGATTCACTTAACAAATGGGTTACTGACTTAACAACTGCACTTAACAACTATGGCAAAAAATGGTGATAAAATGGGGTAAAACTCATTTAACACATGCCTCCCTTCAAACAAAAATGTTGGGCTCAGTTGTGATAATAAGTCGAGGACTACCTGTAGAGTGAACATGTTCCTTTGTTTCAACTTGTTTCTGAGACTTTCTGTGTGATGCATGCTCATAAGCTTCTTTGGGTCAACAGGCAGACTTGGAGGAGACTTTGAGATAATGTAAAGGGCCTTGATGAAATAAATAATAAAGGCTATGTACTTGAGAAAACTTTAAAGAGATCAAAATAAAAATGTTGAAAGCAATGCATTAATTAGTATGAGTCAGAATGGATTTGTTAAGAACATGTCTTGCTAATTTGATATCTTCTTGGATATCCTCTCTTCCTTCATACATTGGAGGTATTCTGTAGACATAACATGCCTGGAGTTTGGCATTTGACAAGGAAATTGGCAAATATCTTATCATATGCTAATTAGCAAGCTAGTTAAGATCGAAGTGGGTGGCATTACAATTACATGGATACTGCCAGCTCTTCAAGTATACCAGGCTAGGAAACCAAAGTCATTAATGTCAATACATTTTTTATTATATGTTAAGAGTATATCGAAAATTTGCAAATTGGAATGTGTTTCCCCATTTTCTTTATGGAAATTAGAGAGGATCTAGTCTGAGATGTTTATTCAGATTATCTTCTGATCTGAACTCATATTTCTTTTATCTGACCATTGTCTTGTTAGCAACTTTTCCTTCTTAAATGTATTTCTTCTGCTCATTACAGATATACAGCTAGCTCAAAAATCATACTCAAAAGAGTGCTTCTACATGGTTCATCATCAAAATGGTAAGAGGTATCATTTCAGATGGCACAACGGTCAGTCCTGACTCTCTCCTCTTTTATATCTTTATTAATGAATTGGATCAGGAATGTTCAAAGTTGCAGATATTTATTACTAACAAATTTGAGAGATTGGAAATAAGGGTTGAAAGCATTGAAATGAAAGTGAACAGAATCATGTGTAAAGTTATGTAAAACCAAATGCACAAGCAACCAAATGGGTTGTTTCCTTGGCAACATCCTTCTGAGAAAGGTCTAGGAATCATAGCTGGCTGAATATGAACCAGCAATGGCTGAAAGGAAAATCAATGCAATTTTAGGTTGCATCTGTTGAAATAGTACTTCAAATCTTGGGAAATAAAACTTTGTTTTAGTTTGCTTTGGTCAGAAAATATATTTAAAATACTGGTTCCAAGACATGGACGAGTAAGACATATCATTCTAGGTATTCTCTGGAGAAAGAGAGTACCCAGAATTTGAACATATTCCCAAAAGAGCAACAAAGATAATCAGGAAACTAGAAACCAAGTCCTTTAAAAAAGATGGAAAGACATTTTTATCCTTGAAAAATGGTGACTCGCTCTCTTGCTCTCATGTCAGAAGCACCAAGAGAGCGAGTCACCAAGGTGCTTCTGGGTTGAAGAAATAGCCGATGGCATCCATGTTGCCAGTCAAGTGCTCCTTTCACATCCCCATTAAGTTGCCAACCAAAGTGGTATCCATCTATCTACTCACAATTGCTTCCTTTCAAACTGCTGTGTCAGTAAGAGCTGGAGCAAATGGCAGGAGCTCACTGCATCATGCAGCGGCACCCTGGTCTCAAATATGATTGTCTGATTGTCAACCTAGCAACCTAATCGGAGGAGCCACTGAATTCTGACTGATATGATTTCTTCAAAACCTAAAAAAAAATGTCAAGAGCCATTTTTTTATTCCAAAGTTCAGGACAACCAATAATGGGTTTTAATTGCAAGAAAGCAAATTCCAATTAAATTTGAAATTAACAAACATAAGGTGGTCAAATTATTTTCTAAAGAACCAAAAGGCAAGATTAGAAACAATGCATGTAAACTAACCAAGGAGCAAGGCAACCTAGAACTAAGGAGAAAATTCAATCAACCAATCAAATAGGTTGCCTTCAGTGTGGTTGCTCCATCACTGGAGGTTTCAAAAAGAGAGTGGACAACCATTTGTCTGAAATGATATAGGGTCTCCTACTTGAGCAGGAGGTTGGACTAGAAGATCTCCAGGGTCCCTTCCAACTTTATTATTCTATGTTCCGAATAAAATTTCTATTGAGAAAAGCACTTTGATTGTGGAAACAATTATTGGGTGATGTGGTCAGATGTTGTTTGTAGGATTTGTTCAAGCAGAGGACAGACTGTCATCTGTTTGGGATTCTAATGAGCAGAAGGACTAGGATGAAGAGCCACTACTGAAACAATGCTCAGGTAAAAGAAAAAGAAACCTGAGTCCTGGAGACATGGAATTTGAAAAGGCATTATAGACAGAACAGTGGTGGGATTCAGCTGTTTGCACTGGTTCAGCCGAACCAGTAGCTAACTTTTTCTGCAGTTTAGCGAACTGGCTGATCCCACCACTGGCAGGCCCCATCCCACTCCTTGCCCCTCTCTGTCTCTCCTTGCTTGGCCTGAGGAGGTAAAGCCAACAGCAGGGGTGGGAGATGTGCTGTGGGCCTGCTGTGCTCCAGAGTCAGTGTGTTGGCCACAGTTGCTTGCACGGTTTTGGGCTGGAACTGTGTGTGCGAGGGGAGGGGACTTTTCCCTGAGTGACTGCGGGAACATTCCCCTTCATTGGTCTTTGGGAATGGAAAAGCAGCACATCGAGTTAGCCATGTCAACTCAGTTCAATCACTAGGGCAGAGAACCGGTTGATAAATTATTTGAATCCCACCACTGGACATGACCCTCCTGAGTTCTCATAAAGATAAAGGAAGAGAGGGGGAAACAGGCTTGCAAGATGTTTTGTTTTCAAATTAGACCAGACTAGAAAACCAGAGTTATGAATAACACTACCTTTATTATAAAATTAGAGTAACAGAATCTTGCTAGTCTGAATGCACTTTTATCTTCATAAGAACTAGGGAGGGTCACGTCTCAGATGCTCCTTGGAGTTATTTCTTCTGCCCATTACAGGGAGACTAATAATTTGAATTCCAGCCCTGAGCAGGGGCTGGTTGGCTTCCAGTTTTATGATAGCATAATTCAGTTTTAAATCTTTCCTTGATAGTTTTAAACAGCCAGAAAAGTCTTTATGAGAAATTCTCCTAGACATAGATGTTAAATTGGTACTCATTAGGAATAAATGGATTAGTCTACATCTATATATTTCAAATATGGAGATACTTAATGATACGTGTGTTCATCTAATCCTAAGATTTGTTTTAAAACATTTGTAATAAAGTTTTCAAGCATTATTATATGTGACTTTTCCTTTCCTATAAAATGTATACCTTTTTGTAATATACAGATTTACAGATATACACTAGACAACCTGTGACCCATTTGGTCATTGTTTCAAAAACTATATCCTTACCTAAGCAAAGAAACAAAATGACTTCTTCCCTCCCTCCTTCTCAAATTTAATCTCCATAGCCCTGATAGTATCCTTACTTCCTGTATCTAAAATAGAATTGAATACTACTTCCTCCAAATGTACTTGTTTATCCATCTCAGAAACAATAGAAACAAAATAAAGGTTTTGATTAGGATAGCCTAATAGGAACACAAGAGGTCACCATGCCTCTAAATATTCCTTCGCCAAATGGCATAGGAAGTTTGATTTGAAGATTTCCTCTCATTTTACCTGGTGAATAGTGAAACTTGTTTCCTTCTGAATCATCTTGATAGCAAGAACACTTAGCAAGAGCACTTGGACATATATAGAGCTGCATAGTATTCTGCAGCACTCAACAAGTGGTTTAGAGCAGGGGTCGCCAACCTTTTGGACCTCAGGGACCACCAAACTCATAATTTTAGATCCCAGGGACCACTAACTGGTTCTGTGGGCATGGGCTAATCTGTGGGTGCGGCTTGCTGGTCATGTGACTGGCTGGGCATGGCTTGTATGTAAATATTATAAATATTTATATAAAAATTGAATTTTTTATAAAAAAGAGCAACTTTTATCCAAAATCAGGCAAAACGTGCAGGACAGATTGAGTTGGTCACAGAATCACAGATTCATTCAGAAATCTATATATCTGCCATTGGCTAGCTCAGTCTGCCACATAAAATTGGCTTGCAAGCAAACTCATAACATTTGCTAGCAAGCAAACTCACAAAATTAACTCACAACACACCATGTATGTAAATATTGATTTTTTATTTTAAAAAAGCAACTTTTATCCAAAATCAGGCAAAGCAGGCAGATAGAGTTGCTCACAGAATCATTCAGTGATCTATCTATCTATCATCGGCTAGCTCAGTCTCTTCAAATTTGCTTGCTGTGACTCTGCACTGAATTTGCTTGCAAACAAACCTTCAGTCCTAAGGGAGGTTCAGCTGTGCTTAGCTAGAAAGCAAGAAATCCAACCATTTCCTGCTTCCTAGTTAATCTAAATCTCCAAGCGCAGCAGAACAGATGATGATTGATAAAAGGAAAAATAGCAATGTAGCAGACAAGTTTGCCGGTAAGGAATGAGTGGGTGGGGAGGATTCCTGCGGGCCATGTGGGCTGAGCAGCCTTGTGTTTCTGCACAGCCTGGATTAATTGCTTTGGGGGGGAGTGCTCTGGGGGTGAGATTTCTCTGCGGCTCACCAAAATTTTCTCACGGCCCACCAGTGGGCCACAGCCCACTGGTTGGTGACCGCTGGTTTAGAGAGTGCCCCCAACAATCTGGGTCCTGATTTCCCGACCTCAGAAAGATGGAAGCCTGAGTCACCCTTGAGTTGGTTAGGACTGAACTGCTGACAGTGGCAGAATCAGCCTACAATATTGCATTCTAACAACTGTGCCACCTGAGTTTACAATCCACCTTCAGACTGGTGAGTGACAGTGAGATGGAGGCTCTGCTTCAAAGGTTATGTGGATGAATCAATGAAAGCTTCTTCCAACAACTGGAGAGTTATTTGGCTTTCATACTGCTTTCTTTTCTGTCTTTCGGCTCATCACCAGAGACCATACCGACAGAAAGCTATTTGTTTCGTTGTCTTTTCTTTACATGTGTGTAAGGTTTTTAAGCTGATAATTTTAAATAATAAATAAGGGAGACTAGTATAGATCTATTTCGAGCTAGTTAGCTCTCTTCAGCTAGCCATACCCTTACTGGGATTCGAACCAGGGAAGTATTACATGTGAGGCAGTTGTAATTGCCACTACACTATCTGGCTCTCTCCTTATCAGCAGAGGCAGGGGAATAAGTATATACTTTGTATATATCCCTTAATTGGGGCTTAACAGGGTGTTGTAATACAAAGTATATACTTATTCCCCTGCCTCTGCTGACTAGCTCGAAATAGATCTATACTAGTCTCCCTAACTAGCTCGAAATAGATCTATACTAGTCTCCCTTATTTATTATTTAAAATTATCAGCTTAAAAACCTTACACACACACACACACACACACACACACACGTATGTATGTATGTATGTATACAGCATTTAAGTATTGCAAGAATACTTGAGAAAAAATAAATACTTTTTTAGCTATGCTTTTTCTCATGTGGATTTCTGGAAAAAGTTTATATGCTCTTTTCATACATTGTCCACAAGGCATCAACTCAACATTATTTCTGAAAGGAGGGAGAAAGAAATTTCATTCTTTCCTTTTGCTTTCCCTTAGCAACTAGGAACAAAACATGAAGTGGATTTTAAAAGAATTAGATAGATGGGGTTTGGATCTTAGCTATTTGGAGAAGAGATCTGCCTATAAAATTGCAAGTTCCCTTCCTCTTCCCCTTCTCCTTCTCCTAACCCCTTCCCCTTCCCACTTTCCTTCTGCCTCTCTTTCATAAACAGTCCATTAAGAAGGAAAGATAGACTAGCTTCACAATGCTGTTTTGATGAATAGATCTAGGAGCTGTCTAGCTGGAAGTATATGTCAATTGCTCATTTTAAAAAAGTCTTTATGACTGAAAACTGTACTAATCCCAGCTGATGTTTAGTTACATTTTCAGTAACTCTAACAAAAAAAATTGGCTCTGACTGAAAAGACACACACACAAACATACACACGCACACACAGGCCACTGCAAAATAAAGTTAAGCAAATTAAACAAGGGTTCAGATAATTCCTTCCTTTCTTTTCCTCCCTTCTTTCTTGTTTTACATGCCGAATACTGATCTTTTCAGGCTCCAGGGAAGTGTGTGGTTCCTGACTCAGCACACAGCACAGAGCCAATCTTGAAAGCCAGGAAGCTAAAGAGGCTGTTCAGTGACACTGAGCAAATGCTTACGCGGAGTCTTTCTTCAATTTGTCAGCATAATCTTTTTTTTTTCCCAGTCTTTTTCTCAGCATGGGCAAAAATGGACAGGCTGTTGCAGGTGATGTGAGTTGGCAACATCTTGTACCATCTACGCAAGATAAGGCTGTGCAACTTCAGGCCTAGAGGTCCAAACAACCTTTTATATGTGTTGCTGTGACCTAACAAACGTTGCAGGTTTTAATATCATATCATTAATTCCACATTATTATTAAATTTGTTTACTACTTTTAGTTTTTATGACATATAGGTAAAATGAAAACAAAAGTAGTCCTCAGCCATTCCTTTTTGGTGCATGGTGCCCATCACAGTAAGTGCAAACCTTTATTCAGAATAAAAATTCCATGATCTATGTGCATGGATTTCCTCAGATTCTTGGGAGCAACGTAATCGCAATGGCACTTAGACTTATATACTGCTTTATTTAACTCTCTAAGTGGTTTTACAGAGTCAGCATATTTCCCCTAACAATCAGGGTCCTAATTTTACTGACCTTGGAATGATGGAAGGCTGAGTCAACCTTGAGCCAGTGAGAATCAAACTCCTAGCAGTAAGCAGTGAGTTAGCCTGCAACATTGCATTCTCACCACTGTGCCACCACAACTCTTATAACGTAACATAACTCACAGGTTCTGAATTTATCTACTCTTCATAAGTTCTCTATCATACTGGGAGTGATCAGCAGATAAAGGAGAAGGAGATGCCCTTGTACTTGCTGGCTGGGCACTATAAAGGATGACGGGATCACCACGGCAGATCTGAAAGAGGCAATGCAAGACAGACGGGCATGGAGAGTGCTGATCCATAATGTGGGCGAGGGCCAGACATGACTGAATAGCTGATGATGACAATGCCATCAGTTCTCCAGAAGGTAAATGCTAAAATTTGGTCAATGGTCCACAGTCCTTTTTTAAAAAAAAAATGGGAACAAGGATTCCAAATTGCCAAATCTAAATAAAGTCCTATGTAAATGATGGCCCTATTGTATACTGATTAAGAAAAGGTAAAACGAAAGCCCTGGATTACTCCATTATTTTTTTTAAAGATATAAATACACCAAAAATATAGCCCATTTCACTGAAACTGAATTTCTACAAGGGCAGGCTTAAGAAGAGCTTTTGTTCTCTATGATTAGGGAACTGAATGCTTTTCAAAATATTCTTCCTAAACTTGATCTTACATCATTCACAAATTCTGGGCTAGTCTGCAATTTGGTTTTGCTCCTGACTAGCACTTTGGAAGACAGCCCTGATCCACTCAGAAAAAAAATAAGAGGCTTCCAGATTCCTTCTGATGCATGAAAAAATGCCACGTTTCATAAGTATGTCTTTTTAACTGTCCTTCGGAAGGCTACCTCCACAGGTTGAACCCACAAATAAAAGTGCAGAAGAAAAGCACAATATAAATCTCACCACCCATTTCCCAAAGCTGTGAAATTAAAAAGCCCTATGATCAGAAGACAGGGGGTCAATAATTAAAGGACAGGTAGGTCATAAAACCAATGAATGTCCTGGGCTCCAAACTGCTAGAGCACAAACAGCAAACTCTGGTCATCGATGCAATTATTCACTTTTAGAAACTGTGCTTTATTTCAGGAAGCCCTAGAATTGTTCCAAAAGGATTCAATTTGGCTATCACCAGCTCCAAAACATAATGTCTGTCATGCAGGATCAAATGATCTATGTGATCATATTAAAAGCAGCTGCATCCTCTTCGCCAATGACATAAAATTATTTTACACTACTGACAATGCTGATGCCCTACAAAGCGACCTTGACTATGTGTCAGAATGGTCGCGTAATTGGCAACTCCAAATTTCAACTAATAAATGCTCTGTCTTACACATTGGCAATAAAAATCAGACCACCAAATACAAGTTGGGTGGAAATGATCTCGTAGACAACCCTCACTCTGTCAAGGACCTAGAAGTACTCATCTCAAATGATCTAAGTCCCAGAGCTCACTGTAATAGCATTGCCAAAAAGGCTTTAAGAGTTGTTAACCTTATTTTGCAAAGCTTCTTCTCCAGTAACATTGAATTGCTAACCAAGGCATATAAAACCTTTGCCAGACCAATTCTTGAATACAGCTCATCCTCCTGGAACCCACATTGGACATTAACACGATTGAGCAGATTCAAAGGTATTTTTTGAGAAGAGTATTCCACTCCTCTACTCACAATAGTATTCCCTATGCCTCCAGGCTTGAAATTCTGGGCTTGGACAATCTTGAACTGCACCACCTGTGATCTGATCTAAGCATCATTCACAAAATTGTCTGCTATAACATCTTGCCCATCAATGACTTCTTCAGTTTCAATCACAATAATACACAGTTAAACAACCGATACAAATTTAAACCACTCCAAACTCGATTGCAGAAACTACGACTTCAGCAACAGAGTGGTCAATGCCTGGAATGCCCTACCTGACTCCATTGTTAGAGCCTCAACCCCTCACAGCTTCAACCTCAAACTGTCTACTGTGGACCTCACGCCATTATTAAAAGGTCCTTAAAGGGGGCGTGCATAAGCGCACCAGCGTGCCTACCACCCCTATCTTACTGTCCCCATTTATCTGTATTTACTTCCTTTGTTCATGTTTATGTTCATACCTATACTTGTTATCTTGTACATGTTTGACAAATAAAAAAATAAAATTCTTTCTATAAATGAATGAATGAATGAATGAATGAATGAATGAATGAATGCCTGAGAAGCGACACTATCTCATAACATTCTGTTACCTCTTTATAATTGTATGGGGAAAATAGGTCCCATGTGTCTTGTTTTTCTATACAACATCCTTTCAAAGTTACTAGGGACAGAGTATGGGGCGGGGGAATACAACTTCTTAAAATTCACAGGGCAGGCTTAGTTTTTTCTGTGTATTTATGTTATTCTGAAAAAGTCAGTAAATCATGTTGCAGGCATTTTTAGAACAATGTTTAGTCCACATAAAAAATGTGGCATTCTGAAACTGCTGCAATCTGTCTAAAATTGCTTAAAAAGAATATAGGGGAAGATAGAGACCTTGGCCATTCTGTCAGTATATATGCATATGTATGTATCTTTGCATATGTATACAATAGACCCCAAGTTTGCTCACCTATGCAAATGTCTTAGGACTTATTTTTTATCTCAAGTCTTAGAGACCAGTTGAGTGAAGAGTTCCCCTTTGGTTGTTCTCTTATGTTGTGAGGTTGCTATTTTATATTTATATATTGTATATGTTTAATGTTGTAAAGGTGGTTTGTTTTTTTAAAAAAATATTTTTAATGCTATGTGCTACACAGAATCACCCATTTGATTTGGGCAGCTTGTACTAGAGGTTTTATAGACAGATAATGGATGGAAATTAAAAGATAGATGATAGATAGATAGATAAGTAATAGATCAATGATGATGATAAATCAATGATGATGATAGATGGATCAATAGATAGGTAGGTAGGTAGGCAGATAGGCAGGCAGGCAGGACTGCTTACCCAATAAAAAGAAAAAACAAGATGGAAGAAATAAATCCTGCTTCCCATGCAATACGTAAAGGGATCTTTCAGCCAGCCTAGTCAAAGGCCTGGGGAAAGATCCAGGTTTTCAAGGCTTTTTTAAAGAAAGTTTGAATCTTCAGGAAGAGATGCTGCTCCCAGGGTCAGGTGCTACAACAGAAAAAACATGCTTCCTGGGTTTGTCTATATAAAGTAGGGGACCCAAAATATATTGACTGTGTCTAACTGTACAGATGGGGAGAAATTGTCACTGTATTCTGGATCTATTGCACCTTCTAAAGGATCTTCAAGGGCAGCCCCACCTAGAGCATATTGCAGTAGTTATCATATGAAGTGACCAAGCATCTGTGACTGTAAGAAGGCCCTCTTGGTTGAAGGACAGGTATGACTGGTATACAAGATAGTTGACCTTCCTAGTTATAGCAATTATCTCTTCTTCAAGCAGGATCTGGGAGTCCAGGAAGATCCTCAGATTGTAAACCAGCCTCCAAAGGGGTCGTGCATTCCCATCCTCATTCTGACCAATAGTAGAAAATCCCTAGAAGCAGAAAGACCAAGCAGCCATAGCTAATCAGTCTTACTAAGACTAAACTTAAGCCAAGCTCTCTACACCTCCAGCCCTGAAGCAACATTCTGACATCATTGCTTGGCTGGGACGTGATCAAAGGCAACTTCAAGTGGTCCTTCCTTTGGCCCTTCTCTTGCCTCCCCATCAAGGAATGAATCACTCCATAAGAGCTGCTGGTTGGCAGGAGAATGAGCTATGTCTTAAAGATCTGTGGATGCCATAAGAGTGGAGTATTTTTTTCTGCAGAAATGGAAGGATTGCTTAAATCTCATTTCTTTTATTTTTTTTCCCAGCATTGTTCTGATAACATGCTATAACCCCTGAATCCTGATTTGTTAATGTTTTTAATCATTGTCGTCATCATCATCATCATCATCACCATCATGGTGGCGCAATAGCTAGAGTGCAGTATTGCAGACTAACTGCCCACAGCCAAGAGTTTGATCCTGATCGGCTCAAGGTTGATGCAGCCTTCCATCCTTCCAAGGTTGGTAAAATGAGGACCCAGATTGCTGGGGTAATATGCTGACTCTGTAAACCGCTTAGAGAGGCTGTAAAGCACTGTGAAGCTGTATATGAGTCTAAGTGTTATTGCTATCATCATCATCAACAACAACAACCCCTGTGTTTTTATTGGAATGTGCTTCTCATTCTCTTTTATTATTCTCATTTTGTTCTTTCTAATTCCAATATGCAAATTGCTTAGTGTGATTGTGATGGCAAACAAGTGAGTGTGTGTGTATATAATGATAAATATTCACAATCTGATGCAATGTTCAGGCTGTGCACTGTAGGCAAACTTTCCCTTTCCACTCTGTTATCTATGCTCCCATGCAGATTTATAATACTTCAAAGAAGCAATCAATGGAGGTGTGGGGCTTGCCTGCAGTCTGTCTCCATCAGGCCCTGAGCTTTGCAGAGGCATAATATTTCATCTTGATGCCAGATTATAGACCTCATGAAGGCAGAACTCTCCCTTTATAAGAGCTGAGGTGGGATTGATCCACCCAAAATGGCTGTTCCACTTTGCTAACAGAAGCTTTCATCTGCAGATATTATGCAGATATTAGTTTCATCAAGTAAAATCAAGTGTAGGGGAGCTTCATTTCATACAAGATAGTTTGATTGAGGCCTTTATGAAGCATAGTGTTCCTTTAAAAATCTGCATTGTTTCAACAGCCAGTATGCCTCGTTGAATCAAGTGTGCTTGTATGTGTGAGAGTGTTTGTCAATCTTTGTCTGTTATGTACATTTCTACACATGTAGATATCACAGAGTGGAATTATTATTGGCATAAAGGTGGAGATCTTGTCTCAAAATCAACAGGATGTGGGTTTAATCCTAGATAGTGGCAGATATTTCACTCTTTGGGTGCAAAGTGACAACATCTGTGTGAGTTCTGTGTAGGCATCAGAAAGGGTATCTGGCCAGTAAATGCTCAGCTCCATTTAGTTGCCCAGACTCCACCCCAATAAAAGAGATTACAGGGTCATTAAAAAAAAAATATGTTTACATGTCCCCATATTCATGCGGATCATGATCCAGAGAGGTTAGTTGGTAACACTTTTTAGTCTCAAGGTAATTAGTAATTCTTTTAACCTTATGTTTGGTGAGCCATATCTTACAGATGACAAATCATTTATTCTTCATAGCTCATTGAATATGAGTGTTATAACAAAGGTATAAAAGCTGTAATGTGAGAAGTGGTACTATATCATATAATTGAAAATCCACATAATTACATATCAGTGAAACAATTATGGGCCAGGACTGGATTTTTGTGTGTCTTTTTTTTGTTTTGTTTTGTTTTTTTAAAAAAATACTATGGAAAGTCATTGTTGAAATCAATCAATCAAATTTAGAACTTTTAAATAGTATATTCCAGATCAATAACTTTTTTTTCTTTCCTCAGATTTTGAAATAGAAAAATCTACTTCATTATTTCTCCAGGTTTACAGAAGTTGCCACAGCAGAAAATATATAGAGCTATGCCTATTTCCAAGCAAATCATTCTTATTGTTCTAACCCAAACCCTTTTCCAATAAAATAAACACGAACCAAAGGGAACAGAAACCTGTTAATGATTTTTATGAATTCCCGGTTAAAAGGCTGCTGCAAACTAATTAACTTTCATAAGCACAAACCTCATCAAAACTGTGCGAGGCTGCCAAGAATAACAGAGAGGGTTACCTAGAAATATTTTACAACACAAGAGTCTTCAAATACCAACTAAGATACTGCAATGTCCATGAGGCTCGGGTTTCAAAATGTCTTTGCCTCCTGCAAAGAACGTCTGATTCACAGCTGGCTTTTATCTTCTTGAAGAAGGGGCCATTACCTTGTAGCCTTACTCCTGAGTCACTCGTGCTGTTGTAGCTGCTCTTTCCTGTGAGTAATCCTGCATGAACGCGCACTTGGCCCAGGCTCCTCGGGAACCTCCTCATAGCTGCTACCAGCCCCCACAATCTCTGAAGGCAGCAGTCCACTCCCTAATGGTCCTGGCCCCTCATCTGAGTCCGCACTTTCCTCAGCCATCTGAACCTGCTGCTGGCTAACTACAACACTTATTAAGACAGGATTGAGGAGGAATCGCCACAAAATGCCACATAGGGTTTCAAATCATGAGATGTAATAAACACAGATATACAAATATATTTGAAAATAAATACAGTATATCTATACATATATACAGGCAAACATAGATAATTGAAGATGACTTCTCTAGTGCTTCAGAAGCAAGGAATTAACCATCTTCACCAAGATTTCACCAAAATCTCAGTCCCTCCTTTCATCCAATGCTGTTTTTCTCCTTTTTCACTTCATTAGAAGCAGAGAAGAATCAGAAAGTTACTGAGCTTCAGACCAGTTAACTGGACAGTACAGAAAGCTCAGGCTATGGTTGGTTCTTTGAACATGGAAACATATAATTATTGGATGTGACTATAGATTTTTTTTCAATCTGAGGAAATCAGAGAGAGAAAGGTGTGGGAGATCAGACCAAGCAAATGCCTAAAGATAACAATATCTGTGTTGAATCAGAAATAAGTCTGCAAATTCTTTCAGGCTGAATAAAGTGGTGCTGATTCATTCATATACATTACCTCTTGATAGAGAAAATGACAAGGAATTATTATTTGTGATGTACCATTTATTAGGATCATTTATTGTGAACAAGCGACAACTAAGCCTTTCTCTCTTGACTGTACCTGCAATGCCTCTGATAATGTAAGAATAATGATATTCTTTCAACAATGGAAATGATCATCAGTTTTGACTTAAAATAGGGATTTATCATCAGTTCCCGCCACATGATTTCAGAAACTTGGCTTGATTAAAAGAGTAATCTGCTATTACAGGTAGACCTCAACTTACAACTATTCATTTAGTGATTGTTCAAAGTTACAATGGCACTGGAAAAAGTGACTTATGACCATTTTTCACACTTACAACCATTATAGCAGACCCATACTCATATAATCGAAATTCAGGTGCTTGGCATAATCAATTTATATTTATGGCAGTTGTAGAGTCCTGGGGTCATGTGATCACCTTTTGTGACCTTCTGACAAGCAAAGTCAACAGGGAAGCTAGATTTAATTAACAACCATGTTACTAATTGACCAGCTGCAATGATTCCCTTAAGAACTATGGCAAGAAAGGTTGTAAAATGGAGGAAAACTCACTTAATTATGGTTTTGATTAGCAACAGAAATTGTGGGCTCAATTGCAGTCATAAGCCAAAAACTACCTGTACTGAAATTAGAGAGTTAATATTTTGAAACTAAAATGTGAAAGAAAAAAGCCTACTTTTATGGAAGAATCTGATATGTTGATAGATAACAAGCACACTCCAGGGTTCACTTCTTCCTGCTTTTGCTAGCATTAAAAATGGATGGATTCAACATCTTTGTACATTATGTAATTTGTGCTTTTCCCCCTCAATGGAAAACTCAAGTAGACAAACAACTTTCAGAATCAGAACCTCACAACCTGCAGTCTGACACGAATGCACCCTCTTTTCTTAGGATATAAACTAGTAGAGAAAGAGGAGAAAGATCTAAGGATAATAAATTGTAATATAAATCTTGGGGTAAAAAAGTGAACATTGATTTAGACATAGTGCCTTTTGGTTGCCAAAACAGAATTTATTTTATGGAAGGAAAAAATAGTTCCTGGAAATCATATATTACACTTTATTATGGCCTTGAGAGAGGTGACTTTGTATTCTTAATGCAAATTGCATCACTTTTCATTAAGTTGCATTCGATTAGCTTGAAAAGTACTTTTGAGTTCCTTTCCTTTTTAAGTCACTGTTCTATTTTTAACACATTTTTAAAACTTATTTTTTTAATCAGTTTATCACAGAAAAAGAAAGGATAAATTCTTCTCTCTAGTTTTACCAAAGAAATATAATGAATAACATTTTCTGTTTATAAGACACAGATAAAGACATGTATTTATTATTATTATTTTTATTATTTATTATTATCATTAGTCCAAATGACTAGAAGATATTCAAGGTCCTTTCCAATTCTGTTAATCTATTATTCTGCTCTGTTATAAAATAGTTTTTTTTAAAAAAAATTTTTTTAAAGTGGAACAATGGGAACTTGGAAACAATTCTGTTTTGTAGTCTTCATTTTTGTTACATCACATAAATATTTAGGAATTATGCTCCATATAGATTTTTTCCTCTCTATTAAAACATATTTTTTATGATTGAAGGCCACATCTATGCCTTGTGAAGCTGTTAGCAATTTATGCTTAGTTATATCAAACTGAAACCAAAGAGGCCCTTCCTTCCTTCCTTCCTTCCTTCCTTCCTTCCTTCCTTCCTTCCTTCCTTCCTTCCTTCCTTCCTTCCTTCCTTCCTTCCTTCCTTCCTTCCTTCCTTTTCTTTTGATTTATATTGTGGGCATTGCTATATCTATGCTAATGTAGCCAGGCTGTCAAATTGATAGTTTATTTTATTTAATTTTATTTATTTATTTATTTGATTTGTCAATCGCTTACAAGATTACAGGTATAAGTATAGACATAGTTATGAATACATGAGATGGATACGTATAAGAAAAATAAAAAGAAACAATAGGACAGGGACGGTAGGCACATTGGTGCACTTATGCACGCCCCCTATAGGCCTCTTAGGAAAGGGGTGAGGTCAATAGTAGACAGTCTAAGGCACTGTGGATTCCCGATTCTTCATTCAGAAAGAAACACACAGTAAATTTCCTTTAGGGGGAAGACAGATAGGTTTCTGATAATACTCAGCTTTGACAAAAGAGAAATTGCAATAAATGTTTCCTATGGCTAGGTGATTATTTTCATTTACTTCTATTATAATCCAGAGCTCTGAGGCAACTAAAGTAAAACCAATTAAAAGCCAGGCATTGAGAGAGAGTGAAATTCATTTAGAATATCAACAAAAGTTTTCTAAAGAGGTTTAACATCACCCTGTGAAAAATAAACACCAATACATCGAAAAAAATTAATATTAATCCCTATCCATAGGTTTTGGTCTCCTTTACTGATTCACATTTGTTAATCTGAGTTCATAAAAGATTTATCAAAATAGCTGAAACTTTAGGCTGTTACGATAGCAGTTCTCCATGATTTGAAAAATTGTTTTCTCCAGCATATCATCTGGAGATATGCAATCATTTACTTATTTCTACATTTTACATTGTTGGCTGTTGCTTAGCTGAACTTATTTTTCTTCTTTTAAATGTTTTATTATCAGTCCCGGTAACACGAGTACATGGAGAAATAAAATTTGCTGTTAATTATGGTAACTTACTCTATCAACCTGAACTGGGGATACTGTTTCTTCCTATCGGACCTATAAGTAGTGGTGCTAGTTCCTTAGTTGAGAGCCTAGATGAGACAAAATAAGACTCTTAATAATTGTAAGTGAAATGCCAATTTGTTTATTTTTATTTATTTTGTTTGGGAATTTTATATTGCCACCAATTCACGACGACTCAAAGCATCTTACAGGAAATAAAAACACAATATAAAAGAAATACAAATAATAAAAAAATAAAATAATAACTCCTCCCATTGTTCCTTGTAACAAACCAAATAAATGGTAAAAAACTGCAAAATATATCGAAAAAGGAATATATATATATAGATTAAATTTGCAGAAATTTAAATGGTTCTGAAACAGACTTTAAGACTGCTTTAAGTATGAAGAATTTGATCCAAATTGATGAATAGGGAAAAGGGGGGAAATAAAGAAAGAAGTTCATATAGAGTATGGTTGTGGAAATTGCATAAAAAAATGGTCTTTTGAACTGAAAAAAAAAAGGAATAAAAATATTTATAGAAATGTAGAAATGTGTACATGGAAATCTTTACATAAATCATGGTAACAAATATATGTATGATACAAAAAGAACTATTTTGGACATCTATAAAACTTTGCTTGATGAATGAAGCCAAGTTTTGGCATTAAAATCATGATGGGAATATTCTCCTCTGACTTTTCTACTCTGGACTCACTCAAAATGGAGTCAGCCAAAAAATACTTTAACAGCCTCCAAATCTATCCAGATATCAGTACTATCTGTCTCAAGAGTGAAAAGATAGAGAAATAAAGGAAAGCCAGATTGTTTGCAAAAATGCTTCTGCAATCAGATTGATCAATGCCACGTTTCAGTGGAAACCTTTCAATATAAAACCCTGTAAATGAATTCAATCAGTATTGATTGGCCTTCCTCTGCAATTAAAATTAAGAAGCGTGTTCAACCCTGGCAACTTTATAATCTGTAGACTTCAACTTCCAGAAATCCCCAGCCAGCCATGCAAATTGTGGAATTCTGGGAGTTGAAGTCCACAAACCTTAAAGCTAACATGGTTGGACACTTCTTCTGCAGACCTCTCATTTTAACCTAGGGCTTTTTCTTCAGCTTTGAACACCACAAGTCTTAAAGTTTATTTATTTATTTTATTTACTTTATTTAATTTATATACCGCCCCCTCTCCCAAATTGGAATTCGGGGCAGTGTACAGCCCAAATAAAACAATACTGTTACAAATAGAAAGTTTAAAATAGATTTAAAAAGATTAAACTAATGGCTGAAGTTAAAACTACAATAGGACTATAAAAACAGGGTAAAAAGTTAAGAAATTAAAAACCATTCTAATAATACTAGGCCAGGCCGGCCTGTTGAAAAAGGTGGGTCTTCAATGTGTGCCGGAAGGTTTGTAGGTCAGGGATGGCCTGCATCTCTGGGGGTAATTCATTCCAGAGGGATGGTGCTCCCGCAGAAAAGGCCCGCACCCTCGGAGCCGCCAGCCAGCATCGCCCAGCTGACAGCACCCCGAAGGAGGCCCACCCTGTGAGAGTGTACTGGCCAGCTGGGAGGCCGATGATGACAGCAGGCAGTCCCTGTAAGTACCCGGATCCCAAGCCATGGAGCGCTTTAAAGATGACCACCAGTACCTTGAATCGCACCCGAAAGGCCACCGGAAGCCAATGCAGCTCGTGCAGTAGTGGTGTAACATGGGAGCTCCGAGAAGCCCCCAGAATCACCCACGCAGCCACACTCTGCACCAGCTGAAGCCCCCGGATGCTCTTCAAGGGGAGCCCCATGTAGAGAGCATTGCAATAGTCTAGGCGGGAGATGACGAGGGCAGAAGTGACCGTGCGGAGTGCGCCCCAATCCAGAAAGGGCCGCAACTGGTAGATCTGACAGACCTGACAAAAAGCCCTCCTGGCAACGGCCGCTTTGTGGTCTTCTAATGACAGCCATACATCCAGGAGTACACCAAGATTGCGCGCCATCTCTGTGGGGGTCAGAATTTCTCCCCACACGGCCAGCGATGGAATAAGCTGGCTGTATCTGGGCACAGGAAACCATAGCCACTCGGTTTTGGTCGGGTTGAGTCGAAGCCTGTTTAGACCCATCCAGCTCCGCACGGTTTCCAGGCACCGGATCATCACTTCAATGGTTGCTAAGGTTGGACACCTCTGTTTTAAGTGTTGGAAAAACATCTTGATACAATGATACCAACCCTTGTTTAATTTTCTGGATTTTTGTCAATGTTTTGCCATTCAACTTTTAGTATCTTCATATGCAATGTAGTTGTTTTTACTTTTATTTATTTATTTTTATCTTACAGACTTTGCAGTAACTGCTACTCCTCTCTTGTATTTCAAAACCTTAGTGGGGATACAAAAAACACTTTTTTTTGAAGCATCCTACGAGACAAAAATATATTTAGAAGGTGTATGTCCCTAAAATACGTGTTTAAATGAATACAGTGTAATGGTTTGTTAAACTTGGAGATGCTTAATTTAGATTCCATTTGTTAATTCTATAACCTTTATTCAAGCTCAGTAAAAATTATGTAACTGTTTCTCATATTAAAGGCAATTCAAGTTCAGTTTAAATGGGGGCAAAATTCCTTACGTTTGCTGAATGGCTCAATGAAGCAAATGAGTGAGTATTTCCTGATGGACTGCTATTTACGTACTCCCTGAGTCATGATAAACCATCCTTTTTATTAAACATGGCATGTTTGCTCAAAGTAAAATGGCATCATTCTGCAATCCCCAGAAGGAGAACAATTGTGAGTTCTCTACATATATAGCAACATATTCAAAGTTAATGTTGCGGAATGAAGGTTAAAAAATTATTTTACAATACCAATTTTTTTAAAGATAATGTTTCTGTATGTGTTTTAAATTATGTCTTCAAAGGGTTTATTTTCCTGTTTTATATTTTATTGTTGTCAACCTCTTGAAATGCTCAAACCAAAGAAAAAAGTAGGTCATTATTACTATTTATTATATTACTACATCGTGCTTGGCTTTTGATGGGATTATGCTTCCCCAGAAGAAACAGGCTTTGAATCTGGGAGTTCTTGTGGATTCATAACTGCTGCTTCAGGCTTTGGCCAAGAGAACATTTGAATAAATTTTGCTTATATGCCAGTTTTGATGTTACTTAAGGATGCACTGGAGATAGTCTCTTATGCTTTAGAATATGTGGAATATCTGCTTTATGTGGGGTTGTTCTTGAAGGCCACCTGGAAACTTGAACTGATCCAAAGACAGTGGCCTGCTGGCTCAGCAGTCAGTCATGATACTGTCATGATCTACTTCCACTGAAGGATTTGCACAGATCATAAAAAAGCTTCCAAATGTAATTCAGTGTAATGGTTACTAACTATAAAGTTCAATATGGCTTGGATATCTTAGGACCACCTGCCTCAACAATTTCTGTTTATGCTACCTGAACAAATACTTTCTCTATTTAACAGCTTTTATCTACAGGGGATAAAGTGAGAGGCATTCAGCAATGGGCATGCTTTCTAACAGCTCCCCTCAGCTAGCCCCCTAAGACAAGGAGGGTCTCACCCAATGTGGTCTTCTGAGAGGACATAAAAACATGTTTTTTTCCAGAGATTTATAACCAGTGGTGCCATATTTAACATATCTAACATATATGTTGTACTACTTTCATCATTAATTGGAATCTAAACTTAATTAGATTATTGTTTGAATTAATATGATTATTGCACTGTTGTTATATATAAATTCTGTAGGCTGTTCAGAGTCCTTCCAGTTTCAAGCAGTAGACAAGCTTACATAAATAAATAAGGTGGCTTTGTGTGTGTGTGTGTGTGTGTGTGTGTGTGTGAAAACTAACAATTTCAAGAAAGAACATTAAATATGCTAAATTCTAATAGTTGTTCCTTCCCTCCTTCCACATGATGGCTCCACGAAGTATTCTTAAATGTAATGGCAACCATCAGGAAAAAGAAAAAAGGAAGGAAGGAAGGAAGGAAGGAAGGAAGGAAGGAAGGAAGGAAGGAAGGAAGGAAGGAAGGAAGGAAGGAAGGAAGGAAAGACAATGAGGAAGAAAGGAAAGGAAATATTTGAAAACACATTAAAAAAAAAAGAATAAAGTTGCCAGCAGACTGGAATGAGGGAACTCTGTTTTTCCTTATCACAAATATCCTCATCACTAAAAAGAACTGAAAATTGCATTCCCTATGCTGCAGTGTCTAAGCCGTGATGTGATTTGAAGGGGCTAAAATAATATATTCACATACTGCTGACTGAACTGACCCTCTCCAGTTTCATACTTTCAAAAAAAAGACCTCTTTGTCCTGAACACGCATTTTGTTACAGTATTTTGAAGTTCCTAAATTATGCTTCTGATCTCCTTACTTCCATGATAAGCAAGTTCATAGAGTTACCTTTCTATCTTTGCATTCTGCTTTAGGGTAGAGAGAGACCCCTATTGGAAAAGAAGGAACTTTTGTTCTAAACTTCAATCTGTGTATGTTTAGGCAGCCTTCCAGTTTTCAATAAATTGAAGGAAGGAACAGTGAGAAAACAGTTTCTTAAAAGCTTATTGTCCTTATTAGATTTATCACCTGCAAGTTGAATGCCTCATGTGGAAAAAACTAAAAGTTCTCCTTTTTCAAGATCCATCATGAATAGTAACATATAATGGCTGTCATATTAGAGACCAATAGTACAAAATGATAAAAAAAAATTACTGAGCTTGGTCTATTATTAGAATAAAACCAGATGTCCACCTGGAAGCAGGTTGCCTCAAACCACAATAGGTCACTTCACCAACTATCCTGAGGTATACTAGCACCATACTACTGTGGTTCATGGTATTTGCATCATGAAATAATAGGTCTTTGTTTCTAACAAAAGTGTTTCATCCCCAAATCTAAATTTGATAGTACAAATACTATGTTATATACTGGTGGAAACACTGGAATGCTTCAAGCATATACAATTACTTTTGAAATATGGAGGCATTGTATAAGAAAGCCAGGGGTACATCTTCCTCTATCTGTCTACTTATCTTTCAGAATTATAATGATAGTAACAACCCTAACATTCATACTATTATTCAATTCAATTCTGAATAGAGTTGGAAGGGATCTTGGAGGTCTTCTAGCTCAAACAGGAGACCCTATACCATTTCAGACAAGTGGCTGTGCAGTCTCTTCTTAAAAACCTTCAGGTTGCTTTCCTTGATTAGTTTCCATTCATTATTACTTGTCCTGTCCTCTGGTGCTTTGGAAAATAAATCAACCTTCTTTGTGGTGGCCCATCAAATACAGCTTCTACTATTACTGTTGTAATAATAATAATAACCACTACCCTTCAGAATTGCTGCAAGAATTATAGAAATTACATAGATGGTGCACATTTAGAATGGATTTCTTAAATGCTAAGTTATTCTAAGTAGCTAAAGGGAACAGGAAAGATTTGAATATAAAACCCACAAAGCTATTCATTTTCTCTCTGCGTGTAGAAGCTTTGAGGTTGGGTTTGCATGGAAGATTTTCCTAGCTTTTAGGTGATTTTTGTTTCTTTATGTTTACCTCTTATAATTTGTGCAAGATTTGTTTCTTCTCTCAAATAATACAAGCGTGGGATTGTGATGTGTGACAGTCTCTTGGTTTCAAGCCTGGTACCTTAATTCTTGATTTCTAGCCTGGTACCTCAATTGGCACAAAGAATGACAAAAACTATGCAAAGTTCTTGGCTATAAATCTAAATACTGTTAGTAACAGGCACATTAAAATTAATTCAGCATAAATCCTCCATGCTAGCATAAAAGTTTATGTTTCCAAACATTTCATTTATGTTGATATGCTGTTTTTAAAAAGTGGCTTACAATAAATGTGATCATAAATCATGTTAAGGAAGCAATACATCTCAAAGCCACAAGGTCGCCTTACATAAAATTAGACCATTGGTTTATGTAACTCAGAATTGCAAACAATGATTGCTAGGGCTGCAGCTTTTGAGTTTTCACAGAGATGTATCTCCTGGACTTCCTAGAAATGCTGAGAATTGTATTGGGAACCTTTTGTTTCTGATACACATTCTGCATTGCTAACTATCAGTCCTTTAGCCGACTTCAGTATTACATGAAAATAATGAAGCTGACCAGGGGTGGGATTCAACTGGTGTTACTACCGGTTCGGTGACTACATTTTGCATGCGCATGCATTTTTATTTCCTGCTGTATGCATTTGTCTAATCTGTAATGAGACCATCAAGGGGGGTGGTTAGGGGGAGTGATTTGTGGAAAAGTGGAAAAGACAATCTATCACCTTGCAAACCAAAAAGACTGAAGACCAGATGCGTGAAAGGTATGAAAATGTGTAGTTTCTGCAAAGGGGAAGCTCTATAAGTGTCACAGTCAGGAGTGTCTTCAGGGAGGTAAAATCAAAACAAATTAACCTGTATTGAGCTTGAAACTCTCCCCCTTTTAACATGCAGCATAGGGAAGTGGTTCAGGTCACTCAACCATTTATCAATAGCTTATTGCATTTTCTATAGTACAGAAAATAATATAAGGAATATTTGGAAGGTGTTGGGAAGAAATAATTTTTATCTTTCTCATTACCTCTGGGATAATTCCGGTTTGAAATTGTAATTAAAACTTTCTTGTGTTTGCCAGAGAAAAATAATGAACCAACAGAAGTATTAATATTATGGATTGTGAATATTGTGATCAAGTTTTTAAACCTTTTGAATTTAAGAGGAAATTCGATTTCCCAAAATTTTGAAATGGCAGTATATTAAATAAAATATCTTCTTTATTACACCAATCACATTAGTCCCTAGGCTCAAGATTTAACTGATGTGTTTAAAAAGTGGGCTGAGTTGACTTCTTTTAATATCCTCTAAAGCTTTTTACAAAGCAGGAATTGTTCAAAATCTCTTTTCATTTTAATAAAAAATATTAGCAAATTTCTAGTGGCCAGTTGAATTCTACTTAATTCTAGGACTGTGCATATCTATATGTAAAGAAAGAGAGGAATTGGATGATAAGGAAGTAAAGATTAAACAGTTCTTATTTGACTTATAGTGTATTTGGTAATTGATTATGTTTTAAACAGATCCTTTTTTTAAAATCAAGGTTGCATTATCTCTTCCATTTTGAAGTCTTGGCCAAATGAAAAAATATATATTAGATCCCAAAGCAAAACTTAAAATAAACCTTCATCCAAATTTCTGTTAGAAATTGGCCTATTATTTCCCATTTATATTAATGTACCATTTCAGTCCTTTCCCTTTCAAATTTGATTTAGCTTCTATTCTCTACATCCTCTTTTTTATCCAAGACTTCAGAAAGAATGCTCTCTAATGAGTCCTGAGTGTATTCAGCATTGCTAGTAAAGGGTCATTCTAAAATGTGGACATTTGGTATACTTGGACAATTTCCTACAGATGAAATTTTGAAATGTTTTCAGCTGTTTTAGGCTAGAAGTTGGTCAGGTTATACAAAATTGGCTGTGTCAACACTTCTCAGTAACAATTAGATGTGGGTTTGTATTTACTGCTACCCTTCAAAAAGACCTTGACTATGTATCAGAATGGTCAAACAAATGGCAACTTCAAATCTCAACAAATAAATAGTCTCTCCTACATATTGGCAAAAAAAAATCAGAAAATAAAATACAAACTGAATAGTCAAGACCTTGTTGATGATCCAAACTCTGTCAAGGATCTTGGAGTACTCATCTCTAATGATCTAAGTGCTAGAGCCCAGTGTAACTACATAGCCAAAAAGGTGTTAAGAGTTGTTAACCTAATCTTATGTAGCTTTTTCTCTGGTAATATTACACTAATAACTAGAGCATACGAAACATTTGCTAGACCAATACTCGAATACAGCTATCAGTCTGGAACCCACATTACATATCTGATATTAACACAGTTAAGAAAGCCCAGAAATATTTCACAAGAAGAGTTCGCCACTCCTCTACTTGTTGCAGAATACCTTATGCCACCAGAGTTCGCCACTCCTCTATTCGTTGCAGAATACCTTATGCCACCAGGCTCGAAATTCTAGACCTAGAAAACCTAAAACTACGCCGCCTTCGGTCCGATCTAAGTATAGTATATAAAATCATACATTACAATGTCCTACCTGTCTATGAATATTTCAGCTTCAACCATAACAACACAAGAGCACACAATAGATACAAACTCAAGGTTAATCGCACCAAACTTGATTGCAGGAAATACAATTTCAGCACTGAGTGGTCAATGTCTGGAACATTCTTCCTGACTCTGTGGTTTCTTCCCCAAACCCCAAAAACTTTAACCTTAGACTGTCTACTATTGAGCTCACCCCTTTCCTAAGAGGTCTGTAGGGGGTGTGCATAAGCGCACCAATGTGCCTACCATCCCTGTCCTATTGTTTCTTTAATTTTTTTCTTTTATTTTTCTTATATGTATCCATGTATTCATAACTATGTTTTTTTTAATATAAGTTTTATTTGGGTTTTCACAAAAACATACAAATAAGACATCTTTTTTTTGAGAATAGCATGATCCCGGGTTATCATTTCTTCATACAGACACAAACTCAATTTCATATTCATCTTTGTGTTCTATTCCATATCTCATTACTATTTTAACATTTTCAACATAATTTTCCCCCTCCCTTAGTTTTCTCAACTTTATTTTTAATTATCTCTTATCTAAATTCAATTACATATCTTTTTAAAGTTTCAATATTTTTCTAATCATTATATTTATACTTTTCAATTTCATATTATCTTTTCTCATTAAACAAAATTTCCCCTGTAGTTACTAATTGGAGTATGACACCTTTATATCTTTTAATTTTATCCATTCAACTCTTATTTAAGCTTCAATTTATAGCTTTAGAATTATAACATTCAATATAATACATAATTTCCAATCAAATTCTGTTTGGTACATTCTTAAAATACACACTATGTTCTTTAGAATATATATATGTATAACAGTAGTAAATAAAACATTCATTCCATTCCAATACAATTCTATCATTGATATTAATTACAATCTTAATTTCTTTAACATTTCTTTTCAATTGAATATCATACTTCCTTGGGCACACTTATAAACTTTCCATAATTAATTCCTTTTTTCATATTTCTCTTCACTTATATTTTTATAAATCATTAATAATAATTAGCATGTTCCTATCCTTTCCTAATTTCATTCTCTTTATTTCATTTATTTATTAATAAGCATTCCATTGCATTACAATAAGTGTTTTATCCATCAGTTTTAATCATACTTTATTTCATATTTTTTAAAATTGTTTCTATTTCTAATATATCAATACTATCTTATGTACCTTTGCAGAAATCCCTTTTTTAATTAAATTTTCACCCATTGTCTCTAAATAGGCATATACTTTCAATCCTTGTACATTTTCCCTGTTTCTCTGTATCTTGTTTCTGTCTTTTATAATTTCTTTCCCTTTCTCTCTTCCCCCTCTTCTTCTCCCTCTCCCTTTTTGCTCCCTTGTCTCTCTGCTTCTAATTCTCTCTTCTGTAAACCTCCCTTCTGTTGCTTTCTAGTATTGTAATTATTTTTCAAACTATTCTTTTTTGGTTGTCTTTTCAAATCTTAATCTTTCCACTCTCTTTCCTCCCTTTCCTTTCTTTTCCCCAGATAAAATTACTTGATCATTAAAGATGGCTTCCTCTTTGTCCCGACCTTCTTGTTCTACAAGTGTTTCTTGTTGTTTCTCATAGTTCCAGATCTCCATTTCCAAGAATTGAAATACAAAGCCAAAAGAACCTCCTTCTTGTGCTTCTTCTTGTATTTTTTAAGTTCCATTTTCAGTTCTTCCAAAAGTGATGCCATTCTAAACACTTTTAAACAACCACCCAATTGATTTTAGTCATTTAAATCCAATAGCCCAAAATCCAAAAATCACCAAGAAATCCAAATAATCCAAAGCTATTTCTTCTTGCTTCTTTTCTTTTCACTTTCTCTTCCTGGGGTTCTGTTATTTTGTTACAAAGTTTCAGTTAGAATGTATCTTTAGAAATCTTGTTAAAGTTTCACTGTAGGTTTCTTTTAATTCCAGGCAGTCTCCTCCATTTTTCCATATCCCGCCCTTTTATTCTTTGTTCTTATTCTTTCCTTTTCTCTCCCTTTTTTCTTTTAAAATTTTTTTGAGTATTCAAAAGTCCTTATTATCACTTTGACATTTTATTTTCAGCTTAAACGCCTATTGATATCAAAGTGAATTTTTGTCAATTTCTTTTTAAATCTCTTAGCTGTCAGTATAAGGAAGGGAAGAAAAAAAAAGCCAGGTCCTTTCCCTTCCCTCTCTCCTTTGCTGCTTCAAAATCTTCTTTGGGAACAATGTTATTTATATATATATATTTCAAATTCCAGTGTACCTTACATTGTTGCTTTTCAGTTCAACCTGGTCAACCAAAACTTTCTCTTCTTATCTTCCTCCTGCACATTCATTTCCAGTCAGGTTCTTCTTTGAGGTGGCCATTTCTGACCACCGCTACAGCCGCTTTTGGGAAAGGGAGTAAGGACCAGCTGGGGAGGAGAGATGTGGCTCTCCTCGACCCTGCTGGCAGTCTCCCCCTTCTTCACCACCTCTATGGGGTGGCTTAGCCCCAAAACCAGCCAACTCGGGGTGCTCCAGCGGTGAGCACAGACAGAAACCACACACAATCGTGGATTCCTGACTGTCGCTGAAGAAGCTCAAATCAGAAGCCTCGTATTCATAACTATGTTTTTACTTATACCTATTATCTTGTCAGCAATTGACAAAAATGAAATAAATAAATAAATAAATACTGGAACCATAATTAGAATTGAGATGTAAAGTACTGGAAAGAGGGGAGATGAAGAAGGGAAAATATCTTCGTTTATACACATTTCTTTCAGTTTTAATAAAATGATGATGATGATGATGATGATAATGATGATGATGATAATGATTGATGATGATGATGGTGGTGATGATATCATTCTACGGTGATATCTGTAACACCATCAAAGATCCAGATTTGCCTATTCCAGGTCCTTGGTAAGAACTCGATATGTAGACAAAAATGCCAAACCCCAGTCTGAATATCTGGCTGCCTGTATGATGAATAATAATAATGAAATGTGGAAAAAAACATATATGAAAATAAGTTATTGATGCTTATGCTAGTGCTTTGCTCAATCAAAATTTGTCTTTTGATCAGGGTTTTTTTTTACACCTAAAATGAAAGACTGCTACCTTCATAAAGACACTCCTTTATTTATGGCTTCTTATGATGATTGTTGGAGTTTGGAAGTTTTTATTTTAATTTATATCGATTGTATTTTATTATGGCTGTTCACCGCCCCGAGTCCCTATTTGGGAGAGGGGGCGGTATAAATGTTTTAATAATAAATAAATAAAATAAATAATAAATTATTTATTTCTTGCTAAATTTTCTACCTAATCTTGCAAAGTCAGTGGGGTAATTCTGAATGGATGGGTAGGAAGAGCTGAAAATCAGCAGAATGGGAGATGTTTGAAATGGATGTTTTTTTCTATGGGTCCTACCATGCACATTTTTAACGTTCCTCACATATTGGTTCTGATGAAGGATCATCCGATTCTTAAGACTGTATTCTGACTTGGGGATGACAGGATGCTGGAGATTCTGGCTAGCCTAGGAATTCATTAAGAAATGAATCTGGTCAAGCAGAATAATAAACCTGCTGGAAATCGTTACTTTAGCTATTGACTATATTTGCTGCCCTAATAATTGATGACTTTCAATAGCACCATTATGCTTGTGTGGCATCAAGTTATTTTCAACTCCTGGTGACCACATTGATATTTTTTCTCTATGATGATCTGTCCTAACCTGCTCTTTCAGGTCTTCCAATGGCACACTCCTCTCCACGACACCTGAATCTTCTCTTTCCTTTCACCTTCCCCAACATAAGAACCTTGCCCAGAGATATAGGTCTTTATATAAGATATCCAAATCAGACTGAAAACATAAATGGATAAAATAAAAATAAAACATATTAATATATATCAATATGAATAAACTGAAGGAACATTTTTTAATTTATCCAAAGTCAAATTCCACAGAAAGCAGCCCAATTCTCAAAGCCTGCTGTAATAGCTAGTTTTGAACCCCTTTTTGAAAATTAATAGAGTAATTGGGGGAATAAAAGGAGCAGCAATGGAGAAGGCTTCCTTCTGGGAACTCTATAGGGACACTACATGAGCAAGGCTGCATGAAAAGAACTGTTATATGTGGTCTTATTGGATAGATATAATCTATTGGGAGTAGATGGGTTTATAAATCCATAGATCCTGAACCATGAAAGGCTTTAAGGACAAAGCTGAAATTTTGAGTTACACCCCCTAAATCTAGTTCTGTCACCAGCATAGTTCTCTAAGTAGCAGTATGGGCAACTCAAGATACACCTATTCAAAGATGCACCATTCAGGATCAATTGTAGCTCTGTGAAATATGCTGCAGTAATCCTAATGCAGGGGTCTATGACAATTCGCCATGGCCAGCTCATCATGGTTAATTTGCCACAGCCAACTTACTATGGCTAACTCGCTGCAGGGCAACTCACCTTAAGACAACTTTCTGTGGGACAAGAGTTACATTAGTATCAAAGAAATAGTGGAATAGAAGCATTAAAGAAAGGATGCAAGAGGGACAGAATGAAATGTGAATGACAAAAATCAAAATATTTGTTTAATTTATTCTAAATAATTAAATAGAATTGTTAAATTGTCCTGCAGTGAGTTGTCCCATGGTGAGTTGGTTGTGGTAAGTTGTTCTGCAATGAGTTGGCCTTGGTGAATTGGCCACAGCAAATTGTCCCATTCTGAAATGAGACTACATGTGCAGAAACCATTCTCTTTAGGAGAGATCATCATTAGAAGTTCCAGGCTGTGCAATGGTCTCCTAATCAAAGCTGCCACTCTTGAACAATGGTTGGCAATATCAAGGAGAGAAAAGAGGATAGAGAAAGTGAGTGACAGTTCTATCTTCATTTCCCACAAAACCTTCAGCTGCAGAGTTTTAGGGAAAGGAATCTTGATACATTTCCTCTGCTTTTGTATTATGTTCTCTGATCTTTCTAAATTCTGTCTCTTTTGAACAGGAACATCTGAAAACTGTGGTGAATAACACAGATGAGTCCTTCAGGGTTTGGGCATTTTCCTGTTGGTCTCTTTCATTAAAAAGTTAGTTTTTTTTCCAAGGAGTACATAATCCTTTTATTGGGTTGTCTGGGGATGACAAGCCAGAAAATTAAAATAGACAGAGAGAAGGTTGGGGTCTTTTCAGTGTTGTCTTCTGTTCCCTCTAGCTATGCTGGGATAGGGAACGATGCTGGCTGAGATCAGCAATATTTGGTCAGGGTTGGGGAAATGGGAGTTGCAGGAAGAAAGGGAACCAGTGCAAATTAAAGTTAGGGGTGTGTGTGTGTGTGTGTGTGTGTGTGTGTGTGTGTGTGTATGTGTGTATTCACAAATGCGCATGACAGAGAGACAGAATCGGGGCTTAGAATACCATCAGTTTTCATATTGTCCTATTCTACAGTATTTTAGTATTCTATTCTATTCTATTCTATTCTATTCTATTCTATTCTATTCCAGGGTTCTGTCTATCATTCATGGTGGACTTATAAAAGTGCTAAGAATATTCTATTCTGGTCTGTTCTGGTCTGGTCTAGTCACCATCTTACCCATTCATGGTAATTGCTTCACATATATAAATAAGGTTGCAATGTTATGAAAACATGTCTGCATTTTCCAGGTGCAAAGTCCATGAAATATCACGCCTTCCTAAAGAAAATGGGTATGGCTCTGGAATCCCTCAATGGAGACTTCTGATTCAACTGACATGAATTAAGGTTGTCGAGAACCATCTTCAAGGAGATTTGGTTGAATTAATGGTTGAATGGGTTAAGTAGGTTATGAGAATAGACTTAACTGACATTGGGCTTGACATATTACCTGGCTCAAAGGGATGGGTTCTACTATGTTTTGTGAAGCCAGTTACTCCAGAGCACTTTCCGTCTCATCTAATTTCTTAATTACTTGTTTCTATTTACACTTGGATGAGAGAGTTAATAGAAAATTAAGTCACTTATCTGATTACAAGGAACAGATGCAAAGTCCCACACAAATGGAACCATTGTAGAAATGAAGATTTTTTTTTCTTTTTGCTTATTTTATGTTTTCATCCCATATCTCATGGTCATTGAGAAAAAAAGAAACTAGGGTGGGAACCTTCACTCACTCTATCTATGGTGACTTTAACTAGTAAACAAGATTAGAAATTAATCAGGCAAACTCACAAGAACCTAAAAAAAATCTGGTAAGTAATCTTTCTTGGAAAAAAAAGTTATAAAGTGGAAACAAAATAAATCTAAGGCTGTGAGTTTCAAGAGTAAGTCCTGCATATAAAATCAATGTTTAAAGTTTTGGGGACATATTTTGACCTTTGTAACATGTTGCTTGGCCTTTTTCTTAGAGTAGAAAGTCCTATTTCCATCTGTCCCTTGTTTTTGAAGTGATAATATCATCAATTTTTCTCTTACATTTTTTTTTGTTCTTTCTCAGACTGGGAGAATGACTGTGGGGGGTGTACACATTTTTTTTTTAAAAAAGCAATACCAGACCAATCCTCAACCCTCTCCAAATCATTAAATAATAAAACTATTAAACCACAACAACATAATCTGCAGGAAACATCATACATTTTCTAGACATGTAACTATTTAATAGGATTTCCAACATCAGTGGATTCCCCTGATGTTCATTTTTTTTCAGAAGACCACAGGGTTGTGGCCAATCTCATCTCAGGGGGAATGATATTGCAAAGGGCAGCCATTGTGGCCAAAACCACTCTCCTCCTGGGGTTCATTAGATGATAGCTCTTTTGTAGACAAGAGTTACAACATCTATCTGCTGGGCTAACACGACAGATAGATGAAATTGGGTGTGGCAATCAAAGACCAGTCATTGCAGGGTCCAAAGATGTCTGACTGCCTGGGCAGTGTTTATTACATTTATATGGTTTTTACAAGAAGACAAAGGCAACATAGATACAGCATCTGGATTGGAGAATAGATGCCACATGGGTGAAAGCTCCCATCCACATTGGTACAACCTCCCAATCAATCCTTAAGACTAGTGGTGATGTTAATAAAATGAGATTACCTGTATGTCTGGAAAGTTAGGGACTTTCCACCTTTACCAAAATATAGGGAATGAGATCAGGCAGTAACAAAAGAGCCCCCCTTAGCCAAATGTGCAGTCTGCTGCTAGCATCTAGCACCATCCAGAGGACCTCAGTGGCTACCACAATTGGGATGAGGCAATCTCTCAAATTATCCCAGCCCCATGCCAATGTTGTACAAATTTGTATACCTCCCCGAGTCCCTTGGGAGAGGGAGCGGTATTCAAATTTAAATAATAAAATAAATAAATAATAAATAAATAAATATAGCCATTATGTGCCATCTTCTAAAAATCTGGATTTCTTATTTATCATGTCATTGTTAGAGGCTCTGAAGTTTCTTTGATTCTTTATATTGAATCCAATGCCAGCTTAATTCCACTAGTTCTAAATTCTTGTATAAAAATGTATTTCTTGTAATCTGTATTAGTAGATAATTCATTGTCAATTGGGCTTTTCCTGAGGAAGGTGATATATGTTTAATTTCTCTTAAGATTTCAATATTGTACAATTACTTGGCAAGGTCATACTTAATACGTTAGGGATGTCATGGAGAAATATCCTTTTTTTCCCCTCCTGTGGAAGTCACAGTGCCAGTAAGACATAATCTTTCTAAAATAATGATTAATCTAAGACTCTAAATTCACTTCCATTGGTTTTTAGTTAAGCATTCCTCCAAGATTAAACTACATTTTTCAATGGATAATTTCTGGAGAACTAGAAGAAGAAAGGGTTAGAATTGAAATAACTTATATTTTAAAACAAATATTCAGTTGTTTTAGGACCCTTCATTAAAAATAAAATCATCGTCTTACATCAAAAGATTCAGTCAGAGAACTATTTCTCTATTTTATAAAATTGTTATTGAGAATTTTGTTATCCAAGATTCAATTAATAACTTGCATGATTCATTAAGCATGAATCAGATATCTGTATTTTTTTTAAAAAAAGTCTGTTAATTAATTGCTCTGGTTTGCCTAAGCCTGTGAAAAATACACTTTTGCATATATAACTAATGCTTTTGAGTGTTGAAATATATTTCCCCTTTGGTCTCCTTTTCTTCTTGATTTAAACAAGTCCTTACTATACATTTCAAATGTAAAATAATCAATCATGCAGATAGCTGTCATTAACTTTTGAGTAACATTTTCCCCAGTCCTTGGAAATCTCAAAGTGTATTGCAGGATAGTTCAATACAGTGATATATTTTTGTGGGTATTTTGTTGCTATATACATTGGGTGTATGCCTGCAATGCAGTGATATCCCAATGTTTTGATTAGTTAAAACTTTTCAGTTACAGAAAGCAGTTCTTCTCTATAGAATATTTGTTCCCTAAAAACATTCTTTGAAATAAAAAAAGATTCACAGCTGAATGTGTTTTCTCACTTGTACTTTCAGAAAACGGAAAACGAAAAACTATCAGAGTGAAATACAACAGAATGTTATTTGCTTTGGGATAATAGTATGACTGCAGTTCTGTTTACCAAAAAAGATAGCATTGTACTGATGCAAAGAAAACCCACTCTTTTTTTTAGACACTAATAAAATCTTACATTACTCTGTTCCAAATTGAATCATTTAGGGAACCTGTTAGTGCTAGATCACACCAGTTTTCAGCAAAAATGTAAGCTTGGGAATATCTCTGGGTACTATTAGGGAAAACAATAAAATGTACTATTGTAAGTTCAGTGAAGGTTTCAATGACTTTATTCTCATAAGCTAAAGAAGACAATCAGTATGATAATTACGGCGTGTTAATTACTCTCTCCTTTCAACGAAAGTGCAAATGATATATAGCAGGAAATTAACAGCAGTTACTGCTCAATATTGCATGACTTTTGCATTAAGCATGATATAAGAAGTTGTTAAAATAAAAGAAAATGTAGCAAGGATAATAAAAGCCCTTAATGCTTGGATCTGATGGTTGATGGGCTCATTAGGAAAGAAAATCCTAAGGACAAACTGGATGAGACGTAGTTATGATATAGGGTGCAATGCTGGTAGGTACACACAAGTTTTGCATGGGCAGAACAAAGCAGAGGAATCCATTTTACATGGAAGTAGCGCTACATCCATGTTGGAATAATCCATTGTGAAGTGGTGGAGGAAAGCACTTTTTTTTCTTTTCAAATTACAGATTGATAGCAATGAGTACTTTGATCATTCCTTTCCAAGATCTCATGAAAATGTAGAAATACAGGAAATCTTCAACTTACAGCTATTTGGTGATTGTTTGAGATCACTTAATGGTACTGAAAAAAGTGACTTATGATCCTTTTTCACACCATTGCAGCATCCTATGGTCATGTGATCAAAATTTGGACACTTGGCAACTGGTTCATATTTATGACAGTTGCAGTGTCCTGGGGTCATGTGATCACCTCACCACTTGTGTTCTTCTGACAAGCTAGATTCACTCAACAAGAATGGTCTAAAATGGACAAAACTCACTTAACAACTGCCTTGCTTAGCAATTTTGGGCTCAGTTATGCTCATAAGTCAAGAACTGTCTGTAGAAATGAGGTAGTCAATTGTTCTCCATCTTCCCAACTACCTTAGCTTGGGTAAGGTAGTAGAACCAGACATGAGTCTATTGGTCCAATCCCCTCTGTTGCCACTTAATCACCTTTCTTCACAGCCTTTGTCATGCCCCTGTTGGAATCTGATTCTGAGCGGGAGGTCGAGCAGCTGACAGGGAGTGGGAGTGTGGCTCCGGTGGCTGTGGAAAAAAACTGGGGAAGGGCACAGTCTGGCTGGACATTCAGAAGAAGATCCAGGCCCACCCCTCTTCATCCTAGGGCACACAGGGAAGAATAGAGAAGGGAGCAACGTGAGTTACATGGATTACGGGGGAGAAAAGGGTCCTGATTCCCTTCATTAGCTGCAGCTAGGAAAACAGGATTTTAAAAGGACATTTGCACATAGCACCTTGCTGGAAGCAAAGTGTGCATTATCTTTGTTTGTCACGGCTTATCTGGATTTTTGCGTCCTCCCAACAGTGTGTGTTTTGTTATCCTTTGAAGTCTGCAATTCCTTATCCTGCCCTGTCCCGTTAATTGCTGCAGCATGGTTTGTGTTGATTTTTATTTATAATTTATATGTACTTTGGGTTCGGACTGAAATTCCTCCCTTTAAAGACTGTTCTTGGGAGAGTTTTTTCTCCAGCCGAAGATAACTGGACATTGGGGGCCAGGTTAGAGGTATGAAAGGGACTTTACCTACTTTTATGACTTTATTGCTTTTGTGCCATGCCCTGGGTCATCACAGTCTTTCACTTGATGGAAACAGTGGTGATATGCTACTGGTTCAGCTGATTTGAGTGAACCTGAAGTAAAAATCACTATCTATTCGGCTGAACCAATAGTAAAAAAAAAAAGCTCAGTAAACGGATGAGCTGAGAGAAGGGAAAAAAGCCTTGAATGATCAGTGGAGAGGATGAAAGACTGAAAAGCACATGGGATAGTGGGAGGGTCGCTTCTAGCTTTTTGTTTCTTCATCCTCTTAGCTGATTGGCTTGTTAGGTGTGCGTGCATTAGGAGTACACACACATGCGCGCAATAGGGGTGAACACGCATGCATGATCACTCACTGAAGTGGTAGCAACTAAGGTAGGATCCCACTAATGGATGGACGAATGATCTTTGCATCCTTTATCTGGTCTGCAATATGTTCAGAGGTTAGGAAGCATTAAGGCAAGCCAGTTTCTAGAAATTGGCAAATGAATCTGTTACCTGTCAATTTTGCATGTGTTTTGTCTTGTTTCCCATCAATAAGAAAGACATAAAATCTTGACACATTTTCTCTATAAAATACACATTTCATTTCATTGCATGGATGTTGATACTGTCCACTGAAAGCTCTCTCCTGACAGTTTACATAGAATCCAAACATCAAAACAAACAGGCAAATACAAATACAGATGAACACTTACACACTCAACACCGGAACCCCTCCCCATTTCCCAGTTAAATAAAGCAAGCTTATTCAGCTGGCCTAAGGTTAATAAGAAGGCGTCCAACACATCCTTAGGACAAAACATTTCATAATATGAAGGTCACAACAGAGGAGGATTGACTACAGGCTCATATGTACATGTAAAGATAGATGTTCTGTCCTAGGCTTCCTCAGAAAGCATAAAACACAATCTTAGTCCCAGCAAAACCTCTTTTATTTCAGTGGCTGTGAATTACATTCATTCACAGCCTGCAAGGCTTCACAAACAGTCTTTCAGGGGAATGTTTATAAACACCCAACTTATCATACTTGGAATGCTGCCAGAGAACTAATTGCCAAATGTAGGGCATGTCCAAACTTAGCACAGAGTCAAACAGAACTTTTCAAAGCTTGAATAGACCAGATGAACTAATTGCTTCCTGCAAAAGCTCACATCCCATTCACTCTTTTGTAGATAAAGACGATGATAACGATCTTGGTAATTTACTTTTATTAACTTGAAATAGCTTTTAAGTAAACGGTTTGCTGCTTGACAGCGGAACGGTCTTTTTGCAGTTGACAGCAAAAGAGGGAGTTAGCTGGCAACGGCTGATGCGCGTGGAGAGCTCCTTTTATATTGGTCTTCCCAGCCAATGATAATGCATTCTGGCTTCTAGTAACTGCTGACGTGTGCAACTCAGCCAATGATAATGCATTCTGGTTCCTCGCTCTGTTCTGCCTGTCATAACACTCCTCCCCACCAGTTAGGCACATGTAGATATGCAGGGTGTTGTCTTGTCCAGCTGGACCTTCGCAAAATGGCTGGATTGGCTGGCAAATGACGGTCGCCTTCTGGATTTGCAGTCCTCGCTGGAAAGACTGTGGAATCTCTCTCTGGATCTGATTCGCACTCAGGTGTAGGAACTTTGGAAGGTATTCCGAGTCTCGGTGTGCTTGCCTCTCCGACAAGCTCTTGACTAGTGCCTGTTAACCCATTATCTGATGGATTTTCTACCCAACACCCTATTATCTGGTCTATATGTCGGCGCCATACTCGGCCATCCGACAATTCTATTTTGTATGATTTAGAACCGGTAACCTCTATTATTTTCCCGGGCAGCCACAATGGACTTCCCAAAAAATTCCGGGCTTAAACTAAATCTCCAACTTGGAAAACTCTAATTCCACTGCAAGAATCTAGCAGGACAGTCGTAGCATAACTGGGGTGAAGCCGGTCCATATAATTCCTCAACCTTCGCCCCATTAATAATTCTGCTGGGGAATGGTTTGTGACTGTGCTAGGGGTAATATGTTGTATTAGTAGGTACTTTGCTAATTTATTTATTTATTATTTATTTCAAACATTTATATACCGCCCTTCTCCGGAAGGACTCAGGGCGGTGCACAGCCGATTCTACCCCGGTACATAATACAAAAATTAAAATGAATTAAATAATTTTAGGCTGTTAAATTACAAAACCACCCTCCCCCATAAATATTTAAAAACCCCAAATTGAAATCCAAATTAAAAATTAAAAACGGGAGACAGTTAAAATCTTATATCAGCCCAGGCCAGCCTGCTCGAAGAGCCAGGTTTTTAACACACGTCTGAAGGCTCTCAGGTCCGTGCTGGCATGTATCTCTGGGGGCAGACTAATTCCAGAGGGCAGGGGCCCCCACAGAGAAGGCCCTATTCCTGGGGGCCGCCAGACAACACATAGAGGTCGACGGCACCCGGAGAAGGCCCTCCCTGTGGGAACGCACAGGTCTGTTGGAGATCACTGGCAGAATGCGGTCCTGCAGGTAGCCTGGCCCAATGCCATGGATCGCTTTAAAGGTCAAAACTAGAACCTTAAAGCGAACCCGGAAAGCCACTGGCAACCAATGCAGCTCGTGCAGGAGAGGCGTCACATGGGAGCTTCGCAACGCCCCCATAATCACCTGCGCGGCTGCATTTTGCACCAGTTGGAGTCTCCGGGTACTCCCCACAGGGAGCCCCATGTAGAGAGCATTACAGTAATCCAGGTGAGAGGTGACAAGGGCGTGAGTGACCGTGCGTAAGGCGTCCCGATCCAGGAAGGGCCGCAACTGGTAAATCAGGCGAACCTGATAAAAAGCCCCCCTAGAGACGGCCGCAATATGATCTTCTAAAGACAGCCGTGCATCCAGGAGGATGCCCAAATTGCGAGCCCTCCCTGTAGGGGGCAGAATCTCTCCCCCAATAGCCAGCGAAGGTGTCAGCTGGCTATATCGGGGCGCCGGAAACCACAGCCACTCAGTCTTGGATGGGTTGAGTCAGAGCCTGTTCCCGCCCATCCAATTTTGCACGGCCTCCAGGCACCGGGACATAGCCTCCACAGCATCGTTGGGGTGGTCTGGGGTGGAGATGTAAAGCTGGGTGTCATCTGCGTACAGATGGCACCGCACCCCAAGACCACGGATGATCTCACCCAGCGGCTTCACATAAATGTTGAACAAGAGAGGGGAGAGGACCGATCCCTGAGGCACCCCACAAATAAGGGGCCTAGAAGTGGACCTCTCCCCCCCCGCCAACACAAATTGCGAGCGGTTGGAGAGGAAGGAGGAGAACCATCATAGGACAGTTCCCCCAATCCCCAACCCCTCCAACCGCCGCAATAAGATACTATGGTCGATAGTATCAAAAGCCGCCGAGAGATCTAATAGGACCAGGACAGAGGAAAACCCCCTGTCACGGGCCCTCCAGAGATCATCAACCAACGCGACCAATGCTGTTTCGATACTATGCCCGGGCCTGAAGCCCGATTGAAATGGATCGAGGTAAGTCGCTTCCTCCAGGTACTGAGGGAGCTGACGTGCCACCACGCTCTCAACAACCTTCGCTAAAAAGGGAAGATTGGAGACTGGACGATGGTTATTTAAAACAGCCAGGTCCAGGGCAGGCTTCTTTAGGAGGGGTCGCACCACTGCCATTTTCAAGGCAGTAGGGAGCGACCCCTCTCTCAATGAAGCATTGACAATCCCCTGGAGCCAGCCGCGTGTCACCTCCCTGGTGGTCGAAACCAACCAGGAGGGACACGGGTCCAACAAACATGTGGTGGCATTCAGCCCCCCCCAGCAACCTGTCCACACCCTCGGTGGTCACAGGGTCAAACTCTTCCCAGATAATATTCTCAAGACTTGCCCCGGACACCTCCCCCGGGACCATCCAATTGGAGTCCAGCCCGTCCTGAATCTGAGCAATTTTGTTGTGCAGAAATCAGGAAAACTCCTCCACCCTACCCTGCAAGAGGTCATCCCGCGCTCTCGGCTCAAGCAGACAGCGGGTCACTCTAAACAGGGCGGCAGGCCGATTTTCTGCCGACGCAATAAGGATGGAGAAATGCGAACGTTTCGCCGCCTCTATTGCCACAAGGTAGATCTTAATATAAGACCTCACCTGTGTTCAGTCAGACTCAGTGCGGCTAGCCCTCCAAACACTCTCTAGACGTCTTTTCTGGCACTTCATCTTCCGTAGCTCCTCCGTAAACCACGGAGCCAAGTGGGATCTGTGCCAAGTCAGAGGTCACAGAGGCGCAACTCGGTCCAGAGCCCCGGCAGCCAACCTATCCCAGGTGGCTACCAGGTCTCCAGGCAAGTTGTGAGCCAGGGTCTCGGGAAATGGCCCAAGCTCCCTCTGGAACCGCTCAGGGTCCATCAGGCGCCTGGGGCGGAACCATCTACATGGCTCCGCCTCCCTGCGGTGGGGGGTGGCGGTACAGAAGTCCAGTCTAAGAAGAGAATGATCTGTCCATGACAAGGGTTTGATGACTAAATCCCCAAAATTACAGTCATTCAACCACTGACCAGAGACAAAAATAAGGTCCAGCGTGTGTCCCCCTATATGAGTAGGGGCAGAAACTAATTGGGTCAGGTCCATGGCCGTCATGGAAGCCATGAACTCCCGGCTACCCCAGAGGTTTCACCGAGCGATGGCAGGTTGAAATCCCCCATGACTAAGAGCCTAGGGGTCTCAACCGCCAGCCTGGCTATTACCTCGAGGAGTCCGGGCAGGGCCAATGACACGTGGCAGGGAGCCAGGTACACCATCAAAAGGCCCATCTGAACCTCTTGTCCCCACTTCACAAAGAGAGACTCACAACCAGCCATCTGAGGGACAGTGGCCTCCCTAGGACAAAGAACCTCTTTAATAAGCACCGCCACCCCTCCACCCCTTCCCTGAGACCTAGGCTGATGAAATGCTAAGAAACCTGGTGGGCACATCTCTCTTAGAGGGACACCACCCTCTGGGCCCAACCAGGTTTCGGTAACACCTACCAGGTCCGCGCCCTCCTCCTGAACCAAATCACAGATCAGGGGGGCCTTGCTAAGGCCTTGGCCTTAGCATGCTAATCTTCACTTTCTAACCACCCCAGCACTTCCTTGGCTGCTCTAATTGTCCTTTCTGCCTGTCCATTTGAAGCTGGGTGGTATGTTGCAATTAGTGCGTGTCTAATACCTCGTTGGGCTAAGAACAACTCAAAATTTGCTGCGGTAAATTGTGGGCCATTGTCCGACACTAGGATGCCAGGGAATCCATGGTTTGAAAAAAAGCGATCTAATACTTTAATAACCATATCTGATGTGGTGGAATGCATAAAGGTCAATTCTACCCATTTAGAATAGGAGTTCACTATCACAAGGAATGTGCATCCTCGGAATGGCCCTACCAAATCTATACGGACTCTAACCCATGGTGCCTTAGCTGACTCCCATTCTCCGGAGTTTGTAGCTGGAGGGGCCGCTCTAGTGGTTTGGCATGTTTGACAAGTTCTAACCTTTGTTGTAATGTCATTGTCTATTCCAGGCCACCACACATAACTCCTGGCTAGAGCTTTCATACGGGCCATTTCTGGATGGCCCTCATGCAAGCTATCTAGTATTTTAGGTCTTAGTTGACTGGGAACTACTATTCTGGATCCCCATAGAAGGCAGCCTTTCAGGGTGGCTAACTCATGCTGTTTGTTTTTGTAATGTTTAAATTGAGTATCTAAAGGACCTTCTGGCCACCTCTTCTTACCCAGTCCAATACCTGTAAGAGAATAAGGTCGTTAGATGATGTTTTAGCAATATCTGCAGCTGTGACTGGTAATTGATGATCGTCAATCACTAGTATAGAGGCTGGGGCGGGGTCTTCAATTTTTCTGGTAAGGGGCAACGGCTCAAAGTGTCTGCATGTCCAAGGTGTTTGCCCGCTCTGTATGACAAAGTGTATGAATAGGCTGCCAGCAATATTGTTCAGCGAGGGGATAACACAGATGGGCTTTGACGATCACCTGACAAGATACCAAGGAGAGGTTTGTGATCTGACACTAACTGGAAATGGTGTCCGTAGAGGAATTCGTGAAATTGTTTAACTGTTAGGACCTACCTTGTGGCGATAGAGGTGGAGAAGCATTTGCATTTCTCCGCCCTTATTGCATCAGCAGAAAATCGGCCCGCCCTTATTGCGTCAGCAGAAAATCGGCCTCCCACTTCCTGCTTGAGCCGAGAGGCAGGAGGACCTCTTGCAGGGCAAGGCAGAGGAGTTTTCCCGATTTCTGCATGACAAAATTGCTCAGATTCGGGGCAGGCTGGACTCCAATTGGGTGGTCCCAGGGGAGGTGTCCAGGGCAAGTCTTGAGACTATTAACTGGGAGGAGTTTGACCCTGTGACTGCTGAGGATGTGGACAAGTTGCTGGGGGGGGCTGAATACCACCACATGTTTGTTGGACCCATGTCCCTCCTGGTTGGTTTCGACCACCAGGGAGGTGACACGCGGCTGGCTCCAGGGGATTGTCAATGCTTCATTGAGAGAGGGGTCGCTCCCTACTGCCTTGAAAATGGCAGTGGTGCGACCCCTCCTCAAGAAGCCTGCCCTGGACCTGGCTGTTTTAAATAACCATCGTCCAATCTCCAATCTTCCCTTTTTAGCGAAGGTTGTTGAGAGTGTGGTGGCGCGTCAGCTCCCTCAGTACCTGGAGGAAGAGACTTATCTCGATCCTTTCCAATCGGGCTTCAGGCCCAGGCATAGTACCGAAATAGCATTGGTCGCGTTGGTTGATGATCTCTGGAGGGCCCGTGACAGGGGGTTTTCCTCTGTCCTGGTGCTATTAGATCTCTCGGCGGCTTTTGATACTATCGACCATAGTATCTTATTGCGGCGGTTGGAGGGGTTGGGGATTGGGGGAACTGTCCTATGATGGTTCTCCTCCTTCCTCTCCAACCGTTCGCAATTTGTGTTGATGGGGGGAGAGGTCCACCTCTAGGCCTCTCATTTGTGGGGTGCCTCAGGGGTCGGTCCTCTCCCCTCTTTTGTTCAACATTTATGGAAAGCCGCTGGGGGAGATCATCCGTGGTTTTGGGGTGCAGTGTCATCTGTATGCTTATAATACTCAGCTTTACATCTCCACCCCAAACCACCCCAATGATGCTGTGGAGGCTATGTCCCAGTGCCTGGAGGTCGTGCGGATTTGGATGGGCGGGAACAGACTCCAGCTCAACCCTTCCAAGACTGAGTGGCTGTGGTTTCCAGCACCCCGATATAACCAGCTGACTCCGTCGCTGGCTATTGGGGGAGAGATCTTACCCTCCACAGAGAGGCTCGCAATTTGGGCATCCTGCTGGATGCACGGCTATCTTTAGAAGAACATATTACGGCCGTCTCCAGGGGGGCTTTTTATCAGGTTCGCCTGATTCACCAGTTGCGGCCCTTTCTGGATCGGGATGCCTTACGCATGGTCACTCATGCCCTTGTCATCTCTCGCCTGGACTGTTGTAACACTCTCTATATGGGGCTTCCTGCAGGGAGCACCCGGAGACTTCAACTAGTACAAAATGCGGCCACGAAATGCCCATGTGATGCCTCTCCTGCACGAGCTGCATTGGTTGCCGGTAGTTTTCTGGGTTCGCTTTAAGGTTCTGGTTTTGACCTTTAAAGCGATCCATGGCATTGGACCAGGTTATCTGCATGACTGCGTTCTGCCGGTAATCTCCCACCGACCTGTGCATTCCCAAAGAGAGGGCCTTCTTCGGGTGCCGACAGCTTCCATGTGCCGTCTGGCGACTCCTAGAGGTAGGGCCTTCTCTGTGGAGGCTCCCTCCCTCTGGAATGGTCTGCCTTCGAGTTACGCAATGAGAGCTTTCAGACGTGCATTAAAAACCTGGCTCTTTGAGCAGGCCAGCCTAGGCTGAAATGGGATTTTTAATGTAATTTAGTATTCGAGTTTTAAATTGGGATTTTAAAATTTGGGGTTTTATTAATTTATTGGGGGAGGGTATAATTTTAGGCAGACTTAAGATATTTAATTCTTTTTTAACTTTTATAATTGTAAAAAATTTTATGGTTGGCTGTACACCACCCTGAGTCCTTCGGGAGAAGGGCGGTATATAAATATATTAAATAAATAAATAAATAAATAAATAAATAAATAAATAAATAAATAAATAAATAAATAAATAAATAAATAAATAAAACATCAAACCAGTCTAATCCCATCAAACTAGGCAATGTGCCTTCTACAATAGTAAGGGATAGACGACCCTTGAATTCTTGGAAATTAATTTCAAACTTGCCTGTTCCTATGACTAGTATGTTTTGTCCTTGATAGTCCTTTAGAGACACGTTGCAAGGTTGAAGTTATTTCTTGGAGATGGTTGGAATCAGTTTCTTGAGAGTACTCCAGGAGTGTATGGACAGAGATGAGCCGGTATCAATCTCCATTGGACACTCTTTACCTTCTAATGTGATGGTAACATGAATCTTATTAATGTGCATATGTTGTGATAAATTATTTAAAGATTCAGTGGGAGATGCTCTAGTAACAGTAAAACATTCATCCCTTTGTTTTTGGTATCTATTTGGTTGTTGCAATGGTGATGGTTTTTTTCAAGCTTTGCAAATTCTAGCTATATGGCCCTTACGTTGGCAGTTTAAACAAATAGCATTTCTTAAACGACAGGTATGTCTTAAGTGATTACCCCCGCAACTTAAACAAATTACTTGCGCTGTAGGAAACTGTTGAAGTTTGTTTCCTGGATTCCAGCTTTTTTTGTTGTTGTAATGTTGGGCGATTAGTGAGGCGATTAACATCTTCCCCATAATCTAATGACTCATCAGGAGTAAATTCTTCAAAATGTACAGTGGCACTTGGTTTGGTTATTGGGTTGATAGGTGTGCCTTGAATTTCAGCCGCAGAGAGGTTGGACATCTCTGCGGCTTGAGCCTCTTCTATGGCCATTTTTAATGTGAGATCACTCTTTGCCAATAGACGTCATTGGAGACTGAGGTCTCTCACTCCACAAACTAACTGATCAAGTAGCATATCATCAAGCTCCTTGAAATCACATTGTAATGCTGCAGTTCTTAGTGCAGCCATATACACGCTAATGCTCTCTCCTTCTGCTTGTGCTCGCCGCCTAAAAGCATGTCGCCTTGCTATACGGGATGGCTTTGGGGCATAATGATTGCTAGGGATTTCCTGGAGGGCTTCCCAGGAAACTTCTTTCACAGATTGTGGTGCCAGTAAAGTAGTGGCAGTATTGAATACAGCTGCTCCACAGAAACTTAGGAAGTAAGCTTTTTTTCTGTGATTTGAAATGTCTGCCAAGTCAGCAGCATCTAAAAAACACTCAAATCTATTAATATAAGAATACCATGTCTCTGTTGTTGGATGGAAACACAGGAACGTGGAGCAGAAAACATCTGGTCAGCTTGCTTAATTTAACTTCTGTTCTGCTTGCTCCCTCTGTGGTCTTGTATGCCTTCACTGGATGATCCCATCCTTGTCGCCAGTTTTGTAGATAAAGACGATGATAACGACCTTGGTAATTTACTTTTATTAACTTGAAATAGCTTTTAAGTAAACGGTTTGCTGCTTGAGAGCAGAACAGGTTTTTTTACAGTTGACAGCAAGAGATGGAGTTAGCTAGCAACGGCTGATGCGCGCGGATAGCTCCTTTTATATTAGTCGCTGTCAGCCTTCTCAGCCAATAATAATGCATTCTGGCTCCTAGTAACTGCTGATGCGCGCATCTCAGCCAATGATAATGCATTCTGGTTCCCCGCTCTGCTCTGCCTGTCATAACACGCTCCTCTTTTATGTCCTATGGGAGGGGCCAATCATCTCCAAGGTGTGGCTTACTCCTGAGTCGACCCTGCTTTCTCAATTGTTCTTGTCTTCTGATAGCCCTGCGCATGTGCAGGCTGGGAACTGGTTCCAGAAACTCTCCCTCCTCATTGCTGTCTGAGTCTGAATGCAGCTGATGACTGCCAGCCTGCCTTGGCCCCATCCCTGCCTCCAATTCAGAGCCCTCGTCCGAGCCCTCCTCAACCCCCAAGACTGGCCCAGGTTCCTCCCCAACCTCCTTGCTACTGTTCGACTCTGCCGCCAGTTCTGTCAGGCCCTGGCAGGCCACAACAGTAGAATCGTAAGTACCCTTTTCCTTCATAAAAGCATGGTCCAGGCAGATTCAGCTAGAGAAGAATGTTCCTAAGCTATCCTGGAGTTAATTTTCATAGAGATTTAGAGATCATAACCAGAACTTTGAACTAGACTTGAAAGCCACTTAACTACCAATGCAGGAACTGGAGATCAGGTGTAACATTTATATAACAGCTTCCGCCATTAGCAATATGGCTACACATTTTGTATTAACTGTAGCTTCCAAATCTTCAAAGGCAGCCCCATATATAACATATTATAATATTCTAACCAAAGTAGTAATAAAAGTATGAATGATGTGGCTGAGTCCTCCTGATCCGAATAGATCTATAGCTGGTCCACCAACTACAAGTTTTTTCTAACTGCAACTGCTGTTCCAGCAAGAGTCATGTGGTCCTCAAATTGTGGAACAGTTTCTTTAATGGGAAAGCAACTTCATTTTGAATAGGAATGGAATAGCCATGGAACAGTCATGTTTTGAACAAACACTATATCCAGCTTGTTGAGATAAGTCTTAGTTATCAAGGTCTCAAAACCACTGAATTAGGACTTTCATAGCATAAAATTAAATATAATCAATATAATCCATTCCCCTCTAAAGACTAGATGATCTCTCCCAGTGGCTGGGACAAAAATGATAATTCTCTAATAAGATTAGATGAAGGGATTGCTTCTTCAAAAGACTCTGGTGGCATTGTGCCCTGTCTTAAATGGATCTAAGCACAGCAAAGGATTTATCTCTATTTCCAGATCACATGCTATTTCCTCTGAGATTTAACATATGATCACCAATGTGAATAGAAGTGAATATAACATGAGAATGAAGAAGATTTTAAAGTCCAAAATCAGTGGAGAAAATACCATCAAGACAATTAACACCTGGACAATTCCAATGATTAGGTACACAAGTGAAGTGATAAATTGGATCACCTTGAACAATGGACCGCATACCATAGTTAGCTACTGCAAAAAGATTGCAGAGACTGACTACAAAAAATGCATGAGAAAATAATAATAGTGCATTGGAATACGTTCAAGAAATATCACTTACCTGCAACAAGAACTGATGGGACCACAAAATAACCAAAGCAATAGAAAATGAAGAAGCTAAGCACTCTGGGACTTTAGAATTAAAGCAGAGAAGCACCTACCCCATAACACCCCAGACTTAACAACTGTTGACAAAAAAGACAAAAAAGCCTAGATTGGGGTGTCAAACTGGATTTCTTCCAGGGCCAGATCAGCATTGTATTTCTCCTCTACAGGCCAATGGGGAGAGAGGGAGATGGCAGCACCCTGCTGTCCAAAATAGGGCATGGGGGGAAAGAGCTCCCCCTGTGGCCCATTCTCATTCTGAATGGCTTCCTGCAGCACCCTGCCAGCTAAAACAGGCCATGGGGAGGGGTGCACACTGTTTTGGCTGGCAGGCTGCAGGAGGCCATCCAGGCCAAAAATGGCCATAGGCAAGTGTGTGCGGTCCCCCCCAGTGCCCATTTTGGCTGCCTGAGGCACTGTGGGCTAGTCCTTTGCTATTTCCAGGCCAGCCCCACAGGCCAGATTTAAGCACCTGAGGGTCAGATTTGGTCTGTAGGCCTTGCGTTTGACAGCCCTGGTCTAGATAGTAAACACTGCAGTATCTGGAGACAACAGAAGAGAAGAGAAAGAACTGGAGAAAATCACAAAATGCAAAGATCTGCAAAAACAGGCAGCATGATTGTGACAAAAAAAAGAGCAAAGATAGTACTGTTGCTAATAAACACCTCGAGTGCAATTCTGATCATTATTTTATCAGCAGCAGCATTGATATAATCACCATTAGTCAATTTCAAAAGACAGCTTTAGTTGGAATAGTTTTCCATAGATTTAGCAGCATCAAATAACATCTCCTTATCCCAAGTCCTTGAGAAGTACGATTGTTGAACAAAAATGCCATGTTCAGTCTAAACATCTGACTGATTATGCCAGATGTGTGATCAATTATATACTGCATCAAAGCCCAATGTTAAACAATGTTTTAAAGCTGTAACAGGGAAAGTGACCTTTGCTAGTATTATAAGATACTATCTCGTTCAACTGATGAAGCAGAAAAACTAGGAACTAGATTTTTTTTCTTTTCACTGAAGTGATAATTTGATAAGCTAAAGGACTGAAGTAGCTTAGTTAAAATTTCATTCAGAGCTAGCAACTTTGAAGCACTTATTTGCAAGCTAAATAATTTAAAGCAGCTGAAAATATTCTCAAGTCATCAGAAGTCAGTACCCAGGTGGTTACTAATAGGCCCTTGTCCTCAGGATTACCCTGATGCTTAGGTTCCAAGCTTTCAACACAAAAAGTTTCCCTAAGCTTGTAATGAAATATAAATGGTTTTTCTATTCTTTCCCTAGTATTCTTGGGTGATGCTGCTTCATTCCTTTTTTAAGCACCCCCTGTAGTGATACTACAAATTGTATGGTTGATTTATTGTAACATATTTTTTTTAAGTGAAAAGAAAGAGCATCTGTAAAATTAAGCAAATTTGTAGTTCTTAAATAGTAAGTTATATTGCAACACATAGTACAGTACAGCCAGTGAATATATATTTCTGCAAAAACCAGAATCATGTGTTTCATAACAAGAAATACAGATTTTTATTCAGTTACTATGGCTCCTTGAAGTGTGACTCGAATGTCTGCTATGAAATGGTTTATTATATGATTCTTCCACTTTCTAGTTTGCAGTCATTTTAACAAGATTGCAACAACCTAAGCTGTCATTAAACAAGCAAACAAATATTTCTTTGAATTAGCCATTTTTCTAATGAAAATAATGTTACCAAGGTTCCAACCTCCTCTTCTTCTTGGTTGCATGAGTTTTATAATAGGCTATAAGAGAAAAGAATAAAAAATTGTCCACATACTGTAAGTCAAGCACTATGAAAATTACTTCACTTGGGGGAATTCATGATGCATATCAAAGTATTTTAAACTCTGCACACCTTGTTCTGAACTCAGTAGCATAAATTATAGCTGTGTGTGATGTAACATAAGTAAATAAAATATGAAAAGAGCTGTGGTATGAGATTGGCCTTGACCAAAAGAAGATTGACCACAACTGCAGAAGACCTGTCTTTCAGAAAGCTGTTTATATGCATTCAGCAAACAAATACCCAGTTCTCTTTTGATCTATTAGATCTACCATGGGGTCTAAGGTGGCATTTTGGAACTACTCTTTTTCACTTGTTTTATACTGAATGCCTCATTGGCCAACTCTTACCACTGAAGGTAAGTGGGACAGTAAAAGAACTTATTTCCTTCCCATACTTTTACAACCATACTTTATCTCATTTAGAAGAAGACTACTTAGGTGACCAATTTTTATTCTTCTGAACTTCATGGCTAATTATTACAGATGATGTTGATGTTGTTGTTGTTATTGTTGTTGTTGATGATGATGATGATATAAAATTTCTATAAAAACTCTTTTAAGGTGCAGTTGTTATACTTATACTCAAACAAGTACTTACTTACTGTATACATTTGGCACTATTATTAAGACTTACAGCATATTAGTTAGAGGTGAAAGAAGCCAAATACAGAGAGAGAGAGATTCAAATAGATGTGCTTGAAAATGTTAGGAAAAAAAAAAAGGAAAATTTATTTCTACTGTTTCTATACAGCAGACTATAATCTGATCCCTAAGGTATTGTTGCTCTGATTTTGAATCTTTTGGGCCTATATATTTGTCTATGATGTATGAATCTTTTGGGCCTGTATATTTGTCTTCCCATGTAGACTTTCCTTCTATTATAATATCAAAATAATAAACAATTCACATGTTCTTTATTATTATAATTTATAAATATAGAGAACCAGTAGTTAGGCTGCTACACTAGGAATTGGGAGATCCAATTTCTAATCAATCCTTATTCATGAAAGTTGACAAAATGACTTTGGATCAGTCACACTCTCTCAATCACAGACTAGGAAATAAAGAAGCAAAACTATATTTCTATCATCTATCTATCATCTATCTATCTATCTATCTATCTATCTATCTATCTATCTATCTATCTATCTATCTATCTCTACTATCATGATCTATCCCTCAACAATAAATAGTGGACTCAAATAGTAGACTATGGATTAAGGAGACCATAATTTTCAAGGAAAAGGGCTTTATTCTGTGCTGGATAAATTAATAATAATATCTATCCAGATTTAATAATCACAATTCTATATATTTTTTCCAATATGTATAGTCTCCTAAACATCATACTGAAGACTTTGAAAGTAACAAAAATGCACGGATAAAAGAGAGAGAATAAAACATAATAGAATTCATAGCAAACAATGTTAGCAAAATTACTTAAATGGGGCAAAGACTTTGTAATATTATACTCCATCAAAAAAAAAAAAGAAAGAAAGAAAGAAAATTCAGAGGAGATAATTATATTTATCATTTCAAAAGACCGCAAGCATATCTTCATTCTGCAGTAATCCTTTTCATATTTATTTATTTGACTTGAAAAGCACAGTGTTAGTGACCCATAGCACTGTATTTATTCATCTGATACAATGCTTTGGTCACCAGCACTGTATTATGCATTCTGGATGCCATTCTAATATTAAGGATAAAATGATAGGGAAGATTTCTCCAATGAGATGCAAAGGTTCCTATCAATAATTCTGTGGTTGGTGAGGTTTTAAAAGCAGACTATTCCAGGCAGAGATTATGTTGTCTGTTTATTTACTTTTTCTTTAATTGCATGCTGCCCATTCCTAAATGCTCTGGGTAGCTTACAATCAAAATCCTTTCATTTCACAGATGAAAAAGATCCTCAAAAATAATACTTGTAACCACATATAATATAAACAAAACAAAACAACACACACACACACACACTTTTCATTAATGTATATGGTGCTTTGGTATACTGCATTGTCCTGTATTCTTTAGATAAAAAGCATAGATGTGCATGATAAAAGGGAGGAAGGTTTTGCATATTTCATTTGTGTCTTGCCTCCAAATCTGGGCAAATCCTTGCATATAAATAGCAATAGCACTTAGACTTATATACCATTTCATAGTGTTTTACAGCCCTCTCTAAGCAGTTTACAGAATCAGTATATTTCCCCCAACAATCTGGGTCCTCATTTTACCGACCTTGGAAGGCTGAGTCAATCTTGAGCCAGTGGGACCTGTATGGCCAAACTGCTGACAGCCTGTGATCAGCAGAAGTAGCCTGCTATACTGCATTCTAACCACTGCACCACCACTGTTAAAGGATGCAAAGTCAGAATATAGCCTAGCAAATGCCCATTGGTGGGTTGGATTCTAACGGAAATATTTTTTTTCTCTCTCTGGAAGAAGAGAGGAGACCAGGAGATTATGAAGTAGGCTAAGGGACGGACAGAAGACCTGCATATACACTAACTGAAAAACATTAGTTACCCATACCTTCAACATATTGAATAATCAACTTGGGCTGTGACTCCTAACCTGGGAGACTGGCTCCAACAGATCCCAGGAACCACATTTCAACTCTGTCTAGAAAAGTGCAATTGTTAGGAACAGCTAAGATATATGCAGAACCCAAACTCCCAGTAGAGGATCTGAGATTGGCAAAGAAACATACTAACCATAAGGGTTATTTATTTATATACACATATATACACACCACAGCCATATCAGCTTATCTCATGGCCCAGTTTTCACTGCAGTTTGTTAGAGAAAAGAAAATTAGGCCTTGACTGTATGTCCTTTTCATTTCAGTGTTATGGTATTTGTACCTTAATACTCTCTGTCTCTGTCTCTCTCTCTCTCCCTCCCTCCCCCCTTCTCCCTCTCTGTCTCCCTCCCCCCCCCCCTTCCCCCCCCCCCCCCCCCCCGTGTATTTCCGTGGATTAGCAAACCCAGAAAACTGTCACTTACTATTTTTACTAGTGAGTGACTGTTTTTCTGAGCTCGTTAATCCATGGGAAATTTTAACCTTCTTGCAATAGGTTGGCATTGACACTGAACATAATCTTTATGATTAAACATCAGCCTGGCCTTTGCACTCTATTCATTAAGTTGAACAAGTGTTTACTTAAGCCTTCTTCACTTAGAGTTACTAAAGGTATATCAGAGATGTTAGATATTTTCCTGGTAATTTTCATTCCATGTACTATTTCTTTCAATCTAACATTTCTCAGGGTATGTTGTACACTGATGCAAAATAAATCAGGTGACATTTCAAATTCTTTCCCAAAGTTGAACCACTGAGTTGCTTTCAAAGCACCAAAAAGCAAGATGACAAACAATTGATGAAAACTAACTAAGGACTAAGAACTAAGTAGAACTAAGTAGAACTAAGAAGAAATATCCTAGTGGTAAGTAGAACTAAGAAGAAATATCCTAGTGGTGAGAGCAATCAACCAATGGAACAACTTGCCTTGGGGATGCTCCATCACTGGAGGCTTTCAAAAAGAAACTGGACAATTATTTATCTGAAATGTCATAGGGCCTCCTCAAGCAGGACTAGAAGACAATTATTCAATAGTTCAATCATTCTTGAGCATTGCATTTTTGAGATGGAATGTAGACTGATCTTTTCCAGTTCTCTAACTGCCTCTGTTTTCCACACTGCTTAGAAACTGTGAGCAGCTTTTTAACACCATCGGCATACAAGTTTTTAAACAATTCTGTTGGCATAACATCAACTGCTGCATCCTTGATGGAGGCCAATTTTTATAAGGCCCATTTAGCTACATTTTTCAAAATGTCTGGCTCTAGCTAAGTAATTATCTCTTATGGATCAGAAATATTGCAGTCTTTAAAAAAAATATTCTTCCTGTATTCACATCATCTCTTCTTTCTTTCTTTTTCTCCATTAGAGTTTAGCTTCTTTTGTTGTACTTATTTTCACATAAAAAGTTTCCCTTTTGATTTCTATAATTTGTACACACACAAATCTTCTTGTCTTTCTCATTTGATTGCTGACCGCAATATCTTTGCAGTGCTCATTTAAATATATTTCTTTTTCTTGTTTTGCTGTCCTCTGAAATCTGACTTGTAGTTGAGTAAATTTTCCACTGCTAATATTTGTTTGTGCTTTTTTTTTACCATTTTCAGTGTACTGGTAGACAGTCATTTCACCCACCTTGCTTTTTAGAACTTTTTAGAACAAAATGTTTTATCTTGCTGAATCTTTAACAATAACCACAATTTTGGGTCCAGAGTTCTTTGCAAACTTTCTTTATAAAACATAGGTTTTTTTATCTTTACCACATGATCATAAGAAATAATGCTAAGATTGTATCTAATTGAGTTGATGGTTTTCTGTGCTTTTTAAAGTTTAAATTGGAATTTTGCACAGAATTTCAAGCTCTGGGCTTGAGCTTTTAGTTTGGTTGACTGAAAGTGGTTGTCCATCTCTGCTTGTAAAAATATATATACTAGACAACACATAGCAACAGTAAGGACCTTCAAGTTTCTAGGTTCTATAATATTTCAAGACTTAAAATGGACACCTAATATCAAATACAACACCAAAACAGCACAACAAAGAATGTTCTTCCTATGCCAACTCAGAAAGCTCAGGCTGCCCAAAGAGCTGCTGATTCAATTCTACAGAAGAATTATTTAGTTTGTCATCTGCACCTCTGTAACTGTCTGGATTGGCACTGCAACCAATCAAGACAAGCACAGACTTCAATGGATAATTAGAACTGCAGAAAAAACAATTGCTACCAACCTGTTTTCCATTGAGGACCTATATACTACATGAGACAAAACAAGGGCTGTGAAAATATCTACAGACCCCTCACATCCTGGACACAAACAGTTTCAAAGTCTACCCTCAAAACCATGTTATAGGGCATTGCATGTCAGAACAATTAGACACAGTGTTGCCATCATTATTCTCATCTTCCCTGTTACTTATCTACTTATCTTCTTATAACTTTGTTGCTTGTATCTTAAAATTTATATTATTTATTTAGTATCCTAGTATGATTTATGTTGATTGCTTATTTAGTATCCATGATTATCACTAAGTGTCATATTTAATGTTTTATGATAATTGTATTTTTACAATGACTATGATAGTGCTCTATCATTATTGTTGTATGTACATGAGAGCGTATGCACCAGAGACAAATTCCTTGTGTGTCTAATCACATGTGGCCCATAAAGAATTCTATTCTATCCTATAAAATCAATTTGATTTTGATGTTGCCCATTGGCAATGCTTATAAGTTGTATTTTAGATGGTTGAAAAAAAAAAAAGATTGTTTGCTATGATGCCAAACTCACTGGAGTTTAAATTCAGTTCCTGTGATTCAGGGTGGTTTTTTGTTTTTTTTCATTAGGCTCTTTGTGAGCAAGTAAGTTTTTGTCAAAACTCTTTAGGTGTCCTAGGGTATAAGTAATTATGGCTATTGTTGCCTCTTTCTGTTTTCCTTTAAACTGGAATTCACAATGTGATTCACAACCATGGTCTAATATGCAATCAGTTCTAAATAAATTGTTTTTCTTCCCTCCTTCCCACTTCATTCCTTCCTATTGTTTTCATGTAATACTTCAGAGCCGAAATCTTTGCATAGCTGCACGCTGCATATACTTTTAGCTTGTTTTTTGGGTTACATTTGGATGCAGTTTGCTCTGTGTTTATTTCCTAATCATCACATATTTCAGTTAAAATGGCAAGAGAAAAAAATTAATGAGGGTTATAGGTACATTAGAGGTTCTGCAAATATATACAATTCAAAGAAAAGATTCTACTAGAGTTAACCAGAAGTCAGTAATGCAAATTGACACAGAAGCTAGTGTCTCTATGTACAGTGAATCAGCAGCACTCAATGAAAAAGGGGAAAGGGTGCAGGCAAAGTACACATATACACACACATACACACACACACACACATATATCTTGTAAGGCAGCACCTGAGCTGAATAGAAATGTGAGGAATAAAAGCAAGCCAACAAAACAGCAACTAAGACTATAGTGAGGACGCATGCCTCTCTTCTCCCTACCTTCAGAGCCAAAATCCAAACTCAGAGAAAGGATAGAACCCAGAAATCTGAGAGTAAGTGTGACCAAAATAAAGTTAGAATGTTTAATATGTGGCCCGTGTCCCATATTGCTTAATCAGCACAATTGATGATGATGATGTTCTCCAGTCATGTCCAACTTCTGGTGATTCTATGGGCCAGGTCTCTTCACATCTTCCAATCTTGCAGTACTTCTTTAAGTTGTTCTACGCTGTGACTAGTGTCAGCTTTGATGGTGTCCAGTCATTGTGTTCATTGGGTGGCCTGGTTTCTTTTTACCATTAACTCTTCCAAAGATAATTGCTTTCACCAGTGAATTCTATTGCATGACATGGCCGAAAAAGTGAGACACTGTTTCATGATTTTGCAGCATAATTGACTGGAGCTAATTCTAATCTTCAGATCAAGAGGGGATGAATAAATCTTAACTGCATAAAGGAAGACTCATATATCTCAATTCTGCCAAATTAAGATCTCATAAGTGATTGAATCTTGAGTAAATAGATATCATTACTTGTCCAACTTCACATTGCTCCTATGTCACACATTTAGAAGGAACAGCCAATGAAATATATGTATTAAACATTCTCTCATCTTATCACAACCAAAATTCCCTTTGATGGCTTATATTGTATAAGAAAACTAATACAACAGATCTCTAAACTTTAGATCATACCACCAAGATTCAATATAACTCTTCCTACAATGTGGTCCTAGTCCATGATTATTATTTAACAATTTGGTTGTTGTTTAAACAAAGCAGGGCATGCTATGTTCAGTTTTATCCTTTTTTTGTGTGTAGTCTTGGAAAACTATCTCTGGAAAATAACAAAACATGTAGAAGAAAAACTTCCTAGTTATCAGGATCTAATTTCATTGCATCCATTTAAAAAAGAGAGAGAGAAAATCCCACCAGGGAATTGTGGGCCTTAGTATGAGCAGAGACCTATTTGAATCTCTGCTTTCAAAAAAAACCAAAACACTTAATGGGATCTCCACATCAGACTAATGCAGAATATTTGATGAAATGCACAAACTTATTTGTTTTAGGGCAAACAAATGTGTCCTTCTCCTCTGTAAATGCACTATTAATAATGCATCTGGCTCTTTTAGCTCCTGCGTATAATATAGATTATATCACAGGTCTAAATGCAATAGACATGCACATTGTACTCCTCAACACATCTGAAAAGACTGTTTCTTATTTTCCTCCCACCTTTCAATGAAGAGAGAATTGTTAGTTTCTTGAAGATTCATTGATCACAAGGGCATCCCATCAAAGCAATGTATAAAATGGAGTTTATGATATTGCTCTCTTTTTAGCAAAAGTCCAATCACATATGCCATTATTTCTGATGGCTGTGGTCTTGATTGCATCCAATGCTTTCAATGCCAGCAGAGAATCAGATAACTGTAGAAGGAGTTTCTTTAGCCCCTGAGCAAAATAATAGCTCAGCCACAATAGCTGCAAGTCAAATACTTCAACAAAGGTCTAAAGTCCAATAATATAAGAGAAGAAAACTACCTCACATCAGTTCAACATAAGTTATATCTTTGTATATTATTCAAGCTAAAATATGATCCTTGGTTAAGGAAAGACAGTCTAGAAGCCAGGTGTTCTGGGTTCTAACTGCATACACACACACACACACACACACACACACACACACACACACACACACACACACAAACTATCAGATTATGAGCTCAAGCTATTTAGTCAAATTGTAAATCTGTCACCAAAATAACAGTACAAACTCAATATTTTCTCCCCGGAAAGCAGGCAAATTAATTTCTCTGGAGTTTAGCAAAACTTCAGAGAGATGAATTCCAGATTCAGAAAAATCCAAGAAGAGTTTATTTCTAGTCAAAGGGCTCCAAATAATTCCACAATCACATGCAGGATGAGTCATAGATAAAAAATTCAAACATCATTTGATACCAAAAAGCAGTTATGAAAGCCATCACTTTTATGTAGCTGAGGTTATCTGCTTGCCTAATTGACTGTGTCTTTCTTTCAAATAGAAGATTTTATTTCGCTTTGCCTTTTCTCTTAATTTACAATTTAATTTGCCTTTTCATTTCTATCTAGGTTTTGTCATTTTCACCATCTTTCATTATTTTGTACTTGTCTATTGATGTTGTTTGTTGTTAATGTTTCTTTTTTACTTTTGAAACATCCAGATTCATTAGGATGTGAGGGAGGCAGCTCAGAGGATTGTGGGGATAAAATATATACCACTTTGAACTTCCAAAGAAAAGGGAAGAACGAATACAAAAAATACATATTAATTATTCTACTGAAGTCTTCAGAAAAAAAAAACTTCAGTGGATTGATTTTGAAAGATAGTTCCTTCAGATTTTTTTTTATACCAGAACTCAAAATTCTTAGGTTTTACTTAGAAATCTAGAATGATTGTGTGTGAGGGAAAATAATCTGTCTGACTGCTTTCCTGTTTCTCCCATAGCAAAACCACAAGTCACTTCAACTTAAAAATATGTCAAGGAATATCATGACTACAGCAGATATTTTAGAGACCTATCTTTCCCAATGACTAGAATGCTTGCCACAACTTAATCTAGTTTCAGATGAAGTAACATTCCTGATTCTTTGCTTTGTTCTCCTTCCTCCAAGCCAAACTGACATGTGTTGCAGTCATTCTACAAGCAAAGACACTGAGTTATTGAGCCTTGATCTTAGATAAAAGAAATTGCAAGGTCAGTTTTTTCTGGAACCTGGAATAGGAGAAGTTCCTCAGTTGTTACTTTTGCTATCATTATCTCCTTTTGTGAAATCATAATTTGAAGATAATGTGAGAAGTTCTAAAATGCAAAGAGACAGAAAAGGCAGTCCTGTATTTGGCCAGAAATGATACTTGAGGAGTTCAACTGCATTCATTTAAGTAAGGACCAGATTACAGCCTCAGGTTTACTGCCAGCTCTTTTTGAAAATGAAATGAAAAGAGGCTAAGAAAAGTAAAATCAGCGCAAAAAAACCACTCAACTCTCATATACATATAATACACACTCACACATACACTTTTCCATCTTGCAAAAAGCATGACATGCATGATGGTTTGAAATGTGCTTAGCACCAACAGAAAATAAGGGGGGGAGGAATCACATATCATAAAATTATCTTGCATATTGGAGAAAGTAGAAATGCCTCAAATATATTTCAAGTTCACTTAAAACATGAAACTACAAAATTTATTGCATGATATATGGTCATATCTAAAGAGTTCAGTAGGTCAAGCAGATTAAGGCAACAATTCTTTGCCTAGCATTCCAAATATAGGAAAACAGTACTAATTATATTCCTACATATAGCAAATGTAGTGTTATTCAAGGGAGGGGAAATCATAGCTGCATCTAGCTTCATAATGTAAAACTTATTTTATCATTTTACAGTCAAAGAGCATAAACAGGTTTCCATTCATATGGACAATGCGGCTGTATAAAAAAATACCAGATCTATTCCTAAAAAGTTAATCAAATTTCAGTCATTTATGGAATATGCAAAACCTCCATGAAAAAAAATAGGGAGATTCTTTTGGCCCACATTAGAATGAAACCTCTGAAAGTGAAAAACTGATCAAATTATGCAGCAGTAAATTGCAGTCTTGAAAACTGGGAAGACCAGCTATTATAGAAAGCTTGTAGAATATTTTACAGGTGGTCTTCGACTTATGACCACAGTGGAGTCCAAAATTTATGTTGCTAAGCAAGACAGTTGTTAGATGAAGTTTGACCCATTTTATGACTTGTCTTACCACAGTTGTTAAGTGAATTACGGCAGTTGTTAAGTTTGTAATACAATTGTTAAGTGAAACTGGCTTTCCCATTGATTTTGCTTGTTGGAAGGTTGCAAAAGGTGATCTCATGATCCCAGGACACTGCAACTGTCATCAATATGAACCAGTTGCCAAGCGTATGAATTTTGATCATGTGACCATGGGGATGTTGCAATGGTTGTAAGTATGAAAATGGCCATAAGTCACATTTTTCATTTCCCTATAACTTTGGAGGGCCACTAAATGAATGGTTTATTAGTTTACAAGGATTACCTGCAATTAGAACTGCTTAAAGGCAAACTCTTAGCAACATTTGATTTATTTTTTGCTCAGTAAGATTAGGATTAGACTGGAAAATTGAAAAATATTCCAGAAGAAACCACTCTAAACCTGTTATATTTTGCTGCCATGCAAGCTCTATGGTTTATTGATTTAGATCCAGCATATGAATATGTAGGTAACCAGACCATTCGAACAACCAATCAACAAGATAACTAACCAGCTGCTCAAAATTTAAATATAGCTATATTTAAATTTTGAGCAGCTGGTTCGTTCTTAACCAATCATGTGACCAACTGACCAAATTGTCACACAAGACGTATATAAACTAAAAAGGAATGGGACAAGAAAATCTGATGATGTTACTTAACCTGGTAACAAAACGTTCAGAAACTAAACTGAAACAAACTTGAAGAGCAAACCACTGCCAAAATCTAAAACCTGAGCTACAAGTATTTTCTATTATTTCAAAGCTCTATGGCAGGTGTCTTCAAACTTGACAGCTTTAAGACTCATGTTAGCTCAGGAATTCTGGGAGTTGAAGTCCACAAGTCTTAAAGCTGTCAAGTTTGAAGACCCTTGCTCTATAGTCATCAGAAGTCATTCTCAAAAAAAAAAAAAAAAACTCGAGTACTGATGATGATCACACAAATATAATGAAAAGTACTGTTACTATCTCTCTTTTCAAAGGCAGAGTCAATTCTGAATTGTATACACAAAGGGCTATTTCCTAAATCATGCGTTTCTGAAAAGTCATTCTAGATCAGGAGTCTTCAAACTTGACAGCTTTAAGACTTGTAGACTTCAACTCCCAGAATTCTTCCTCCAGTCATGTTAGTTCAGGAATTCTGGGAATTGAAGTCTACAAGTCTTAAACTTGCAAAGTTTGAAGACCCTTGTTCTAGATTTTCACTAGAGAGATTGAAGCTCTAGGACAAGAAACAGAATGTATCTATAGCATTATCTGAACACTAAACAGAAAAGAAAACAGTCAAGAGCTAGTTTTAAGGTTTTATATTTGGGCCGGAGTGGTGGGGATATCTAGGTTAAAAGCTCTAATTCTTTACAAATATTATAATTGGAAACCAGTGGCATATGCCTAAAATCCATCAGTGACTGATGCTAAAATAAAGGATACTCAAATTGAGCTAGATATGTTGAAAACATGTTTACTTGTAAATATTTTCAGTGATACTACGGCTGAAAAATTCAAGTAGAAACAGGCCACAACTTCCTTACAATATTTTCCCACAAACTGCTACACACTGAGGATTCAAAGAGAAATCCAACTTCAAACTCATAATTTGATTGTCATTTGCACACAAGGTCAGTTTATGTGAACAGAGATATACTCTTTCAGAGCTATAAACCCAATGATAAAAGAATAAAAGACCACTGAACTTCAAATGAAGTCCTCCGTGGACCTGTCAAAATATTCCTCATTGAAAATAAAAAATGGAGGGAATCAAACTGGCAACTTTGACAACTTAACAGTGTGCTCTAAAGGAAGACATAGCTTTTAGGTTGGGGAAAGGCAGTGGCAATTGTGATCTCTATGCCTGTTGCTTAAGCCTCTGAATGCAAAAGGAAGGAAGGAAGGAAGGAAGGAAGGAAGGAAGGAAGGAAGGAAGGAAGGAAGGAAGGAAGGAAAATGGGGGGAAATGATAATGTAGAATCATCTTTGCATAGCAGACTATACCTAATTTTTGAAATTGTTCTACCTTGTTTTGATCTTTTTAAAAAGAAATTAATTTGTATTAGGAGTTTTAATTGCAATAGTAAAAGCTAACACAAACTAAACTTAAAAGAAGGGAATGGAAAGTAAAATAATAGATAATATAGCACAGATACTATAGTAAAGAAAAAGAAAACAAACATAAGAAGAAATGACTTCCAATCTTCCATCAAAATAAGAATAAATAGATTTAAAAACCCTTTGCCCCCTAAAGTTTGAACAGATACCTCTTCATCTCATATCCCATCTCTTATCTATAAACAAATCCATAAAAAAACCCACTTTTCAATCTGGTGCCAGCAAAAAAGTCCAGATTTAGGACTTTAAGATTACAAGAATATTGGGTCTTATTTTAGCGTGATCAAATAAACCTATCTTATATTTCTTTACCTCTAACAGTAATTTTTTTTTAATATGCTGCTCATCTCATTGATCCAATGACTGTGAGAAGCTTACAGCATAATTAAAAAAAAAGATAATAGAAGACAATTAAAGATCATGAAAGAATAAACAAAAACTTTAAAAAAAATACCAAGAGGAGCTTCTCTCTACCCAGTCAGCCACCTCCAGCATATATGCCCCTATCGGGGCCCAGGGCAGTTGGCAGATTCAGGTTTTGAGGCTCTTCTGGAAGAACAGGACTATGGTGGATGCCCTTACCTCCAATGGGAGAATATCTCAAAGGGCAAGTGCCACCACTGAAAAGACTCTTCCCTTAAACTCCACCAGCCAACATTATTTGGCAGACAAGATCGGAAATCAGCGAGAAGGACAAGCCAATTTAATTGGGTCAACACACCTCCTCAGATATCCTGGATCCATGCCATTAATGGCTTCAAAGGTTAAATAATAAAGAATAGAATAGAATAGAATGGAATGGAATGGAATGGAATGGAATGGAATGGAATGGAATGGAATGGAGCGGAGCGGAACGGAACGGAACGGAACGGAACGGAACAGTACAGAACAGAACAGAACAGAACAGAACAGAACAGAACAGAACAGAACAGAATAGAATAGAATAGAATAAAATATTATTTATTGCCCAAGTATGATTTGACACACAAGGAATTTATCTCCAGTGCATAAGTTCTCAACATACATACAAATAAGAAAGTGATATCATTCAATCATAAATCATAAAATACAACCAACAAAGTAATAGTCATAATATACTAATAGAAGTAGGCAATAGGAAAGATGAGAAGTAATACAGAAGAAGTAATACAGCCCCACTACATGGTTAGTTATCCTTATTTAGTTCTGAAATAACTGAATATTTTTTTTAGTTTTGTTTTTTGGAGTGGGCATGTGTCTTCAAATTAGGGTTGACTCCTTGAACTAGTCCTTGAAATTTTGATTTCTGGACTACTTCCTCTAGTTTTGCAAGATTTAAGATGTGGTTTGCTATTGCCTTCTTCCTAGGGCTGAGAATGATCAGCCCAGGGTCACCAAGCTGATTTTGCACCTGGTTTCTACCAACATACCTTAAACACTACACCAAACTGACTATTTAACTCTTTAATGAGTCACTTATTTTATAGTCTGTGTTAGTTATTAGTATTCATTGTTGTTTAGTAAAATTTAGCATTATATATAGTTTGATATAATAGTGTACCAATTAAATAGATTTATGTAGCTGTGTTCATAATTGACTCTGCAATCCTATTCCTATTTATAATCTTAATGGTATTGGTACTGTGTTTTTACATTTATCTTAGCCTCTTCAATTTTATCTATTCTTACCGTACATAGTTTAAACTACTGGAACAATGGTTTTAATTTTAGCACTGAATGCAAATGTTACTGGACAATGACAATACTATATAAATATGTCACTTTATCTAAAAGCAGCAGTTTTGTTAGAAGCTAGAGATGATATAACCATTAACAAATAGATTGAAATATGTACACACAGTATAGGTTTACCTGGTTTATTCATTATAGGATCAATCTGTTTATTATAAGTCACATGTTAGCCATTTTTACTGTAAAGTTTTAAGATGACTTACTTACCAGTTTTCTTGAGCTAAAATAATATTTTGAATCTGTCTGTATTATCAGACTGTAAGCTAATGTATACTTCCCCTGTTTTGGATTATTGAAAGATACAAATTATAATTCATTTTATAGCATGAAAATGCATTTATAAAATCATTTATTAAATTAAAATTGAGATAACAAATATAATCTGATTGCTCTGCTTTTTTAAAAAAACAAAAACAAAAAAGCTAGCCATGTGACTTATTTCAAGTCAATAATAATCTGTTGGATAGTTCTCCTAACCTAGTAGAACAAAATTCAGATGCAATTATTTCCCATGGCCAAAATATAAAACCGTTTTAGAATTACTTATTAGCAACCACAGGAGGCTTACAACTTAGTTTGTGCATTTCCCAATCATATTTGTATCCATTGTGGGGGATACACACACACACACACAAGTATAGGTGGGCACAAGGTAACAAGATCCATAGATGATTTCATTTAACTTCTAAGGAAACTTTCATGTCCTGCTTTTAACCTCTTTGTTTATATGTTGAAATATAATTATGAGACAAACAGCATTGCAGAGATGCCTTTGGAAGAATAAACCCAAGGGAAGCCATAGGAACTCTAGAAAATCATACATCAGAGAGACAGGCTTAATAAGCAGCTGGTCTCAAGGGGCCATTAGCTATAAACTTCTATAATCCCATTGTTCTCACATGCCACTTTGCTAAAGGCAGGAATCTGGTCCATAATTAGATATCAGATCTGTGATACAAAAGTCAGCAGGATAAAGGTATTCTCTTCATAGAACTCATTTATAACACAACAAGCAAAAACTTCACAAAGGCGGAAGATAAGAACCACATGTACCTAAGTATGAAGATTTTGGAGAAGGACAGCTGTGAGAGTAAAGAGTCAGTGCTCCAGAAAACAAATTGTTTAATGTTCTGATTAGGCAGAAAATCAGTTAGAGAGACTATAATTTGCATTGTTGATAGGGGATTAAACATGGATCTGAAAATGGAGCCTTCCCAAGTTTTTCAAAGGCTACAAAAAATTCAGAAAGCAGGCCACACCACACCAAAACAAATGCAAATAAAAATCCAAAATAGTAAGTGACAGAGATTCCATAAGTGTAAATGAGGAAGAATAATTCATAAACCCTAGGCTACTTCTATGTCTTCCCAGAAATAAAACCAGTTTATATTCAAAACAAGAATGATCGACAGTAAAACTTCTTAAATAAAAGAACATGGGCCATTTTTAAATAACTTTATTAAATTTTAAAATAAAACAATAAAAGCTAACAGAATCTAATAATCAAGAAAAATAAAACAGAAGAGAAAAGTATAAAAAGAAAGAGGACTAGGATGTAACAAAAAATAAATAAAGAGGAGGGGAACTTCACATGCGAGGGATGTTTTGGTGTGGTGTGGCCTGCTTTCTGAATTGTTTGTGGACTTTAAAAAAATTGGGAAGGCTCCATTTTCAGATCCATGTTTAATCACGTGAGGGGAACTTCATGCATGCGCTCACCCACCCCTTGTGCAGCCCGGTTCTGAACAGTCTAGTAGTGGGCTGTGGCTTAGGGGTTGGGAAGCCCTGCTCTATGGAACAGCATTCCCCCTGAGATATAGCTGCACCCTGCTAAATTTCTGAAAAGCCCTAAAACATGGTTTTGTCAGCAGACCTAGAGACCACACGTGGAAATGGAGCTGATCATGTGGCTGGTTTGATTCAGTTGTTGCTGCCAGGGTAGGTGAGTAGGTGGGATTTTGTATATTTTTAAATGTTGTGAGCTGCCTGTGTCATCTGCATGTGAGTTTGGTGGCCATATAAATTTATTAAATCTATATATCTCTATCTCTATCTCTATCTCTACCTCTACCTCTCTCTCTCTCTCTCTCTCCATCTACCTACCTACCTATCTATCTATCTGCAGGTCTTGGTGTGTTTGGGTCTTTTCCCATGTAAGATTGAGACTATCTGGGCAACGTTTCGATGAGATCTCATTCGTCATCTTCAGGCTGGTGCTTTTGGCTTTGTGCTTGTGCGAGCAAAGCGTGATCTGAGCTGCTGTCTCCATATATATACTGGTGGGGAGGTTGGCTGTGTTCTGAGTTCTATTGTTTTGACATCCTGGGTCTTGTGCTGTAAACAATAGAACTCAGAAGGTCATCACACAGCCCATTACCCAAGTCGTTACAACACAGGAGGCTGATAGACACACAGCCAATTCCTCAGCCACACATGTTCTAAAAAAAAAGCCAGCCAATCTGCAAACATCAACTGCATCAACCAATCAAGAAATGACAACACAGCCAACCTCACCACCAGTATATATAGGGAGACAGCAGCTCAGATCACGCTTTGCTCGCACAAGCACAAAGCTGAAAGCACCAGCCTGAAGATGGTGAGTGAGATCTCGTCGAAATGTTGCCCAGATAATCTCAATCTTACACAGGAAAAGACCCAAACTCACCAAGACCTGCATACCTGTACCTGTTAAAATCTACGAAAACAGATATAGATATAGATATAGATAGATATACAGTATATACTGTATATAAGCCAAATAACACTCACTCATCACAAAATCTCCAGATCTGTAAACTTGAAATTTGGCACATGTGTTCCTCTTGGCTTCTAGGTGCTCACTAAGGAAGGGTTTTTTGAAATGACCCTCAGATCATTCATATTTCTTATACAGTAATTAACATACTCTGATGATAAGGAGTTCTGCTCCCCCTCCCACTCTGTTCCAACTGCCAGTTGCCTTATATTAACATGCTCTGATGCTAAGGATTTAGACATTCTACTCCCCCTCCCCACCTGAAAAGAACTCTGTTCCAACTGCCAGTTGCCTTAATTCAAATTGTTAGATGTTCCACTCCTTCACTCAGGAGCAGTTTGGGGTTCCTTACAGCACAAAATGTCCGTACCTCACCAAAATGTCTATGCCTTCCACTTATGGAACTGCTTCAGGACTCAAGGCAGTGGAAGCGACATCCCCTTATGTGTTTCAATCACCCACCACCATTGAGCCAACGGATTATGAACCAAATTTCTCCTGCATAGCCTGATCACAAAGTTTCGTCATGAAGCACAGGTATCCAGCTAGTACATATATACATACACACATTTGAGGTATGAAAAGGAGGAGTAAAACACAATAATAATTATAACAACAATAACATATTAAACTTTCACAATTGAGCCTAATTTTCTATTGCTAAGTGAGGCAGGTGTTAAGTGAATTTTGCCCCATTTTGCCAGCTTTGTTGCCACAGTTGTTAAGTGAATCACTGCAGTGGTTAAGTTAGTAACACAGCTGTAAAGTGAATCTGGCTTCCACATTGACTTTGCTTGTCAGAAGATCACAAAAGGGGATCGCATGACCTCAGGCCACAGCAATGGTCATAAATACAGGCCATTTGGCAAGCATCTGAATTTTGATCAGATGACCATGAGCATGCTGCAAGAATAATCAGTATTGCATAGGTCACTTTTTTCAGTGACATTGTAACTTCGAACGATCATGAAATGAATGGTTGTAAGTCAAGGACTAGTTGTTTATACAAACTGACAGTGGTTTTTGAAGAGCAGATACGGCTGAAGGGGATCCACAGGATTCAAATCTCTCACAATTGCTCCTCACAGCCCAGTATCAGGAAATGGCCTCCTTCTGCTGGAGAACACATACTACATTGCAAAAGAATTACCAAAAAAAAAAGAAGCTTGGACAAGTCACTAGAATATAATACTGACCGAAAACAGCTCTCCTTACTAAAACTGATGATGTTACCTAGTTTGTGTAATGAAACATCTGCATGAAAACAAGCAAACACAGAGAGCAACAAGGACCCCAGATGAACTTTATGCATCTTTCTTCCCTATCCTCAGTTCTGAGTAGTAGTTGAAGCTCTCCCATCCCAGCCATACTTGTCTGGAATCATATAGGGTCTCCTGCTTGAACAGGGGATTGGACTAGAAGATCTCCAAGGTCCCTTCTAACTCTATTATTTTATTATATTTATGTGGGCTGGGGAGAATAGGTTGATCACTGCCATTCCTTTCTGCCATCCCTTTCATTGCTGCAGCAGAACGCGGTATAGGGAAATTAAGAGTTGGGCACCACATAAAAGGGTTTTCAGTCCAACTGCCTGACCTCCCCTCTTTGTTGCAGTATATTATATCTGCTGATCACAGGAATCAGCTATTAATGTGGACTTGCAAGCAGGGCTGACTCTTAGATTCCACCATAGTTTTTATTTTGTTTTCACTTTTCAGACAGAGAACCTGTTCCCCTTGCATGGCTGCTATTTGCCATTTGTCTGTTAAGCAATGCTAGGTATATCATCCATTTTACCCCTCCAAACACTTTTCCACTGAAGGCTGTACCTGAGGGAGAGGCCTCTTGCTCCTGCCATAGGGGTTGAGGCTTCAATAATTGATTGTATTCCTGTTGCCCTGTTTCATAGTTCAGATTTTAGGTATCATTTTCTTCTGAGGAAACAAAAAGCTATGTGCGTCATTATACTAAGATATGACAAATCCTAGGTTTGTGTTGATTCCCTTTAAGGATATGTAGCCGTGAGGTAGATCAGAATTCACCAGGCCAGGAGTGGCTCCCGGGGATGATCCATGGAGTTTTCCCACTGGAGGGAATTTAAAATGAAAAAAAAGGGAAAAAAACTTATTACCCTTTGAGTTGCTGTGCTATGTTGTGAGAGAGAGGGGGAGGGGGAGAGGGAGAGAGAAGAAGAGAGGAGAAGAAGAAGAAGGTGGTGGTGGTGGTGGTGGTGGTGGTGGAGGAGGAGGAGGAGGAGGAGGAGGAGGAGGAGGAGAGTAGTAGTCTGAATTGGAAAGGTAGTCACTTTGAAGAACCCAGATATTTCGTCCCTTTTTTCCTTTTGCTACTGTGATCCTCTCCACTTCGCAAATCCACTCAGTTTTTGCAAGAAATTAACAACTGATTAGTTATATATTATTGGATGTGAATATAATAGTTGGAGAATGAATAAATTTCATTAATTAATATAGGACTTCAAACCTTAAATCCTTCAATCAAGACAAAAGGAGGGAAAAGTGATGATTGCTTCATGATTTCCAATCCAATAATGATTAGTAGGATGTAAAAGAGATTTATATTTCCAAACTGAGGTCTGCTTTTGGATCCCAGGGTGAATCTTGACTCAATCTGACTTTGGTGTTTGGTTTTATCTTCTCAAGGGCAAACAGACCATCCAATACAATACCTTTCTGGGAGCAAACAGTAGCTGGAGTTAATTTTTAACCTGGAAAGTTTAAGGAAGACATGAATATACTTTTGTGGGGGGAGAGGGGAACAATCCCAAAATACCTTTGAACAACAGGATTTTCCCAGATGTTGATAACAGTACAAATCCTGAGAAAAGTCACTACAGGATGGCTTCTTCCCTTATCATATCATTGAAGCTTGAGAAGATAGAAAGATGTTGTACCATGACATGACATCCTATAAACGCATATCCCTTAAATCCCTATTGAAATAAATAAATGTAAGAATACCATTCGCCATTGTGATAGTCATACCTCCCAAAAGTATCCAAAGGCAGGGTTTTGTCATCATGCCTGGGGATTTGGTTAGAGTGCAAACCTGCTGAATGGTTATACTAATTGACACATGACTTGCCCTTGCCTACTTATTATGTTTAATGGTTTTAATCTGGTTTTATTTTGGTTTTGATGTGATCAGCTTTGACAAAGAGAGTCAATGGAGAAGCTGGCAGTAGAACTACAAGTTGCAATCATGTGATATCTTTCTTAATGACCATGGGTGATTTGCTTGACAACTGTGGCAAAAGTGAGGTCATATGTTCATTGCAGTCATGTGATGTTTCTTGTCATGACAGCATTTTTTAGTGACAGGGTTGCCAGTCCAAGTTGCAGTTGTTAAATTAACATATAATTTTAACTGAAGCTAACATATAATTTTAACAAAGTGTCTGACTGAGTTGCATTATTATTGCATTATTATTACATACCCTTAGAGCATCTGATTTTAGTTTTCTGCTTTTCAGAGTGCCCATCTTGTTTTATTCTGAAATTCATGTAGTACACTCTAATTGTAAAATTACCAAGCATTCGCCTGGGTATGCTAAGTCATAAATATGTTATCCATTTTTAGGGTTTTGGAAAACCTAAATATCAACTGGCAAGTTTTTGGAAAATTAGAATTCGGCATGAATAGAGAAATTAATGGATATTAAGAATGAGGATGGAGCAGCAGAAGGTCAACAACAACAGTCTATAACTCTTAAATGTTCTCTTTAATATAAAAATTTAATACCCTTTTAGCTTTAAAGAGATAGTAGTTTGTGACAGCAGAATGTTCTTATTATTCTGGAATCTGAGTTTAAAAATCAGCCTCATTCACCATACCTGGATCAACTGGGGTGAAGGTTTTGTAACTATAATATGTTTCATTTTGGTATCCATTCTCCTCCATTTTAATCAGTTTTGATACTCATAATTTCAATCAGCCTATATTCAGTTCTACAGTTGCATCATTCATAGCATCTCTTGATTTATTTGACTACAAGCTCTGCATCTGTTCACCGGATGGTTTACATTCCTCCTCTGTGAATAACTTATCATGCTTTAGGCACAAACCTTGCAACAGTATTCATCATCAACCCACAATGCTCTACTCAACAATAAAATAAAAATGCAGGGAAATGCAGGGAAATGGCTTTTACCTCTAAATCTCTGCATAATTCAAGTGTTAATTCTAATCACTGCCAGGAAAGCAGTTTTTCAAGGAATCATTGGTCATTGAGGTGTTGCAATCCAAGAGAAGCAAAAAGAAATCCCATTTGCATAAGAACAAAACATGTAGTAATGAAAGCAGAAATGAACAATACACTGATTACAGAGCTAATATATTGCTCAACTTCAGCAGCCTATGAAATGGGCCAGGATATTTGTTTCTAATAAAAAACTTTATCTCAACTCAACTGGACAACTGCCTTGTTACAGTAATTCTCAACTTACAACTACATTTGGGACCTTTTTTTGCCACAGTTGTTAAGTGAATTAAAAGGTTATTAAGCAACTTCAGCTTCCACCACTGACTTTGATTGTCATAAGCTGGCTAGGAAGATTGTAAATGGTGATCCAATGATCCTGGACAGTGCAACCATCCTAAATACGTGCTGGTTACCAAGGACCTGAATTTTGATCATATGACAAGAAGGTTGGTGTGACTGTCATAAGTTCAAGGGCCAGTCATAAGTCACTTTTTTCAGGGCTGCTGTAGCTTAAAATGAATGGTTTTAAACAAATGGTTGTAAGTCAAAGATGGCCTAAATAAATTGCCCCTAAATAAATAGTAATGGCTATCAAGTAACAACTAGAAAATGATGTTATTGATTAGTCTCAGTTCATTGGTCACTCAACTGCTTTATGAAACTGGAATGCACATGAGATTTGATTAGAACCAAAGTCATTTGTTAAAAGTAGAAGACTTTGATTGCACGCTCTTGGGAATGCTCTCTTTTACATTAGGACTTGTGATAGGCAGCACAAGGCAGATCTTCTTCTTTTAACAACCCCATAATCCCTTGCAGGGTGGAGTCTGGGCAACTGAATGGAACTAGAAGAGTGTTTATTGGCCAGATGCTCTTCTTGTCACCAACACAGAGTTTTGTTCAACAGATATATTCTCATTGTGCCCAGAGAGAGAAATATCTGCCTCTACCTAGGATTGAACTCACAGCCTCCTGATTGTGAGACAAGAGCTCCAACCTCTAGGCCACCACACCATTCCTACAATAGGCAGGAAGATGTAGGGAGAAAAATGAAGATAATAAGAAACCAACTCCAATATGGAGAAGATTATTAGTTCTTCTTCTTCAGCAACACAAAAGAAGATGCAATGTTCATTACTGTATTAGTTGGAACAAACTAGCCTGCAAGAGATATGCTTCTTTACATTTGTAATGTTAAACTTCTTCCTTTCTGAGCTGTTTCTGCCAAGGAAACATGAAAGGCATAAAAAAAGAAATTATAATTTTCCCAAGGATTCTATAGATCAAAGATTGTTTGGCAACAGTTCATATAAGAGATTGCTTTCACAGCACTTTAGAATGTTGATTACTAATGCAAATATTGTTATTTGTGAATTGTTTCAACCTTCATTACCAAGGTGGAGTTATTTGTTGCTATTAATCTGCTACAACTACAGTGGTCTACATGCCAAATATTGTGAGACTTAAAGCACATTGTTTCTGTGATATACTTGAGTAATGGCAAACTCTCCATAACCATTTTCCACATAAATGAATTAGCACAGGTGGTATCATGTTGAATTAGCATAAATGGTATCACATAAAATTTGAATTCAAATACCAAACAATGCAGAAGGAAAATAATACATGGATGAAGACTATTAAAGGAGAGTTAGGTAAATATGAATAATTCACTGTCAGAGGAAGAACTTAAATGTTAAACATATTCCAGACAAAAAACACACATTTATCCAAGTTCCATGGACCCTATTTTCAGCTTTCCTGCTTTTGGGAAACAGAAGTAACAAAAAGGACCAAGCTCAAAAACAATCCCAAATTACAATATTTCAGCATCCCTTCCCAAATCATTTTTTGGTTAAATATTCTTGGTAAATTATTTGCTGTGACTAGACATAGAACTGCTAGCGATTAAAATAATTTTTCTCTCTTTCTACCCCAAAATATTTCTTTATATTTGGGGGAGGAGGATATTGTACTCATTTTTGCAGAGATTCGTATCTCTTTGTCCCTTTGTCCTTGTTCACAAAACATCCTGACCTGAGACATTCAATATGCTTCAGAGAAGCCGCTTGTTAACTAGCAAATTTTCCAAGTCAGCGGAATACAGTTCTTTTTGCAATTTTTCCATTAACTCAAAACTTAACAACCCAAAATTTAACATCCTAAGGAAAAAAAATCAAAGGCTACAACAATAATAGCAGAAATGAATGGTTGAGGGAGCTAAGTAAGTTTAGCCTGTCAAGGAGAAGGATTAGAGGGATATGATAACTATCTTCCAGTACTTGAGGGATTTTCATAAAGAAGGGATTGATTATTCTCCAAAGAACCAGAAGACATAAAAAGTAGTAATGGGTGGAAACGTTTTGAAGAGAGAGACCCAACCCAGAATTAAGGACACATATTCTGATAACAATTAATCAATGGAATAGCTTGCCTTCCAGAAGAAGCTTCATGGAATGACAAGTGAAATGCTTTCAAAGATGACACCAAAAAAGTCCAGTTGCTTTTTGGAAAAAAAAAAAAACATTTGGGAGAACCAAGACCTGAAATCTTCATAGGCATTCAATACTGGAGGTTTTCAAAAATAGACTGGACATATATTGGACCAGGATGGTATAAGGTCTCCCACCTTGAGCAGGTTTGTACTAGGAGATCTCTGAGATCCCTTCCAAACCTATACTTTTTTTGGTTCTATGAATTATATAACATTTCTTATTGTGTCATTATGATACATCCATTACTGTTGATTAAATTCCAATTGCTCAGTGCATTAAATTTCATTATATTTTTCTTTTTCTTTTTTTTAGCAAAATAGAAACTGCCATTTCAATTAACAGGAATCCAAGGCCAACAGTTGATGTAAAACAAATAGTTTGTGTGACTTTGCATCCAGGTAACTGCAGAAGATCATGACATGTTGACAGTTTGAAAAGGGTGGCATGAATGGCAGAATAACAACAACAACAACAACAAAAACCTTGCTTCAGCTCCCATTTATGTTAATGATTTTGAAACAGAAATGGATTAACATTATGTTGTTTTCCTTCCTGATTGAGTTCTTTGTCAAAAAAGGAAGCAGGGGGATGCCAGTATCTTGCTAGTTTTAACATTTAATGTGGTATGGAATTCCTGTGAAACACTGCCCTACTTTAATTATTGTCACTATCCTGCCTGCTTGACTTTTTGTAGACCATTTACTGAAGCTGTCAGGATATAGAAAGGAATCTATCTTTGACCAGAACACAAGGATTGTGTCTTTCAAGAGATATTTTACTCAGATGACCTGTCAAGCACAGCTGGGTAAAATTTGAAGCTTTTCAAACAGCAAAGTGTTCCTCCACTTCTAAATAGTCAAGGGGAAGTTACTACATTACTTTTTTGTGTGGTACTTCGTGCCACTTTGGAGGTCTTTTCAGTACTTCAAGTCAAGTAATCACATACAGAAACCTTTTCTGGATACTGGAAGATCTGATCATGCTGCACCTCAAGAAGATTGCAAAATATCAGTTCCAAAGCACTTTACTGCGATGTAGTACAGCCATATCACACAGGCCTATAGAATGCTTGGGGACTTCATGGGTAATAGCAGCTCTCCAGAATTACAGGTAGTCCTTGTTTAGTGACCTTAATTGGGTCTTCATTCACAAAATCCTTATTTAGTTTAGTGATTGCATTTGGGTTTGGCAATTCAGTCATTAAGTGAAGTGATTGCTAAGTGAACCATTATGTGATCACAACTGTGCTTCTAATTTTGTTTTACAGCACAGGTATCAAGCTCGCATAATCATGTTGTCATCATATGTCATGACCTTTTTCTTGTTTGTTAAACTGAGAGTGGGCGTGGCAATGCATGACGCATTCGGCCCACAGGCGCAAGTTTGACACTCCTGCCTTACAGCATCAGAAAGATGTGATCCCAAACAGGCGGGTGAGCCTAAATGATGGGAAAGGTTTCTAGAAACTATAAATCAGTCTGGTAAAAAGACCAATATTATAGGTATTATATGCCCTTTGAATTGCTCACAATGGTATGGCAATAATTAGCAAGAAGAGGATTAATGTTTGTATTTACATTTACAGGAGAGGAAGGGATTATAAGCGAGTAAACAGGCAGGCAATGGAAAATACACATTGAAAGGAATGTGCTAGTATCAGTTTACTTAGCATGCTTTCCAATGCAGTTGCCAATCTCCTAAGGAACTGTAACTAAGCCTTTAGTGTGAAACTGATTAGAATCTTGTTAATTTCATCCAGCAGCTGCAAGTTGGTGAAGAATTCTAACCAGCTACTTGAGGTCACAAAGCTGAATTTGTTAATTTGCAGTTAGTTAGGAAATCTCTGCAGTACAGAAAAAAAATCTCAAGGCGAGAGAGCTTCTTTAAGCAATCTCTCCACTGTGAGATGGGGAAAGAAGGGGGTCACAAATATACTTTTTCATCACTGTCACAGCTATGTAGTCTCTGTCCAAATAGTTGCTAAATGAGGACTGCCTGTACATGCACTCTCATTTTTTTTCACAGAAAATGCCATGAAAAACCACAACTCTTGTATGAGGAAAGCCTAAGTAATGCCACTGAGGTGTGTTAAATATCTGATAGTCATACTCTTTGATTGGACTATCAAATGGGAGAGTGCAACCCTTTGATCTCATTTAGCCTTGGAATATCAGAATATGGAACCCAATTACAAATAGTGGATAGGGCCAGCACAAAACCAAATTCCGTAAAATTATTACCTATTTAATTAAAATATCATAATACAATTATTAGCAATAGCACTTAAACTAAAGCACTTCATAGCACTTTATAAACCTCTCTAAGCAATTTACAGAGTCAGCATATTGCCCCCAACAATCTGGGTCCTCATTTTACCGACCTTGGAAAGATGGAATGCTGAGTGAACCTTGAACCAGTCAGGCTTGAACTCCAGACTGTGGGTAGAGTTTGCCTGCAATACTGCATTTTAACCATTGCACCACCATGGCTATTACTATTTAATCTATTTCTGACACAGTAAGAATCACAGTACAATAGTAACTTTAGTCCTTCCTTAGAAAAATGATACAAACTGTTTTGTGTTACCTTTGTATTCTTTCCCTGCAACAAGATGCCTAAGAAAGGATAAACTGATGTGTTTTTATTCCTTTTATTTCTTATCTTGTTAGATGAGGCTGAATGTGCATAAATGGTTCAAGAATATTTCTTCTCACAAGCATAGGTATGTATGTGACTCTGCTGCATTAGGAATTAAGATATCAAATTCTCCAGGAATATTTCACTGCCTATCAAGAAAATCAAGTTACATAGTTAACAGAAATTACCAAGACCTAAATAAATGGGTAGCATTTGTGTTTATTCCAACTGTTTACTATTCTACCTAACTCGACATCTGAACCAATTGTTAGAAATAGTAGTTTCTATTTTCGGAATATTCTGTCCAAATGACTAATTGCCTGAATATATACAGAAAGAGATACAGTTGTTTGTAGAATTACAAATCTTTGAACACAGATACATTTTGAGAATGATTGTTATCCACACAAGACATCTAATATTCTGCATAAGTGAAAAGGAAGAAAACAATGAGTTCCTTCCAAGAATAAACAGATAAGCTGCTGCTTATCACTTCCCTAGATTTCCAAAAGAACAGTTGTTCTTCAATTTCTGTTTCAGTTATGATGATCCAATCTCAGTGACACAAAATCTCATGTGGGAATTCTCTCCTCAGATCTAAAGAAAAAATTAAGAACAAAATAAGCTTTTGATGATTTCTATCAAATCAAGACAACTACTTTCTAATTTTATTGCTATTAATTTCAGGTCTCACTGATGTCAGCACATTTTAAATGTACTGTTAATTTATAACTGTTTTTGCTTTTACACTTAGAATTATATCCAAAGAAGTTTAGCTCTTTGAATCTCACACATTTCTTAGAAGTGTATGTGATATAAAACATTTTGGAGTGATGAGAAGTCTTTCCTAATGTAATCTGGATCAGAAATATAAACATGTGCATTGATATAGTGAAAATATCTGCTTGTAAAGAACTGTTACTTGATGTTGCTCCAAGCAGATTAATTTAAATTATGCCATCCAGTGTTAATGTATACATTTCATGCAGGCTGCTTCTGGGTGGTTTCTTACAAATACAAACCAAACATAAAACCTCATTCTCTGCTAGCTACTATTTCATTTTGCCCTTTTATTGGTCGATGTCAAGTTCTAAACTGGAGAAAATTTGAGATTTTATAACCAGAGGTAAAAAGCAAATGTTTCCAAGGCAGTAAAAGTAAAATAAATCTTAATAAGTATTTGTCATGTGCTGGATAATGGATTATTCTTTCAATGTGAGAAAAAGACAAGGGAACTCTTAGACCCAAGAATGACAAATAAAATTCACCTTAACAGATGCAGATTTGCTTTAATGTTGTATGTGAGGATAATAAAAAGGGCTTGTAAAATAATACAAGAGACACAGTATATCTTGGATGGATGATAGCATGCCAAAAATTGTATTTAGTTAGATCAGCCAAGCCTCTTAACTTGGCTGCAATTTGCCTTTATTCAAAATAATAAAACCTGAAGGTAAAATATCAATAAAATATTTTTACATTGATGGGTTGATGTCATCATTATAGAACTTATTAGCAGAGGCCAATAAATGACAAAGTTGTTAGCACTTTTATCATACCTAAAGAATCATAGAAAGTCTTTAAAGCAAAATTCAAAGTTTACATCTTATTCTAATCCTCATGAAAATGGTCCCTTTCTGCTTTATTTATTTTTTAATAAACAAAGGTGACTTGTGAGTTACTAAGTAATCTGTCTTGATTCCCCCCCCCCCCATAAAGTACTTATCCATATACTATATACTATACTATATTAAATATTTTACTCATGTAAATTGCTATGAATTGATTACATGGTGATGTAAGTTGCTACAATTTACCTGAAATTAGTATTCAGACTGTCTGTAGTCTGTCATGGGCATTAGCCAGATCTCACCATCATGCATTCTCTCAACTCTTTGGCATAATAGCCATATATAGGAACATTATGCAAATCCAGATATCCCACAGAAATGAATAATTTAAGCCTGTTTTGAAGGACACTTGTCAAATGTTCTGGCATCTTAAAAACTCATTTATATAAGTAAAGCCAGACAAATTTGAATGTTTGTCTGATTTTGTATGGGCTTTCTCTCTGTCATCGCTCTCTTGATGGTATGCAGATGCACATAATTGGAAACCATTATAAGACAGTGTTTTATCTTACTACCAAGGATTAAAATAGTAAAAAGCTATTTATTTATATTTATTCTTCATTCGTACACCCCTGTCCTTATGATCCCAATCAGCAAACTGGCCTTTGGCAGTTAAACCAGGGACCTTCGATTTGTAACATTTGAATTAACAGTAAATACTTGCAAAAATAGATAAAGGTTTACTTATATCTATGCATCTGCTGTTAACTATCTCTGGTCTGTTAGCTGATCTAGGCACTTCGTCACCTGTCAGAATGGACCTTGATGATCCCAAAATATTTCACACAAGGCAGTATAAGATAGCATAATTGCTAGGAAAACAGCCAAAACTTCAGATCCAGTCTTCCAACTTCTCAGAATCTCAATAATAAAAGAGAGGACAGAGAGTTGATTTTGAAGTCAGTATAAGAGAACAATTGGTTGGGAAAATATCTTCATCTCTGTACAGGAGGAAGTACTGTGAGACCCAGTCATACTGAGATATATTTGCCTGCCTGCCTGCCTGCCTGCCTACCTGCCTCTCTCTCTCTCAGTATATTCATGAACTAGAAAAGAGCATGGTAACAAGGTCAGCCAATGAATAGGTATAGCAACTAAGTCAGAAAATGAGGACTGTTTGGAAACTGAAACTAGAAGTAGCCTAGGCATGGCTCTATATTAAGCTCTGCAGCTTGAAGCTATGTTGAGCTCTAAGTCTGTCTATTGAATATGAAACTGCTTCTCTCCTCTGCTATGTGTCTTGCTTGCCTGCTGAACTAAAGAGAAACTAACTTGCTTGTCTACTGAAATTGAATTTCTGTTAAGCTCTGAACCTACAACATGTCTGCTTCTGTTTGAGTTTGTTCCATGTTGGAGAAATCTATAATTGGTTTGTAAAATTTATTTTATATGTTTATAAAGAAGTTAAATGAAGCCTCAGACATCTGTGTTTACTTTTCTGGTGCTGAATTTACACTGCAATACTCTGAACTCTCTCTCTCTCATCTGTCTCTCATCTAACCTTATCTCTGTCTACCTACCTGCCTTCCTACCTGCATCTATCTATCTATCTATCTATCTATCTATCTATCTATCTATCTATCATCTACATTAGAAATCATGTTCCACCATTAAGTACATTGAAATTAATATCTTGGATGGGAAATGAAAGAAATAGACAGAGATGCAGAAGTGCACCGAATACAGAAGCAAAAATGTAAGCTGAGTCTCTGCTTGCTCTTTGCCTTTACCTTCAGTGAATGGGGATGCTATTCTAGCCACCCAGCCAGCAGTTTTTTAGACATAACTGTGTCTCAATTTGCCTTGCCTTCCTGAGTTCTGACTTAGTAAGGAGGGCATCTTATAATCATTAATGAATTATTAATTAGTTCATCTATGATCATTCCTAGCAGCATTTGGACTCTTAAACTAGTGTTAACTCCCTGGGCTACTAGATTTGCAGATTTATGCTGATAAAAGAGTAGAAAAAAAGCAACCTTGATATGCTCTTCTTATATGAATTGTTGTATTACTGTGTGGTACTACATTGAGCCATGTATTCACTCCTGTACATTAATGAAACATCTGACAAAAATAAATAATATGGTTACTCATTTTATGCTTTTATTAACCTATGCAAACAAATAGTCCTTGAGTTGCAATCGTAATTGACCTCCGCAATTACAGTCGCAAGTCGTAACAGTCGTAAAACAGACAATCACATAACTGGACCTGATTTTACAATCTCCTTTTTTAGCAGTCATTAACCAAATGCACTGATTATTAAGCAAATCTATAGTGCCCTATTGTCAGCTTTTTCTGGAAACTTGAAGTAAACGCTGATTTTCTAGGGGGAAAAATCATAAATCACAATCAAATTATCATGGGGCACGAAAAATGACTATAGACCTGGTCTGGCTGCTGAGTACCCAACATGCAGTCATGTGAACTTAAGGGAAGAGTCTAGGCATCAGAACTTTGGATCTTGCTTGTAGGTTCCTTTTGGGGAATTTGTCGTAGCTTTGAACAATCACTAAGTAAGCAGTTGTAAGTTGAAGACTACCTGTGCCAACATACCAGTTGTTTCAAACTGTAAAAACATTTATAACCTAAAGTAGAGGTCTCCAAACTTGGCAACTTTAAGACTTATGGACTTCAACTCCCAGAATTCTCCTGACAGCTATGCTGGCTGGGAGTTGAAGTTCACAAGTCTTAAAGTTGCCAAGTTTGGAGACCCTTGACCTAAAGGAATAGAAAATTCTAAAACAAAAGTGGGCATGCACATTGCTCTTATATAACTTGGAAATTGAGAAGTCTTGAAAAAAATGTTTTTAATCCATCGGTTTCCGTTCAAAAAGAAGACTAGGTAATTAAGATCTTTGATTTAGCCAAAGACATTTTTTGGAGCCATTCCTGCAAAATATGCAATTTTAAATATGCAATTATGAATTGGTTTCTTCAGGAATGAATCATGGGAATCAGTCTTCATCAAAGTGGCACGCTCTCTAATCAGTCTGACTTATGAAACCAAATACAAGCAACATCTTAATTGCCACCCAGTTTAAATGAATTACATATTTTTAAAAGCATAGGTGGAATGCACGCACGCGTCTGTACACTGAACTCAGGAAGGTGACTTTGTAAAGTCTATTAAATTGTTTTTCCATTTAACCATGCAGAATAGATGATTTATTTAGCATGCTGACTTATTTAAAAAGACCACACAAAAATTCTACTACTACATTTCATGATTGGTATTCAGCAAAGGGAGGCAGCTAAGAGCTGCATCTGTATGAAATGTGTGCCTGGGTGGGTGGGATAACAAGTATGGCATCTGCACAGAGTGTGTGTATGAGTGTCTGTATGAGGGTAAGTGCTGAGCATTTACTGATTAAGCAAATCACAACAACAATCCTGTCTATGGCATTCCTTTTCCTTAACTTTAAAAATGCTACTCAATGTTCAAACTAAAAAAAAAAAAATGATCTGCCCCAATGTCTTGCTGGAACCTTCCCTTCTTTCTCAAAGGATCATGCTGTCTCTTCTTTTTTTCTTTCTCTTTTTGCTCACTTGACCTATACAGATATAATATTAAATAGCTCCCTAGCTGACTCTCAAGGCTATCAGATTATATGGTAAATGGCAACACACTCCATTACACAGTAACTTTTAAATCCTAGCCCCTCAGAGGAGGCTGCACTGAAGACTTTAATAGGACTCAGGCAGACATTAGCCAGAAGTGCCACATGTCCATCAAAGATATCCTGTCAGGGGTCATAGAGAGGATACACACATGGTCCATGGAGAACCACATTAATTAAGTTGCAAATAAATGTGTGCCATTGTTACCAATTGAATCTTATTTCTCTTTTTCATTTTTCATGCAAGCATTACTATTACAATTGTGGTTTATTTTGTGGTGCACATGGGAATGCAAACTCTGCTAGAAAAGACCACTCTGTAAGGGTTTTCATTCTTGTTTGTGTGAACAGGAGGGAAGCAATGTATTTCCACAGCACTCCCAGTTAGATATCCCAAACCCATTGGCCATGCTGTTTGGGATTTCTGGGAGATATAATTTTAATATATTTGAAGGGAGCCAGATTAGGGAGGGCTGAAAATGAATCTCAGGAAACAAGGTGTAGAGATGCTGACAAGGAAACAGTCAGGTAGGAGAGAGTGTACTCTCCAGCCCAGTGATGGCAAACCTTTTTGGCACCGAGTGCCCAAAGTGCACGCATCCCAAAAATGCAATGTGCATGCCCTGTACATGCCCCCCTGCATGCATGGCAGAAATCCAAAGATCAACTGGCTGGAGAGAGGGGCATGTGCATGGGTGGCAGAGCTGAGCTGGGACAATGGTGCGCGTGCCCACAGAGAGGGCTCTGCATGTCACCTGTAGCTCGTGTGCCATAGGTTCACCACCACTTCTCTAGCCTCTAGCTGAATAGTGGAGATGGCAAGATACTCAGAAAGAAAAACTCTTAGTTTTTCAGGCTATAAAGGAGATAACAGGAGCATTGCATTTCCAGATTGGCAACATTCTGTTGATGTAGATTTACAATAAAGTAGAATTACTTTTCGGTGTATCAGACGATACTTTTTCTTAAAAATATTTACCTAAAAATAGAGGGGCATCTTATACATGGGGGATGAGAGGAGAACCGTAGTTGTGAAACTGCCAATACCTTATCTCTGCAAACTAACCTCACTAGCAAAACTTCTGATTGCTTAAAATATTGATTCCTGAATTTGGGGTAAGAAAAGTGGTAGTGGGTGTTCTATACATGGGGACATCTTATAGATGGAAAAAAACGGTCTCTTACCTAGTTGTTGTTTTTTGTCTTCTCTACCTGGTAAGGCTGACATCAAACTTGCAAGTTGGAAAATACAATTGTCCTGCTCTTTCTCATTTTTTGCTTTTTTTTTTAAATTGACAATGCAAAGAACAGAATCAGGAAGCTGGTGACTTCTCTATCCAGAGAATGCTGCTCCAGTACTTTGGAACATTATTTGTGTGAAAATTGTTGTACCACGTCTACCTCTTAATTTGGAAGGTCTGTCTCCCAAATATGCTTTCTGTACCAATGTCATGATTAGGCCTTGGCATCTCCAGTTTGTGTTAACAGCTCAAGCCAGATTGAGCTTAAAACCTGCTGCTGCTCCTCCTCTAGTGTAAGTTTAGAGGAATTGAAACTCTATTTTGCTATACAGCATACTTTATTTGTACAACTGAGCAATTAACTCCCAGGTTTTATTGTATTTGGGTACCATAAGCAAAATAAAAATATTGCAGGTATTTTTTAATAATATTTTTTTAATTGAATTGCAGTTAACCAGAGATTTTTGATATTGTAAATACAGTATGAAATTGGGCAAATCCCAGGTTTTGCATTGTGTTCTTCTGGAATTATAAATAAGGTATAACTCTTTATTTTAAATGTACCATATAAAAATCAAAGTAAGGAAACTATTCTTTCTGAGTTGAAAAAGGTTCACAAGTTCAGCCAACAGGATGAAGTACACAATTCATCATAGCAAAATTTCTTCCGAAGAAAACATTAGTTTGCAATATTGCAGCTCAGTATATCTTCAGGTTGAATAGGTCATTGTGAAGCATAGATAGAATAACAATTTGTCCCCATAATAATTAATATAGATATACATGCCATTTTATATAACATTCTTTGCCACACAATATTACTTTCTTGTAATTGGTTTTACTCTCAGTTGATGATTCTAGTTTAGAATAGAAAAAGAAGTAGCTCATATATTTAGCAAGAAAGAATTTGAGCAAAAGATATAGCTTATATGTCTAAATTCACCTTTGTAGTTAGAAGAGCTATGAACTGCTTTAAAAAAATAAGATTGGAAGCATATGCAGACTACCAATTAATGTTAGCAGTGTGAATCAAAACAATGTCTGAACTCTAATGAATTTAGCAGCCACCTTATATTTGTTATTGGTTTAAAAAAAAAACAAGTTGCAAATTAATCCTAAAATTATATATCCTTTCATGATCTATGTCTATTAAAGGATATCTGTTCAAACCCTGCCTTTAAATGCTGGAAGAGAGCCAATTTAATGGTAAATACCTCCATTAATCAAAAAATACAAACATACAGATTGCATGGCTTAACCTGAATAAGAATTAAGGTTATTAAGACCAATACTAATCTGAGGATCATTTATTATCTTCCTTGAGGTGCAAACTGAGTTCATCAACTATTTTATTTCAGCCAATAACTATGTTAGAAAGGGTTTTCAGAAAAGTCAAAAATACCTTCTCAAGATTTATTTTTTTCTCCATTGTTGTTTTCGCATCCAATTTCAAAACTGCAATTTTATTTTTATCCCAGACTCCATACCTGCCTAGCCACTAAAATAAAAACCCTCCTACGCAATACGTTTTGCCTCAAAGGTCCTTTTCCCAAAAACTGTCTTTTTCCTTGAGAAAGAACAACACATTTTGCTTCTCATCCAAGAAGCTTCATCAAATCTAGCAGAATGTCAGGGGCGACGGAAGGATTAGTTCTGACAGGATTGGGGAGCGGGGTTGGAAGGATAATATTTCTTTGCAATCATCTGGTCTTTAGCGCTCTTCCTGAGAATTCTTGAGGACACTTGGAGGTTTATCTGTGCCCTCAGGATCACCTATATCAGAATGCCAAAGAAGGTAGAATTTTCTTGAAGCAGTCAAAAAGACTGCATTGTTAATTGGGAAAAGGTGGTGTCGTATCCCTTCCCTTCTGTCAATAGAGGGCTACTCAATGTTAAGATAAAGCTCTTTTACTCCTCATTTAAACCAATGGTCCACTTTATCCTTCATATGAGTTATATGCCTTTTCTTTGCATTCTTTCTGCCTTATGAAACTTCTTTGCATTTTTATTTTAGTTCTGAGCCCACCAAAGCCCAGGAGAAAAGATTTTGTAGGTACATATGAGCATTCCTAAACATGAAAGTGGGAATGTCTCAGGGAACGATCAGCATCATAAGCTTTATTATAGGAAATAGATTTATTTAACAAAATAATATGTGATATAGTGATAGGGAAGACCTAACATCTCTATAACTGCAATGTACCTAAAGAGTCAGAAGAAAAGTGTTCCCTTTGTATCTATGTATGCATATATGTGCCTGCAAAAAGAAAAAGAAGGCATGAGAATCTCAATTGTAGACAAAGAGCAGACAAAATAATGGACCAAGAGGAAACAAAATCTTAACTTTCTATCTACACCCCCAATTCCCCTTGTGAATATATGTTTTTGTAGATTTTCACAGGTACAGTTATGCAGGTCTTGGCGTGTTCAGGTCTTTTCCCATGTAAGATGGAGAGTATCTTGGTGATGTTTCGACGAGGTCCCACTCACCATCTTCAGCCTGAAACATCACCAAGATACTTTCCATCTTACACTGGAAAAGACCCGAACATGCCTAAGACCTGCATAGATAGATAGATAGATAGATAGATAGATAGATAGATAGATAGATAGATAGATAGATAGATAGAGTGTGTAGATAGATGATAGATAGAATATATAGATAGAATATATAGATATATATATATTAAATTATCCATACATTTATTCCTAGCTTGTTATATATTCTTAAATGAAGTCTTCTAATGAAGACACTTTAATGGATTACAGTTTTTCCTGGCCTATTATTTCCCTAGTTCTATTGTTTGAAAGGTTCATTATCTGAACTTAATATGTTGGGAACTCATTTGGGCGGAGGGAAACAATTAATTGTGAGAAGCCTGTATTCATTATTTCTCATATACCTGTGTTTCAAAATCCCAAACCTTTTCTTTTATGCTTTTTTTTTCATAGTCCGCCTTTGCCCTATATATAAATTCAGATTTCCAGGTCTTCGGGTCTTTTCCTGTGTAAGATTGAGACTAACTGGGCAATGTTTCGACAAGATCCCACTCGCCATCTTCAGGCTGGTACTTTCTGCTTTGTGCTAAGCCGTAAGCACCAGCCTGAAGATGGCGAGTGGGATCTCATCAAAACGTTGCCCAGATAGTCTCAACCTTACACGGGAAAAGACCCAAACACACCAAGACCTGCATATATATATGCTGATAAGGAGAGAGCCAGTGGTGTAGTGGCAATTACAACTGCCTCACATGTAATACTTCCCTGGTTCGAATCCCAGTAAGGGTATGGCTAGCTGAAGAGAGCTAACTAGCTTGAAATAGATCTATACTAGTCTCCCTTATTTATTATTTAAAAATTATCAGCTCAAAAACCTTACACACACACACACACACACACACACACACACACACACACACACACACACATATATATATATATATATATATATATATATATATATATATATACTTTGTATTACAACACCCTGTTAAGCCCCAATTAAGGGAGAAAGCATACTGCTTTCTTTTCTGTCTTTCGGCTCATCACCAGAGACCATACCGACAGAAAGCTATTTGTTTCGTTGCCTTTTTGTTTACATGTGTGTAAGGTTTTTATGTAAACAAAAAGGCAACGAAACAAATAGCTTTCTGTCGGTATGGTCTCTGGTGATGAGCCGAAAGACAGAAAAGAAAGCAGTATGCAGTATGCTTTCTCCCTTAATTGGGGCTTAACAGGGTGTTGTAATACAAAGTATATACTTATTCCCCTGCCTGAGCTGATAAGGAGAGAGCCAGTGGTGTAGTGGCAATTACAACTGCCTCACATGTAATACTTCCCTGGTTCGAATCCCAGTAAGGGTATGGCTAGCTGAAGAGAGCTAACTAGCTCGAAATAGATCTATACTAGTCTCCCTTATTTATTATTTAAAATTATCAGCTTAAAAACCTTACACACATATATATATATATATATATATATATATATATATATATACTAAAATAAAAACAAAATGTTAGATCTCTAACTGTTCAATTTTCATCCCTTCTTTATAAAGAAGAGCACTTTTTTATTACCAGAGAAGAATCTAACATACTATTCCTTTCCCTAAGATCAATGGAGGTTTAAGTTATCTCAAAATCAAATTAGGGATGGTAAAAAAATTCTATAGAAGCAGATGTGCTAGGTAGGCTAAACAAACTCTACTGCAGCATGGATATATATATTCAAGGGAATCCAGTGGAATTTATCTTTTTCCAGGTCAAAATTACAACACAGAAGAAAAAGGATCTGTGAGGGATTTGTGTAAAAAGTAATGCATACTTTTGAAATTGTAGCAAAAATTGATACACTGATTTTTTTTGAAGTGCACTGAGATTTTTTAAAAAAACAAAACAAAACTTCTGGGGGAAATAAAGAACACCAGCTGAGAAGTTTGCATTGCAAAAGGTTTCCCAGGGAATGTAGAATATCTGATAACGTAGGCCATGTAATAAGTCAGACGTAGAGATCATGAGTTCAAGTCCCACCTTAGCCATGAAAACCAACTGGGTATCTTTGGGTCAGTCACTCTCACCCCAAACCACCTCACAAAATTGTTGCTATGGGAAAAATAGGAGGAGGAAAGTGTGCTGCCTTGAGTTGTTTATATAAATAATAAAGGAAATGAAGGAAGGAAGGAAAGAAGGAAGGAAGGATGGATGGATTAAACATAATAAACAATAGAAAAATCTGAAATGTTATATAAAATAATGAGAAACAATTAAATTTATTTTTTAAATGAGTCTTTAATTACATAATAGAATATTAGCTTACTAAGTATACAAATGGGCTTAACAGCATTTTGGAGCACCTCTGGTCAAGATATTTTCTGACCCATAATAAACTGAATTTACTCAAGTTGGATGCTCACTTTATTCATATTTTCTCATCTTCCTGGACTATTGTAGAAGAAAGGTAATTGAAAAATTTTTTAATTGTAAGGCATGCGCAATAAAATCTCTAAAAAACTTCAAACACTGTATTTGTTTTAAAGATTTGCTGATTTTGAAAATAGAAATGTTAAATTTAATAGAGTACAATAAATCATCTCATGCTGAAATCATGTTGCAGTTTGATAATATCTAATAGGTAAAAGACAACAGTAGAACACAGTAGCACACCATCAGCTTCAATAACAAAGGATTTAAAATATGTTCATAAGACTGTATTCATTAATTCTGCCCTAAAAAACAAAAGCATTCTGAAATAAAAAGAGCAAATGTCTTTAAAAGGCGGTGGGAAAGAGACCTATTGGTGGGAAACTATTCTCAGGTATGCATGGTTTGTCTATTTAAAACTTATGAATGTGAAACACAAAAAATGTGAAGCCCTTACCATGAGCAAAAAACTCTATGGCATGTTCTAACCTATTAATATGCTATCAGCCCAATCTTAAATAAACACAAGAATAGATGTTCCTCTGAAAATTGAAAAACTATTATGATTGTTTGTATTGTTTTAAGTCAGCTTTTCCTCAAATGTCTTTCAGATCTTTTCAGACCACAACTTTCACTGAGCTCCAGACTGGGGAAGATTATTGTACGGAGTGTGTAAAATAATTGCTCTTCAAAATATTGTTTTGTTAAAAAAAGATATTTCAACAGAAGCCCTTTTATGATTACTAAGTTGCAAAACTGATCACATTTACATTTCTCTCTTTTTTTAAAAAAAAAGCAATTTAATCAAGCACTTATATTTTTTAAAAAGTAACAATATTGCTTGTTGCAGTTTTTTAAAATAATGTTTTAAAACAATAATTATGCATTATGCTTGGCTTTATATCCTGTTTAAGACACATTTTTTTCTCAGCTTTGATTTCCAAGAAAATAGGAGGAAGGGAAAGAAAGAGAAAGAGAGAAGAGAAAGAGAGAGCAGGATTTATTCTGTTTTGAACAGACTGTAGAATATGGTGTCTAGAACTGGTGGCTGTGCGGGGCACAGGGTTTTCATGAGGATAAACACAGCTGTTTAAAAGAAGTTCCACAAATGAAATGATTGGATGGCAAATTAAGCTAGCAAAGCTGTTCATTCCTCATGGTCATGCTTTCCTAATTAGCCTAGTTCCAGAATGTCTCTGTTTCAGAGGGGGGAAAATGCAAGTGATAACATTTTTTAAAAAATAAAATGTGGGTTGAGTTAATTTAATTGCTTAAAATAAAGCCATTGGCTTGCAATACTTAGAAAGTGAAAACCTGAACTTGTAAGATTTTCTATCAAATTCATCTGAATTGTTTCATGGGTCGCTCTAGTAGTTATTAATAAAAGTGCCTAGATTTCATTCAACTACAACCCTGTTAGGTATTTCAATTTGGCAGGAACATTTATTTGAATATATGCTTCTGAACATAAACAATGATAAGGAATATAAGGAATAAAACCTAAACAGAGGATAAGGAATTATTGAAGCAGCAAGATATCTTATGGAAATAACATCAGGTGTTATTTGTATATTATATTGTAGACAATCACTACAAATAACTTGAAAGTTGGCAACATCGAACTGAATCAAGAAGAAGGTTAGACTTCTGTAAAGCCTTTGATTCAGTGGTACACAACAAACTACTCCTAAAACTAAAATCTTACGGTATCTCTGGACACCTGCATAACTGGATAGAAGCATTCCTGTCAAACAGACAACAAATGGTCAAAATTGGGAGTGTCCTACCAAATTCTGTACCTGTCAACAGTGGTATCCCCCAAGGCAGTGTTCTAGGACCAATTCTCTTCATACTCTACATAAATGACCTCTGTGATCATATTAAGAGCAACTGCGTCCCTTTCGCTGATGATGTAAAGCTATTCAACACCACAGACAATACTGCTACCCTTCAAAAAGTCCTCGACTATGTATCAGAATGGTCAAACAAATGGCAACTTCAAATCTCAAAAAATAAATGCTCTGTCTTACATATTGGCAAAAAATATCAGAAAATAAAATACAGGCTGAATAGTCAAGACCTTGTTGATGATCCAAACTCTGTCAAGGACCTTGGAGTACTTATCTCTAATGATCTAAGTGCTAGAGCCCACTGTAACTACATGGCCAAAAAGGCATTAAGAGTTGTTAACCTAATCCTACATAGCTTTTTCTCTGGTAATATTACACTAATAACTAGAGCATACAAAACATTTGCTAGACCAATACTCAAATACAGCTCATCAGTCTGGAACCCACATTATGTATCTAATATTTACACAGTTGAGAAAGTCCAGAAAGATTTCACAGGAAGAGTTCTCCACTCCTCTACTCGTTGCAGAATACCTTATGCCACCAGACTTGAAATTCTAGACCTAGAAAACCTAGAACTACGCCGCCTTTGGTCCGATCTAAGTATAGTATATAAAATCATACATTGCAATGTCCTACCTGTCAATGAATACTTCAGCTTCAACCATAACAATACAAGAGCAAACAATAGATACAAACTCAAGGTTAATCGCACCAAACTTGATTGCAGGAAATACGACTTCAGCCTCAGAGTGATCAATGTTTGGAATACTCTTGACTCCGTGGTTTCTTCCCCAAACCCCAAAAACTTTAACCTTAGACTTTCTACTATTGACCTCACCCCTTTCCTAAGAGGTCTGTAGGGGGCGTGCATAAGCACAACAACATGCCTACCGTCCCTGTCCTATTGTTGCTTTTATTTTTCTTATATGTATCTATGTATTCATAACTATGTTTTTACTTATACTTATTATTTTGTAAGCAATTGGCAAACTAAATAAATAAATAAAAATAAATAAACATCATGAGACTAAAGAAGATCTTAAACTTAGTGGAAGAAATACTATCAAAGCAATTAATACCTGGGCAATTCCAGCCATTAGATACACCACTATTCAGACTTCACAACTGTTGATTAGAAAGACAAAAATGTCTGGATAGTAGCAATACCTCAAGATCATCTCAAAGGTGTTTTTTTTTTTCAAAAGGCATTCGGACTTTCTTTCTTTTTTTCCTTGAGGAAGATGTTTTGCTTCTCATCTAAAAAGAATGAAGAAGCTTCTTCGATGAGAAGCAAAATGTCTTCCTCAAGAAAAAAAAACAAAAACAAAATCTGGTTGCCTTTTGAAAAAACACTTTTAGGACAATCATCACTTGGATGACTGAGACGCTTCATAGACCAGGTGTGTCAAACTGGCAGCCCATGGGCCAGATGCGTCATGTGAAGGTCACGCCCACCCTGGCTCCGCAAAGGCAAAAATGTCATGATACATCTCAATAAGTCACTTGACATGATCGAGTTTGACACCTGTGCCATAGACAATACTACCAGACATCAGAATAGGAGAAAATTACACAATAAAAGACCTGCAAATAGAAATAGAGCAACTGTGTCAAAAGAACACAAAGATAGTGGCAATCGGTGCAAAAATATGGGGCACCAGTTGAACATCACTGGCATTGACAAAAATCACTATCAGTCAATTGCAACAGGCAGCTTTAACTTAGAAGAGCTTACATCCTGTGATGATACCTTTATTACCATCAATAACATCTGTCTTCCCAGATCTTTGTGATGACTCAATAGCAAAAGCTGGATAAAAATAGGTGGTTAAAAATGCCAAATCCAGTCTAAACATCTGGCTATCTGACCAACATTTGACTATATGGGCACCCAAAATATTAACAATAATATGTTCATGATAGCATTGTATCATTCCCTTGGGTGGAGAATTTGGGATTAGTTTAGCTGTCAATAAATGCTGAGAGATATTCATTATATTTGAAGTAAAAACTAGATTTAGTGAAAAATGTGTTGATGACAGAAAAGCCTAATTTCTATCTAAGCTAAAATAGCCAGAAAAAATTCCTTTTGCCTCCTGAGCACAGAGATTCAAATAACAATAGACCAGTTGAGAAGGAAAGCCTGGGATTTCCTAGGTAGACCTTACCCTTTATTCATCTTTCCTTTTTACCCCAGAGATTAAAAATGCGCATAGATGCAAAGAGATAATCCAGTTCCATTTTTTGTCCCTGCTTGTCTTTTTCAATGGTACATGAAAAATGATTTGCAAAATCAGAACATTATGAGTTACAATTAAACACTTCAAAGTCACATTTGCAGCTACAGAATAATAAATTATAGTAGAGAAGGACACATTACGCATATATATATTAAGTAGAAAAAGCAGCCTAATATTATAAAATAAAATCCATGTATCAGAGTTCTACTCTAAAAGGGGGATTAAAAAACAGCCAGAAAGCAACATTGTAATTCTTTCAGCTAATGGGAATCTATTTGGAGTTGACAAACTATCCTTACTAATTCGCCGTTGTCTCACCATTGTTGAACTACAATTCCCAGCGGTATAGTCAATAGTTAGGAAGTTGGGGAAATGCTGGGACTTGTAGTTTAATAACTTCTTCAAACCATGCTGTTTATTCCCACTTGCCTTTTTCTTGTTGCTATTTGTTTTTGAAAAAATGGCACTGAAACAGCAATATAAACTGAGCTGAACAAGAGCTAACATTGGCTCCTTTCTAGTTTTTTATTTTCTTTGCCACCAACTATATCATAGCTTGATTTTGACTGCTCACAAAAACTACGTCTGTACGATTGCATAATTTAAGACACTTGAGCACTGTTTCAAAGATGGTGCCTGTACAATTAATTTTTTCCAGCCCAATTGAAGTATATAGCAGCATATGCTAGCAAAGATGTACAGTACATACATACTTGCTTTCATTCTGAATAAGCTTCTGGTAGTATTCCACTTGAAGAAAGAACCATCTTGCAGATTCCTTCTACAGGTAGTCTTTGACTTATGACCGCAATTGACCCAAAAGTTCCATTGCTAAGTGAGACATTCATTAAGTGAGTTTGGTCCCATTTACAACCTTCTTTGCCACAGCTGTTAAGTCAGTCACTGCAGATGTTCAGTTAGTAACACTGTTGTTAAGTGAATCTGGCTTCCCCATTGACTTTGCTCGTCAGAAGTTCACAAAAGTTGATTATGTGACCCCAGGACATGGCAACCATCATAAATATGAACCAGTTTACCAAACATCTGAATTTTGGCAACCATGGGGATGCTGCAACAGTCATAAGTGTCAAAAATGGTCATAAGTCATTTTTTTTCAATGCCTTAACTTTGAATGATGACTACAAGAACCATTGTAAGTCGAGGACTACCTGTACAACACCCATCCATTTTATTATGGAAAGAAGAGTTTGTGGAGGATGATAGGAACATAGGATTCCATGGGAGGACATCAGAGAATCAGAACCTCTCACTCAAAGCAGTGTAATCAAATGTGTGTCAACTCTGAAGTGAACCAGGAAGAGCCATCTTGTGCTGCCTCATAGTTGCCATGAAACCAGAAAGGTGGAAGATAGAGGGGAAGTAGATAGTCAGGCTCCAGTCAAAACAAAATACTTTCTGGTGAGAACCAAGGTCATTGAAACAGGTGATCATTGAAAAAGGGGGAAGAGCCTGCCTTCCATCTTCATTGGACAATGTGACCAGTGACACTTGGGAGAGGTGAGTTTGATTCTTTTAATTAGGTGAAACCATGAGAACTGTCAAAGTTGGTTTTCACCAGCTATGCCAATATGATATATCCAATAAACATATCATTTGAGGAATTTACTTGCCTTGGAGTTATGTTTTCAATGAGTAATAACTCAGAATGCTGACAATGTGATGACTGGTGTGATTTTTTTTTTTTTAAATGCATCTTTCATCAAAATGGAATGCCTTTTACAGTGTCTCTGATGAGAAGTCAAGGTGAATATCTGTGAAGGAGTGACAATAACTCTAATTCAAATGTTGACCAATAACTAATGTGAACAATCTATGACTCCTAATATAATATAAATCTATCCTTTCTATGTTGTATACAAATTCGTAAGACCATTCTCTATGTACAAAACATCCCAAGTCTTGATATCTTGATAGATTCCACATTGCTGGGCTATAGCCAAGTAGAACATATGAGTTCTTAATCCCTAGTGATTGCTCTGAAGTCATGGTTTTATGTGATAATAATAGGGTAAGGCAATGCCATGTGAGTTAAGGTTTCAGCTTCTGAATTACATCTCTTAAAGCAAGGTGACCACAATTAAATATTATTAAGCATTTTCAGAGATGTTCAATATACATTAAATGGGATTTTCGATTTTACAGCCTTATTTTAAGATGAAAACGAGTTTCATATTTGTAATGGAGACTTCCACAGGTTTATAGAGACAGGAGGTCTCAAGGTCACAGCCAATATTATTTCCATCAGCTTCCTTCAGTGTCTTATAAAAATATAGGCTTTAGGAACTCAACTTTGTATCAGTGTTTAAAGAATGACCACCTGAAATGGCCAATAATGAAATTTAAAACCTATCAAATTCTGTACCTGTCAACAGTGGTGCCCCCCAAGGTAGTGTTCTAGGACCAACTCTTTTCATACTCTACATTAATGACCTCTATGATCATATCAAGAGCAACTGTGTTCTCTTCGGTGATGATGTAAAGCTATTCAACACCACAGACAATACTGCTACCCTTCCAAATGACTTTGATTATGTATCAGAATGGTCAAATCTCAACAAATAAATGTTCTGTCCTACATATTGGCAAAAAAACAAAAAACAAAAAATAAAATACAGGCTGAATAGTCTAGACCTTGTTGATGATCCAAACTCTGTCAAGGATCTTGGAGTACTCATCTCAAATGACCTAAGTGCTAGTGCCCACTGTAACTACACAGCCAAAAAGCCATTAAGAGTTGTTAACCTAATCTTACGTAGCTTTTTCTCTGGTAATATTACACTAATAACTAGAGCATACAAAACATTTGCTAGACCAATACACGAATACAGCTCATCAGCCTGGAACCCACATTACGTATCTGATATTAATACAGTTGAGAAAGTCCAGAAATATTTCACAAGAAGAGTTGTTCACTTGTCTACTCATTGCAGAATATCTTATGCCATCAGACTTGAAATTCTAGACCTAGAAAACCTAGAACTACGGCGCCCTCGGTCTGATCTAAGTATAGTATATAAAATCATACATTGCAATGTCCTGCCTGTCAATGAATACTTCAGCTTCAACCATAACAACACAAGAACAAACAATAGATACAAACTCAAGGTTAATCGCACCAAACTTGATTGCAGGAAATTTGACTTCAGCCTCAGAGTGATCAATGTTTGGAATACTCTTGACTCCGTGGTTTCTTCCCCAAACCCCAAAAACTTTAACCTTAGACTATCTACTATTGACCTCACCCCTTTCCTAAGAGGTCTGTAGGGGGCTTGCATAAGCGCACCAACGTGCCTGTCCTATTGTTTCATATATATATATATATATATATATATATATATATATATATATATATATATATGAAACAATAGGACAGGCACGTTGCTTGGGGGTTTGGCTGTGTTCTGATTGGTTGGGGGGTTGGCTGGGTTCTGATTGGCTGGGGGTGTGCTCTGTTCTGGTGGGGGTTTGGTTGTACTCTGGTTAGTCTCAGTTGCTGGGGGATTTGAGCTAGGATCACAGCTCACCAGCTCAAATCCCCCAGCAACTGAGACTAACCAGAGTACAACCAAACCCCCACCAGAACAGAACACACCCCCAGCCAATCAGAACACAGCCAACCCCCCAACCAATCAGAACACAACCAAACCCCCAAGCAATGAGAACACACCCCCACCCAATCAGAACACAGCCAAGCCCCCACCCAATCAAGTCACACCCCCACTAGTAGTTAAAAGGAAGAAGCAGCTGCAAGCTCACATCACTCTAAGAAGCACAAGGCCGAAGACACAAGCCTGAAGATGATGAATGAGACTTCATCGAAACGTCGCCTAGATATTTCCAACTCTACGCGGGAGAAAACCCGAAGAACCAAAGATCCACATACAAATATCCGCGAAAACCTCCGAAAACATATGTTTTCGGAGGTTTTCGCGGGTATTTGTATGTGGATCTTTGGTTCTTCGGGTTTTCAAACCCCCCCAACCCATACATGAAGGGAACTGACGCCCACCATGAAGATGTAGCACGACCACGAACGCGAAGCCAAACAATAGGATCACAGCTCACCAGCTCAAATCCCCCTCACCAGCTCAAATCCCTCACCAGCTCAAATCAGAACACAGCCAAGCCCCCACCCAATCAAGTCACCCCCCCACTAGTAGTTAAAAGGAAGAAACAGCTGCAAGCTCATATTACTCTGAGAAGCACAAGGCTGAAGACACAAGCCTGAAGATGATGAATGAGACTTTATCAAAACATCGCCTAGATATTTCCAATTCTACGCGGGAGAAAACCTGAAGAACCAAAGATCCATATATATATATATATATATATATATATATATATATATATATATATATATATATATATATATATATATATATATATTTCTTATATGTATCCATGTATTGTTTTTACTTATACCTATTATCTTGTAAGCAATTGACAAATAAAAATAAATAAATAAAAATAAAGAATGCTTCCATAGATATAGAAGTTCCCAGACACAGATGGTTGTGTTTGGAGAGTAACTGAGATATCAAAATTCATGAACTTACCTCTGCTTTTTCTGAACACGGACAGATTGCCATTGCTTCATATTACAGGATAGCTTAGCTAACTGTAAATTCCTTATCATGAACAAGGCACTTCAATTAATAGTTCATTTCAATACCCTAACTATCTCCTAATATTGCATAAAGATTTCGCTTATTAATAGAAATGCAGACTGCTCTATTTTTGGATAAAGTTCACCTGTGTTTATCCAGTGGTCCATTGTAGCCTTATTTTTTCATCATTCTGTAAATAACAGAATAACAGAGTTGAAGTGACATTAGGGGTCTTCTAGTCCAAACCCCTGCTCAAGCAGGAAACTCTATGACAAACAAATGGCTGTCCAATCCCTTTTTAAAAACTTCCAGTGTTGGGGCCTCCACAACTTGGATGTGCCACAACAAGGCAAGCTGTTCCACTGATTAATGGTTCTGTCAGGAAATTTCTCCTTACTTCTAGGTTGGTTTTAATTAAAAGAACAAAAGGAAAATAAACTATAGCACATAAGCATACAAATGTAATGGAATAGATATTAAGAAGGGTAAAGAATGCTTGTAATGAAAATAAATGGTCTTTCTAAAAATACTGAGGTTTTAGTATCATATAGTCATGGTGGCTTTTCTTCAGTTGAAAATTCAAAGGAGTTAGGAGCAAATCCTAGACTATGATGGTATGGGCAAAGAGCATACATAATTGGATGGAGAAAGATTTACTTCCATATGAATGTTGGCTGGATTCAACCACACCACACCACTATACCATGGTTTGTTTCACCATAATTTGGAGAATAAATTGGCTGTGTTTGTACTTCTCATTAAAATATAAATCAAGGAATGGCCAATGTTTTTTGGGCTTACTGCAACATCTAAAAATGTGGCTAGGGTAGAACAAATATTAAGATGATTAAAAATAAGTATCATGACTTCCTGGCCATGTAATAATTTAAATATGTCACAATTTTTCATGGCAAGTTTTTGAAAGTCTCTTTGGGCCATAGGTAGATTGTGAACACTCGGGTTCATAAAACTTGACAAGATCAAAAGTATAAATTGGTTTTGAGCCACCATTTCATGCTATTAGTCTTTTTTTTAACATGGAGGAATATCCTGGGTAAACCTCCTCAATGATTTCAGCAGCCTTTTTAATTTTGCTTTTCCCATACAAGCAAATGCTCATGTACTTGAAATTACTTTGCTTAGTAAAGCATGTGATTTACAGTATTTTAGTACAGTTAAAATAGAAGATAGTATAATAGACTGCATATATGGCAACACTGAAGACCCTTTGACCAATATTTTATTCCAAATAATTAAACTGCTTGAGCCCTTTAATATCATGTGCCAAAGTTTTCCAATGACTGGACAATGCATAAGAAATTGGTAGCTAATTTTCAGCTCATTAGTAATACTGAAAACTGTTTGAAGGAGAAATTATTTCCTGCTAGTGACTCAATCTGGAATTATATTAGTTTATTCAGGCTTGGTGTTGTCAGACAGGAGATATATGTGCACTCTAATCCTAACCACATTATCTAGCAAATAAATCCAAAGAAATTCAGAGGCTTACAATCAATAGTTACAATCCAGTTACAATCCAGAAATAATGCTAAATCTGCAGAATAGAGTGGGGGGAATAAAGACTAACTCAGAGTTAAATTTGATCTTTGTGTGTTTCACATTTATTGTTGTTATAGTTGCTATGATTTTGCTTGAATAGGTACAACATCATTATAAGAAGGACATGCTGGTTGAGAATTTTGAAGTTGTCTCAGCTCTTCTGGAGGTTGAAAAACATAATCTTTCCATTACAATGAATTTCAAAGTCATTATTATTTCCCAGACTGAACTGTTCTCCAGTAGTATCCAGAGCTACTATTACTATACTTTGATAAGGGCAAAATATTTGTCATGACTTCAGTGGATCCAACAGTATGGAGGAGTTGGAACCAAGATTGATGCTATCCCAGGTCCCTCAAGCATTGGGAGAGTTTGTCAACTGGATGAGGAGCTGCCTGCCCTCACAGACATGGGGGAAGATTGGCAGTGGTGTTGAGAGGTAGCAGATCCCCTCTGATGAGGAACAGCTACCTCCCCCACTTGTTCTGAAGGCACAGAGTGGAGTGGAGGCAAGCTCAAAGAAGGTCTACAAGGCTACCTGGGAGAAGGTCACCCCACTCCTCCTCACAAGGAACCTGGCTTGGATTGACTTAAAGCAGAGGTCAAGAGAGGGTATTGTCAGGGTTCCAAATAACACACCTTTAAACAAAAGAACTTCAAGGCATGAGGTCTCCTCAAATAACATTTTATTAGAGCATGTCATATTGTCATGATGCTGATGAAAACCAGATTTAAAAATTCCTGCCGGTTTTCACCCTAATTAAAAGTAAAAGGTTATCACTTTCCCAGAGGCATCAATCACATGGTCCAATCAGCACACAGTCCAGACATGGGATGACCTTAGTCTCCACCTCCCAACCACCTGCACACATGACTTTAGTTCCCAGGGAAAATAATGTTGTTTGGTTATAGCACTCCAACAATCTCTACACCCCCCTCCCCATCCCTCATCTCCAGTCTGTGTCAGCACTGAAGCTTTGGAGACAGGAAAAACCCAATAGAATAGTAAGATGGCCACCATCCAGCCAGCTATAGGGTTGACAGGTGTCTTTGTCCAGAACAATTGTTTTGCTTTGGCATGTGCTTCCACAGCCTTCGAAAACTCTGCTTTGAATTGTTTTTCTGCCTGTGGACTTCAACTTTTGCTTGTGGACTTTTGAACTTGCCTTGTGGATCCTGAATTGTGTGTATGACTTATGGACCTTGCCCTGTCAACTTGAACCTTGGTTTTGGATTTCCTCTCTGCCTGTACAAATTGGTTCCGGTGATTATTGGCTTCTCTTTGTGGGACTGTGAGTCTGGAAAATTGGAAGTGGAGCTTTACTGGCCATTGTAGGGGCATTTTTTTCTGGAATTAGCAGAGCAATAAAGGACTCTATTGAAGCCTGCATCTACCTAGCAACCTGGGTCATAACAACATTATTTGCAGAATGTTATCACACACAAACATACACAAGCAAATATGTATCCTTATCTATTTGTGTTCCTACAGGTCACATGTTGTAAGTTATAGCATTTGTATGAACATCATACACATGCCATTCACAATGAGTCACTGATAGTCAAATTGTACTCCTTGTTCAGAACAGGAGTCGAAATTAAAGCAACGCTAAAAAAAATGATTGTCCATCCTCAGCTAAATCACAATGGGGGGGGGAAATCTGATGGGGCCATATACTAAATTGACAGAAGATGGGAGAAAGGAGACAATGCTGCAGAAGAAATGGGTGAACACATGCATTGAACTTCCAGATGGCTACTTAATGGCAGCACAATGAGAAGGAAGAAAGCTCTAAATCTTTATTACCATCTAATAATCAAATGGATTTTTACAATTTAGTTACGGTAGTCCTAATTATAATGATACGGCATTACTGAAATCCTGGATTAGTATAAATGGACCCCACCTTATGAAGGGGAAAAAATATGCCCTCCCTTAGATGACCTCCAAGATGCTGTCCCAGTGATCATTGGATCAAAACTTACATTGATTAATGGAATAGTTTTAGACAACCATCACAGCAAGTAATATAAATTTCAGAATTGATTGATGAATAATGAATAACTTACTTCTGAACATAAAAGGCAGCTTTGTTTTACTATCTTAGGGGAAAAAACATTCTTTCTGTATGAGACTGAAGAGAAAATGCCTACCCTAAGATGATGCCTGACACTCAGAAAAAAATCCTTGAATTAAATACAGTTAGATTTTGTTTTTAAAAAAGCTTTAACATCGAGCCACTTTTTATTTGAAAAGTTTTGAATCAATTGATCTAACTGAGCAGTGATTGACAAAATGAAGCTTTATATAGAATAACAGATAATAATAAGTTATGAGTGGCATTCAGAGGTCATTGGTATGATGAAGCATCTACGATAAGCCTAACCACAAATCAAGAAAAGTTAAATTTGATGCCAAAGTATTTGTGTATATATGTATGTATGTGTGTGTGTATATATATATATATATATATATATATATATATATATATATATATATATATATATATATATATATATATATATATATATATATATATATATCAGGTAATATTTATCCTCCTGGATCTTAGAATTAAAAAAAAATAAGAACAATAGTGAGGAAGTAGCTGATCAGCTGAAAAGAGATTAGTTGAAGTCAAGAATGAGAAACAGGTTTCTGTGGTTGAGGAGATAAAGATTTAGTGTTAAAGTTATAGACAGCTACTACATCAACAGACTGAAAGTATGCAGATAAATAAATAATGCTTACCCCCATTCCCTCAGATTCTTAAATCTTCAGTCTGTGAGCTCTACAATTTTCGTTTAAAATGACACAACCTTTCTCTGAATATGAAGAAATAATTTAAGGGTGAGCCTGGAAGAACAATCTATACTAGATTTCAGCTGTTTCCAGCTTCCAATTTTTAGTCCAAATTATAAACACTGTTGAATGAGGATGGTAGTGATGGTGGCTGTGATCTTGTTGATTTAGCACAGTTATATTCCACTATCTTTTCTCCAAGAGCTCAAGGCAGCTTACATAGGGGGTCCACTTTAGTTTGATGTATGTTACCATCAATGTGTGAAATTTAGGCATTTTATAAGAATGCCTAGGAAATCTGTTGAATGCCAAAAATGGGATGACAAAGTATGAAATGTTTAATATTTCACACAATTCCTAGGCATTCTATACAATGCCAAAAAGGCAAAGTATAAAATACTCCCACTAAAATGCCATTCAAGCCTTCTGTCAGCTGGTGCTCCATTCAAAATCCAAGAAAGAAATACTTAGACTCCATTAGTTAGAGAAAAGATATCTTTTACTGGAAATCAAGTAGTAGCAACAAAAGAATTCTGAATCTGAGAAAATGAGCATGTAAATCATATATACAAAGTGATGGCAACATTCCCACCCCCAAAAGTTCAATTGGCTCATCCAATTAAAAGTTGTGTATAGCATCATATGGGCATCTTCAGGTGGTGATCAGGCCTCTGTCGTTGACCTTGACATATTTTGATAAAGAGTTGCGGCTGCGCATAGCATAGGATAGAAGCCTAAGCAAGAATCTCCCCCCCCCCAACTTATACAATTCTGTTTTGTAACACCTCCAGCTCGCTTCCCATAACCATGTCCCCCCTCCTCCCCCCATTACTTATGACAGCTGAAAGATGCAAAGCAAAGGAAGAAAATCTTGAAGGCTGACACCTTCCTTCTTGCAACAAGTAGATAAATAATGGTCTTTTTCTCTTGGTTTTTTTTTTCAATAAGTCCTGCACTTTATTTTATATTTCTTCTTTCATTTCCATATACATCTTTTCAATCCTAACCTTAACCCTAGCCCTTTTCAGGATTCTTTTCATGCTGTGCCTAAATAGTTCTTGCCGATTTGCATAATGCCTAGGTATTATATACAATGCCTAGGGAAAGCATATAGCATAACAAAATAACAGACATTTTATACTTTGCCTAAAAATGTCAGGCATTGTGTACACTGTTAGTTTTACACACATTGACAATAACAGATAAACAACAATTCTGCGAAATTGGTTTGATATGATAGGTAATAATTGCAGAAAAATCACCTAGTGAGTTTTTATGACTAAGGGAACCTGTATCAGTTTAGTTTAACGATTTATTTTATTTATTTATTTATTTATTTATTAATTCCATTTATATACCGCCCTTCTCCCAAGGGACTCAGGGCGGTGAACAGCTCATCTAAAAACCCCACAGAAAATACAAAAGTTAAAAAATATTAAATTTAAATCGGCTGCGTAATAAGACTAAGAAAACCCCCCCACACCCTTAAAACCCAATTTAAAATTAAAAATGGAGATCAAATTTAAAATCATCATCTCAGCCCAGGCCGGCCTGCTCAAAGAGCCAGGTCTTCAACGCGCGCCTGAAGGCCCTCAGGTCCGTGCCGGTACGAAGTTCCGGTGGCAAAATATTCCAGAGGGCGGGGGCACCCACAGAGAAGGCCCTACTCCTTGGCGCCGCCAGACGACACATAGCGGCCGACGGCACCCGGAGCAGACCCTCCCTGTGGGAACGCACTGGCCTGTTGGAGAACGTTGGCAGAATGCGGTCCTGAAGGTAACCTGGTCCCATGCCATGGGTCGCCCTAAAGGTCAAAACTAGAACCTTAAAGCGAACCCGGAGAGCCACCGGCAACCAATGCAGCTCGCGCAGGAGAGGCGTCACATGGGCACTACGTGACGCCCCCATAATCACCCGCGCGGCTGCATTTTGCACCAACTGGAGTCTCCGGATACTCCCCGCAGGGAGCCCCATGTAGAGGGCATTACAATAGTCCAGGCGAGAGGTGACAAGGGCCTGAGTGACCGTGCGCAAGGCGTCCCGATCCAGGAAGGGCCGCAACCGGTAGATCCGACGGATCTGATGAAACGCCCCCCTGGAGACGGCCGCGATGTGATGTTCAAGCGACAGCCGTACATCCAGGAGGACTCCCAGGTTGCGAGCCCTCTCTGTGGGGGGCAGAACTTCCCCCCCAATAGCCAGCGAAGGTGTCAGCTGGCTATATCGGGGCGCCGGAAACCACAGCCACTCGGTCTTGGATGGGTTGAGCCGAAGCCTGTTCCCGCCCATCCAGTCCCGCACGGCCTCCAGGCACCTAGACATAGCCCCCACAGCATCGTTGGGGTGGTCCGGAGTGGAGATGTACAGCTGGGTGTCATCTGCATACAGATGACACCTCACTCCAAGACCACGGATGATCTCGCCCAGCGGCTTCATGTAAATGTTGAACAGGAGGGGAGAAAGGACCGACCCCTGAGGCACCCCACAAACCAGGGGCCTAGAGGTGGACCTCTCCCCCCCCGCCAACACGAATTGCGAACGGTCAGAGAGGAAGGAGGAGAACCATCGAAGGACGGTTCCACCAATCCCCAACCCCCCCAACCGTCGCAATAAGATACTATGGTCGATAGTATCAAAAGCCGCCGAGAGATCTAATAGGACCAGGACAGAGGAGAACCCTCTGTCACGAGCCCTCCAGAGATCATCAACCAACGCGACCAATGCCGTCTCAGTGCTATGTCCAGGCCTGAAGCCCGATTGGAACGGATCGAGGTAAGTAGCTTCCTCCAGGTACCGGGGGAGCTGACGTGCCACCACACTCTCAACAACCTTCGCCACTGAAGGGAAGGTTGGAGACTGGACGATAGTTGTTTAAAATAGCTGGGTCCAGGGAAGGCTTCTTGAGGAGGGGGCGCACCACCGCCGCCTTCAAGGCGGTAGGGAGCACCCCCTCTCTCAAGGAAGCGTTGACAATCCCCTGGAGCCAGCCTCGTGTCGTCTCCCTGGCGGCCGAAACCAGCCAGGAAGGACACGGGTCCAATAAACAGGTGGTGGCATTCAGACCCCCCAGCAACCTGTCCACACCCTCGGCGGTCACAGGATCGAACTCCCCCCAGATAACATTCTCAAGACCTGCCCCGGACACCTCCCCCGGGACCACCCAATTGGAGTCGAGCCCCTCCCGAATCTGAGCGATTTTATCATGCAGAAATCGGGAAAACTCCTCCGCCCTACCCTGCAAGAGGTCATCCCACGCTCTCGGTTCAAGTAGAGAGCGGGTCACTCTAAACAGGGCGGCAGGCCGATTTTCTGCTGATGCAATAAGGGCGGAGAAATACGAAGATTTCGCCGCCCCTATCGCCACAAGGTAAGTCTTAATATGAGATCTCACCTGTGTTCGGTCAGACTCAGAACAGCTCGCCCTCCAAATGCCCTCTAGACGTCTTTTCCGGCACTTCATCTCCCGTAGCTCCTCCGTATACCACGGAGCCAAATGGGATCTGTGCCAGGTCAGAGGTCGCAGAGGCACAACTCGCTCTAGAGCCCCGGCGGCCAACCCATCCCAGGTGGCCACCAGGTCTCCAGGCGAGCTGAGAGCCAGAGATTCAGGAAATGGCCCAAGCTCCCTCTGGAACCGCTCCGGGTCCATTAGGCGCCTGGGGCGGAACCATCTAAGTGGCTCCGCCTCCCTGCGGTGGGGGGTAGCGGAACAGAAATCCAGCCTAAGGAGGGAATGATCTGTCCATGACAAGGGTGTAATAACTAAATCCCCCCAATTACAGTCATTCAACCACTGCCCAGAGACAAAAATCAGGTCCAGCATGTGTCCTCCTATGTGAGTGGGGGCAGAAACTAACTGGGTCAGGTCCATGGCCGTCATGGAAGCCAAGAACTCCCGGACCAACCCCGAGGTTTCACCGAGCGATGGCAGGTTGAAATCCCCCATGACCAAAAGCCTAGGGGTCTCAACCGCCAGCCCGGCTATTACCTCTAGGAGTCCGGGTAAGGCCGATGAGACGTGGCAGGGAGCCAGGTACGCCATCAAAAGACCCATCTGTACCCCTTGCCCCCACTTCACAAATAGAGATTCACAGCCAGCCGTCTGAGGGACAGTGGCCTCCCTAGGACAGAGGACTTCCTTTATAAGCACCGCTACCCCATCACCCCTTCCCTGAGCCCTAGGCTGGTGAAATGCAAGGAAACCTGGTGGGCACATCTCAACCAGAGGGACACCGCCCTCTGGGCCCAACCAGGTTTCGGTGACACCTACCAGGTCCGCGGCCTCCTCCTGAACCAGATCATGGATCAGGGGAGCCTTATTAACCACGGACCTGGCATTGCACAACAACAGCCGGGTATTCAGGGCCTGAGATTCCGGACAACCAGGGCTGCAGGATGGGTAAGGAGGGTCGGAGCGCGCTACCGCTTGCAGACATCGGGAGCGCGATCCCCTTACCGGATATGGCCCTCTACCCCCAGCATATCTGCCTCTCCCAGTCACCGTGCTAATAAAATTGGCCCCCCGCTGCCCACCCGCTGTCTGCCACCCCGACACAGGAACCCCCGAGGCCCCCCAGGCGCGCGTGCCGGCCTGGCTGCCCCCAATTCCATGCGGGCTGTCTCCCCCGCCCGCCCTGGATCCTTCCAACCCCTTAAAAAATCCCATTAAAAATTTAATCCCAGGTTTACAACACTTCCTCCGGTTTCTTCGGCCCCACCATCGCTCCGGATCCCAGGATCCCTCATCACAAAAGGTCTTAGAGAGTCTTGGAGGCCACCTGAGGGAGAGGGGGGCATCCCTCAGGGCCCAGAGCTCTGCCCTCGAGTAAGTCCGTGGTCCCGGCCACCTCGACAGTCCCGGAGCGCCTGCAGTCTCTGCCATCCTCTGGCCGCGGAAAAAATCCAGGTAGGCTGGGGTATATGCCGCCTCCCCCCAGTCGTCCCACCTCTGCCACCGGTGGGACCCCCGGGGGGGAAAAGGTCACAGGCAGAGCTAATCCCCCCCCTGGGCCCACCACCTCTGCCACCGGTGGGGGCCCCAGGGAAAAAAGGGGAACAACCATGGCTCCGCCTAAGCGGCCCACGGGGGCATCGGCACCACCACTCCTCAGCCGAGCTCCTCCGTGGGTCCCCCAGCCTCCGCGTCGTCTTCGGGGCCGTCAAGGGTGCCCTAGGTCCACTCCAGGGCCGTAACTGCAACAGGCCCGCGTCAGGACCAACCGGAGCCTCCCAAGACCGCCCCGGCCCGAGTGAGGTCGCCGAGCCTGCCACACCGCCGTGCCTCACTGGGGGCGCCAAGGCCTTTTCACCGCCCCTTGGAACTCCGGGGGTGTCACGGCCGCTGTTCCAGGGCCTCCGCGGCTGTAACAAAGCCGCCGAGGCCAGTCCAAGGCCCTCCAAACGGCCCCCCCGAATCGGCCTCGCCCTGGGGAATCCAGGGCCACCATACTCCTCAGGGGGCCGCTGGGGCCATGCCGTGACATAGTCTCTGTACAGGACGCCGCCACAACGACCCCAGAGGCAGCCGCCGCCGCCGCCGCCGCCGCCGCCGCTGCTGCTGTCGCCGCCGCCGCCAGGCGCTCGTCCACAGACACCCCGCTCCGCCGACCGCCGACTTACTCGGCCGATCGCCGACCGCCGGGAAAGGCCTCCGGGGCCTCCACGATCGACTCGGAGCCGCCAGGGCCGTCGCGACCACGCCGCCCTCTGCACCGGTCCCGCGGCTCCAGCAGACCCCCGACCGGTCTCCAGATGTCCCGACCGGCCTCCCCCGATCCTCCCTCGCCTCTGCCACCGGCGAGGGGACCTAGGGGACAAGGGGGGCCGCAGCTGAGGCCGTCTAGGCCGGAGCGAGCAGCGGCGGAGCACCGCATCGGCCATCTTCAAAACCCGGAACTGCTGGAAGTGATTTAACTATCACACTACTCTGATGGTCCACACTGATATGCTGTGCTGAGTATTTTTGGTATTAAATCTCTATAATATCCCTATTATGTGTCAGTCATCAAACTATTCTTCCTATTTCCTATTTCAATTACTTGGGCCTTATTCTACACATACTTATTCTGCCACATCCATAAGAGAAAACAACATTTAGAAAAGTTGATATTCTTCTGCTGCTCTCTCATTGGTCTTCCAGAGTTGTCAGCCAAGATTTCAGCCCTTGTTACATATACGGGAAGCTACACATTTTCCATTTTGCTTAAAGAGCAAAACATCTTAAGGCAGCCATATCTTCATAGAGTTTCACAGAGATTTGGAATAAAAACACAGATTATAAAGGATTTAAAATGGTTCTGTATAGCAAAATGTACTGAGTGTGAGCATGTATGTGTGCATTTCAGATTCTGATGTGCAAAATATATATCAGTATAACAAAAGGTATTATGCACAATCTGCTTCATGTCTTTGTGTGACATAAAAATATATTGAATCTTTTTTACTCCTTTCTCACATTTTATAGTATAATAATTTTCAAGCAATTTACATCCTGCAGAACAACAAAAAATGTAATATACGCATTTGCATGGTGTAAACATAATTTGCACTCTTTTATCTTTTTTTGCTTTATAATATATAGAAATATAAAACTGATTTTTTTTAGAAAAATAGCAAATACTTTTATTATGAATGTTATAATACTGATAATTCCAGTAAAGGCTAGACATTGTGGGTTTAGGCTAGAAATAAGCTGTTGAAGCATTCTTGAAAAGGGAAGCAAATACAGTTTCAATGCAAATGGTCTTTATTATAAATGTTTTTAATATAAAAAAGAGCAAGTAAAGGAAAACACACACACACACACATATGTATGTATGTGTGTGTTTTTTCAAAGTCACATGTTCTTTAAATAAGCTACAATACAGTGATTTATAGAGATAGTGCACAGCCCAATACAATTATTGATCAGCGAGGCATGTGCATTACAAAAATTAATGCATTAATTGGCCAGTAAAGTATTGCTTATGTTAAAAATCTGACTCTGAGCAACAAGAGAGATCTAGAACAGAAATTGTCTTCTTAAATAAGATCTTGTCTCATAGTGCAAGTTCTTTTTTGAAGATGGTCATGGATGGATGGGTTGAACCTAGGAATTTTGGTGTTAAAACTATATGCATTGCCACTTAGTTGTGCTCCCTTCCTACTGAGGCAGCTATTTTTTAGCAGTATTCATGAATGCCAAGTCTTCCAAGTAAATCAAACATAAAACACAACTAGATGAACTAATGCTACTTTTTTGTACATTAATAGAAGCCAGTGAGTCTGAAACTATGAAGTTTCCACCACCACTTGATCCATTAGAGAAAATCCTTCCGAATTTTGTTTCTCTGGCCATTAAGCCATGGAGGCTCCTGCCTCTCTTATCGGATGTTTCTCCCAGGGAATATCTTCTTCCCTCATTCCTCAAGATCATCAAAAATTACCTGAGTGCTATTTTTCTTACTGTATGTGACCAGTGACTTCCATGAGCTCTGGATCATCCATATAACTACGCATTTTAGGAAACGTATAAGTGCATGAAAGCTCCAAAGAAGCAACAGGAAGGACCCTCTGCAATTACTGTTGAAGAGCCAAAGGTACCTAGAATGATTGAGAAGATGGGAAGGTGTACCTTTCTCAAGCTATTCTTCCAAATAAAATATGTCCATATGGTACATAGATATGACACAAATACCCATGGAGCAGCCCATTATTTTGCTACAAATGCTGATTTGCAGTGGTATGAATTGTATAGTTATTTGGCATAAAAGAGAGGCAAAAGAAACATGAAAGCCTTTGGAAACTTGAACATATCTATTTCATAATTTGCAACAGACCCTCACCCTCTCCAATAAAAACAAAGCATAGCTTTCAGCCAAAAGACATGCACAATCTGATGCAGTAAATCTGTCATGCCCTGGTGGAGACTGACTCTGAGGAAGAGGAGGAACAGCCAACAGAGAGTGGGAGTGTGGCTCCAGAGGTGGTGGAGGAGGCTGGGGAAGTGCAGAGGCCGGCTGAGCAATCAGAGGAGGATTCAGGCCCATCCCCTATCCATCCTAGGGCACGCAGGGAGGAGAGGATCAGGGAAAAGTGTGGTCTACTTGGGAGGAGAGGGCCATGATCTTCCTTATGGGCTGCAGCTGTGAGCTCGGTATAAGAGTTTGAAATTATGTGTTCACGCTGAAGTCGCATTAGTGTTTCCTTGGATGAGCTTTATCTTTGTTGGCATTCTTCCCATGGACTCTCCTCGGTTATCTTCCTGGAATGTGTGATTAATTATCTTGGTTTGCCTTGGAAGTCTCATCAATATGGTTTGTTTCTGGTTTCCTTTTGCTTCATTATCTACTTTTGGAATTTAAACTGTGACTAATAATACAGTGAAGTTAAGTTGAAGGCATTGCAAGAACCTTGATTCGTGTTTTAGTTTTTGTGCTATTTTTGAGACACTACGAGTCATCACAAAATGGTAATCTTCATCTCACGTTACTGGAAAGGCTTGAAGAAATGCAGAGAAAAAAGCCGATTTCAAAAAAATTATAATTCTTTGTTTTTAATTGTACACTGTGCAGAATCAGCCTCTGAGACGGGCAGTCTATAAACTTGATGGATAAATAAATAAGAAATATTCTGAGTATCCCACCAAGGAGAATTTATTCCTCTTAGAATTTTGAGAGCCTCATATATCCACTAACACTGCAATCATAATATTATATTGATTTTCTCTCTACTGTAATGCATAGCAAAACATGTGGCCAAATATATTTTCTATCAGTGGTATAGTTAGCTCCTGAGAGGATATTGAAAGATTATATTATATGTATTTCAGTTGTTAACAGAAGCAGTCACGTGGACTCTAGGTACCTGTTTAACACTGTGGCATCATGCAGTGTGCTAAACTATCAAAAGGAACTTCATTCCCAAAAAGAATGGTTGGTAAAAAAGCAGCTTGCAACTCTGGAAGACCTTTGCTATAATTACAATGCTATACAATTTGGTTACTTCCTTGAAGAGCTGTGAAATGTCCCCTTTTCCTTGGCTATAACTCTACAGAAAGAAATGAATAATTGACATGCTAAAGATAATTTCTGGCCCTTTTGAATGGGATGCTTGGCCATGCTAATATGAATATTTGATACAAGCTACATTTTCATGGATACCAGTAATTACAATCAATAAAGCATACTATTTCTTAAAATGCTTTGCAAGGAGCCATGATGTTACAGTGGTTAAAATGCAGTATTGCATTTCTGCAGTAATTCTGCCAACTGGCAGCAGTTCGATTCTCACTGGCTCAAGGTTGACTCAGCCTTCCATCCTTCCAAGGTCAGTAAAATGAGGACCCAGATTGTTGGAGATGTTATGCTGACTCTGTAAATTACTTAGAGAGGCCTGTAAAGCACTGTGAAGCAGTATGTTAAGTCTGTGCTATTGCTAAGTCTAATTTATGAGAGATTGCCTGGAAGATTAGAATTAAAATTAAATTTTCCATGGGCAAATAGGCAGCAACATAAATTAAACAAACAAATAAATAAATAGAATAGCCACAATACCTGCGAGCTACAGGAAAACTTCAGATTAGTACAATATAGTCTCCTCTGAAATATGCATGAAATGATCCCCTTGTAATATTTGCATTACAGTTGCTTGATAATGAAATAGATGATCATATAACTTTAGTATACAATGAGAGTTTCCCAAAGTTGCTTGATGGGTGGCATATAGAAAGCAGGAGATTGTGACTTCAAGTTCTGCCTTAACTGTTAGATATTCAATGGGAAAAGTCAGTGATGTCAGACTTCCCCCATTGGTTCATTTTCCAGGCGGGAAAATGAACAGCTGTCAGTGGCTGAAATTGTGGACAGAAGCCTGCAAAAAGAACAACAGGTACACCAGGCGGCAGTCTTTTGTTCAGAGCTAAATAAAGAAATCCAACACTGGCGACAAGGATGGGATACTAGAAAAGAACAAAGGAAATGAGACGAAGACAGAAAATTCTAACAACAGAACGCTGCTATCACCGTGCTGATGATCAGAATGTCCACCCATGCTCAACCAGAACCTTCTGATCCAAAAAAGCATGACTGGCTTGTGTATATGGGACAATTCCGAATGTTTTTAGAAATGAATTCACCGCAGGATGCAACAGAACAGAGGAAGAGAGCTCTATTCCTGGGATATTGTGGAAATCGCCTTTACAAAATGGCTAGAACCCTAGCTGCTCCCATTGGAAACAATGGAATGGAAAGAATTACAGAAGATATTAGAAGAACATTATGCTCCCACTGCATCGTCACCGGCTCACCGGCTAGACTTTTACCACAGAGAACAGAAACTAGGTGAGACCATAAATGATTACCTTACAAACCTATGAGATATTACTGCAGGCTGTGAGTTTGAAAATGTGGAAATAACTTTAAGAGAGAGAATTGTAGTTGGAATGAGGGACCTGAGATTGCAAAGGAAGTTGATAACTAAAAAGAGCATCTCTTTAAAAGAAGTAATACAGGAAGCCCGAGCAGCAGAAATCTCGGAAAAAAACAGCAGCTAAAATTGAGAAATCCAAGAGCGTTCACTCAGCGTGGGGGATGACCAGCAAATATCAGGAAGAGGGAGAGATTGGAGAACTCTCCGAAGAAGAAGAGGAAGAAATACATAGAGTAAAACCTGATAGAAGATCAGGGGGCCCCCAAGGGACAAGCCAGAGACCCCTATGCTGTGCAGGCTGTAAAGAAACCACCCCATGACGGTTTGCAAATTCAGGGATACAATCTGCCACCGATGTGAGAGAAGGGGGCATATTGCTGAAGCATGCAGAGCAAATCTGCCAGCATACCCCAGTCAGAGACAAGCAGGGTTCCCAAATCATCCGCGTGGCCCACAACAAAGGGGATTCCAGAGACCTCCTCATTCAAATTACAGGAGGGACGAGAATAGAATGGAGAAGGACAGACACTATGAATACACAATAGTGAGGCATTCTGATCACCATATATAAAAGAAATTCAACATCACAGTGATAATAGGAGAAAAACCTTGTGTTGTGGAAATTGACTCCGGAGCCTACATATCTATGGTGTCCTGGACAACTATAAAAGAAGCAATCCCTGGCATAACTCAACAACAACTAAAACAACAACGTTTAATACTAAAAGATTTCCAAGGGAACAGAATTCCCATGTTAGGAAGAGGAATTTTTCCAGTAAAACTCAGAAACTTCACCGGTGAATTGCCTTTAACCATTGTGGACAAAGAAGTATCAAACCTCCTCGGAATAGAATGGTTTAGAACCATAGGAGTAGAGGTGACCATCTACACCATGCAAGCAGAGGAGCACAATCAAATGAGAGAAGTTCTGCAGACTGAATTCAAGGATGTGTTCAACGGAACCCTAGGCAAGTATAAGGGGACCCCTATTTCCCTCAACCTTGATCCAAAAGTTCCCCCTGTCAGAATAAAACCAAGGCGAGTCCCTTTCTTCTTGAGACCCAAAGTGGATGAACAACTTAGATAAACTCATAGCCCAGAGAGTATTACAGCCAGTTGATCACGCTAAGTGGGAGACCCCTATAGTCACTCCAGTTAAGCCAGATGGGTCAATTCGAATCTGTGCTAATTGTAAAATTTCCCTGACTACTGCATTGCAATAGAGACAGTTGTACAACCCAGTGCCAGTTGTACAACATTTATTACATTCAATAGAAAAAGGCAAATTTTTTGCCAAATTAGACTTGACTCAAACCTATCAGCAGTTACCGGTGGATGAAGAAACAGCAGTAGCTCAGACCATTGTAACGTACAGGGGTGCTTTCAAATGCAAAAGACTGCAATTTGGGGTCAGCGTAGCCCTGGGACTATTTCAAAGCTTAATGGAATGCCTACTACAGGGCATTGTGGGGAGGTACCTTATTTTGATGATGTCTTCATGGCAGCAGAGGACAAAGAACAACTTAAACAAAGATTAAGGCTAGTATTGAGCAGATTCCAAGAAGCTGGCCTTAAACTCAGAAAAGAGAAATGTCACATAGCAGTACCAAGTGTTGAATTTCTGGGATATCTAATTTATGAGACAGGTATACACCACGCCAATAGTAAAATAAAAACAACTAAGGAAGTGCCCACTCCAACAAACAAAACAGAATTACAGGCTTTCCTGGGACTTTTAAACTTGTACAATATTTTTCTACCACAGAAAGTGACAGTTGCTGAACCACTTCACAGACTTCTTGATAAAAATGCAGAATGGACTTGGGGGCACAGAGAAGCAACTGCATTTGAATCCATAAAAGGACTCCTAACTTCTAGCAGTGTTCTAGTACAATATAATGAAACATTACCTCTTTCACTTACATGTGATACATCTCCTTTTGGGGTAGGGGTCGTTCTCAGCCATAAATTCTCAAATGGAAGAGAAGCACCCATTGCTTTCTAATCAAAAACTTTATCCAAAGCTGAACGGAATTACAGCCAGCTAAATAAGGAAGCACTGGCTGTAGCAGCAGTATTAAGCGTTTTCACAAATATGTTTATGGGAGACAATTGAACTAGTCACAGACCACAAACCACTCCTAGGCATCATAGCAGGAAACAAATCAACACCAAATATATTGTCCCCTAGAATGACAAGATGGACTGTTTTCTTAGCTGCATATAACTATCGCCTTATATATTGACTGGGCAAGACCATAACTCATGCAGATGCACTCAGCCATTGCCCCCTTCCAGAACCTGTTGAAGACCCAGCTCCAGCTCCAGCCACATCCATATTCCTCATTGAAGACATCGCCACTGGCCCTATCACAGCATCAGAGATAGCCAAACACTCAGCCAAAGACAAAACTCTGGCACGTATTTTAAACTGGGTGTTGAGGGGATGGCCAGAAGAAGCGCTGGAAAGTGACTTTAAACCATTTAAAATTCGGCAAAATGAATTGTCTGTAATTAAAATGTGTTTGTTGTGGGAAGATAGAGTTGTGATACCTGAGATGCTGAGACAACAAGTCTTAAGAATGTTGCATGAGGACCACCCTGGGATAGTAAGAATGAAAGCATTAGCCAGAAGTTATACTTGGTGGCCGGGAATGGATAAGGAAATTGAAAAATGGGTTGCATTGTCAGGAATCTAGACCCACACCACCTTCAGCACCAACTCTAGAATGGGAATCACCAAAAGCACCTTGGTCTAGAATACATATAGACCTGCCACGGCCAACGCAGGGCCAAACATTTCTAATAACTGTTGATGCATATTCTAAGTAACAATCATGAAAACCACCACAGCAGACGCTGTGATTAAGGTATTGACGAAATTGTTTGCCACACATGGGTTACCAGATGTTGTGATATTGGATAATGGGCCCCAATTCACAGCAAACAATTTTGAATGTTTCCTAGCTGAACAGGGAATCCACCACGCATTATCAGCACCTGGACACGCCCAGAATAATGGGCTGGCAGAGAGAGCCGTAAGGTCCACGAAGGAAACCTTAGCAAAAATGGGACCAAGGGATTGGCAAATGAAAATAGACAAATTCTTAATGATACAGCATATCACACCTTCAGCCACCATGCATAGAAGTCCAGCAGAACTTTTAATGGGGCGGAAATTAAGATCAGAGCTAGATAGATTACACCCACACTACAATCCAAGCACACCCGCAGATTCAATGAGTAAATGCAGATATTTAAACATAGGTCAATCGGTCTATGCTCACAACTATGCAGGGGGGGCACCATGGGTCTCTGCATGAGTAGTGCAAGTCACAGGCCCCCGATCTTATAGAGTAGAACTAGAAGATGGGAAAATATGGAGCAGACACATAGACCAACTCTGGGGACGATTGGAACAGAATCTGAATGACCAGAAAACCTTAGAAACAGAAATACATCATAGAAAGGTAAGACCAACCCTAATAACTACAAATACTGAAAACACAAGCCTCCCTACTCTAGGGTGGAACTCAAGTACACCGCAGAATAATTTAGCTGAATGGGGAGAAATCCAGCAAAGGAACTCAGAGCCCTCTGTTCCATCGGAGCCAGCCCCGCCCCTGAAAACCCTGAGGCTGGCTCTGGAGGGACAACAGGCCCAACTAATCAGGTTGCCACCACTGGGGAGGGGGTGAATTGCGAAGGTCCAGTCGCACTCACAGGAGTCCCTCCTACTTACATGATTATGTCTGTGAGTGAGAACTGATTGAATGAATGCTTCTTCCAGGAGGGGAGGGGTGTTAGATATTCAATGGGAAAAGTCAGTGATGTCAGACTTCCCTCATTGGTTCATTTTCCAGGCAGGAAAATGAATAGTTGTCAGTGGCTGAAATTGTGGACAGCAGCCTGTAAAAAGAACAGCAGGCACACTGGGCAGCAGTCTTTTGTTCAGAGCTAAATAAAGAAATTTTCCTTCTACTGTTGTCCTGCCTCTTCAATCTAGCCCATATACAACATTAGCCATGAAAGCCAGCTGGGTGACCTTGGTCCCATCACTCTCTCTCAGCCAACCATATTTCACAGGGTTGTTGTGGGGAAAACTGGAGGAGGAAGATGTGCTGGATATGTTCACTGCCTTGAGTTATTTACAACAATAACAAAGGCAGGATATAAAAAATAAATTAAATTAATATATAAATGTAGGTACTCCTCGAGTTACAAACGTTCATTTAGTGACTGTACAAAGTTACAACGGCACTGAAAAAAGTGATGTATGATTGTTTTTCACACTTACAATGTCAGGTTTCCAAGTGATGAAATCCATTTAAAAAGAAAAGAACGAAGTCCTTCTCCCAAGAGAAATTATTTTATTTAGGAAAGCATCAAATTGACAAAGTCCATGGTAATTCCGGATCTGACACAACCCAGAATTACCTCACAATATTACAAGTTAGAAACAACTCCCCAAAACTCACATTCCCCAATAGAAGTAATTCAACGTTATTTGATATCATAAATCTCCACCTCAAGGGGCCCGAGTATGGATAGCTCGTTTCCCACGGGAAGAAGAATCACCTAGCCAAAGCACTCTCTTTATCTCCACTCTGCCCCCTTTAGGAATGTGGCAAGCCTGAAACCCTTCCCCCATAACTGCCAAAGAGAAAGTAAGAAAAAGAATATATACTAAGCCTAACTAAAATGGCTACACATATGTCAGTTTCGGACTTGACATACAACTGTTGCAGCATCCCTATGGTCACATGATCAAAATTTGATCGCTTGGCAATTGACTCATGTTTATGATGGTTACAGTGTCCTGGGATCATGTGATCACCTTTTGCAATCTTCTGACAAGCAAAGTCAATGGAGAAGCCAGATTCATGTAACAACCATATTATTAACTTAACAATTTCAATGATTCGCTTAACAACTGTGGCAAGAAAGGTCGTAAAATAGGGCAAAATTAACATATGAATTTGCTTAGCAACAGAAGTGTTGGGCTCAAAAGTTGAGGACTACCTGTAAAATGTTATTGCATAACCATTTACAAGCAATTTCTATCCATCAGATAACAAAAATTTTTTAATTTCTTAGAAATTAAAAAAATAAAAAGAAATTATCTAAAGAACAACCATAGAAACCAGAGCCAAGCAATAATCTTAAATAAAATGAGCAGATTCACTTCAATGTAGCAGGACTAAAACCCTGGACAAATAAAGAATTTAGGAATCTGATGATGGAATGCTCTGGGGATATAAATGCCAGCATTTTAAGGCCGCCACAGAAAAGCTGTTATTCCCCATTGTGATTTGTTATGTTTCAGATATGGGGGGAGTAGAAATCATTTTTCAAAATAACCTCTCACCCCCCCCCCTTTTTTTTTTAAATGTTACATCAGAACAAATCCTGGAAGGTAGCAACAGCTGGCTTATCTCACCTGGGTGCAGATCCTAAGGAAGGCTAAGATCAAGTATATCTAAACACAGAGATATGCACATGTACACATGCACATACATATTCTAGAAGAAATAGTGACAAATTCATTTGGTGTTGTTGCCAAGTAAACCATATAGTCATGTCCATGAAGTCTCTGAAAGTTGAATTTTTGTTTGAAGGAGATTTTTAAGACATAGTAGGGATTTAAACTTCCAAGAGAAAATGAACTAATGGCATTAAGTTCTGTCTGATTAGAGCCAGGTGTCTCTTCCTAAGATATGTACTCTGTGAACATTGAATAAAAATAGAAGTTACCTAGAATACAAGGATGGCTACTTGCCTAAGCATGCATTTTTTAAGTCTCTCTATCTTCCCCCTTGTTAAGCTAGAAAAAAGACAAAGGACACATCATCAACCTCAGAATTATATGAAGATTCAGCATTTTTCTTGATCAATCATTTAATGAGACTGAGAAGTTTCATAATTTATAGAGCACATTTTATTTTCCCCTTTCTTCTTTCTCCATAGGTATTTTAAGACCTTACTGAATAAATATTAAATGTTATTTCCTGGAAGATTTTTAATAAAGGGCTAAAATATAACAGCTAGAAAGAAATAACAAGAATGAATAGATGGCCATTTTTTAAAATTACCTTCTATTCTACATTATTATCATTCTTTCTACCCCAAGAAAAGCATGCAAATGTACAAATGTGGACTTTGTAAATAACTCTGAGCATTACGAATAAGTGTGATACACCTCAGAAGGCTTAGACAAACATTTTGAGGTTCATCTAACATCAGTTAAAGGCACAGAACATATTCCTATCACAATTGTAGCTGAAGAGTACCCGTCTGGAGTGGGATATGTTTCTCCTGTTTCAGGTTTCAAACTGTCTCATACACAGTTGCTAGATGAAAATAGCAATTTACTCAAGATAGTAGGCATGAGTTTAAATGGACTCCAAAAGATGATAGAGGGCAGGAAGGCCTGGAGAAACATTGTCCATGGGGTCTCAATGGGTCGGATATGACCTCGCAACTAACAGCAACAACAAGGTCGAAAATTGAGTAGAAAATCAGCATTGTTTTTGTTTAACAGAATCTCCAGGGAAGAAAGCTTGCATGGATAGTTTTGCTTTCAGAAGGAATGCACAGAAGTCCAAATCCAATCCAAACTTCAGAGAGCCAAGTCAGATTCATCAGCCTGTACAAATGTCAGAATTTTAGGATATAAGCAAAATTTATGTAAGCAACAGAGAAACGCAGATTGGGGCTGCCTCTTACATCAGGTTTCAGCCAGCTATCTTTAATTTTAATTACATTACTTACTATCCATGCAAGCTTTCTTTCCTCGAGATTCTGTTAAAAGTCTCATTGAGACTTTTAACAGAATCTTTTAACAAAGTCCCAATGAGCATCTTTGTTCTGCTCTCTGGTCTTCTACTGAGTTCAAGGGCTTGGAAGCCATACACCATGTTATGATTTGTACAGAATAACCCTTAAGTGACAAGGATATGCACATGGAAACTTTTATGAGACTAGTTATGAATAATTATTCAGCCAGAATAATTACTCAGATACACTAAATTGAGTTAAAGTTTACTTTAAGAAATAGCACAGTCCAATAAACAGTCCAGGTCATATACGTTTTACAATCCAAAGAATATCCAATTACAAAGTCTTCTTACTGGTTGCCTTTGTCATTTACAGTAAACAAAGATAGCACAGCATAAATACAACAGAGATAGCAACAGAATGTCAGAGATATAGAATGTCAGAGAGAGAGCAAGCTATGATCTCCTAACTCCCTCTTATGGCAACTTGCAATACAATCAACCAATCAATACAGTGATTTTGTCTTAAAGCTACAAACATACCTCGTTGGTTTACATATTGCCAACCCAACTAATTGGTGGACAGATGCCGAACACACCATCATCTGACTTTTCCAGCTGTTCTGATGATGCCTGTATTTGATTGGCTTCAGATAATTACTGGCTTGGTATCTCTTGAGTTTGACATTCCAACTGGAGCAACTTCATCAGAATCTCAGTCCTGGGTCATGACGACACCTAAAAATTGTAATTCAAATCAATGAATGAGTATAGCACATTTCTTAAAATAATCTTTCTCCCATGTAATATCTTCACACTTAACCCTATTTACAAACGATATAATTTCCAGCCCTTTTGTCATCTTCAGCTCCTTCAACATATCAAGTGCAGCCACCAATCACCAAAAAGTTAGAAACCTATAATATAAAAACATTCATCTCTTTTTATCCATGAACAGTTGCTTGTTATGTTATTATTCTTTGATGAAATAATAAAATAATAAAATTTTGTTTATTTAAATTAAGTAATCCCCTTCAAGGTCTGCTGCTTCATCATGATTGGGGAGAAATTTTCTGGGGAGGGATGAGCAGACAACATACAAGGCAGATATAATGTCTACTGTACTCTGTTATCAAGAGTCATCCCAGACTTGATAACATACCGTATAATCAAATAAATAAGTGATGTATATAAATTATTTTAATAAAATTAAATTTATATGATGCCCCCTCCCCCTGCCCCCAAAAAGAGATAGCAAAGCCCAATTTTTTCTAATAGTTTTCTTTTTCACCAGTAGTGGGATTCATTTTTTTACTGCCAGTTCGGTGGGTGTGGCTTGGTGGGCGTAACAGGGGTAGGATACTGTAAAATCTCCAGTCAGAGTTGGTATTCACTGGTTCTCCGAACTACTCAAAATTACCGCTACCGGTTCTCCAGAACTGGTCAAAACCACCTCTACTTTGCACCTAAAAAAGAAAACAAAGGTAAAATTTGTTTCTACTCTTCCTTACTGTCACTATATAACCTTGGCTTTCCCTCTCTCTAGCTGGTCAGCTACTTGATCATCAACAAATTATAAATAAGTCATCTTTCATTAACTTTGCAGTATGCAGATACAGCCATTTTGTTTTTACTTCTCAAATATTTAGCACTTTGGTTTCATTCTAATTCTTCAGTCTTCTTAAAGAATCTGTAAACCTTTAATTTGAATAACAATATTGAAAAACAAGTTATTGTGGGGTACAGCTACAAAAAAACCTTACATGCAGGGGGGAAATGCAGTGCTGCAATAAAAATAAAATGCAATTGAGATTTTATACATCACCATGGAGAATGAAGTTTTGTTATATGTATTCTTCTAGTCTAATCTTAGGATATATGTAGGCAATTTGCTGCTCCTAGGCTGTACTCAATGATAATTTTTGAGCAATAACAATCCATTATAATGTTATTGTTAATGGTTGTACCAATATATATATATATATATGTGTGTGTGTGTGTTTTCGGAGATTTTCACGGGTATTTGTATGTGGATCTTTGGTTCTTCGGGTTTTCTCCTGCGTAGAACTGGAAATATCTAGGTGACGTTTCGATGAAGTCTCATTCATCATCTTCAGGCTTGTGTCTTCGGCCTTGTGCTTCTTAGAGTGATGTGAGCTTGCAGCTGCTTCTTCCTTTTAACTACTAGTGGGGGTGTGACTTGATTGAGTGGGGGCTTGGCTGTGTTCTGATTGGGTGGGGGTGTGTTCTGTTCTGGTGGGGGTTTGGTTGTACTCTGGTTAGTCTCAGTTGCTGGGGGATTTGAGCTGGTGAGCTGTGATCCTAGCTCAAATCCCCCAGCAACTGAGACTAACCAGAGTACAACCAAACCCCCACCAGAACAGAACACACCCCCAGCCAATCAGAACACAGCCAACCCCCCAACCAATCAGAACACAGCCAAACCCCCAAGCAATGAGAACACACCCCCACCCAATCAGAACACAGCCAAGCCCCCACCCAATCAAGTCACACCCCCACTAGTAGTTAAAAGGAAGAAGCAGCTGCAAGCTCACATCACTCTAAGAAGCACAAGGCCGAAGACACAAGCCTGAAGATGATGAATGAGACTTCATCGAAACGTTGCCTAGATATTTCCAGTTCTATGCGGGAGAAAACCCGAAGAACCAAAGATCCACATATATATGTATGTATGTATGTATGTATGTATGTATGTATGTATGTGTGTGTAAGGTTTTAAGCTGATAATTTAAATAATAAATAAAGGAGACTAGGATAGATCTATTTCGAGCTAGTTAGCTCTCTTCAGCTAGCCATACCCTTAATGGGATTTGAACCAGGGAAGTATTACATGTGAGGCAGTTGTAATTGCCATTACACCACTGGCTCTATCCTGTTCAGCTGAGGCAGGGGAATAAGTATATACTTTGTGTTACAACACCCTGTTAAGCCCCAATTAAGGGAGAAAGCATACTGCTTTCTTTTCTGTCTTTTGGCTCATCACCAGATACCATACCGACAGAAAGCTATTTGTTTCATTGTCTTTTGTTTACATGTGTGTAAGATTTTAAGCTGATAATTTAAATAATAAATAAGGGAGACTAGGATAGATCTATTTCGAGCTAGTTAGCTCTCTTCAGCTAGCCAAACCTTCCTGCCTCAGCTGAACAGGATAGAGCCAGTGGTCAAATTGGGCTTAACAGGGTGTTGTAACACAAAGTATATATATATATATATATATATATATATATATATATATATATATATATATATATATATATGTGTGTGTGTGTGTGTTTTCGGAGGTTTTCGCGGGTATTTGTATGTGGATCTTTGGTTCCTCGTGTTTTCTCCCGCGTAGAATTGGAAATATCTAGGCGACGTTTCGATGAAGTCTCATTCATCATCTTCAGGCTTGTGTCTTCGGCCTTGTGCTTCTCAGAGTAATGTGAGCTTGCTCTGAGAAGCACAAGGCCGAAGACACAAGCCTGAAGATGATGAATGAGACTTCATCGAAACGTCGCCTAGATATTTCCAATTCTACGCGGGAGAAAACCCGAGGAACCAAAGATCCATATATACATATATATATATATATATATATATATATATATATATATATATATATAAAATAGCCCTATTCATTGAAATAAACTGTTAAAACAAAATAGAGAAAAACAGAAGGAATTTTAAGGAAAATAAGCACATTAAATACAAAAGAGAAAATACTTCATTCTTGTTATCAGGATCAGGAAAGCTTATTGCTTATTTACCTCTAACATTTTTTAAAATTACTGTCTTGCCAATAGAAAAGGTTTGCCAGGATACTGTAAAAAAAATCAAGAATAAAATACACTGAACTCAAAACACTGTACAACTCACTACCAGAATAAATTAAAATCACACTTGAAACAGGCAAGGCTAACAATAGTTTTAATCAGAAAATCTAAGAATATTACAAGGATAAATATACATGATAATAGAACTGTAAAAGGATGAAAAAAAAGAGAAAAAAAAGTCACTGTGTGATGATAGATAAAGATAGATGATAGATAGATGATAGGTAGATACCGTGCTTCTCACAAAATAAGGCAGGGCCACATTTTTTTTTTTTTGAGCCCCCAAAAAACGGCTAGGCCGTCTTTTCGGAGGTGAATTAATTTCTCCCCCCCCCATCAGCGGGTGGCCAGCAGTGGTGTGGATGTCGGCTTTGGCAGGGCATTTTAAATTGCAAGACCTTCGGCGCCTGCCACTGCTGCTTCCTCTGCTGCTCTTGCTTTTCCTTCGCTTACCTCCACAGTTCCCGTCGGTGCTGGCACAAGAACAGCCACAGCGCCGGTGGAACTGTGGAAGTGTTTCTGCTGCTTCTCGGCTGTGTGCGGAAGCCTCCTGTGTGCCTTCCACATTCCCACCGGCATGAGAACAGCAGCAGCGCTGGCAGGAATGTGGAAGACACATAGAAGGCTTCCGCACACACCCGAGAAGCAGGAGAAATGCTTCCACGTTCCCGCCAGTGCTGCTGCTGTTCTTGTGCTGGCGGGAACATGGAAGACACACAGGAGGCTTCCGCACACACCCGAGCAGCAGCAGAAACGCTTCCACGTTCGTGCCAGTGCTGCTGCTGTTCTCGTGCCGGCAGGAACTGTGGAAGCCATGGAGGCAGCTCCCCGACATCCACATGCCGCCATCCGCCTGGTGATCCGAACAGCTGGTGATGAGGCGTGACTGCCCGCAGCACACTGATAAAGGCAAGTTTCCCCGCCCTCCCCCCAGCATGTTTTAACCCCTGGCCTGCCCCCCCAGCGTGTTTTAAACTAGGCCTAAATTTGGGGGGAGGAGCTTAATTTCATTTCATGCCTAGAAAACATGCTGGGTCTTCCTATTAGTGGAGGCTGTATTGTTGGAGAAACAAGGTATATGATAGATAGATAGATAGATAGATAGATAGATAGATAGATAGATAGATAGATGGATGGATGGATGGATGGATGGATGGATGGATGGATGGATGGATGGATGGATGGATGGATGGAGGGAGGGAGGGAGGGACGGACAGACAGACAGACAGACAGACAGACAGATAGATAGAATTACATCAATGGCTATTTATTGAATATATCTGTAGGGAGGGTTTCAGAGGTGGTATTCAGGAGTTTCTGACCAGTTCTGGAGAACCAGCAGCGGAAATTTTGAGTAGTTCGGAAAACTGGCAAATACCACCTGTGACTGGAGATTTTACAGTATCTTTCCCCTGCCATGCCCACCAAGCCACGCCCCCAGAACCGTATTAAAAAAAAAGTGAATTCCACCACTGGAGGATTTTCTTGTTTGACTAGAATGCTCCAGAAAATGTTCTCCATAGCGACATCTGAAAGAAACTGGGGTATGGCCTCTTATGAATGCATAGTCCAGGAATGAATGTAGGCAAAAACATAATGTCAATCTAAATTGTGAAAATGTTTATATATTTCAAAACAGGATTGCAAATTTGGCCCCACATTAGGAACCACTAATGTGGGGATATGGTACATTACCTTCTCACAAAAATTATAATTCCTAGCTCTGTTTCCCTAAAATAGCCATTCTACTTTATGCAGACATTTCTAACTTTCTTTAAAAGAAGTCTCCATGGTAAATTAAATTGGAAAGCCAGAAACATCCCAGAAAAAGATAATGCTGTTTTCTTCTCTGCTGTTGTGAAAAGAAAAAAACTACATGGTTTTGACCATGAAATTATTTTTATGTTTGCAATACATATGAGCAACCAATTACACTAATTCTGTGGATGTGGGTCCCCAAAATCAGCCTATTTCTATACAACCATAGCTTTACAAATCTGATTTATTTATTGGCCATATCATTAATCAGGAACATTTGCTGTACTTTAGCTAAAAGTCATACCAAAGCTTTTTTGCTGTCAAATAATTGCAGGATTGTTCCCAAAAACTCTTCCTAACCATCACTGGTTTTCTTTTTCTTTTTTAATGCCTCCCATGTCTGCAATATGTATACCAATTTATATATGTGATCTTCAGTTTATCTAGTATATTCTGACATTTTCCAAACAAATATTTAACCTTTTGGTGAGAACAACTGCTCTCTGTCATTCAAACATGTTGTCCAGAAGCTCTTGATAGTTATCACTTTTATAGGAAATATTTTCCATTTTGTGTATTATCTTTTTTTTATTCTCAAGGATTGATGAAATGTTATCTGCTTTTATGATAGAATAGTAGGATCATAAATAATATTTTTTATCCTGACCCCATTAGAAGATTGCAGACCTTGACTGCTGGAAAAAAAAACCAGACAGTATAGAACAGGAAGTGCGCATGTCACAGCATTCAAAGCAGTTTTTATGAGAGCATATTCACAGAGTGCATGATTGGCAAAAGAACATTTTTTGGCTACATGCAATACATGGGGCAATAGGTCTATATATAGAACGTTCTGGATAAGGAAATGGACCCAAATTCATTTGTAAAGATAAATGGTCCACAGCTGTCTTTTTAGAAATTGGAGATTTACGTAGCATTTCAGAAAGAATTGAAAGTCTTTTGATTTGGACTTTCTGCTAATTAGCTCACACTACATAAAAATTATGATCACCAAAGGATGAAAATTAATGAATTAATTCAACCGTTAAGCCCTAAATATAATCAGGACCAGGTGTACCTTGAAGAAATACGTGTTATGGTGAGCAATGCAATTTGAAAGGGTTTCCTTGGGTGTAGAAATTGTGTCTCAAATTGCCATTAAGAAAATGATTCTAGTTTAATTAAAGAAATAGACACAGTTTCATTGGGACTGAGTGCAAACTTCATTCCGCTCATATTGCAAACTCCCTCATAAACAAGCAGGAAACAGCATGAGATGAAAGGCATTCTAAACTGAAAGAACTCTGTGTATGGATAAACTGATACATTTATCTATACATAGAGATAATGCTGACTGATTCAGACTCAATATACTTAGGTTTGATTTTTCTAAGGTGCAGAATTAGGCTGCCTCTGATATGCTTTCTGATTCATGCCACAAACACTTGCATAGTACCTGAGAAGAGTTGTACTGATATAGGCTGATTGGAATATCATCTATTTAATATTTTGCATATTACTGCAGAAAACAATTCTTTAATCCAGAGTTCCCTTTGCAGACTGGTGGGGTAGAGAGGGGATTGTTTTGTGTGAGCAGCTGGCAACTGCACTACAGCTCTATTTGTGTAAGTGGTGTGCACGCATGGAGCATGTACTTATGGGTTCATCCACTGCTCATGCAAGTGACGATGTGGGCCCTTTGGTGCTCTCTGAGCTTGCTTGTTTTCTTGCAGACAGTTCATTATCCTAACTGGATAACATCATCAGTGTTTCTAAGGAATGTTGTTTGCTGTCATTTTACATTCTGGCATCTTGCCTATCTGTGTTGGTGGAGACGGTCTTAGAGATTGTTTGGTTGGGATATTTACTGATGGCTTTTTGGCAGTTTCTTGTTTGGAGTATTGCTTACTTGATTGTTGGTCTGCATTTGACCTTGGAGTTAACCTATGCTGATCTAGATGCTGATTACTGGTGGAGAGGTGCAGGAGTCTTTTTCTCTTTTGAGCTGGTTGATTGTCTCTTTTGCATAGTCTGTAGATGTTGTTAATGTCTATGTGTCTATTGATGGCTGATTTGTCAGAGTAACAAGTGAGGATGTGCGTGCGTGCTCATTGGCCATTTCCATAGCCTGGTTGTAATCTCATAGTCCATTAGTGAGCCACAGCCCACAGATTGGGGATCCCTGGTCTACTCAAGGAACTACTGAGAAATAAATGATACACCCCATTCATACTGGTAGGACAAACTACTGCATGTAAACAGGGACAATACCAATGGTGGGATTCAAATAATTTAACAACCAGTTTGCCCAGGGTCAGGTTGGCTATCATAGGAGTCAAAAACCATCCCTGCCCCAGCTCCACTGCATATGCAAGATGAGCCTCCCACAATGGCCAACCTGAACCTGGGCAAACTAGTTGTTAAATTACCCACCCTCACTATCAAAGTGGGTTCTGGGTACTGCACTGCACTGCAATGGAGAAATGGGCAATGCAGCATCTGACATGAAAGAAGGAGGAGGGAAAGTGGCCTTCTCCTTCTCTCATGCTGATCGCTTCATTGCCCATTTCTCTATTGCAGCACAGCAGCATCCAGGATCCACTTTGATAGCAGGGGTGGGTAATTTAACAACCAGTTCACCTGAACCAGTGCAAATCAGCTGAATTCCACCACTGGACAAAATCCCATACTCATTAACACTGATTATGTTACTTAGCTGAGTAATATTTGCAAGCAAATAGAAAGCTCAGAGACCACCATGGATTCCACAGATATAGAACTGATTCAATTGCCCATTATGGAAAAAAAGATAGTGACACATAACTTTTTAAAATAGGAAGTTATGATGTTTGTGTTAACTAGACCTGAAAGAAGGAGTCATAAAAATATTACACATTAAGTTAAAAGATCATATAGCAACAGAAATTAATCTTGGAATATAGCCTTGTATCTATTTATCAGGGCTGCAACAGACTGTGGCAAACAGAATTTCATAAAAACAATCTTGCTCAAGGAGAAATATATTCTTCCTTTCTTAAAATAGGTTTGGAAGTATTATATCATGATTTTTTTTCCAGTGCAATCCTTAACCTAAATATCTTTTAAGGAAGAAAAGCAAGATTATGATATTAAATTAGGATCAGTAATATTGTGCAAACAAGACTATAAGATGTGGAAATTAAACACCCCCCAAAAACATTTAAATGAATGCTATGACTATCCTAAAAACAATGTAAAAATCCATCTTGAAAAAACAACTCTTTTTCTACAATCAGAGAGTGAGTCTGCATAGGACTTCCAGAGCTATGAGCTTTATTGCACCAGTATTTATTTTTACTCTGAGGAAATGCATGATGTCTCAAGCTGATGTTTTCTAATTAGATTACAACAATTGTGCATTTCTTCAGAGGAAATGTTCTAGCAATTTATAATAACCTAAGACCCCTAACAAACATTATTATAATCTATAAAATGAAGAATAAATTTTGTATGTGAAAAAGAGAGAAAGATGGTGGGAAAATGGGGAGGAAAAGATCAGAGAGAAAAAGGTTTGTATGTTGGAGGAAATGTGCTGCTTAGTTCTATTGAATGAAAAGGGACAAGCATGTTGTAGCATTTTACCTAGAAATCCAAGGGCAATTTTCAGTAGAAACAGTACTTGTTAGTTAGAATAGGCAAATACTAAAGCAAAAGACTTCATTTAATTTGGAATGTTTGGATGGTTAATGATTAATTTAGAAATCCCTGAGTGGCGATCATGACTTCTCCGGAAACAGTTTTCATTGCCAAATATCCAAATTAACCCTTGGAAATGTGATGCCATTAGAATAATGTTGCAGTGCACTGCAGGCTTGCAATCTAAAGGAAATTGATTTGGATGCGCTGAATGATGAGTGGGTTCGCTGGTAAGTATCTAGACCAAAGAGGAATGGAATTTCAAACTATTCAACAGACTTCATTAAAGTACATGAGGTCATGTCCCGGTGCCTGGAGGCCGTGCGGAACTGGATGGGCAGGAACAGGCTCCGACTCAACCCTTCCAAGACTGAGTGGCTGTGATTTCCGGCGTCCCGATATAGCCAGATAGTTCCATCGCTGGCTATTGGGGGTGAGATTCTGCCCCCTGCAGAGAGGGCTCGCAATCTGGGTGTCCTCCTGGATGTACGGTTGTCTTTGGAAGACCATATTACGGCCGTCTCCAGGGGGGCGTTTCATCAGGTTCGCCTGATTCAACAGATGCGGCCCTTTCTGGATCGGGATGCCTTACGCACAGTCACTCATGCCCTGGTCACCTCCCGATTGGACTATTGTAACGCCTTCTACATGGGGCTCCCGAATGGGAGCATCCAGAGGCTTCAACTGGTACAGAATGCGGCCGCGCGGGTAGTTATGGGGGCATCAAGATTCGCGCATGTGACGCCCCTCCTGCGCGAGCTGCATTGGTTGCCAGTGGCCTCTCGGGTGCACTTTAAAATTTTGGTGTTAACTTTTAAAGCGCTCCATGGCATCGGACCAGGATATTTACAAGACCGCATTCTGCCATTTTCCTCCCACCGTCTGGTGCGCTCCCACAGGGAGGGTCTCCTGCAGGTCCCGTCGGCATCTGTGTGCTGGCTGGTGACCCCGAGGAATAGGGCCTTCTCTGTGGGGGCGTCTGCTCTCTGGAATGGGTTGCCCCCGGAGTTACGGACAGCCACGGACCTGGGGACCTTCAGGCGTGCTTTGAAAACCTGGCTTTTTGACCAGGCCGGCTTGGGCTGATTTTAGTTTTGGGGTGTTTTGTTTTTATTAAATTTTAGGGTTTTAGAGTATGGTTTTAAATTTGTTTACAGCCAGGGTTGGGTTTAATTTAGTTTTATTGTTCCACATATTTATTGTTTTAACTGTACGGCTGTGCACCGCTCCGAGTCCTTCGGGAGAGGAATGGTATATAAATAAATATTTTATTATTATTATTATTATTATTATTATTATTATTATTATTATTATTATTATTATTATTATTGCTGTTATTATTGTTATTATTGTTATTATTATTATTATATTTGGGTCCTACATTTTTTTAGACCATACAGCAGCATCCACAGAGAATGTGTTTTTTTCGGTAGTGATCACAGTTTGGAGTAATAAGAGAAACAAGCTGGCAGTAGACACTGTAAAGAGAATTCCAGATTTATATCCATGTCTCAGAAGAGTACAAAAACATGTTAAAATGTTTGCTATATAGCAAAAAAACTCCTTTAAAAAGTGAACATTCTAATCAGGGTATGATGAACCCACATTATACATAATTTGTCTATTTTCATAGGATATATTTGTTGGAGATTGCTTAATTGTTTACCATTTAAAAATAAATTACTCCTCCTTTCTTTGGCTGCCTTTCTTAAGGTCTCCTTCCTTGGGGCATTTTAATGATATAAACAGTTATTTTGACAGGTTAATCTTTGGATGCAACAATATCTAGTTATTATAACTAGGCTTATTTATAAATAAATAAAACTAACATTTTTTCACTATGTTTCTCCTGATGAAATACCTGAGATAACTGTGTTCTGAAATTAACAGCTTTGAGATATGAGAAAGAATGGAATCATAAATGTGTTTTGTCAAAAGGCACTGGACTTTGTTTTTCCACTAAAAATGGAATGGAAAAAAATGGAAAAATGGAAAAATCAAGTCTAATTGCCTTTTGAAAAAGCACATTTGAGACAACCACGACCTGGATGACTGAGAATTTCCTTAGACAAATGGAATCATAGAACCATAGAGTTGGAGGTCTTTTCAATACTTTTTTTGTTCACGTTGAAGTAAATTATAGTTATTAACAGAATAACAGAGTTGGAAGAGACCTTGACAATCTTCAAATTCAACCCCCTGCTCAATCAGGAGACCTTATATCATTTCAGACAAATGGTTGTCCAATCTCTTTTTAAAAACCTTCAATGTTGGAATACCTAAAACTTCTGGAGGCAAGCCATTACATTGGTTAATTGTTCTCGCTGTCAGGAAAGTTCTCCTTAGTTCTAAGGTTGGTTCTCTCCTTTATTAGTTTCCATCCATTGCTTCTTGTTCTTCCTTCAGTTGCTTTGGACAACAGGATGACCCCCCTCTTCTTTGTGGCAGCCCCTTAGATATTGATATCATGTAACCCTCAGTCCTTCTTTTCATTAAACTAGACATACCCAATTCCTGCAGCCATTCTTCACATATTCTAGCCTTTAGCCCCCTAATAATTTTTGTTGCTCTTTTCTATAATCTTTTAGAGTTTCAGCATCTTTTTTGGCAACCAAAACTGGACTGATTCTATCTGGCTATTAATGCAACCTAAGACTGCATTAGTCTTTTTGGCAACTGCAACACACTGCTGGCTCATATTTAAATGACTAGGACTCCTAGATCTCTCTCAGTTACTACTATTAAGTCAGATACCACCTGTTCTATACCTGTACATTTGTTTTTTCTTGCCAAAATATAGAAGCTTATTTTTCTTACCATCGAATTTCATTTTGTTAGATAAGGCCCAGTGTCTGTTGAAACTTCTCCTTAAGCCTATCTTCTGGACTGTTGGCTATTCCTGTCAGCTTGGTGTTGTCTGTAAATTTCATAATTTCTCCTTCTATCCCTTTGTATGAACTGTTTATGAAGATATTGAAGAATACTAGGCCTAAGATAGAGCCCTGAAGTATTCCACTCCATACTTCCTTCCATTTGGTATGAATTATTTTTCTTTCTTATCAAATACAACAGGTGAGTTTGTAATTTTATACTTTACATCAACATGCAGACATCTAATGATGGTCTCCTATATAAATCTCTACATATATCTGAATTAATGAATGCATACAAGCATATATTATTATTAATAATATTATGGCTGGTTGCCCATTCAGCAAGATGTTTAGATTTGATTTTTTTGTTATTTTTATGATCTGTTCACAACAGTGTGAAGTTACATCTGAAGTTCTTTAGTTAATGTTGGCCTTCATACACATCATGCTCCATCTAAGCACTAAGGATGGTATAATATGTCAGTGTAATATATGTACAGATACAAGCAGTGTGGTCTTTTGTAATGGACAGATGGAAAATTTGACAAGTGTAAATTTTCTAAGTTCTGTCCGATATTTTTTTGGTATGGCACCCAATACTAGAACAATACTACTAGAATATTACTAGAACAACCATGGGCATGTTAAACCGGTTGCAGCCCACCTCTGATCAAATCCTTCTCAAGGAACCAGGATATGCAAATGTTGTTGTTTGATACTGTTAAAAGCTATTACCTACTGTTATGCTAATCAAGGAGATTTATATAAGCTTTGGTCAGGTCCAGATCACAAATGACATAGAACAATGTAGCCAGTTCTTTAATTGCACAGTAGACACAATTTTGCCAGACTCACTTCTTACTACTTGCATTTTTCCATAGAGAATTCTAGGGATTTTCTACCATAACTTTCTTTCTCCGTGTCCTATCCAGTTCCAGGTGTGGTTTCCTCTTGCCTCATCCCCTTCCTTGGATTGTGCTCATTCCTTCCTGGGAAACTGCCAGTTCACTGTAGTCTATCACAGTATTAGACTAAGATCAAGAACATCCATGTTTAAGCCTTCCTTCAGCCATCAATGCTTACTAGATTACTTTGGCCAGTTGCTTTACTAAGCCTAATCAATCCTGCTAGGTTTTATTGGGGGAAAATTGATGGAAGGATTGCTGTGTATACTGCCATGAGCTCCTGGGAAAAGAGGAGATATAAATCTAATGAGTTATAATGAAAACCTGGGGAAATGTTCCCAGCTGCTATAAATAAGGCAGATCTACATGGTGCAGCCCTACAAAGAGATTCTTACATTCCCAAATCAGGCACATTTGAATACCAAATAACATATTGTGTTAAATGGAATTTTTTTTTAAAAAAAATTGTCCATATTTGGGGAAGGAGTTTTCCCAGTAGAGCTCTAGTCTCAGTAAGGATATATTACTTTACTTTTCTTTATTTAAATTTGTATACCGCCCCCTCTCCCAAAGGGACTTGGGGTGGTGCACAGCCAGATAAAATATACATATAAATACACATACAATAATTAAAATGAGTTAAAAAGAATTAAATAGATTGGCCATTATCAAAAGATTAAAAAATTAGGAGATTAAGAAAGCTAAAACCATTTAAAATCAAATTTAAAACCCTACATGTAACTTTAGGCCAGACCGGCTTGATGGAATAAGTGGGTTTTTAATGTGCGCCGGAAGGTCAATAGGACGGGGATGGTCCTCATCTCTGGGGGTAATTTGTTCCAGAGGGAGGGTACTCCCAAAGAGAAGGCCCGAACCCTCATGGTCGCCAGCCATCCAGCTGGCAGCACCCCAAGGAGGCCTGCCCTGTGGAAGCACACTGGTCAACGGGAGGCTGACGGTGGCAGTATGCGGTCCCGTAGGTACCCAGGTCCCAAGCCATGGAGCACTTTAAAGATGATCACCAGCACCTTGAATCGTACCCGGAAGGCCACTGGGAGCCAATGCAGCTCGCGCAAAAGTGGTGTAACATGGGAGCTCCGAGAAGCCCCAACACCACCCGCGCAGCCGCATTTTGCACTAACTGGAGCCTCCGGGTGCTCTTCAAGGGGAGCCCCATGTAGAGAGCATTGGCGTAATCTAGGCGGGAGATGATGAGGGCGGATGTGACCGTGAGAAATGCGTCCCGATCCAGAAAAGGCCGCAATTGGTAGATCCTACAGACCTGATAAAAAGCCTCCCTGGCGACGGCTGCTACATGGTCTTCCAACGACAGCTGTACATCCAGGAGGACACCCAAATTGCGTGCCCTCTCCATGTGGGCCAGAGTTCCCCCCCCCCGGCCAGTGATGGAGTTAGCTGGCTGTATCGGGGCTCTGGAAAGCACAGCCACTCGGTTTTGGCTGGGTTGAGCTGAAGCCTTTCTGCCCCATCCAACCTCGCACAGCCTCCAGGCACCAGGTCATCACTTCCACGGCTTCATCAGGGTGGCCCGGGGTAGAAAAGTACAGCTGAGTATCATCAGTGTACTGGTGGAATTCTACCCCGAAGCCATGGATGATCTCACCCAGCGGCTTCATATAAATGTTGAACAGCAGAGGCGAGAGCACCGGCCCCTGAGGTACCCCGCAGATCAGGGGCCTCAAGGTCGATCTCTGTCCCCTGCCAACACAAATTACGACGGTCAGAGAGGAAGGAGGAGAACCACCGCAACACAGTGTCTCCCACTCCCAACCCCTCCAGCCGCCGCAATAAGATATTGTGGTCGACAGTATCAAAAGCCGCCGAGAGATCTAATAGGACCAGGACAGACTCAGTCCCATGCCAGTAACTAGTGTTTTAAAAAGTTGCCATTGGTTCGTGTGTGTGTGTGTGTGTGTGTGTGTGTGTGTTTATGTGAGTCTGTATGTTTATTGGCTAAGATGGAATTGTAGCAAAGCAATATAGATTTCCACATCTCCATATATCCTCTTCTATAGACAGCTGCTTTGACTTTTTTCAAAGAAAAAGAAACCACTCAGACAGAACTACATGATTGTATTTCACCTAATGTGCCATTTGGCCTTGAATCCTATTGATTTTTCTGGAAAAGCTGTACACATGTATTGAATTCTTTTTCATAGTTTAACTAAGGTGGGCTAGATGGCAAATGTATGTTAAATACAAATGCGGCTTCATGCCCTCAGGAACCTTTTATGGTAAATAACAGATTGCATTGCATTTTATAAGTTGATATGGTGACCCCCCCCCCCCCAGGATTCACTTCCTAATGACTTTCAGTAATTAAATTTGACGGCATTAAAACAAAAAGTGGGCGGGTAAGCTAAAAAAAATGTAATTAAATCATTTATATAGCTATTACATTTCTATTACTTTGAAAATGTAGAGAGAGCAAGGTGTAAGGAAACCTGGTTTCCACTCCTTTCTGCATCAGGTCACTCAATAGATGCCTAGAGTCAGGTATTATCACAACCCAACAGCTCTATAGGATTTCTGCAGTGATAAAAAGGGTGAAGACCAGTGGTGGCCAGTTTGGACAGGTTCAGCAGAACTGTAGTAAAAAAAAGCCTCCAACGATCAGCTGAGAGGAGGAAAAAAAGCCTCAGACAATCAGCCGGAAGGATAAAGAAGAGAAAAGTGCAGGGGCCCACCAAACCGATGATGAAACAATTTGAATCCCACCACTGGTGAAGATACCCACCCCCACTGCTTTTCACTCCCAGAGCAAAGCAATATATAAATGTAACATAGCATTATGAATATATGCAGTATATGTGCAATAAGGACTTAAAAAGCTATTTGAACATCAAAGGCATTTGATGAATCACTGGCTTCGTAAGGAGAAATTTCAATCTTAAAACACACATTACAGATATATTTCATCTGCCAAGGTACTGCATGAAAGGAGATTGTGAAGATTTCCTCTGGGAGACTTTTAATATTTAATTTTATTTGTCTGCTTGACATAAAGCAGCACTTCAGAACAGCAGGTTTAATTTAGTTGCGATCGTTCTGATTTGGAAATAAATAGTGGGGAATTTTAAACCTCTGAATGGACTGAAATAATTTGCTTATATTAAGAGGCAGATAGTCCTCACTTAATGAACATTCATTCAGTGACCATTTGAAGTTACAATAGTGCTGTATAAATGATAGCTGAGACAGGGCCTTGAAGTTAGGCCTGTTGCAACAGCCTTTGGTCATGTGATCAAAATCCAGCAACTTGGGTATTTATGACCTCAGCATGTGCTTCAACTCCCCCTGCTCCCATATCTGCCTTTTTGGCCATCCTGCACTTCTCCACTGCTGCCTACCCCCTGTTACTCCCCATTGTTTCCAGATGACCTCTGCTTTCTTCTTCTTCACACTGCAGATGAGGCACTTGCTATCCCTTCCTGAGGCCAGAGGAAGGAAAAAGATTGGCAGGATTAGGCAATGGTGGTGGAGTGTAGAACAGCCAAAGGGGCAGAGATGAGGGATGAAGCAAGTGTAGCAGCCCTGGAGAAATATGAAGTCCTTGCCTAACAAAGGCATAATCCTTGCCTAATGACCGCAACTGGGACTATCAGAACTGCCATTGCTAAGAAGTGTGGTCCTGTGATGTCTTACCTAACGACCATTTTGCTTTGTGATGGTAATTCTGGTCCGAATTAGGGTTGTTAGGTGAGGCCTACCTATAATCCCAAGGCAAAATACTGTAGCAGAAATTAATTAAAACACAGAAAAATGGTTAAAATAAATTATATAACATTCAGTCTAAGTTGGACTCTGGCCTTGCCACGCATCCTATGAAGGCTACCAGGGCCAGGTCTGGCTTGGTTATTTGGAAAGAATCAGATCTCCGCAAATAGACAGAGTCCTCAGAGCTATTAGCTCAGCCACATGTGTATTAGATCCATGCTCTCCTGGCTGGTCAAGCTTGCTCATGGTTGGGTTCTGGTGATGGCTAATTCCTCTTTGAGTGGTCCCATGACCACTCAAAGAGGAGTGGTCATGGGACCCTATTCCCTCATGTAAGAGGGAAGAGACTACTCAAAGAGGAGTGGTTATGGGACCCTATTCCCTCATGTAAGAAGGGAATAGTTCATCTTCTCCTCAAAAGGCCATTGCTAGACTCCATGGTCTTGGACAATTCCCATCCATGTTCCATCCTTCCTTTTTAGGTGGTTGTGTTCCCACTTCAGAGGGCCCTGGAGGAAACTGATTATTAGGATGTCTTTCAGTCAGAGTTCATTGTTGGAAATGTGATTTAAATGACATTGATCACACTCTTGGATGGCCTCTAGTGGGAGCAGGATGGGTATAGTGGATCTACCCTTGCCCTTCTTGACTTCTCAGCAGTTTTCAATATCATCAGTCATGGTATTCTTCTGGAGCTGAACAGCATAACATTGTTCTGATTCTCCTCTTTCCTTCCAGTTCTGGTTGGTGTTGATGGGAAGGGGAGAGATCCAGTTCAGGTCCAGACTGTGGCAGGGCTTGCTACTTTCTCCCCTCCTTTTAAAATCTACATGAAGGTGCTGGATCTCACAATTTGGGGTGAGATATCATCAATTCTGCTGATGATACACAGCATGATGTCTTTATCCCAGGCTGTTTGAGTGATAACTTAGAGGTTCTGTTTCACTGCCTGGAGGCTTTGGGGGAATCAGATAAGATGCAACAGGCTTTAGCTCACTCCAAACAATACCATTTGAGGTTGTGGACTTCCTTGTTCTAATAACGCTCCTTTCTTGGTTCTAGATGAAGTGACACTGCCCCAGATAGACCAAGTTTGCAATATGGGGTTCTTCCTGGATTCTTCTTGAGGACTAGATGGCAGACATGGCTAAGAGGACCTTTGCACAACTTTGGCTCATGCAATAATTGCTCCCATTCCAGTACAAGAATTCATGCCCATGGTCAGTTATGTCCTTGTGACCTCCAGATTGTACTGTTGCAATGTACTGTACTTGAGGTTGCCCTTGAAATGAACTCAGGAGCTTCAACTGATGCAGAATGCAACAGTGTGGGCAATTAATGCTGTTGATATTCTGGTCCATGTGATATCTTTGTGCCACGAATTGCATTGGCTTCCAGTGTGCTTCTGGGTGCAATTCAAGCTGCTGGTAATAAATTTTAAAACTCTTCATTATTAGGGACTAGGTTATTTAGGGGACCAGCTTTCTCCAATTATTTCTATCCATCCTACTTAATTCAGCAGGATCACCTTTTCTGTTATGGTGCCTGCCCTGCCTTTGAGGTTAGGATAGCTCTGACCCTATTGATAGCCTTTGTCAAAGCCCTAAAAGGACTGTAGGAGTGTACTTTAGAGTCTACTGTTTGGTTTTGTTGTTGGTCATTTTATGAAGTTTAGCTGCCACGTGTTTTGATTTTATATTGTGGATAGCATTCATTTTATCTATTTTATTGTAAACTGTCAAAGTCAAATATGTAAAATGGGTGCTATATAAAATAAATAGATAAATAAAGCTTTTAGGAGTGCCAACAAGAGAGAGTAAACATGGATCATATGCTTTACATGCACATAAAAAAGAAAAAAAAAGATTTAGTCACTGAGTTGTGCCCACCATTTTAATATCATTGTCCCTGAGGATTCCTCCTACATCATTCATTAATGTTAAAGTACCCAGTGCCAAAGTAAATGCATTCCATATGTGACTTTATGTAAAGATGCTTATCAAATGTCTGCTTCCATAAATACAACCCTTTTATTCTCCAAGTGTAGTAGATGATCAGGCTGAGCCCAAGAGAGGTTCGAATGTTTGGAGTCACTATGTTCCCACAATAGACCACTATGTTCCCACAATAGACCACAATAGACCAATAGTTCCCACAATCCCCCATGAATTCTGTGTAACTCCTACCTAGTGCCAATTTGCCTTCACCGTTAGTAGTTTAGATTCTTGTATATAAATTAATGGAAGTTTTTTTAACCCTATCCTGGCTCCTGGTTTCTTGCACCTGACACAACTCCAATTAGCAGTAGCAATAACACTTAGACTTATATACCACTTCAGCCCTCTCCTACCAGTTTGCAGAGTCAGCCTACTGCCTCCCACAATCTGGGTCCTCATTTTACCAACCTCAGAAGGATGGAAGGCTGAGTCAATCCTGAGCCGGTGAGAATCAAACTGCTGAACTGCTGCCAGCTGGCAGTCAGCAGAATTAGCCTGCAGTACTCCATTTTAGCCACTGCACCAGTATGTCTCTTTAATTGAAATGTACATTAAAATTTGAAATTTTGTTTTCTACATTATTTCTTTCCTGTAGTCAAAAAGCAGGTCTCAGTTCCATTACTTTTTTTACATCTGCCAAATGGTATAAACATGTGTCAAGAGGAATTAAGGGACAATTACACATCTACCTATTGATTTGTGTTTTCTTTATGAGACAATCAGCAGTGCTTACCTCAATTTTATCTATGAAGAATATCATGCTTTAGATGAAGTTAGGAGTACTTTGTTAAACTATCTCAGTTTAATTGTATCTAGAACATTTAATTAAGACACCATTTCAAAATGCTTTCTGCTCCCTGGCTCTAGATAAGATGTGTGTTCTGCCTTCTGAGGTATTCATGGCTCTTACCTGCTTTGAGCTGATGATTTTGGATGCCCACAATTGTCTGCCTACAAAGCACATTGCCAATGATTTACATGTCCTGATGTACAAATGCTTCCAAAACCTGTATAGCATCTTCCAATATATCAACTGAAAATTGCTCAAGGAGATATTCCCATTTTTAATTGATGATAATCACCAAAAGCCACCTCTTCAAAATTACAAAACTGGAATGAATGAAGTATTAAGAAAGAATGGTGCTTATAGAAAGACCACAGTAAATTATCTTTCCTGCCTCCTCCATTTTCAATATTTTATGTTAAAGGCAATAATCTATGGAAGGGTTTTAATCGCAATTGGAATCATGTTGGTATGCTAGCTAATCTGCTGGTCTAGAAATCAAGAGATTGTGAGTTTCAATCTTCCATTAGGCATTGGGCCAGTGACTCTTTCTCAGCTCAATTCAGAAGGAACTGAGATTCCTTAGCTTTAAAAAAAAAAAATTAAAAATACCATTGCACTCTTCAAACCTGTAAAAGAACGTGGCACAAAAGAAGATCAAGATCTGTTCCTAGAATACAAAGAGAGATTGAGGGAGCAGTGTATGTTTAGCCTTGAGGAAAGACAATTGAGGGGAGATATTTCCAGCTACCTAAAGGACTGCCACGTAGCAAAAAGGTCAAGATGTGTTTGCTACTGTCTTGATGTACATGAAACATGTTCTGAACACACAAGAAATCCAATTTCAGCTAAGCGTTAGGGGAAAAAAAGTTTGTAAGTGAAAGAGCAGTTCAACAGTGGGGTAGATTATTAGAATTATGTCAACTTCCAAGGGGTCCTTTTCTTTAACAAAGATTTGGTCAAAACAGGCTTTTAAAGCGATCTGACAAAAAAAACAGCACACACACACACACAACTGTCTGAACACTGGAAGAACTGGTCACATCTCTTCCTTTTTTTCCAAAAACTTCAATTGCTTTGCTTGTGAACAAGTTCCATTTTTGATGTAACCTATACCTGACTGCTCAGAAGCCCTATCACCAGATCCTCACCTGACCTGACCACATCTGACTCATCATAAGAACCATCACTAGACCCTCCCCCTGATGTGACCCTCCCATCACAAGACCTACTGACCACCCAAAACTCTTATAAGCAGAAGAACATCAACACTGACATTCCCTAAATTCCACTGAAGATGTTACCTAGTAATGAAATGTTTGGAAACCAACCCACAAACTCAGAGGTTCCTCCACCCTCACACATGTGTCCATTCAGCTTAATGTAATCGGCTCTTGAATTATTTATAAATTATTGATAGATTTATAAATCCCATTTTCATTTAAGCATACATAGAATTTCAGGCTTTAGTAGGGCAATAGCTCTTATTAAACTATCCTACCCTAATAATACCCTAACTTTAAATAGAGATCATTCCATCCTTTTTTTTCCTCCAAATAAATGCAGATACAATAACATTTTTATAGACACATCAATTATCATTTGAACTGAAAAGCAGAATATATATTTTTTAAGTTTAAATATAATTAAAAAAACAGGTATCCTAAAATTATCAAATTTAAAAGGAAATAAAGACAGAGCAGAAACATGCAAAAAAAAAGGATTGTTTTTAAAGTAAAATAAATGGATATTTCCAATTTTATGTGTTGGTATTTGATTTTGAGTGAGATATAAACTTCCTCCCTCCCTCCCTCCCCACCTACCCTTTTACTACCTTTCTACCTCTCTTATTTGGTTCTGTTCTTTTATTCAAAGATGTGACACTTTTCCCCATTTCCACTAGTTATGTCTCCACTTTTCAGTCATTTAAATCGCTGGCATTGCCTCATTCATTCCACTGCTCCCTAATTCAGCAGATCCAATTTAACATTAAAATAAAAATCATAGTCTGGCCACTTCTGTAGCATGGTAAATGATTTGTTTCCTTTGTTCTGTTTTATTCTGAACTAGGGAAAATACAGGCTGAATTAGAAATGCCAGGCAAGATAAAAAAGCAATCTATATAAATACATTTAAATTCAAGCCTTCAAGCTTTTGTGTCAATCTCTCATATGTAGACAGAGTAATATGCACAGCATTCCTGTCTCCCTTGCCTTAAAAATGATCTTTTATTTATCCATCCCAATTGGGGGACCATGCCAATCAATAAGACATAGTTATGGAAATATAGCTCTTCTAGATACTGTCCATGGCAGTTTCCATTAACTACCAAAGCTCATGATTGACATAAAGTAACGTAAGAGGAAAGTGAGTCTCAGTCAGTCAAATTCACTTCCTAAGACCCACTAGCTTCAAGCTCCTTTTGTAATCACCTATCTTAAATCAACCTGTCTTTCTGCAAAACTAAATCTATCTGTATTTAACAGCCAAAGACAGATATAAAACTAAAGGGCTTGACTGAAAAGCGGGAAGCATTTTGTGGCAAACTGTGTGTAATACAGAAAATGACACACAAGACTTTAATATTTGGGGTTAGTGGTGAAGAGGTGAGTGAGATTGAGAAACTTGAAGGAAACGGTTTAGTTGATAGCAAATGTATACTCCTTTCCTTTCCTTTCCTTTCCTTTCCTTTCCTTTCCTTTCCTTTCCTTTCCTTTCCTTTCCTTTCCTTTCCTCTCCTCTCCTCTCCTCTCCTCTCCTTTCCTTTCCTTTCCTTTCCTAAAATGCATTTACAATAAAATTTTCAGTTACTACAAATTAATGGAAAGCAATATAGTCCTTCTTTTTATAAGGAATTTATAAGGGATCATTATTTAATTATGATCAAACCAAGATGATCAACAAATGTGTTTCATTTAGATAAAAATAGCAGTACAGCAATAAATAATTGTTAGGAAAAAAATATTCATCAGACATGCTTTCTTAAATTTCTGAGCACACTTAGGGGTCTTTTTGGGGGGATCAGAATTGTGGAATTAGTCACATTCTAGAAAAAATATTTCATTAGAGATATGCAGACCTCATGACTCTTCCTTGATGCTTTTGTCATCTTTTTCCTATCAGACTTAATGCCTTTTTTTTTTTTTCATAATACAATATTGAAAACAGTCATTTCTAGAGACGTTTCTGTTTTCTACTTCATTTTCATTGTACTTTGACCTTTTTAAAGATTTTCTTTGGCTGGCTTTCTTGAATGCATTCCTTTGTTTTGTGTCATACATTAACTCTCCATGGTCCTGCAATTTTCCTGTCTGAAAAAAAAAAAAACACAAGTCAGGTTATGGAGAACACCAACATCTTCTTTAAGATGAAATTGTATTACATTTTACCGAAGACAGTTTTCATCTTTTCTTCCACTGTGTTAGTCTAGAATAGGCCAGAGATGTTTTCCCACATTGTAGGCCATCTCATCCATCAAGATGTGAGATCAACCATCTCACAGTGTCATCAAATGGAGTAATCCAAGATGATAAATTTAGATTTCAGACTGCTTACAATGAGGATCTAGACACCTGTACCTTTTTTCAGTTGCTTCACAACTAAGTTAATTAAAAGAACCCTGTACTCTATCCACAAGCATTTCTGCTATGATGAGAGGAGAAGAGAAAGGAAAGGGGAAAGGAAAAAATGTCCTTAAATAAATAAAAATGGCAATCTTTGTGTTACCCATTCCTGTAAAATGTAATGCTTCTGTGAGTGTGAAGGAGGAAAGGAGGAAAGGGGAAAGGAAATTTCCCCTTTCCTCCCTCACACTCACAAAAGCATTACATTTTACATGAGTGGGTAACATAAAGACTGCCATTTTTATTTATTTAAGGACAATTTCCCCCATAGTTTATGAAGGAGATTTGGAACTAGCTAGTGACGTCACTGTCAAAAAGCATTTTTAGCATAATCACTGTGATGAAGCAGGATGGATTCCACTGGTTGGAGGTCACCTTTCCTTTAAAGAACTAAAGCAGTTTTAGTGTTGAGTCACAGCAGTCCGTGGGTATGAGCCCAATTTTTCAAACAGCTTGTAATAGCATCTGTGTCAAAGGCTCTCACGAAGAAAGAAAATTAATGTTGAGGGAAGGATTAATTTTAGTGGAGATGCCATGAATGATTGTCAGTCTAATGATGAGTCTCAAGAGTGCCAAATAATCTAACTGCAAGTGAAAACTCACAGTAGCAGTAGCTATTGTTTGTGCCAAAATATAGGGTCACTTTTCCACAAGCCACCAGCAGTTCAATTTGCACCACGCCATCCATTTGTATAATTAAAGAACCATCTGAAACCTTACAGAGTCTCTTGGAAAAGCTTCTTGTATTATTATTACAATAATGTGAAATCACAGCTGCTAGTTCTTTAGCTGATGTTGGCCTTCATAGCATTGTGCTTTTCCCAAGAACCTAGGATGCCATAATGTATTGGCGTAGGACATGTGCAGATCCAAGCAGTGTGGCCTTTTGTATTTAACAAATGGAAACTTTTGTCACTATGCTGATTTTCTAAGAGTTGCCCAAGTTTTTTTTGGCACTCAGTGTGCTGATAACCATTGGGACCACCATGGCCAGTTTATGCCAGAATTGTTCATCTTTGATGTTCATATCTTCTTTCAAATAATTATTAATCTTTCTGTTTCTATAATGTGCTCCATTACAAAAATCCTTGTTTTCACCCAAAACAAGTGATTTATTATGGAGTTTTTCTAGTTTCTTCTTCTTGATCAAAGAGTGTTTTATCAGGCTGGCCAAGCATGTGAGCTGCCAAATAAGAGGCTTAATGCTGGATCAGACCAAGAGTCTCTGTCATCCAACATTCAATAGCAACTAGGTACATTTTGGAAATAGCAGAAGGCTGAATGGGAGGGATTGCCATTCCTCAACAGATGGTATTTAAGGCATAATTCCTGTATTTGAGAAGGTACTCTATATAGCCATCAAGAACAATAGCAACTGATAGCCTAATTTTCTCTTAATTTATCTGAAAATATGATTATAGCCCAGAACTCATCTTGAAAGGTGACAAAACATGAAGAGTATCATTCTTTTTTTTTTTTACTCTAGGCTTTAATTCCCACAAACTCTTTTCTTATTTAAGAGCAAGTTTTACTGGGAATGAGTTGGAATATTTTCTCCTATTGAACTTGCTGGAACACAGATATGAACATCTCATGAGGCCTGATGATCATTTTTCCCAAAGAAAACAGAGGGAGAAAAAGCTGAAACAAACAATGATAGTGAAATTCCTATAAATGTAAGGATTGCTTGTATCCAATAAATTTGCATTTAAAAAGCTGTATTAGGGAAATTAACATGTCAAAGGACAAATGCAAAATGATTAGCATTAAAAGGGGCTTTGGGCAAATTATATTATTACATAACTTAAAGTGCAAAAATTTCTATTGAAGCAAACCTATTAAATTGAAACTAACTTATTAATGTAAAAGGAGTAAAACCAAGTCAAGCTATGTTCATGCCAAGATTTTTTTACTTTATGATAACTGATTTCCATTTCAGATAATATTCCATTTGTCAAGGACTGGAACCAATGGACCTATCATTTCCTTCTCTTGCATAGAAGAAAGCATGTTCCTATCCTACACTATCATTATTATTATTTTTAATTTTAACTTTCCACTTTCTTTCAGTTCTTATTGTGCAGACATCCTTCTTCTCACCCTCCCTTATCTTTGAAGAAGAAAGGCCTTTAGCAAGTGAAATATGCAATTTTGGTGTATGTGCAAAATAATTATTTATTTTCTGGAAAAAATTCTAAATTATCTGCATTCTCTCTGTTTTTTTTTAAATGTGCTAATAAGGCTTTAGAGGGGGAGTGCCAGGAAGTTTCTGAGAAACTTCCACTTCCAGTCAAAGCTCATGAGTGGAGAGGCCAGGTACTATATACATTGCAAGGGTTGCTGGAGGAGCAACTGGATAAATACCTAGCTGTTAAGGAAAAAAGGAGAGGGACATCTGCAATGGGAGAGTTCAGAGACCCCGTTGGAACTGCAGCTGTAGCCAGTCAGTGGAGATGAGGTGGCATTGCCTTCTCCACCAGATCCATGGATGCGCAGAGCAGAATGGAGGCTATCATGGCCTTGTCAGAGCTCAGGAGGGGACAGAGCTAGGGCTGATGGAGGAATGACCGGAGGATTTGGACAAAACAGTCCCAGGTCCCTCTGGTTTGGGAAGAATTACCAGTGAAGGAGAGAGGGTGCAGAATGACCAAGCAAAGGGCAGGCAGTGAAGCAGAGGAGCGATGGAGCTTCAGTGATGACCAATTATCTCCCCCCGATGCCCGAGCATGGAGAATGGAGAGGAGGCGGCATCAGTGCAGGGCAACCCAGCTTGGGAGGAAGGCGCCTCACCCCTCTTCACAAGGCTCACCTGGGAAATGTGATTGATGCTGTTGGGAGGGGCACTTGCCAGGAACAACCATTGCCTTTTTCCAGACTCATGTGATGTTGCCCACATCTGGGTACTTTGCTTGCCTTGCTCTGTTTGCCTTGCTTGCCTGGCTTGGCTATGTGCAAGTTCGCATCAACACAGTTGCTTTCAACCTGCCTCAAATTGAGGACCTGTATACTGCATGAGTCAAAAAGCAGGCTGTGAAAATATTTACAGATTCCTCATATCCCAGACACAAACTGTTTCAACTCCTTCCCTCAAAACGATGCTATAGAGCATTGCACACCAGAACAACTAGCCACAAGAACAGTTTTTTCCTGAAAGCCATCACTCTGCTAAACAAATAATTCCCTCAACCCTGTTCAACTATTACAAAGTCTGCACTACTATCACTGTTAATCTTGTCATCACTCCTTATCACCCATCCCCTCCCACGTATGACTGTATGACTGTAACTTTGTCGCTTGTATACTTACGATTTATATTGCCTGTTTTCTAGTATAATTTGATTGCTTATTGTACCCTATGACTATCATTAAGAGTCATACTTTATGATTCTTGACTCCTGATGAATGTATCTTTTATGTATACTGAGAGTATTTACACCAAGACAAATTCCTTGTGTGTCCAATCACACTTGGTCAATAAAGTATTCTATTGTGCTCCGGGTTGTGTTGCCATCCCAGTGAACTCTTCCTGTAATGAGGACTCCTTGGAACCAAATTCACTGAACTGTGGCTGCTTTCAGAACTATGCTGTTCCTCTGGACTAATTGCAGCCAGGAACTATTGGAGGTGCATGTTGACAGCTTTTGTTCCTGGATTTGCAGTCAATGGTGGGACTTTGGGGGGAAAGTTGGAGCAATAAAAGGGAGTTAAGCCTTCATTCTGGCTGTGTTGCTTCCGTGCCCAGCCCCGGATCACCACAGAGGCAGGTACAATGGAAGTTGTCAAGATTACCATCAACCACCAAGGAAATCAGGAGATTCAGGCAGTTCACAATGTACATAAAGATTTATTGCAAGTTTAAGCTCTGTACAAGAATCTGAGCTACTAATGGTCAGGAAATGAGTGGGAGTTAAGAAAGACATTCAAGGTGGGCTAGACTTAGATTTCTTGTGGATGCACAGGGACTCATGATTTATGATGCATTTGACCCCTCCCTCAAGTTCAGCCTGATCATCTCCTACAACTACTCATGAGGAGGTAGTTTCACCCCTCCTAATGATCTAAACCAGTGAGCACTTATTTACTTCTTATTTACCTATCTACTTACCTCTTGTGAGTGGAGCAGAGGCTTGTTGGAAACAACCACCCATTCTCCTGAAATGCTTATAGCAATAGCACTAAGACTTATATACTGCTTCACAGTGCTTACAGCCCTCTCTAAACAGTTTACAGAGTCAGCATATTGCTCCCAACAGTCCTCCCAACAGTCCTTATTTTACTAACCTCAGAGGGATGAAAGGCTGAGTCAATCTTGAGCCAGTCAGGATTGAACTGCCAAACTGTTGGCAGTTGGCAGTCAGCAGAATTAACCTGCACTACTGCATTCTAACCACTGTGCCACCACAATTCTTAATACTGTATGTACTTAGATTTCATCTTTGTAACTTTGGTTTCCTGGACTGATGCTGTGTTCAACTGTATACCAGGACCTTCAACATGTTTCTTGGACTCCTACCTTGAATAGTTAGTATATGTAGATTTTGGACTGGGCTTGGATTCCTACTGAATTCAGTAATCCTGTGCCTAGACTAACCAGTGCTGTACTCAAAAGGGTTTTGCACTGGGTATGAGCAGGAAATCTGGGGAATAACATTAAAGATTTGGACTGCTAATAAAGTCCTTAACAACCCTGTGTGTGTTGTGCTTGTGGACAGAAACAGGACACTGCAAGAGACTTATGACTGACACCCCCTCCTCTCAAATTCCATAGAATCTTATCTGCTTATTCCCAAGAGAAGGCAAATAGTCTGCAGAGAATCTTGTGTTATAGGTAGAAAATAATCAAGTAGTCAACTTGAACCTTTCACATATGAATCTGGTTTTTTGCATCTTACATTATCTCTTCCCAGGTATGTAGATATAATTGGGGTAACACATCCTGAACAAGCATGGAATCCAGTTCTTCACACATATTGTCTAGATTCTAGAACATACATCTATGTATTGTCATACATCTGTGACAATTATTTGTTTAATAATCAACACATGAACCTGGTTACAGTTAGCAAGAAGGTGTGTGTGTGTGTGTGTGTGTGTGTGTGTGTTTGGTTTAAGAAAGTCAAAAAATTAAGACAGCTCAGAAAATTCATCTTGAGGCGAGTGAATGTGGCCTGGCTAATTAGTGAAAATCCTTCTTCCATCATTACAAACACACACACAGTTTTATTATAAAAAGTTGCCCCTCTTGCTAATTAATGAAAACATTCTTTTTGAAGAGAATTGTTGCCAATCACTTTTCATACCAGCGTACCAGCTATTGTTATAAACTCTGAGTACAATTATATTTTTAGAGAATGAATCCATTAGAATCTGTCATCTACATCACAATGATAGAAAGTTTATTTCTAATCTATGCTATTCCCCAGCTGAATAGGCTTTCATTTGAAGAACAGAAAGAAACAAATTGTTCTCCAGTGTTCAGAATGAATATGATCTGCTTGCATGTATGTCACCTTTGGCTTCTTGTCTAAGCTGATGTTCCAATTTCCCTGTGCAATATAAGCACAGTATAAGAGCTGAGTCATATTCATATATCAAGTATTCTTAAATGTATAACAGGAGCCATTTGTTATTTCTGTTAACTTCCATCATTTTTGATGTTTTAAGTAATCCACTTTGTTATATCAGTCTTCATGTGAAGTGCTCTGCTTTTTAGTAATTTCTAAACTACAGATTAACATGTTTGGTAGAATATTAATGAGAACCCTGTAACCAAAAGAAATTCCCAGGTCTTAATTGTCCTAAATAACATCTTTATTTTCTTATCTCTTTAAAGAAAAGAGGAACCATCTTAAACTTGTGCCTCCAGTAAGATCATGTAAAAACAACAACACCCTTGTAGAGTATTACATAAAATGAAATGGTTTCTATTACAAACTCTAGGTGATAAGTCTTTTTTATTATTATTATTCAGGGATTGAAGTACAATACATTTTCTGAAGTAATGAGCAATGTGATTGTGGAGAAGGTTCTCAAGTGGGAAATTAAAGAAAAACAACCAGCAGGCTACTTAAATTGATAAGCAATGGCAGATAAAAGCTCTAACAGAGTAAGAATTACAATGATACTTTAAGAGGGAGTTGCAAATCTGAAGTCAATCTCAGTAAATACTATTTCAGTGGTATAGTGAATTATAATAAAGTAAGGCCATTGAATGCATTAAACAACACACAACTGATAAACATTTCCATAGTTCTAACACATAAAATGAAGAATCTATATCATCCATTCATCCATCCATCATCCATCTCTATGAATCACAAACCAGTGTTCTGCAAAACAGCAACCACCTTCTCTGTCTTTAATAGCAAATAAATTCATTTTTTTTCCTGTTCAAATATTTTAAATGATTAGAAAGTTTAATATCTCTTTATATTTATCACACAGGAAAGTTTTTGCATTGATAATTCCTTATGTAACCACTAACATAAACTGCCCATAAATGAAAATCATTCTGCTTTTTTTAATAAATATTTTTCTTTGATGCATTAAAAATCAGGACCTAACCAAAGTCATGAATCCTGGCTGGCAGAAATTCATATAATTCAATTTCTCTAGGATGCTCTAAATTTGATGCTCTGAATTTTCCCTAAGAAATGAATGTTACAGGTAGGGCTGAATATGTACTGTAGATCAGATGAGGAAATAGACACTATAGAAAGATTAGGGCCACATTTAAAATCGAGATAGACTGTAACAAGATAGCCTGATTCAGCATTATTTGCCTTCCCTCTTAGAACTGGTAAATCAAGAAGCATTCTGCCTGTGTTGCTTCTGTGTATTATCTTGCTTTCCACATTTCTTGAGAAACATTTCAGCCTTCCTTAATTATGTAACTGTTCTTGCCTGTTTTTCCCATCTCCCTGATTCTCTATACCTGCTGGACACAAGGACAGCAGCTTTGAGAAGGGATACACAACTTACTTTAAAATAGCCAGCTTAAGTGTCAAATAGAACATAAAACGCAGAGTAATAGAGTTGGAAGGGACCTCGGAGGTTTTCTAGTCTAACCACCTGCTCAAGTAGGAGACCCTATGCCATTTCATACAAATGGTTGTCCAGTCTCTTCTTGAAAGCCTCCAGTGATGGAACACCCACGACTTCTGAAGGTAAGCTATTCCATTGATTGATTGTGCTCACCATTAAGAAATTTCTCCTTAGGTCTAGGTTGTTTCTCTCCTTGGTTAGTTTCCATCCATTGTTTCTTGTATTGTTTTTTGGTGCTTTGGAAAATAGTATGAACCCCTCCTCTTTGTAGGAATCACTCAAATATTGGAAATATTTGATATTTCCAAGTCAAATAGCCAACTTCTGTCAAAGAAGCATCGATTGTTTCCCTGATCCAACAATTCATACTTTACCTGGCAGAGCTACAGATAGCACAACTATAGCTACATTTTTTTGAGTGCAACGAGTGAAAAGAATCTCAATTCATATCATAGAATTGAATCTTGTTTGCCACACATTGGATTCCATCTGGCTTACAGTCAAGAGTAAATGGGAGCAGCAGCCTTGTATGTAAGAAACTTGCATAATCATCTGGCAACACTGCAGGGCTTTTATCTCACCCACCTTTCCCTAAAAGGATCTAAAAACAAAACTATTGAGAGGAATCTACAGATACAATAAATGCAAATGATGCTTGGAAATCTTAGTGCCATTGTGTAGGTTCAAGTATCCTTATTCATGTCCATCACTTTCATTCTAAGTCTCTTTCCAATTGCTCAATTTCCTTGAGTTAAATAAATAATTTTATTTTGGGGGGACTGAGATGAAGACCATAAAAGTGGCACAAGATTCCTCTCCCAGGAACTATTACTAGTCATCTGCCATCTAGTCAGATTTTCATATTCATTTGCTCTGCTTTTTCATGAACTTGAAAAAATGTGTAAGTCCATCAAGTACCTACTTTTTAAATGAAGAACTCACTGGTGCTATCTTTTCATATCAAAGATTTATGTACTGCCAATTATCTTCAGCTCATTTTTTCTTGAAAAGAATAAAAGCATGTAAAATCTGACTAATAACAGCAACTATATTCCACATGTTCTTCGAGGAAGTTCAGACTGAGTCATATTATTTCAAAACAAAGATGAAATGAGCAACCCCTGTTATGAATTTTCAAAACAGCATGTAAGCATTCAATATTTAGCAATCTCTAAAAATATCCAGAGATTTCAAGAAGTTGTAGTGTCATTCTGTAATATTTTAAATATGAATGAAGTGAAGGGAAAAATCTTTATAAGATTAAAAATGTGTTTCAGTGAAGATAATAACTCTAGCTCTAATCCTAACCCTAACTTTAAACAGTTAATTAATTAGAAGTTACCAGAAAATGGTTTTATTGTATCAGGGATTTTACTTTACAACTCTTTGAAAGTTCTTATATATAATAATTTGTATTAAGAATTACATTATACAGTTAAAAGTAATGCAACTACAAAACATAAGAAATAGAAAATAAAAAAATAAAAAGTGCAGATGGAGAAAAGAAAAAGAAAAGGAAACCTACCTCTTATCCCCAGAAAGTATGGTGAACTTTAACAATTTATCACCATCTTTTAAATACAATCAATCATTTCTTCAACCCATATCCTACCTCATTCTCTAGAAACAATCTGTAAAGTCCCATCATTCCATTTTCATTAGTAAAAGTTCATTAAGTTTTATCAAAAACAATTATGTAACAATTACAAACTATATTTGATAAACCCACTTTAAATTCTTGCTTTTACATATATACTGTATCTCAATTTCTAATTAAAGATATATCTGTCATTTTAGATAAACAAAACTTTTATTTATTTATTTATTTAAATTTATATACCGCCCCCTCTCCCAAAGGGACTTGGGCGGTGAACAGCATCTGACATTAGCATCCGATTCTAGTCAATATAAATGCATTAAACATTGCCAGAAATAACAACCCACTCTACTTTAATTTTGATCATATAATTCAGCTTTATATTTTCCTCCTTTTCTCACAACAATCTTTAGCAGAGGGTGGTTGAAGCAGTTTGTGTTCCATAGCTAGTTCTGAAGTGGATTGAATTGGATCTAGAGCAGGGCGGGTCAATGGTGGCTCATGGACTGGATACGTCACACTCAGGCCATGCCCACCCCAGCTTTTCAGGAAAAACATCTCAAAATGTCACATGATGGCAACGTGATGCCGTGAGTTTGATACCCATGATCTACAGAATCAATTTCATCCAAAGGGACCTAGAATTGATCAGCCAGCACCTGCTGAAGCACCTTACCTAGGAAAAGAAAAAAAAATACATTATGGTCCTTGAAGAAATTCATAGCTGTTTTAATGTGCTGCACAAGGGAGCTTCAGTTAGGTGTTGCTGATGGGTATTTTAAACCATGTCTTTCCAACTGAATTGGAGGCACTGCATAATGCTGTCATTTAAATTCTGCTTATCAATTTGTGAATAAAATATAAAATATAATACTACAAAAATCCTGGATATCTTAATTTCTCTCATCCAAAGGAAAATAATCCTCTGCTGTTCCTGGGCTTCAGTTTATCAGGAAGTTACATTTTATCTACAGAAAAATCATTAAGGTAATCTGTACAATAAATTATGCCCTGAGGTTCTCTTTTACTTATTTCTGAATAATTGCTGGTAGAAAATAAATTAACATTCCTAATGCTCCTACATTAATCTACATGGCAACTGTAAATACATAGTCACTGAACTATTTGAGCAGCTTTTGTTATAGGTACAGTCTTGGACTATGCCTATTTAAATGTTGCATTGTCAACAAATCTTGTAAAAGAAATTAATCAAAATTACACATGAAAATTGATGGGATCTCAAGGGTGAGACTGAAAAGTTTCAATTTCTTCCTGTGATGATAGATACAACTAGCTAATCACGAGGGATATGATTAATGAACAATCATGGATGGATCAAAGATGTTGGTTATATATAAAATCAGATTTCCCCCTTCCTTTCTCAGAAATAGAAAGGAATGGGTTTGTAGCAATGCCAAAACCAATCTAAACATCTGGATGACTGTACAACCAACCATAATATATATAAATGTATTGGTCATTGATTATGTTATTTATTTGGAAAAGTAATATTACTCCATTACTCTATTGACAAATGTATATATATATGGAGCATGCCCTATTAAGAAGATTATACTTTACCTGGAAGTTCCATTTAATATTTTCAAAATAAGGTGTGATTACTTGAAGATGAATTCAGCTTGCATTTTGGAGATGCTGATGAATCTACAATTGTCATTGGAGAGATAGTTACTTTAGTCAGAGACCAAAACACAAGTACAACAAAAGAAGAACATGGGAAAATTAATCATGAACAATTGGTCACCAAAAACTTGACTGACGGGAATTACAGCATTCTCCTCTAATGGTTACACATCTTAAAAAGAATTTGGAAACCTGAGGTGATGTATGAGGAGCCATTCCCTAGACAATATAAGAACAAATTGCTAACATTGGGTCTAGAAGGGTCTGTTCCAAGGAGAGACAGTAACTTAGATCTGCCTGCATTATACATAGGACAATATAAAAGGACATGCACCACAGTTTCAACCTCAGCTCTGTCACAGGGGCATAGCCGCTCATTAATCGGGAGCCTCTTAAATCGCCCATCTAGTAGTGCTGAGGGCAAGACATTGAAGCGAGCTAGGGAGAAAGCTCTTCTATACTTGGGAATGATTAGAGTGTAAAAATAGGAAGTCATCCTCAGTCTGTAATTATTAAATTGGCTAAAAATCAGAGGGGAGCAAGTTTTGTTAGCTCTGGCTCGTAGATATTGCAAGTCAATGTCCACAAGCCGTTGGACTAAATTGGGGGTCCTTGAGGCCATAATCTCCCAGAGCATCCCACATAAAACCTAGCAGGTGTAATTTCTTCATCAGCTGCCTCTCTCAAATAGAAATATGAGAGTCAGTAAACACCAAGGAGAGGTAGCTACCAGAACTGCCAGAAACAGCATCCGAAACCACCATTTTAAGGCATTAATCCATGCCACACATTCGACTGATTGAGTGCCCAGTTTCAGATACATCGGAGCAAAACCAACACAAGGAGGAAAACCCAGAAGTTTTCTAAGAAAGACAGGCTGGGTTCTTTCAATACAATTCTTGAAGCCCCATATCCATATGGGGATTCCGTAAAGAGTATGAGCCAAAGTCATTGGAGAGATAGTACTGCTATATGACAAGAGGCATATGCTTAAATTCTTTTATATGTCTCTCAGCTGCCTCTTGCTACATTTCCCTCCAAGCATTGACTTCTGTAATAACCATTTAAAAATTTAACATTTCCTCGGAATGGATAAATCACATTTCAACCTGTAGTAATCTGGCAGAATCTACTTGCCATGGATATTTTACTTGGATTCCAAGCTATACATTTCACTAAGATTTCTGTAAGGTTTGAAAATATCAGGTTTCCAGTGTGACTTTCAGTCTTGAATTACCAAGCTACCTGCTAAGTGTTAATTTCTTCACCCCATGATTACTGCTGAATTTCCCAAGTTGTGTCTAAAATACATAACTCCCTGGTGTTCTGTTTGCAAAGGAAACTGTCCCTGTGTAAACATCAATGCAGTGATTACAATTAGGTCCTTAATGATTGTAAGCAGTATCTATGTCCCACAAGCTAACAGGGATTTCCCAGAGAGAATCCACATGATAATACTTTGTGTTTTGTTTTTTTAAGGATAAACATTGACTGCAGAAAAATCAAAGAGGTTTCTATCCCCAGGAACAGAAATCACCTTAAAAAATTGCAAACTTGAAAATCCCTAAATGCAGAATTTCCTGCAAGAAACTGATGAGCCTATTTTCCATGGAAGAAAATTATATTGGGACAAAGGGTATAATCTATCTACCATATTTTCCTCAGTTCATCTAGGATGGAAGTGTCTAGGTTGGCTACTGATTGAACAGCTGTAAGAGATTTTCTCAGCAGGATCATAACTACAGATTTCAGAATAAAGCCTGGGTACAATTTATGCTTAAAAGGTAAAGGTAAAAGTTCACTTCACACATACGTGCCAGTCATTTCCAGCTATAGGGGACAGTGCTCATCTACGTTACAAAACTGAGGAGCCAGCTTTGTATGTCCAAAGACGTCTCCATGTTCATGTGGCCGGCATGACTAAACAGCAAAGGTGCAAGGAACGCTGTTACCTTTTATGCTTATAACTGTTTAATGCAATGCTTGTAGGAATAAGATGTGTGTGCTCTTCCTTATTTCTTCAGAAACAAAAGAAAAAGATTCTTGGTTTTATGAATTAAAAGCAAACATTTAGGGAGGAGTTTGAAAAAGCTGCATGTGTTATGATTCATTGGTACATTGTTCTTAGTATATAATATTGCTTTTCCTCACATAGCAATAGCACTGGCACTAGCAGTTAGACTTATAGTATATACCATTCCACAGTACTTTACAGCAGTGATCCCCAACTTTTCCATCTTGGCAGATTGGTAGGGGGGAAGAGGAGATAATTGCATGCGAGCGGCCCATCTCTCGCACAAATGGAGCTTTGCATGCAAGCACAACAGCTCGCCAGTCATGCAAGTGGAACTATTCACATGCTTGTCTAACTTCCAAGTGGGCCATGGCCCGGTAGTGACCTGTGACTTGGAGGGTTGGGGACCCCTGCTTTACAGCATTCTTTAGGTGGTTTGCAGAGTCAGCATATTGCCCCCAAACAATCTAGGTCATCATTTTACCAATCTCAGAAAGATGGAAGGCTGAATCAAGCTCCCAGCAGTAGGCAGAGTGAGCCTGCAATACTGCATTCTAACCACTGTGTCATCACAGCTCTTATCATCATCAATGCTACCTTTTGTGCAGTGTAAAGGTAAGTATAGTTGTAGATAAGTAAGAAATGTGAAGCTTATACTATGTGGTCAACTAAAGCATGCCAAAAAACAGGATTTATATTGCCAAGTTCTATTTTATGCAGCACTGGACAAATACCAAAATAAATGGTTCTAGAATGATCTCACAAAAAAAGATGGTTTCCATGTGAACATAGATGAAAAAAATATGAAGAATGAGAAGAATAACTACTTTGGCCTGGTCGGTTTTTATTGAACATTATAAAACTTGATGAGAACTGTACCTGTCATTTAGAATGAGGTATCATGCACCCCAGAGGTGGTATTCAGCAGGTTCTGACTAGTTCTGGACAACCGAAAGTGGAAATTTTGAGTGGTTCAGAGAACTGGCAAATACCACCTCTGACTGGAGATTTTGCAGTATCCTTCCCCTGCCACGCCCACCAAGTCACACCCACAGAACCTGTAGAAAAAGAATTGAATCCCACCACTGATGCACCCCAATTCTTCTGAAACTCAAAGATAGTCTGATCTGAAGAGTTTGTCTTGTATAAGTGAACAACATTTTTCATTGCGAAATTGGGCAATACTGTGATTCCATGTCTTCAAAGTCTGAATAAAAAAGAAAAATAGTACTAAAGTTATTATAAGGTAATGGGTTATAACTATTAATGTGATATATGAAAATCAGATCTTCCAATCTCTCAGGCTACAAATGAAGTAATCTCATTGCCAGGTATAATCATAAATGTGACATAACTCATTTGTCCAATCATGTATAGATAATCCTCATTTAATGACCACAATTGGGATTTTGCAATTACCAGTACTTGAGGGGCTGCCACAAAGAAGTGGGGTCAAATTATTCTACAAAGCACCATAGGGCAGGAGAAGAAACTCTGGTTGGAAACTAACCAAAGAGAGAAGCAACCTGGAATTAAGAAGAAACCTCCTAACAATGAGGACAATTAACCAGTGGAACAGCTTGCCTTCAGAAATCATGGGTACTTCATCAATGGAGGTTTTTAAGAAGAAACTACACAGCCATTCATCTGAAATAGTATAGGTTTTCCTGCTTGAGCAGGGGGCTGGACTAGAAGTCTTCCAAAGTTGTGTTCTGTTCTGTTCTATACTATCCTTATCCTATTCTGCAGTTGCAGAAGAGATGCCGTGATTGAAACACTTAGGCCATAATTTCCCATTTGGTCGTTAAGCAAATCACTGCAGTCATTAATGAGATATCACAAGATGGATGTTTTACAATTTTATTTCCTTCTTCTCTATTAATTATCAGAAGTCAGTTTGGAAGGTCCCAAATGAAGGTCACATAACAAAAAGATGCTGTGACAGCCATAAATGCAAGATTTGACCACAAATGAGTTATTCACTTACAAATTTTAATAAAAGCGGTAAAGGTGATACCAGATTCCTTCTAATGTTTAGGTACTGTGGATTAACAAGACTCTCTTCCTACAAGAGTCTAGGTTTTTTTTAATTGCTCATAATGTTTCCAATTGGCCTCTGCTGTATTAGAAATGCTGTGACAGAGCTGCTAAACATGGCCAGTCCCTGTATTACCATCATCTCTCATTTTGCACAGCGACAGACTATATTATTTTGAGTACACAAAGTACGAGCACTTTGTTAACCTTTGCATTTGCTGCTGTACTACAGCATTACCCAGAAGACTAAATTAAATTTAGATCAAATTGCCCTCAATTAGAACAAATGAAGAAGTAAGATGCCACCATGGAATGAAATTTCTATTGCACTGTGGTAGGGATTGGATGTTGTTAATGACCTTTTTTTGGGGGTACACTTGCCTGATATAATTGCCAAATTGTCAAAAAGAATTAGATTTCCCCTTCCCCTCCCTCCTGTATGTTTGATATTGCAAATCAGACTTGGTGTCATAACAAAATAGGCATAGGTGCTTTTTTTTTGTAAATAGGTTTCTCTTCCTTTCTAAGTAAATTACATTTCTCCCCTTTGGAATAAGCAATGCATATCTGGAAAAGAGCAGATTCAGAGTTTAATTTATGCCAGGGCCTGGCTCTATAACCTGCAGGTCTGATAACCAGATTAAAAAAAACAAAACTTTTCATTTAGTTCAAAGTGAATTTCATTTTCATGCTGGGATTAGATCATAATTCTAAACGTTTATTGGGAGGGTATGGGGGAGAAACACAGCAATTAATTTATATTTTGGAAAACTGAATGAAATATGACTGGGCTGCTTTCACTGTTGGGCTCTTTTAGATAAATCGAATGCATGTCCTATATATATTTATGCATTATTTATCTTTTTAAGGTATCGAGAGCCTCAAAATGACCAAAAAATAAAGTGCAAAACATACAGAAGCAGAGAGAAAGCCAGCATGATAAACTTAAAGTTCAGATAGTCTTCAATGTACAACAGTTCATTTAGTGACTGTTCAAAGTTACTATTGTGGTTCACTGGCACCCAGTGCAGATGGCAGAGGTATCTGACAGAGAGGATGAAAGGGAACCAGTCAAGGAGACTGGCGAGGACTTGGATGAGAGTCCTGCATCCGATGCAGGGATGGGGCCAGGACTATCTGAGAGTGGGGTGCTGCCTTAGGAGCCTTCGGAATCTGGCAGCAGCGAAGCAGAGGACCCCGGGGCGTCTGTTCCAAGTGCATGGGTGCACAGGGCTGCTAAAAGGCGAGAGCAGCTGAAACAGCAGGGGTGACTTGGAAGTAAGGCTGGGAGGTGATTGCCCCTCCCATCAGGGATAAAAATCAGTCCTCAGTGATGTGCTCTTTGCAGGAAGCAGAGAAGTTCATTAGATTCTGATTCCTCATTGAAGCCCTGCGAAATCTGGTTTGTTTTTGCTGGAATTTCTGTCAGTTTATATTCTAGTAATTGGACTTCTCTTTTTGGCAGCCTTCTACAACTCTGAAAGGCATGAGCTTATCTCAGAGAATTATGTTTAATGAGTTTTGGCTGGGAATGCAAGAAATTCCCAGCATCGCATTAAAATAGGTTTGATTTTATACTCAATTTGTATTTCCTTATTTTGGATGAAGCCTGGGTCAGAACGATTACAATGGCACTCAAAAAAGTGACTTATGACTGTTTTTCACACTTACAACCATTTCAGCATCCCCATGGTCATGTAATTTATGTTCGGATCCTTGACAATTGACTCACATTTATGATGGTTGCAGTTCCCAGAAACATGGGATCCTCTTTTGTGAACTTCTGATAAGCAAAGTCAATGGAGAAACCAGATTCACTTAACAACCACATTACTAATTTAACAACTGTGGTGATTCACTTAAGAAATGTGACAAGAAAAATAGTCAAATGGGGCAAAACTCACTTAACAAATTTCTCATTTAGCAACATAAATTTTGGGGCTCAATTGTGGTTGTAACTTGAGACTACCTGTATAAAGGCAATCTGTTTTTTTTTAAAGAAAGCAAAAACAGATAATAGGTAAAAGTTAAACCAAGCAAGATGACAGGCTTTAACATAAAACAGTTTTAAAAGGACAAAATATAAAGCCTATAAAAATATTTTGCCCTAGTAATGGAAAAAATATATAATGTTAGTGTCAGACAAATTTTCCTAAGAAGAGCATTTCATGACCTTCTGGCTTGAGAAGGAACCTATGAGCTTACATTATTTGTAGGGTTCTGTGGAATCTAACTCTCTGTAGCATTTATGATTAGTATGGGTAGAGAATGACAGGTCCACCTGTGACTTCCATATGTTTACCCAGAAGGTCTATCATGGGAATATAAAAACAAAACAAAACTATAGCATTTTCTGCACCAGTTCTAGAATTATGTTTAGCTAAATGTCATTATATTTCCCCTGCCGACCTTCTGGGCAAGCATCTGGAGGCTGTTACTGTGACAGCTGGTCCTCCAGGTTTATAGGGAACACTAGAAAGGAGATAAGTTTCATAAGGGAGGAGATAAACAACACTCAATTATATAAACCTTCTCTAACCATCCAGAATGGGCACTATGTTAAATCAGCTTTATTCATCTTGGGCATGGGACTGTCAGCTCCAATCCCTCCCCATCCCTGGATAAATTTCATCCTATGTCCTTCACTTGGATAAGGTAAATGCTTTCCAAAGATGTAGTGCTTCGACTATTAATGGTATTTTTTAATTGTCCTAATCTAATTTAATTTCATGAATTTGGGCCAAGAAGAATGTGAAGAGAATGCTTCAACATCTTGCGATGGGGAGCGTTCACTTCAATCATTCACATTGGCTTAATTGGTAGAGAGTCAACCGTGGCATGGTTTGGCACCATTGATGCCACATTATTGCTCTACTGGTCATCTGGGGTTTCTGTTCAATGAATAGACCATTTATTTGCACCAAATAAGAAACAAAGAAGACCGATTATGTGCCACTCCAACTCTGATGTTATTTTTATCACATAATGGTTGACCTAGTTGTGGAGGAATAGATGGATGCTTTTAAATGATTGATCTAGAAAGTATCATAGTATACACAAACACCATTTGTTCTGATCTCTTTTTTTTTAACTGACAACCAGAAATGTTTAATTCATTTATTCCATTTCTTCATTTTCCTATATTTGCCTAGGAAAATGGAAGAAGAGATATCAGTGTGCAATATACTGTTTGAGAAGTAAGATAAGATTTTCAGGAGATGGTTGAGTAATTTGTACTTTTTTCCTGAATCAGTCCTGACAACTTTTAAAAGATAATATTAAAAAAAAAACCCTCTTCTTATGCAACTCTTTAGCAAAAAAAAATAAATAATTAAAGCTGGATTATTGCTTTTTTTCTGGGTTTAATGGAAGTAATTCAGTCAATCATTGTAGGCAAGCATATTATGTTTATTATTAATTAGTGTTGTGCCTTTGTATAACAAACAACATTGCTATGTTTATCATTTACAATGCCAAGATCATTAAATTGCAAGGTTAAGTCACAATATCAAAGCATATATAGGTAGCCCTCGACTTACAACTGATCATTTAATGATTGATCAAAGTTATGAAGGACCTCAAAAAAGCTACTTATGACCCATCCTTGAATCTGCAGTCACATGACCATAATTTGTGATTTATTAATTTATTTATTGCCATTTTTCCCATATAAAACAGCAAAAAAGCACCTATTGGGTATGCTAGATTTCTTAATGACCACATGATTTGCTTAATGACCCTGATGACTTTCTTTATAACTGTTGTAAAAACAATTGCAAAATCAAGTCTGGTCACATGGTGCCTTAACTTATGAACGTAATGACTTACAATCAAAATCTTGACCTCTGCCGTGTTCATAAATTAAGGATTACCTATAAAATGAAATGGGGAAAATATTTATGTTTATATTAGAGGTGGAGACCCTCTTAGAGTTGCATGCAATGTAATTTCATTTTAATGTATACTGATTAGTATACATTCAAAGTGACAATAAAGTATTCTATTCTATTCTATTCTATTCTATTCTATTCTATTCTATTCTATTCTATTCTATTCTATTCTATTCTATTCTATTCCATTCCATTCTATTCTATTAGGAGAGAGCAGGGAAGAAAAGCTGAAAATGCATTGCCTTTCCTATGGGAAAGTTAATCACCCTGTGTTTAGTATGAATGTGTTCTTCATACAGTCTTCCTATTTCCCCTTCTCTCCAGAGTTTCAAGCATAAGACAACAGTGTTATTTTTATGTCAATTACACTGATTTTGGCACAAAAAAATTGCACAGTGCATCATTAAAAATGGAATTCCAAAATCCACCAGCCAGGCAAGTCAGGGAAATAAAGCCACTTGGATCCAGGGAGGGAGGGAAGATGTTCTGCACAGATGGGATTTCTGATTGTTGAGGACTTTTTATTTCCTCGAGACAGAGATGTCTAAAAAATGTCAGAACTGTCAAGATAGCTCAGACAGAAAACCAAAACCTTGAGTACTAATGCTACCTTTATTGTAGGCTTACAGTAACAAGAACTTGCAAGTCTGAAAGTGTTCCACCCCTTCCCTATCTTTATCTCCCCCCCTTTCCCCAAAGAAATAGAAAGGGTCCCTCAGGTGTCTCTTCCACCCCTCCTTTTCTTCTCTGGACTTGAGATTTTGTCTCTCAGACTGTTATTTAGGTTGCAATTTTTCTCTTCTCTCCCAAGGTTATTCTCACAGCCCACTACCAAAAGTCCTTTTTCAGTCATAATGAGCAATCTATAATGACTCCTGCCTATTCCATAGGGAGCTTTGAAAATACTGTGCTAAACTATTCAAACATTATGTAGACCCTGACAACTTTCCAAAGACAGAATTCTTTGTCAAATGGACCAATTTCTCCTATTATTATTTAGTGTATGGCACAGCGTATATATGGACTAGCAATATGTATTAACATTTCACTTAGATTAGTAAAACACAACAACATATAAATATTAAAAAGATCTATGTTCAAATACCAATGTTTAGGCCATCTTGCCATTGAAGAGTGGCATTGTTTACATATATATAAAAAAATCAAATACTGGACCAGTATATGTGTTCAGCTTATAGCATCATTGGTGGTATTCTACGGGTTCAGGCCTGTTTGGGTGAACCGGTAGTAAAAAATAACTACTGGTTTGGCTGAACCAGTATTTCTATTTTTTTCCTCCAGATAATCAGCTGTTCCAATCATTGTGCTGGGATTCTCCTTGCTGTCTTACTGCTTCACCCAGGAGGCTTCCCTGAGGCCCAGGAGGCAAAAAAACAGAGCATGGGGAGGGGGTACTGCATGCCCCCCCGCGCTCCATTTTTTGCCTCTTGGGCCTCAGGAAAGCTTCCTGGGAGCAAAAACAGCCTCCCAGGAGGCTTCCTTGAGGCCTAGGAGGCAAAAAATAATAGAGTGTGGGGGGGTTTGCAAAAAGAAGGAGGAGGAGATGGAGAAGCCACACCCACCCAGTCACATGGTCACACCCACCTAGCCACACCCACAGAACCAGTAGTAAAAATATTTGCGTCCACTCCTGTTACAGCTGGTCACAATGTGACCCTCAGTTTGATGTGGGATTCCACAGTCACATAGGGGGAAGGATACCAGGGGTGGGATTCTACTTGATCGGACCTGGTTGTTATGATTCTGCCCATTTCCGAGAACTGGCAAATCATACCTCTGGCTGGCCCCACCTCTCCCCTTCCCACCCACTCACTCCTTACCTGGCAAACTTGCGTGCTAAGTTGCTATTTTTCCTTCTCTTCCCGCCCCCACAACCATCGTTGGATGTCTTGCTTTCTAGTTGATCTAAAAGAGAGCTGAATCTTCTTTAGGACTGAAGCTTCTATTTTTCAGTGCAGACTCAGGTAGTAGACTGCAGAATGGTAGATCTGAGAGTGAATCTGTGATTCTGTGAGTAACTCAATCTGCCTGCCGGCTTTGCCTGTTTTTTGGTAAAAGTTGCTCTTTTTAGAAAAATAAAAAATTCAATATTTACATACATGGTATATTGTGAGTTAATTTTGTGAGTTTGCTTGCAAGCAAACTTTATGTGACAGACTCAGGTAGCAGACTGAAGAAAGATAGATGTCTAAGTGAATCTGTGATTATGTGAGCAACTCAATCTGCGTGCCTGCTTTGCCTGATTTTGGGTAAAAGTTGCTCTTTTTTAATAAAAAATTCAATATTCACATAAATATTTAGAATATTTACATACAAGCCATGCCCAGACAATCATATGGCCACCAAGCCACACCTAGTCAGCAAGCCTTGCCTATCCAGTCACATGACCATCAAGCGACACCCACAAATTAGGCCACACCTACAGAATCAGTTGTTAAGACATTTGAATCCCATCCCTAAAGGATACCATTTTTCCCTAATTTCATATCTTAACCAGATTAATGTTCTTTACTCCAGTTTTAATGTTCCAAAGGTTCTTCATTCTGGTAACTGTCACAGTACAACTGACCATTCAAAGTTACAACTTAACTAGAAACAGTGACTTATGACCGTTTTTCACACCGACAACTGTTGCACATCCCCATGCTCACATGATTAAAATTTAGAAGCTTGACAACTAACTCTTATTTATGGGGGTTACAACATCCCAGGGTCATGTGATCTCTTTTTGCGACCTTCTGTCGAGCAAAGTCAATGGGGAAGCCAGATTCACATAAGAATTGTATTACTAATTTAATGACCGCAGTGACTCACTTAACAAGTGTGGCAAGAAAGGTCACAAAGTGGGGGGAAGCTCACTCAACAACTGCCTTGTCTAGCAACATAGACTTTATGCTCAATTGTGGTCGTAAGTTGAGGACTCCCTGTAGTGTGAACAGGCAAAAACTGGTGATGCTTAAGTGACACCATAGTTGGGAACTACAAGACTGGATCTCTGAAGAAGAATTTGGAAGCATTAAATTTTTCTTTTGGTAATGGGCGAGCTCAACATGATAGCAGTATTCCAGTGTTTGAGGGGCCACCACAAAGAATAAGGGGTCAACTTATTTTCCAAAGGACCCGAAGGCAAGACAAGAAACAATGGATGGAAGCTAATCAAGGAGAGAAGCAATCTGGAATTAAGGAGAAACTTCCTAACAGTGAGGACAATTAACCAGTGGAACTTGTTGTCTTCAGAAGTTGTGGATACTTCTTCATGGAGGTTTTTAAGAAAAGACTGGATAATCATCTATCTGAAATGGTATAAAGTCTCCTGCTTAAGCAAGGGGTTGGATTAGAAGACTTCCAAGGTCCCTTCCAGTTCCATTCTGATTGGTTGATTGATTAAAGTTGGACATTTGCAGGCACTATGTGTCTTTAATTTTGTAGCTGAGAGTCTTCCAGGTCAGCATTTGGAACATCCTGTTGAACAATTTGCAAATAGGTGTTTAAAAGCCTAGAACATCATAAAGCACAGCAGCAAAATTGAACAGAAGTGAAACAGATTACACTGTCCCTAATAACTGCCAGGAATCATCACCGTAAACCCTTAAAAGTAGTTATGGATATTTCCTAATGCAATCCTCCCGTCCCCCAATGTATTGCTCATATTGGTTGTAAAATATTTCTTCAATTGTATTGTGTAAGTATATCTTGTGATGTAATTTGAAATGTTGACTTTTGGGGGTTTGGGGAGAAGCCATGAATAAGCTTCTGGAGAAAATGCTTGTAGCACTTCATAAATTTATTATTCTGGCTATAGATCCTTATGTAAAATAGCAAGCTGTCAGGACTTAACCAATCGGTGGAAGTGCTACAAATATTTTATGACTAAATCACTATATTTTTCACTCATGCTATTAATAGATGTCACCCAAAGCACACTTATTACAGAAATGTCAAAAATATATTTCCTTGTATGCCTCGAGGAGATTAATCATTATCTCATTAACCATTGCCAAAAGGAAACATCCATGCATGTTGTAATATACCTAATTTGGAGGAAGAGACATCAATTTTTAGAAACAGGAACCCAAAAGAAGAGTTGTTACAGTTAATTCTCATTATTACAAAACACAATATGTCATACCTGCTTTCACGCCATTGAGAGATGGAACAAAATCCTTGGAAATCACCACTTCATTCGACAAGGCAAGCATTTGTGGTTTGTCAAAGCTTTCCAGAAATGACAGCTGCCTCTTGTATCCTTATTTCTTTTAACAACTCGAAATAGATGGGGGAAAGGGGGCTGTGAAAATTCTTTTTAGACATTTCTTTGATTGCTTTTAGGACCTGTGTTATTCTAGCTTGCCCAACAGAAGACACAATATTTGGTGGGTTTTTTTTTTTTGGGGGGGGGGGGGTTACTTCTTCTCTCTACTGCATTGCCTGGTTCAATACTATTTTAAGCCTCAATGATTGTAATCCTTGACTTACGAATGGTTGTTAAGTTGACATGTAGTGACTATTCTAAGTTACGATGCAACAGGAAAAAATGACTTATGACTGTTTTTCCACTAACAACCGTTGCACATCACATGATCAAAATTTGGAGACTTGGCAAGTGACTTATATTTATTTATTTTATCTTTTTTTGCAAAAGTTTTATTCAATTTTCACATATTAGAAAGGGAAAAAATATTTTTTCAGTGAACAGCATAATTCCAGGTTAACACATTTCCATTACAAACCTGACTTACATTCCATATTCATGTTTCACATTTGATAACTTATTTTATCTTAAACTTACTTTATATGTTTGTTTAATTTTAATCATCAAGTTTTTCCCATCTTATTTTATAATTTTTCCAATACATTGCTTGCTCTATTTCTTTAAGTCCTTAATACATCATTATATATCTTCATATTCATTATATTTTATCTTCTTATTGTGTCAGGTCTGCAATTTACTCATCTATTAATTCATCATTTCAGCAATTCACACATTTTCAACATCATCATCATCATCATCATCATACATCCCTATTTGCCAATTCCAAGGTGCCATCCCTGTGGTTAGACATATCACATAATTAATCCCCTCCTAAGATTCCCATAATTTAACTTTAAAAACACTTTAAAAAGAAGAAAAAATCACAATAATAATTTTCTAGTAATTACTACATTACGTATATCTCTTTTAAATCTGGGTCTGCAAGTTCCTTTTCTCATTACCTTAAGAATATATCTAGATTAAGAACATTGTAGATAAAACAAACATAATTAATCCCATCATTTCATAAGAACTAATATTGTTTTCTCTTTGATATTACTCCTGCTTTGTTTGCCACAACTTATTAATTCACTTAGTATTATACTAACTTATATTTATGATGGTTGCAATGTCTCTGGGTCATGTGATCACTTTTTGTGACCTTCCGACAAACAAAGTAAATGGAGAAGACAGATTCTCTTAACAACCCCGTTACTAATTTAACAACTGCAGTGATTCGCTTAACAAGTATGGCAAGAAAGGTCGTAAAATGGGGCAAAATTCCCTTAACAATTGTGTCGCTTAGCAACAGAAAGGTTGGGCACCAATTGCAGTCATAGGTGGAGGACTACCTGTATATCATATGGTGTCTGAAGATATTTAGCAAGATCTCTGGCTATACCACATTCCTGGAGCTCCAAGTGGATTTGTCTTTTACATCGTTCCCGATATTCGAGCTTTAGGAATGGCAGCAAATACCATCCTCTTTATTCGGTGTTAAGGATGCACATCAAAGCTTAAATTATGGTACAAAATGTGGCCGCGCGGGTGGTTATGGGGGTGTTGAGATACTCCCATGTGACGCCTCTCCTGCGTGAGCTGCATTGGTTGCCGGTGGCCTTCCGGGTTCACTTTAAAGTATTGGTTTTGGCCTTTAAAGCGCTCCATGGCATCGGACCAGGATACTTACTAAGACCGCAGTCTGCCAGTAGTCTCCCACCAACCGGTGCGCTCCCACAGAGAGGGTCTCCTTCGGGTCCTGACGGCATCTATGTGCCACCTGGTGACCCCGAGGAATAGGGCCTTTTCTGTGGGGGCACCTGCCCTTTGGAACGGGCTGCCCCCAGGGCAACGAACAACCACTGACCTGAGGGCGTTCATACATGACCTGAAAACCTGGCTCTTTGAGCAGGCCGGCCTGAGTTGACTTCAAATGGGATTTTAAATAAGGGGTTTTAGATTTGATTGGTTGGGGTATGAAAGTTTTAGCTTATTTTAATCAGGGGTTTTAAATTTTTAATTGGCAGCCCATAATTTAATTCTTTTTTAATTATATTTATATTTGTAATTTATATATATTTTAGTTGGCTGTTCACCGCTCTGAGTCCTTCGGGAGAAGGGCGGTATATAAAATTATTTAATAAATAAATAAAATAAATAAATAAATTGGCATTGGATTGGTAGATACTGATTGTATTATTAGTTTTATGATTACTATCCATGCTGTTCTGGTTGCTAAACTTTTCTACCATATAGTACTATTTTAGCTTGTGAATTAAGTAGCTCCATTTTATGCATGAATATTTTCTTTTCCATCTCAGGATTTGCAGTATACAAGATACGTTGATATGCTTATGTTTCATATAAAGTCACACTCTCTTATTGATGATATTATAGCAAACTCTTATTAACCTTCATGTTGCATCAAATAAAAAGGAAGAGATAAAGCAATGTACTGTTGTCTGAGTAGTAAGACAAAGAATACCAGTGGTGGTATTCAATTTTTTTAAATTACCGGTTCTGTGGGTGTGGCTTGGTGGGCATGGCTTGGTAGACATAGCAGGGGAAGGATACTGCAAAATCTCCATTTTCACCTCACTCCTGGGGGAAGGTTACTGCACAATCCCCATGTCCTCCCCACTCCACTAACCTGGTTTTCAGCTCCGTTCTCCTGTGCAGGGCAACAAAAGAAGACCCAGCCGATCAGCTGGGACTCGGAAGGCAACAAATAGATGGGGGTAGGGCCAACCAGAGGTGATATTTACTGGTTCTCTGAACTACTCAAAATTTCCACTACCAGTTCTCCAAAACATATCAGAACTGGCTGAATAACATCTTTGAAGAATACATTGTTAGAGGTAGTCCTTGACTTACAACAGTTTAGTGATCGTTGGAAGTTACAATGGCATGGAAAAAAGGACTTATGAATGTTGTTCACACTTATGACTGTTGCAGCATTACCATGGTCATGTGATCAAAATTTGGACGGCAACTCATATTTATGATTGGTGCAATGTCTGGAGTCATGTGATCCCCTTTTGTGACCTTCTAACCAGCAAAGTCAATGGGAAAACCCGATTCACTTAACAATGGTGTTATTTATTTATTTATTTATTTTAAGATTTATATACCGCCCTTCTCCCGAGGGACTCAGGGCGGTGTACAGCCAAATCTACCCCAGTCGATACAAAAGTTAAAATACGATTAAATAATAGGCTATTAAAATAGAACAACCCTCCCCCCAAGCATATTAAAACCCCAAATTAAGATCCAAATTTAAAAGGAGACAATTAAAACTCGTGTCAGCGCAGGCCAGCCTGCTCGAAGAGCCAGGTTTTTAACGCACGCCTGAAGGCCCTCAGGTCCGTGTTGGTGCGTATCTCAGGTGGCAGAGTATTCCAGAGGGCAGGGGCCCCCACAGAGAAGGCCCTACTCCTGGGGGCCGCCAGATGACATATAGAGGCTGACGGCACCCGGAGAAGGCCCTCCCTGTGGGAACGCACCTGTCTGCTGGAGATCACCGGCAGAATGCGGTCCTGCAGGTAGCCTGGCCCAATGCCATGGATCGCTTTAAAGGTCAAAACTAGAACCTTAAAGCGAACCCGGAAAGCCACCGGCAACCAATGCAGCTCGCGCAGAAGAGGCGTCACATGGGAGCTACGCGACGCCCCCATAATCACCTGCGTGGCCGCATTTTGCACCAGTTGGAATCTCCCACAGGGAGCCCCATGTAGAGAGCATTACAATAATCCAGGCGAGAGGTGACAAGGGCATGAGTGACCGTACGCAGGGCGTCCCGATCCAGGAAGGGCCGCAACCGGTAAATCAGGCGCACCTGATAAAATGCCCCGCTGGAGACGGCCGCAATATGATGTTCTAAGGACAGCCGTGCATCCAGGAGGACGCCCAGATTGCGAGCCCTCCCTGTAGGGGGCAGAGTCTCTCCCCCAATAGCCAGTGAAGGTGTCAGCTGGCTATATCGGGGCACCGGGAACCACAGCCACTCGGTCTTGGATGGGTTGAGCCGGAGCCTGTTCCCGCCCATCCAATTCCGCACGGCCTCCAGGCACCGGGACATAGTCTCTACAGCATCGTTGGAGTGGTCTGGGGTGGAGATGTATAACTGGGTGTCATCTGCGTACAGGTGACACCGCACCCCAAGACCACGGAAGATCTCGCCCAACGGCTTCATATAAATGTTGAACAAGAGAGGGGAGAGGACCGACCCCTGAGGCACCCCACAAATAAGGGGCCTAGAGGTGGACCTCTCACCTCCCGCCAACACAAATTGCGAACGGTTGGAGAGGAAGGAGGAGAACCATCGCAGGACAGTTCCCCCAATCCCCAACCCCTCCAACCGCCGCAATAGGATACTATGGTTGATAGTATCAAAAGCTGCCAAGAGATCTAATAGGACCAGGACAGAGGAAAACCCCCTGTCACGGGCCCTCCAGAGATCATCAACCAGCGCGACCAATGCTGTTTCGGTACTATGCCCGGGCCTGAAGCCCGATTGGAATGGATCGAGGTAAGTTGCTTCCTCCAGGTACTGAGGGAGCTGACGTGCCACCACACTCTCAACAACCTTCGCTATAAAAGGAAGGTTGGAGACTGGACGATAGTTGTTTAAAACAGCTGGGTCCAGGGAAGGCTTCTTGAGGAGGGGCTGCATCACCGCCACTTTCAGGGCAGTAGGGAACGACCCCTCTCTCAAAGAAGCGTTGGTAATCCCCTGGAGCCAGCCTCGTGTCATCTCTCTGGCGGCCGAAACCAACCAGGAGGGACACGGGTCCAACAAACATGTGGTGGCATTCAGCCCCCCCAGCAGTCTGTCCACGCCCTCAGCGGTCACAGGGTCAAACTCCCCCCAGATAACATTCTCAAGACCTGCCTCAGACACCTCCCGTGGGACCACCCAATTGGAGTCCAGCCCGTCCCGAATCTGAGCAATTTTGTCGTGCAGGAATCGGGAAAACTCCTCTACCCTACCCTGCAAGAGGTCATCCCACGCTCTCGGTTCAAGCAGAGAGCGGGTCACTCTAAACAGGGCGGCAGGCCGATTTTCTGCCGATGCAATAAGGGCGGAGAAATGTAAACTTCGCCGCCTCTATTGCCGCCTCTATCGCCACAAGGTAGGTCTTAATATAAGACCTCACCTGTGTCCGGTCAGACTCAGTGCGGCTAGCCCTCCAAATGCTCTCTAGACGTCTTTTCCGGCACTTCATCTCCCGCAGCTCCTCCGTAAACCACGGAGCCAAGCGGGATCTGTGCTGGGTCAGAGGTCGCAAAGGCGCAACTCGGTCTAGAGCCCCGGCAGCCAACCTATCCCAGGTGGCTACCAGGTCTCCAGGCGAGTTGTGAGCCAGAGACTCAGGAAATGGCCCAAGCTCCCTCTGGAACCACTCCGGGTCCATCAGGCGCCTGGGGCGGAACCATCTACATGGCTCCGCCTCCCTGCGGTGGGGGGTAGCGGTACAGAAGTCCAGCTTAAGAAGGGAATGATCTGTCCATGACAAGGGTGTGATGACTAAATCCCCGAAATTACAGTCATTGAACCACTGACCCGAGACAAAAATCAGGTCCAGCGTGTGTCCTCCTATATGAGTGGGGGCAGAAATTGGGTCAGGTCCATGGCCGTCATGGAAGCCATGAACTCCCGGGCAACCCCCGAGGTTTCACCGAGCAATGGCAGGTTGAAATCCCCCATGACCAAAAGCCTAGGGGTCTCAACCGCCAGCCCGGCTATCACCTCAAAGAGTCCGGGCAGGGCCGATGACACGTGGCAGGGAGCCAGGTACGCCATCAAAAGGCCCATCTGAACCCCTTGTCCCCACTTCACAAAGAGAGACTCACAACCAGCCGTCTGAGGGACAGTGGCCTCCCTAGGACAAAGGACCTCTTTAATAAGCACCGCCACCCTGCCACCCCTTCCCTGAGCCCTAGGCTGATGAAATGCAAGGAAACCTGGTGGGCACATCTCTCTCAGAGGGACACCGCCCTCTGGGCCCAACCAGGTTTTGGTAACACCTACCAGGTCCGCGCCCTCCTCCTGCACCAAATCACAAATCAGGGGGGCCTTGTTAACAACGGACCTGGCATTGCATAGCAACAGCCGGGTATTCAGGGCCTGAGGCTCTGGACAACCAGGACTGCAGGATGGGTGAAGAGGGTCGGAGCGCGCTACCGTTTGAAGATATCGGCAACGTGATCCCCTAACTGGATATAGCCCTCTACCCCCGGCATATCTGCCCCTCCCAACAATCGTGCTAATAAAATTGGCCCCCGGCATCCCACCCTCCGTCTGCCACCCCAACACGGAACCCCTCGAGCCCCTCCAGGCATGCGTGCTGGCCTTGCTGCCCCCAGATCCTCGCGGGCTGTCTCCCAAACCCGTCTCAGATTTACCCAACCCCTTTAAAAAACCCATTAAAAAGCTAAAAAAAAACGGCTTCCCGCACTTCCTCTGGTTCTTCCGTTATTGATTTAACAACTGCAGCAATTCGCTTAACAATGGTAGCAAGAAAGGGGGTAAAATGGGACAAAATTCACAACAAATATCTCACTTAACAACCAAAATTTGGGGTTCTATTATGGTCATAAGGCAAGGACTACCTATATTAGGTGGGAATCTTCCGACACATACTCAGATCATAGTTTTGACACTATTCCTAATATACGTGGTTGCAATTTCATGCAATACAGGAAGGGGTGGGATTCAAACGGCACTACTACTGGTTCAATGATTACCTTTTGCACGCTTGTGTAAATTAACCTTAAGCTGTGCCTCCCAGACAGCTGAAAAGCGTTCTGCATGGGTGTACAGTGTTTGAAAAGCCACTTTTTTCCTGCTTTTTCAATCTCAGCTGTGCCGCGCAAAGCAGCTGAGGTTGAAAAAGCAGGAAATAAAGGTCAGGTAAGAGCCTGAGCGGGAATGTGGGCCAAAACAGCAGCAGACACAGAAACGGTTTTGTGTCTGCTGCTCTTCAGAGCTACCGGTTCTATAGAGCCGGGCAGAACTGGTAGCATCCCACCCCTGAATACAGGTAGTCTTCAACTTATGACCACAACTGAGCCCAAAATTTATGTTGTTAAGTAAGACAGGGCTTGTGCAATTTGGGGGATGCAGGGGAAAGGTCACTGTAGGCAAATGGGTTGGGGGTATGCTGTTGAAGAAGAGAAAAAGTGGGAATGACTTATCAGAGTATTTACACTTCCCTGCCAGCTTCTCCATTAATGTTTCTTGTGGGAAGCCAGCAGAGAAGTTCAGAAATGTTGATCACACAACGATGGCTTTCTGCGACAACATACAGTAATCATTTATTTATTTATTTATTTATCGTATTTTTATACCGCTCCCTCTCCCAAAAGGGACTCGGGGCGGTGTACAGTCTAAACATATAAAGATACAGTCAACAGTAACAGTAATTAACTCAGAATTGAATATAGATAGATGAAAATAGGATCAATGAGTAAAATAAGTAAGTAAGTAAATGATTGAGTCCCATCAAATAGAATTAAAAGTCTTATTTGAATCTAAAATTTAAAAATCTCAGAAAACCTTTAATTGGCTAGGCCGGCCTGCTTAAAAAGTAAGGTCTTGACTGCACGCCGGAAGGTTAGGATGTCCGATGTGTCTCGTATCTCCGGGGGGAGATAGTTCCAAAGGGAGGGGGCTCCCACAGAGAAAGCACGTAATTTCGGGGTCGCCAGCCGACAACGATCAGGTGGCGGTATCCCAAGCAGGGCGACCCTGTGGGAGCGTACTGGGCGGCGGGAGGTTGTTTGTGGCAGAAGGCGGTCCGGTAAGTAGCCAGGTCCCGAGCCATGGAGCACTTTAAATACTAATAGTACCACCTTGAATCGAATCCGGAAGGCCACAGGAAGCCAGTGCAGTCTGCGGAGAAGTGGTGTTATGTGGGTGTCCTTGGGGGCACCCATAATCATCCGTGCGGCTGCATTCTGGACTAACTGTAACCTCCGGAGACTCTTCAAGGGGAGCCCCATGTAGAGAGCGTTGCAGTAGTCCAAGCGGGAGATAACGAGGGCGGAAGTGACTGTGCGAAGTGCGTCCAGATCCAGAAAGGGCCGCAACTGGTAGATCAAACGAATCTTATAAAAAGTCCCCCTGGCGACGGCTGCAATATGTTCTTCCAAAGACAGCCGTACATCCAGGAGGACACCCAAATTGTGCGCTTTTTCCACAGGGGTCAGTACCTCTCCCCCTATGGTCAGCGAGGGAACAAGCTGACTGTATCTGGGAGCAGGAAACCACAGCCACTCGGTTTTGGCCGGGTTGAGACGAAGCCTGTTATGACCCATCCAATCCCGCACGGCCTCCAGACATCGGGTCATCACTTTGACGGCTTCGTTGGGGTGGTCTGGGGTGGAGATGTATAGCTGAGTATCATCAGCGTATTGATGGAATTCCACCCCAAAGCCACGGATGATCTCACCTAGCGGCTTCACATAAATGTTGAACAATAGGGGCGAGAGTACCGATCCCTGAGGCACCCCATAAAGCAGGGGCCTTGGGGTCGATCTCTGTCCCCCTGTCAACACAAATTGCGAACGGTCAGAGAGGAAGGAGGAGAACCATCGTAGGACGGTGCCTCCAATCCCCAGCCCCTCCAATCGCTGCAATAAGATACTGTGGTTGACAGTATCAAAAGCTGCTGACAGATCTAACAGCACCAGGACAGAGGAACAACCTCTGTCTCGTGCCCTCCAGAGATCATCCATCAACGCGACCAATGCCGTCTCTGTGCTGTGCCCGGGTCTGAAGCCCGATTGGAGCGGGTCGAGATAACTCGTTTCATCCAGGTACTGCGGGAACTGACGTGCCACCACAGTCTCTACAACCTTTGCAACAAAGCAAAGGTTGGAGACAGGACGGTAATTTGATAACAGTGCTGGATCCAGGGACGGTTTCTTGAGGAGAGGTCGTACCACTGCCTCCTTCAAGGAGGCGGGTAGAAACCCCTCTTTCAAGGAAGCGTTTATAATGCCCTGGAGCCAGCCTCGAGTCACCTCTCGGGTGGCCAAGACTAGCCAGGAGGGACACGGGTCCAACAAACAGGTGGTAGCATTCAGTCCCCTCAGTATTCTGTCCACGTCCTCTATGGTAACAGGATCGAACTCAACCCAGTTGACCTCGCCGATATCCACCCCCACCTTCCCGCTCGGAGATGCCCAGTCGGAGTCCAGTTCATTTCGAATCTGAGTGATTTTGTCCTGCAGAAACTTAGAAAATTCTTCAGCTCGTCCCTGTAAGGGATCTTCCCATGTCTCTACCTCCAAGAGGGAGCGGGTCAACCTGAACAGTGAGGCTGGGCGGTTTTCTGCAGACGCAATAAGGGTGGAGAGGTAGGTCTTCCTCGCCATCCTCATCGCCACTAAATACGTCTTAATATAGGAACGTAATAGTGTTCGGTCAGATTCAGAGCGGCTGGCCTTCCAACTGCTCTCTAGGCGTCTTTTCTGGCGCTTCATCTCCCTTAGCTCCTCGGAGAACCAAGGAGCCACTTGGGATCGGTGCCGGGTCAGAGGCCGCAAGGGCACGACTCGGTCTAGAGCCCCAGCAGCCACCTTTTCCCAGGTGGTAGCCAAGTCTTCGACCGAGTCGTGTGTGTGAGCTTCGGGAAGTGGCCCAAGCTCCATCAGGAACCTATCTGGATCCATCAGGCGCCTGGGGCGGTACCATTTCAATGGTCCCGCCTCCCTGCGGTCGGGGTGTGCGGAATGGAAGTCGAGCCTTAGGAATAAGTGATCTGACCATGACAGTGGTTCTAAAGCTGTATCCTCTATACCCAGATCACTTTGCCACTGGTCGGAGACAAAAACTAAATCCAGGGTGTGACCTCCCACGTGAGTAGGGTCCCGAATTAGCTGGGTCAGGCCCATGGCTGTCATGGAAGCCATGAACTCTTGAGCAGTCCCCGAGGTACCGCCGGCAGAGGGTAGGTTGAAGTCCCCCATGACCATGAGCCTGGGGGTCTCAACCGCTATGCCGGATATAACCTCAAGGAGCTCAAGCAGGGCAGATGATGCATGGCAGGGAGCCAGGTATGCGATCAACAAGCCCATCTGTACCTTGGAGCCGAACTTCACGAAAAGAGATTCACACCCGGTCGTCTGAGAGACAGTGGACTCCCTCGGACATAGATCTTCCTTAATAATCATCGCAACACCCCCACCCCTCCCCTGGGCCCTTGGCCGATGAAAGACCCGAAACCCGGCTGGGCACATATCTACAAGAGGGACTCCTCCCTCTGGGCCCAGCCAGGTCTCGGTGATGCCCATCAGGTCCGTCCCCCCCTCAGAGATCAGATCATGAATGAGGGGGGCCTTATTCATGATCCAGTTCTTGTGTGGTTATAGTAACTGTTTAGTATCAAGAACAGCAGCGAGTAGACTGAGGCTCAGCTGGGAAAGTAAACGCTAACAGTTTATTTCTCTAACAGAGTTTGTTAACCATGGCTTCTTGGCTTACAACAACAGCAGCTCTTCAGCCCATCTGACAGCTCTTTTATACTTGGCTGTCAGAGGCATTAGCCAATCAGAACACTTCTCCATTTCCGCCAGGGGAATGGACCAGATTGAGAACAGAACACAACAATAACTGTCATAGTGATGTCTTTTAGTCTACCCCAGGGATGTCAAACTCGATTTCATTGAGGGCCGCATCAGGGTCGTGTTTGACTTTGGAGAGCTGAGGTGAGTGTGGCTGGGGTGGGCATAGCCAGCCCACGTTGGGAGATCCTTCCTTCCTTCCTTCCTTCCTTCCTTCCTTCCTTCCTTCCTTCCTTCCTTCCTTCCTTCCTTCCTTCCTTCCTTCCTTCCTTCCTTCCTTCCTTCCTTCCTTTTCCTTCCCTATCTTCTTCTTCCTTCCTCTCTTTCCTTCTTGTTCTTTTCTTGCTCTCTTCCCATATTTCTTTCTTTTTCTTTATCTTTCCTCTTTCCCTTTCTCCTTTCCTGTCCCTTTTTGGATGCGTAAATGCAAAAGGGGAAATATTTCTCCTTTTGTTTTATTTTGTTTTTAGTTTCTTTTGCTAACCCTCTGCCAGCAAAAATGGGGCCTAGCGGGCAGTAGGCCATCGTGGCCAAAAATGGGCTCTGTTTTCACTGGCAGAGCCATCGTGGGCCAGTCTTTCACTGTTTTCAGGGTGGCCCTGTGGGCCAGACTTAAGCACCACATGGGCCAGATCTGGCCCATGGGCCTTGAGTTTGACATTCCTGGTCTAGCCCTTTCCAGTCACTTTCCAATGTCTGTCATCTCAACTATCTGTATATTCTGCATAGGGTCTTGTCTTGCCATGGCACTTCCTCTGCTTCCACATTTGCTGTGGCATTCATTCAACAGCTTATCTTTAGATACAATCCTTTTGAACACTATCTGTTTTGTCCTCTTCCTGGCTGGTTTACAGTCTCTGGGGTGTTGGACTTGGGATGCAAACCTCCATACACTGTGACAAATTTCCAGATCTTCACATGGGCAGCTTCCATGTCCTTCTTTGGCCAGCTGATTATTCTTATACCTGATGATTGGCAGGACATAAGTGTTGATAGTCTAGTCCTGGTTAATTTGGGCAATGTTTGAACTGGCATGACTCTCTTGGTTTGTGTCATTCTCATATTCGATGTAGGCAGATAAAGGATTAGGGGGTCTTTGCCAAAGGACTTGTAGTATCATTAAGATGGGTACCCACTGGGACTCAAACCCTGATCTCCCATGTCAAACAATGGCCCTCTAACCATTATGCTATCTAACAGCTGCACACACATACATACATCCTGATTGTTGCATTTTTAATGGCTGGAATTCCTCTGAGCTTCCCCTTTACTTCATCTCCCCAACTATTTATTCAACTGTTTTGGCCCCAAAGCATCATCTCTTTCTTTTGGGAATGCTTTGCCTCCTTTTCTTACAGCACCAACTTTCTATAGGAGGGTTAGCCATTTGTAGAAAGGAGGATTTGTTATAACATAATCCTTTGCTAGATGACTGGCAAGAAATTTAAGCCAATAAATAAGCTTAATTCAAAATACAAGTACTTGTACTAATGTACTCTATGCGCTTGGAAAGGCCTTCCTAGGGATAAGCTGCAGCATACATTTGCCCTGGAAAGATGCTGTACATTAAATGTTATCACCTGGGAAAAGTTTGCTGTTATGTCTAACAACGATGGGGGTCCCAAGAGCAGCAGGAATGTGAAATTTGGTTTTGCATTCACATTCCTTTATCAAATGAAGCTGTTTCTTATTTTACTGCCTTGTCTGGATTTTTCATCTATATTCTCCTTTGGCTTTTAAAAGTTTATTTTTTTAACTTGTTTTATTCAATGATTTGGCTGCTTTATATATGAATTCTAATTTATATGTCTGTTTATTGCCTATGCCCAAAGAGAAAAGTTTTCAGTCAGTATGTGCTCTCTGTTTTAACATATGCCGGCAAAACATGGACATTAATCTCATAATTGATACAAAAGCTACAAATGGTGCAAAGAGGCATGGAAAGTTACATGCTCAGCATCACAAGACAAGATAGAAGGATCTGCACATGGATTAGAGAATACACTAAAGTATGTGATACCATCAAAAGAGTAAAAGAATGGAAATGGAAATGGGCTGGTCACATAGCAAGAAGAACTGATGGCAGGTGGACCAAGGCAGTCATAGAATGGATCCCACTTGATAAAAAGCATCCACCAAAGAGACCTAAAAGAAGATGGAGTGACAACAGCAGCAAGTATTGTAGGACCAACTGGCAAAAGAAAACTCAAGATGATATTGGTTGGAAATAAGCTGAAGAAGACTTCCGCTTTGCAGTGGATAAACAATGGCTGGAATGATGATGATGATGATTGCCTTCAAACGCACATACTTGTTGGCCATACTTTACGAAAGCAAAACATGCATCATATGTTGCTGCTTTTTATAATGAACACTACAGCCCATGTTCATAAAGAGTGGATCTCTTAGAACTCCAGTCTGTACTGGAAATTTATATTTGAAATCGGTACCAATGGTTAACAAGTTGGTTTTTTTTTAAAGGAAATGTCCAAATAGGAAGTTTCTTTCTAGGTCAGTGATGTTGATCAATCACTGTCCAAAGTGAATTCATTAATGGAGAAAGTTCAAGGAGGCTTAACAGGCTGTTCTACTTGATATATCATACACCACCACTGTGGATTATGATCTGTTGACATTTTTTGCATTAGGGAATATCACCCTGTCAGTCGAATTTATAGTAACTCCCTCCATTGAAGGAGGACATTCAAAAATTCTGTTATCAGGCAGTGTTAACAGTTTTCTTGCTTATTTTTTCACGCTTGGAAATTATGTCCAGCAATATATTTGACATCTGAATTGCATTTTTTTTCTGTATCTGTATTACATTTTTCCATCTATTGAATCAAACAATGTACTTCATTAACAATAAGCATGTAACACTGAACATTAAAACAAAGGAACAATATTATGGATTAAAATATTTATTTTTTATTTCAGCTCTGCTTTTTAAGAAAGCACTGCATGTGTGGGCATGCTTCTAATTGTAAGAAATTAATATGGTACACACACACACACACACACACATATATGCAGGTCTTGGCATGTTCAGGCCTTTTCCCATGTAAGATTGAGACTATCTTGGCAATGTTTCGACGAGATCTCACTCGCCATCTTCAGGCTGGTGTTTTCGGCTTTGTGCTTTTGCGAACAAAGCATGATCTGAACTGCAGTCTCCCTATATATACTGGTGGGGAGGTTGGCTGTGTTGTCATTTCTTGATTGGTTGATGGAGTTGATGTTTGCAGATTGGCTGGCTTTTTCTTAAGAACATGTGTGGCTGAGGTATTGGCTGTGTGTCTATCAGCCTCCTGTGTTGTAACGACTTGGGTAATGGGCTGTGCGATGACCTTAATAGAACTCAGAAGGTTATCACACAGCCCATTACCCAAGTCGTTACAACACAGGAGGCAGATAGACACACAGCCAATACCTCAGCCACACATGTTCTTAAGAAAAAGTCAGCCAATCTGCAAACATCAACTCCATCAACCAATCAAGAAATGACAACACAGCCAAACTCCCCACCAGTATATATAGGGAGACTAGCAGCTCAGATCATGCTTTGATCGCACAAGCACAAAGCCAAAACACCAGCCTGAAGATGGCTAGTGAGATCTCATCGAAACGTTGCCAAGATAGTCTCAATCTTACACAGGAAAAGACCCGAACACGCCAAGACCTGCATATATATGATATAGTTAACCAGATGATGGTGAATATAATTGTATGATTGATCTGGAGATTATCAAACATATATAACATGAACTCTCCCTCAAGTCCTCATGTTTTTTCTGGATATGTTTTTACTATTTTCTTGGCAGTCCTATGGAATTGTTTTGTCATTGTTTTTTTTCCAAGCTGTCTTTAAGATTTCTCAGACTAGCTTGCAGCCCTAAAATTTCTTGAAAGTTTCTCATGAAAGTACTAAAATAAAGAAGAAAAGACAATTGTTTTCTTTGGATGTGGAGAGTATCTTCTTCCAAGATACCTAGACTGAAAAAACAAATAAAAATCCATTAGAAGCAAATCAAACCAACTTCAAGAAGAAGCACTAATTATTCATTCTTTCTTCCTCAAGACATTTATGGAACACCAAAACTTAGATGTGATCAAAATTCAATCGGTTGGTAAATGGCATGTATTTATGATGGTTGCAGTGTCCCAGGGTACTTTTTAAAACTTCTGACATGAGGGAAACCAGATTCACTCCTAACTGTGTTGCTATAGCAACATAACAACCATAGTGATTTACTTAACAATTGTGACAAGAAAGTTAGTAAAATGGGGCAAAATTCAACAACTTTCTTGCTTAGCAATGGGAATTTTGGACTCAGTTGTAGTTGTAAATCAAGGGCTACCTTAGTCTGGTGTTGCAGAGTGTAGCTCTCTTTTAAAAAATGAACATTTACAACATTATTAACTCTAATCATCTAAAGGAAAGATATCTGAAGCAAATCCTTAAATTCTCTTTCTCCAAAGGCAAAGAGATAAGGCTAAATCTAATTATTTTTCATTAATTCATTTTGTTTTGGAATCTTTTAGCACGCCCTGATTTTCCCATATACTTCTGAAACATTTTCCTTAAATGACACTTTCAGGGGAGTCACAATTGGTTTTGTAAATTGCCTTTCAAGGGAAGTTAATGATGCAAGGCTATCCTGAGATATTTGAATATACTGGCACTTAAACAAAAAGTTACCCAAGATGTGATCATTTCAGCCAGTCAGGATGCAGGATGTTATGGATTTATCGAAGCATGTCTAAATATTCCCTCCTTCCACACAATTTCTTGTCATTTGATAGGTTGTTTGCATTTGATTAGCATAATCTTCATAAGATTATTCTGCTCCCAGGGCCCTCACTTCCCTTCTCAGCAGCCAACTATTTTTCTTTTCCACCACAACAAACATATGTTCTTTGCTGGGAAATGCTAAGAAAATCTCAACATTCAGGAATCTAAATGCATCTTCTTAGAGTTTGCTTTAAAAATGGAAATAAGTCAATGTTTTCACAAGTGAAGCTTATTTTCCAAAGCAAAGCTAAGAACCCTTCTGAGGAATATCATTTTAAGATGAAGGGCAGACGGGGAAGAAAAGTATTATTCACAATTTCATAAGCCGAAGGAGAAATTTGTATGGTTTGCTCTCACAATGAAAAATGCTAGTCAGTAATTTAGTCCATCATTGAATTTATTATGCAGCAACACAAGGAAAATTTAATTCAGAATGAACAAAAGGACAGTTAAACCTGCTCACCTGGAATTCTCAAATACATTTCTCCAGATACTAATAGTTTATTTACTTAGGAAATTGCTTCCATTCAAAGTAGAATGAAAGTCCTGCCAACAATAATTACAATTAAATCTGATCAATGCAAGATGCAAAATGATGAGTTTAGGTTAGAGAAAATTAGATTCTTAATGAAACATCCTAACAGTAAGAGCAGCTTGAAAATAGAATCATTGCTCTCTTTGGTGATAAATTTCTCTTCATTGGATGTGTTCAAGCAGAAGTATAGACAGCAATCTCTACCCGGAAAGAGATACTTTAAACTGAGCTGAACCCCCAAGCTAACCTATAATAATAATATAAACATATCTCAAGGCTGCTTTTTCAAGAGGCAAGTGAGCTTTCTGGTTTTTTCTTTTTTGAAGACATTTCACTTCTCATCCAAGAAGCTTCTTCAGAGCTGAAGAAGCTTCTTGGATGAGAAGAAAAATGTCTTCAAAGATAAACTCTAGTTGCCTCTTGAAAAAGCAGTTTTGGGACACCCATGACCTGGATGGCTAAAAATCTTCATAGTCAATGTAAACATATAATTGTCCTCAAAAGATATATCATTCACTCATAATAATAGAATCAGTATCTTCCAATCACTAATCATAGCATAGCCTATATTAATCTCAATGCCCTCATGTATCCCAGGTAAATCAACCAACCCCAAATTGTTTTTTTAAAATAACCCAGTTCTCACAAGTTTTCTACGTATCAAAAGTGAGAGTATAAATAAAGTTGTGGAACTTATTACAATAATTATTAAAATAATAATATTTGAAAAAGAAGAGGAGGTCAGTTTATTCTCCAAAGCACCTGAGAGCAAGATTAAAAAGTAGCAGATGGAAACTTATCAAGGAAAAGTCCAACCTAAAATTAATATTTCCTGTCAGTGAAGACAATTAATCAATAGAACGACTTGTCTCCAGAGGTTGTGGTTGCTCCATCAGTGGAAGGTTTTAAAAGATATTGGACATCTATTTGTGTGGAATGATATAGGGTTTCCTGCTTGTGCAGGAAGTTAGAAGGCCTCCAAGATCCCTTCCAATTCTATGGTTCTGTATTCTCTATTCTATTCTTTATGGCAAAATGACCTTCTATAGGAAGGGAGATTCTGCAGAAAATGCTTACCTTCCCATTTCTGCTGTGAGCACTCTTTTCAACTGGTGCATGTGGTCTCACAGATGTAGGACTGAGACTGTTGCAAACAATATCATGAGAGGCATGTTACATTAGTGACTTTATAATCAGAAATATTTTTGTAAAATGCTGAATTATGATTAAATTTCAACACTCTTTGGGAGCTAAACCTGAGTTGTTTAAATGATGATGCAACTTTATATTCTCCCTCATACTCACTTCTAATTTTTCCCCCCTTGGGTACCTTTGAATTAGTCTTGGCTTCTGGTGACTGTCTGGAAATATTCCTGTGATTTTCTTGGTAAGATTTCAGTAGCTGTTGGCCCTTCATACCTAAGATTAGGGCTATAATTCATAGTCTCCCAGTTTCTAGCTTGGTGGCTTAACAACTACATCAAACTGGCTCCCAGTTGACCAACATACATACAAACACACAAAAAGAAAAATATGACTGAAAATAATAAACCGAAGTTTCAGAGTGAGAAAATATATTCCAAGCTCTCATCCAATGTTTCTCAGATGAAAACAGTAATGTACACTTATAATAAACAGTTACTATCTTTCACCATTATATACTATCTAAATTTTTTATGCTCATCAGTGTGTCAGATTAATTTATTTCATGGTCCCCCTTCTTCATTGCTTCTGAAGCAACTGGTTTAGTAAAGCTAACCATAACAATTTCCTGTAGGAAAGAACAAGGATGTTAATAGATTGTTCAATCTTGCCCTGTACTAACTGTATTTATTACTGAATAGTAATTCAAGCACATGTTCAAAGCACGTACTAGCTGGATAAACCCTGAAGGGTTGGGCAGGAGAAACTAGTATATTCTTGAATTCCTACTAGGATTTTTAAGAGTCCTTCCTCAATAGCAAACAAGAAAAACAATCAAGTCTCCAACATCTTTGCCTTCAGGCAAGAATCAGCTTGATGAATTCAAGCCCAGGGTATTGCTTGAGATGGTTTGTGTAACACTTGCTTTGCATTATTCTCTTTCTGTCATGCAGTTGGAAAGTAAGAACATCAACACATTGGTGCCGATTGCACAAAAGTGAAAAGTGTGAAACTCTTAGCCCTCTTATCCATCTTGGTAAGCCATCACCATTTGAACAATGTTGAACCATCAAATTTCCCCCAACTTTTTTCTTCAAATTTCAAAGAATGGCCACTCACAATTTTTTGTCAGATATTGGGGCCAGTTTAAGTCACTCTAGCCCTTATATGGGTGGATACATTTCAATATGCAGATCAATATGTAAGTTGAAAGAAGAATAATTAGTAACCTAAATGAAGCCTCAAAAGGATCTTTGCCTTTATATGATGCCCTATAATGCTTTCTCTCTATTGTCTGTTACTTCCTTGAATCAAGGTTGCTTCACACTGATGATAATTTTGATCCTAAATTGTTCACTTAGCTTTTGTTAGCCTCTGCTAACATCATCAGAGTGTAAAACTACTGTTAAGGAGATATGTGCCTTTATATAACATTAACCAGTGGGCATTGTGCACATGACTTTGACAGCATTCTCTCTAGTTCCCTCCCACATCCCAACAGACTTTCATCTTAAAGACCCCTTGTTTTGTCCACTAGATTCATTTGTTGCTTTCCTCGTGAAGGGAAGCAGTCTCTGCTCTTTTTGCAGGATCTTTCTTGGTGCCTTAATGCCTGGTAGGATAGTAGCAGTTTGATATGTCTATTGATATGTCTCAACATAATGCTCAAAGCATTATGTTTCCTTATGGTGCTGAGAAAACAGCTGCATATGGACCTCATTTCAAAAATTCAAATATATATGGTGATGCATATATGCATTTCTCTCTATATGAGATTCAACCACAACAACGAATGGGTTATTAAATATAATAAAGAGATTCTGAAAATGTTGGGAGTCTGATTAAAAGTAAACTTAGCCCTATTCTGAAGAGGCTACTTCTCACATACTTCTCCTTTTTCTCCAAGTATGGGAATTTATAGTAAAGCTAAAGTTTGTTATCCAACTTTTGCTTATCCATGCTCTAATTAACTAGCCTTAAAACTATGAGGAGCTAAAGCAAAAGAGAAACCCTAGAATAAGGAATGAGTCCAGTGAAAGAGGCTGTGATCATGGGAATATCTCCACAGAGACCAACTGTTGAATTTTCATATGCATTCTTGTGAATAATTTATATGTTTTGAAAAGCTGTATTTATTATTCGATAAGTACAGTCATATTTATCCATGATGATCTGATAAAGTTAACATTAAAAATGCATTTTTCATGCATAATTATTTAAAGGAAAACAGGTTGGTGGGTATTTTTCCATGTTCACACCTTGTCAATGGTTTCAAAATTTAAAAAAAGTAATTAAACTGATAAAACTTTGGGAATTTTAAAAGCAACACTTTGTTGTACTTAGAGAGCCAGTTTGGTATAGTTTGGTGTAGTTTGGCTAAGGCATCAGGCTAGAAACTAGGAGACTGTGAGTTCTAGTCCCATCTTAAGCACAAAGCCAGCTAGTGATCTTGGGCTAGTCTCTTACTCGCAGCCCTGGGAAGGAGACAATGGCAATCTACTTCTGAAAAACCTTTCTTTGCCAGGAAAATTGGCAGGAACTTATCTAGGCAATCTCCCAGAATCAGACATGATTGAATGGAAAGGGAAAAAAACTATACTTGCTTGTATTCATTTTTTTTTACAATCTAAATTGCAATTTATTATTTTATCATTCTTTGTCTACATGTTTGTGTGTATTCCATTTATTTATTAATGTTCTTTATAAGTTACTCCAGTTCCAGTCCAAGCCAGTCCTCCATATACCATAAGCATTAATGAATGGGTCCAGGAATATTGTTTTGCACTGCCTGTCATGTCTGTGGTCCTTTGAAGATTTCCGATATTATATTCACCTAAGACAATAAGAAGGAATTGGTAACCAGCTTTAACCTACTACATACCACTCTGTTAATGATAAGCACACAATTATGGTTAATTTTGATACAATCTGACTATCTTACAAGCTATTATAATATTGCCAAATTCTCATCAACCAAAAATTGTTTGTGAAAGGCAGTGGTGTTTGGGAACTACTGAAGAAAAGGTTCTCAAAGGATAATGGATCAATGTCTTAAAGATAATTAAATGTATTGGAGATAAAAAATGTGTTTCAGCCTCAATTAGGAGTCAAATGCATCCCGTCAGCACTGAGAAAATAAATAATTTAAATTTTATGTCAGCCTCCCAAAGCAATCATAAAGAATGAATTATCACATGGAATTATAATTTACCCTAATTTAGTAGGAAGAAACTAAATTTTACTTTTAGAATTGTATTGTTAGAGATCAGAACAAGTGAATTTAAAGTAGCAAGAATCAGGATAACCTTGCCTTATTTAAAATTTTTAGTTATATGCCATGCTTTCAGATATTGTATTCAGGGCTCTATTCAATTTTGTGTGAAGACATTTTTCATAATGAACAAATCATTCTATTTTTCTTAAGATTAGGACAAATTATAGAAGCAGACAACAGCATTCCTTGAATGAGTTAATTCTTTACAGCCCAATATATATAAAAAAAGTTTTGTTTCTTGTGATCCATCAAAAATATCAGAAAGATTTAAAAATTATTATTTAATTACTATTCAATTTAAATTATTCTTTAAATTTCATCTTTGTGTTTTGTTCAAGGGCTTCTTTTCAGAGACCAAATGGGTCACAGTAGATCAACTATCAAACAGAATTAGCTGATAATTTGATATTGATTAATTTTAGGTCCTTCGGACTTTTTTCTTGGTCCTGTCTCAAGACAGAGAAGTTGCCTAGTTCTGAGCTACACTGTGCACAAATTATTTCTGTAATGTTTAAAACCTCTTTGAATTTTCCTTTCTCCTGAGCTCTCCTCCTTCCTTCTCTTACTTGCACACAAACAAAAAGACGTGCCCACAAATATTTTCAGTTAACTTAGAATAAGAGCTTAGAGTACAATTGCGCTTGAGGGAATAATAAAACCCTTCCACAGAATGTCAATGCTATAACAAAAGGATAAGGTTAGTTTACCAGATAAAGATTGGGTCAATCATGAGTTAGGCCTATTGCTTCAAAAATAAATTGATCAATCATTTACCTTTTAGTTTTGGTTGACAATATGAAAACACATTGTTCTGGATTGGTTAATATTTGAAATACTTACTGTTCATTGATCTACATTCCGGCGGGAGATCCTCGCCCCGTCATTGGCTGATTTAGGCGCGGGAGCCCTTTAAAAGAAGGGCTGCCGCGCCGCCGAGTCAGTCGGTGTTCCTGCAATAAACAAAAAGACTGAATCACTATACGTGTGTGCCTCTTCATTGCCGCTCCAAAACACTGGCGACGAAGGTGGGATCGAGGCAACACGTTTAGTGAGTGAATAGCGGCGGAGAGCGAGCGGCATCATGTCCGGAAGCAACGCCCCGCCAGAGAAATTCAATCCGGCAAAGGAGGAATGGCAGACGTATGTGGACCGATTCCTCATGTTTTTGGAGAGTAGCGATCTGAGCGGAGTGTCGGATCATCGGAAGAGAGCGGTGTTCTTGACCCACTGCGGCCAAGCCGTTTTTCGGATGGCAAAGGCGCTAGCGTCTCCAATCGATGTCAAAACGCTAACTTGGCCCGAGCTAGAGAAGATCCTGAGGAAACACTACGCTCCCACAGTCTCCTGCCTGATAAAGCGCCATGAGTTTTACCTCCGGAATCAAAAAGAAGGTGAACCTATCGCCGATTTCGTGGCAGATTTAAGAGAAATAGGTGGAGAGTGCGAATTCTCGGATTTCAACGAGGCGCTGAGAGACCGGATCGTTTTAGGCTTAAAAGATCCAATATTGCAGAGTAAGTTACTAAACCGACCCAAGATAACAGCCACAGAGGCCATCGAAGAAGCCACCGCAGCCGAAGCTGCTCACAAATCGGCGGCAAGAATGAAACAGATTAATCAAGCTGCACACCACAAATCCAAAGAAGCCACCAAAGCTGAAGATGAACAAGGAAAAACCTCAACACACTACGAGGATCTTGAAACTGAGGCCAGTAGTGAAGAAGACGAGGTTTGCCACTTAAAAGCCGCGAGAGGGAAAAAAGAGCGGGCAACTAGGCGGTTTGATTTTGAATGCAACCGTTGTGGTGGAAACCACCCCAGATCAGAGTGCCGTTTCATAGACGCAATATGCCGAAAGTGTGAAAAGAAAGGGCACATCGCAAGGGTATGCAGAGCCCGATCAAGCTACAGCCCCAGGCGGAGAGAAAGCCCTTCTCCAAGAGAGAGAGAAAAGAAAACAAACAACCGTTGGAGCCAGGAAGGAAGGAATAGAAAGTTTAAAGAGTCATCTTACAAGAAAGAAGAAACACACCAAACAGTAATAATTGGTCACTCTAATACAAAAAACGTTAAAAAAGTCCACGTGCAAGTAAGAATTGAAGAAAAAAATTGTGAAATGGAAGTGGATTCGGGATCATTCCTTTCCATTGTCTCGTGGGACACTATTAAGAAATTGATCCCAGACATACGGCGAAGCGAACTGGACAAACAGAAATTAACGCTTAAAGACTACCAGGGAAACAAAATTCCGGTAGTAGGGATTGGACATTTCCAGGTAACCTTCAACAACCATACTGAGATTCTTCCCCTAACAATCGTGGACCGGAACAGACCAAGCCTTTTAGGACTGGAATGGTTCGAACCGCTGGGAATAGGGATGACCGGTATCAACCATATCACAGACGCTGACTGGGAGGCAGATCTCATTCAAGAATTCCAGGACCTGTTCAGTGAAGAATTAGGCAAGTACCGGGGTAACCCGATTTCTTTTAACATAGACCCTAAGGTAGCCCCAATTAGACTAAAGGCTAGACGGGTACCTTTTGCCTTAAAGCCAAAAATAGAAGAACAACTGGATAAACTAGTCAAGCAAGGGGTCCTCGAACCAGTTGACCACGCTAAATGGGAGACCCCTATAGTGACCCCTATAAAAGCAGACGGGTCGGTTCGTATTTGTGGGGACTATAAGGCGACCCTCAACCATGCACTACAACAGAGCGCATACCCCGTGCCTGTCGTACAACACTTGCTACATTCTATCAAAGGCGGAAAGATTTTCGCTAAACTCGATTTGGCCCAGGCTTACCAGCAACTGCCCGTTGACAAAAAAACAGCTGAAGCCCAAACTATTGTAACACACCGGGGTGCCTTTAAGTGTAATCGCCTCCAATTTGGCGTTAGCGTGGCACCAGGCATTTTTCAATCTCTTATGGAACGCCTCCTTCAAGGAATCCCAGGAGTCATTCCGTATTTCGATGACGTCCTAATTGCAGCTAAACACAAATTGCAACTGCGAGACCGCCTAAGAAAAGTGCTTACCAAATTTACTGAGGCTGGGTTAAAAGTCAAAAAAGACAAATGCACCCTTATCACGGACAAAATAGAGTTTTTGGGATACCAAATCGATGGCAATGGCATCCACCCAACAGCAGGAAAAACCCGTGCAATCAAAAATGCCCCCACCCCAACTAACAAGGCTGACCTACAAGCGTTCCTAGGGTTGATAAATTTTTACCATGTCTTTTTGCCCCAGAAAGCCACGGTGGCGGAACCCTTGCATAGACTTTTGGACAAAGACACGTCGTGGAAGTGGGGACATCGGGAAGAAACAGCATTTAACAAAATTAAAGACATGATCACTTCAGCACAAGTGTTAATTCAATATAACGAGACTTTGCCATTGTTACTAACTTGTGATGCCTCGCCTTTTGGGATCGGAGCTGTCCTGAGCCACCTTCTACCTAACGGCAGAGAGGCTCCGATTGCCTTCTATTCAAAAACTTTGTCCCAAAGCCAAAGAAATTACAGTCAACTGGACAAGGAGGCACTAGCCATAATTTCTGGTATTAAACGTTTCCATGAATACCTGTATGGCCGATCATTTTCTATCATCACCGACCACAAACCCCTACTAGGTATTCTGGCGGGAGACAAACCCACTCCTCATATTTTATCACCCAGAATGACAAGATGGTCAGAATTCCTTGCCGCTTACAATTACACCCTGTCTTACCGTCCGGGTCCGACCATCACGCACGCCGATGCTTTAAGTCGTTGCCCGTTACCAGACTCTGATCCTGAACCAAACCCCAGCACCTCAACCTTTTTGATTGAGACCCTGCCCGACCTCCCGATGACAGCAGCAGACATCGCGCACGAAACCTCTAACGACCACCTACTGCATACCGTGAGTAGGTGGATCATAAAGGGTTGGCCAGACTCTGATTTACAAGAACAGTACAGACCATTTAAACAGAGACAAATGGAACTTTCCGTACTAAAAGGCTGTGTACTATGGGGGGATCGAGTGGTCATTCCACTAAAACTTCGAAATCCCATATTGAAACTATTGCATGAGGGACACCCCGGGGTGGTAAAGATGAAAAGTTTAGCCAGAAGTTATGTATGGTGGCCTGGGTTAGACAAAGATGTTACCGACTGGGTCGCGGGTTGCCAGCCCTGCCAGACTTCCCGGCCCTCACCCCCAAAGGCGCCAGCCACTGAGTGGGATCTACCTAGGGGCCCTTGGTCTAGAATCCACATAGATTTTGCGGGTCCGACTAAGGGGCATACCTTCTTGATTCTGGTAGACGCTTATTCCAACTGGTTAGAAGTGAGCCTAATGAAATCAACCTCTTGTGAGGCTGTCATACGACAGCTCAGTCACTGGTTTGCCACCCACGGCTTACCAGACGTCCTGGTATCTGACAACGGCCCTCAATTCACGGCTACAGAATTTGAGGGTTATTTAGCAAGTTTGGGCATACGCCATGCCTTAACCGCGCCGGCACATCCGGCAGCGAATGGACGGGCCGAACGCATGGTCCGGTTTACCAAGGAGACCCTTCTTAAGTTAGACCAGGGCCCTATACAAGCACGCATCGACAAATTATTATTCCTCCAACACACTACACCTAGTAGCACTACTAACAAAACTCCTGCTGAATTACTTATGGGGAGAAAACTACGTTCCCCTCTCGATAGACTACACCCTACCTACTCTACAGACAAACCCCTAGATTCTTCAACCAGAGTCCGAACATTCCGAATTGGGGATTTAGTTTACGCTAAAAACCTGGTAGGGCACCCCTTATGGGTGCCAGCCACCATCACACATCTAACTGGACCCCGTTCTTACCGGCTTACCACTGCTGATGGCAAAAGCTGGAAGCGACACATAGACCAACTTCGAACTCGCACCCTTCCCAGACCTGGCGATTTTCCTGGGGGGGAAGGGGAGCAACCACCAAGCAGTCAGGATAAGGGAAGCCCACTAACAAACAATGACGCCCTAACTCACACACACACACCCTCAACTCTAGCTCCGGTCGGGTCGCGCTGCTACGCACCTGATCCTGAAGAACGTCCCGCTGAAACATCTGACAGGACCGTCGATAATCCAGGCCGGGCAGGGAGCGGCATGGCCACGTCAACTAGCCCAGCTAGGCCCGTTGGTAGTGACGCAGCCGGTTCGACCTGCTCGAAGTTTCCAAGGTCGGAGGCGAGAGGAGCAACAGGTCCTTCCGCACCAGCCGATGGTAACGACGCAACTGAGCCGCGCAGGTCCAGTCGGACTCACAGGAGCCCCGCCTATCTACGTGATTACGTAACATAGGCGCGGCTCCTGATTGGTCAGACTGGACCAAGGAGGGAGGGGTGTTCTGGATTGGTTAATATTTGAAATACTTACTGTTCATTGGTCTACATTCCGGCGGGAGATCCTCGCCCCGTCATTGGCTGATTTAAAAGAAGGGCTGCCGCGCCGCCGAGTCAGTCGGTGTTCCTGCAATAAACAAAAAGACTGAATCACTATACGTGTGTGCCTCTTCATTGCCGCTCCAAAACACACATCACTTTTCAGATGCCTTTTAGACCAAGATATTGCTCATGTTTGCTGATGGTATGGAGAAGAAGAAAAAAAACTTTCCTAATTTTACTGACAGGAATAGATCTTTTAGTCATGTCTTCAGAATTGCTTATTCAATGAAATTATTTTGGAGAGAAAAATCTGAGGGCTTCTGTGAATCACTCAGGCATGTTGCTGAGCTAAAGTCTATAGAAAGCCACAAGAACATAACTAATCATAATTATTTTTAGTCACACTGTACTGTTTAAGCTTTTCAAATTCCACACCTTACAAATCAGACATGGGGAACTATGGCCCCTTTATGACTCGTGGACTTCAACTCCCAGAATTCCTGAGCCAACCATGAAATTCTGGGAGTTGAAGTCCACTGGTCACAAAAGGGCCACAGTTCTCTACCCCTGCATATGTATATATACTGTTGTTTTGATAGTTTCCCTTTGACATAATTGCATTTTTCTGAAGTTCCATTGGACGAATAGCTGAAGTGTTCACATGAGATCCAAAACATCTCTGAATTATATCTGAGAGTGTACAATCTTTGTTGAAAATGATTAAGAAGTGAGACAGGAAACAATTAAATAGATAAATATACAGTGCAAGTGTATATATACTATATGCAAGAGTTCCGAACTTTTTGATAAAATCTAGATTTTTAAGACTTTGAAAGAATATGTCCATTAGTTTATAACCCTCAAAAAGCCTCTTGAAAAGATACATTGTCCTTTGTACATCTAAATGTTATTAATAAAGTCAAAGAATTGCTGATAAATCTAGTCAAATTCTAATTTAACTAATTGGAAAGCCTAATCAATTTTTTATTGTAGTGATTGCAGTCCAATGTATTGGCAGTCTAAATTCTTCCAAAATAGGACAAGCACTTTAATTGGGTGATTGTCAAATATTATGTTTGCCCTTTTTTAAAAAAAAATGATACTGTTCAGAACGACAGCTTTTTTTTATTTTGGCTTATGCCCTGTGTTTACATTTTCATTATGAGGACAGGTTGTGTTGTTGATTATGACATGGAACACCCAGTATAATTTATATGTGATTATTTAAATGAGAAATCCAACTGAGTAGAAAGTAACTGATTCTTCTGAATATTGAATAGCAAAGCAGAATGCACTTACATCTTTAAACAATACAAATTTCAAACACTTGCCCATCTCACAGATTTTGGTAACTCATGTAGTCATTACGACCAATAAAGTGGATTCATGCAGGGTGAATGCAGATAAATACAATGCCGCAATTGTCCAATATGCTTCTAAGGAGCTGCATGTGAGCTGCAGTGTGAGCAGAGCATTTCTACAAATGCCTCATTCAGTATAGAAAAGAGATACACCATTGTGGGAGATAAAGAAAGCACAGGAGAAAAGATCAATGGATCGGACTGATCATTGTACATGTGAATTTAATTGATAAATGACTGTAGAACACCAAAGCATTTGATTCCCCATTTATACAGAGCCACAGTGTTCCATAGCTTTTGGATGCACCATTTGTTACATTGGAGAACAATATTTATTTTCCTAAGGGACTTTCAGGAATGATTCCTTAGCTTTGCCACTTCTGAAATGGTATCTTTTTCCCTATTGATGTTAACAATGCTATAACTATTCTATAACAAAAAAGTTATAGAAATTCTCTAAAATCAGCCAAGTGCTTTTCTTATTCTCATATTAAGCAATAATGCTTAGACTTGTATATCGCTCCTAGTGCTTTTCAGCAGTGACTAAATGGTTTATGGAATCATCACATAATCCCCAACAATCCAGGTCCTCGGAAGGATTGAACTCATGGCAGTCAGCAGGATTAGCCCGCAATACTGCATTGTAACCACTGTGCCACCAGGTTCACATAGAAGTTTCATGATAAACAAATTTCTCCTTTGTTGACATCATGCTCTTTATTTCATGAATTTTCTTATTTTTTTTCTTCCAATCTCCATGCTTCTTCCTTTGCTCTATCAAGAATCCTCTAGGCACAAATTTCTGAAAAATGAACTGCAACAAGGCTACTACTATAAAGAATAATTTAATATACATAAGGGAGAGGGGAGGGAAATTTGGTCAAATACAGTATACAATAAAGTATATCTGTTATGTTAATTGTGTTTTAAAATTAAAAATATAAAATTATCTGTTATAAATATTTCATACATTCCTGAAGTTGGAGAATAATATCAGTTTCTTATTTATGCATATGTCATGACTTGGTAACTCTGTGTTTGGGCAACACTTCTAATCACTTCTTTTAAACTACTGTCCAGTATGAGTATTGTTTTTGCTATTTCCACAAGGTCAATCTAAAATGTTTTTATTAGATACTTAAACATCACTAACATTTGAAAGATTTTAGACTAAAGCATGTAGGACAAATCTGCTATAAATCATCTTTAAATTAATGCACATAATTTAAATGGGAACTATCCATGCATATTTAGAGATAGTGTTTACTAGTGTTTACTTAAATTCAAAGTAATCAGAAAATACTAAATTTCCCATGCAAATTAGCCTTCCCAAACAAAATTAATTTAAAATGAAGTAGAAGTCTAAATCCAGTTCTTAGTTTGAACTTGTGAGGGCCATACAACAACTTCCCAGTCTTCGGATGATTGTGCGTTATTTTAGTAATCTGGCACGATTCTTTTGATGTTTCTTTCATCATTCTTGGCCACAATATTGTTGTTGTTATTTAGGAGGGGTGTGTTAAAATTTTGCCTGGCCTTTCAAATATTGATCATGCTTCAAACACCCATTGATTTGCTCTGATTAGCATTGGTTGTCTGTTGTAGAACTAAAACTTGGTTGCTCAGTTTTTCTAGTGGCATTGTATTCTGAGTTTTTTTCTATTGATCAGACAAAATAGAACCATTTCAATTTTTATTTTTCTTTAATGTTATTAATATGACAAATGTAGGAAGAAATCTACTTAAGGAAATAGAATTGTTAAATTAGCATATGAGCCAATTTATAGTTTTCATGCCTAGCCTGCATTTTGTAAGAAGTTAGCACCCACCCCTCTTCTAGAAAATTGAAATAGCCAAAGAAATATTAAAAAGGCAGAATATTTCCCCTAAAAAGAGTAGAAATTCAAGAAGCAGAAACTCACCGCAGAAGCAGAAACTCACCCCCACCTTTGTTAATGGCACCATTAACACCTGGGCCAGAATACTTTACATAACAAGGAACTCCAGGTAAAGCTATAGAAATTGCCAAAAGCCCTTTTAAGGGCATAATCACCCAGCAAGGCTAGACTAAGCTTGGAACTCAGGACAGCCTACAGAGTTGTCCCTGGGAGTCTGACAACCAATTAGAACACAAGTTCCAATTCAAATCCCAACAGAGGGTATAAAACCCAGCACTCTCAGTACCTCAGCCCTTTTTTCTTGATCTCTTCTCACCTTGAAGTATGTGAACATCCTCCTCTGAAGCTCCAGGCCATGTGGTCCTGTATACCATTAAACCTTCAAGCAGCCTCCACATTTCCAGTGTCTTTTTCCCCACTTGGAACTGAACCCAGAAGGATATTTCTTTCAACAATTTGTAAATTAGAATGTAGTAAATTACTTTATGACCTAATTGCTCTACAATTTGAAGAGTAACTACCTATCAACAAGATTACTACTTTTGCTAAAATGACAGGGTGCCTATCCTAAAATTCCCCAAAGAGTTACTCAATGGTTTCAGTTAAACATAACTGGAAATTTTTCACACTTAGAATAACAGAATAACAGATTGATCCCTGGGTTTTCTTTTTTTGGTTCCTCTTTTCCTCTGGATATCTATGCCATGCTGAATCCAAGCCCAAGGATCCGTGTATCAGATGACATGCTATATCATCTTCCATGACAGGGATTTTTATGTAAAATCCTCTTTGATGTTCTTGAATCTCCCCACAGGCTGCAGCTCTCCTGGAGTCTGAGAATATCTAACTTTCATGTTGATGAGGGAGTCTTTTTTCCTCTCCTTTCCTCCAACTTCCTTTGCAATTCCTTCCTGTTAGCTTCTTTCAACTTCCCTTTTTCCCCCTGGAGATTTATCTCTCACCTTCAGATTAACATTCCAATTCAGATTGTGTGTTTGAACAGTCCTGTGATAGGATAGCATGCAGAATTTACCACTCCATTCGATCATATTGTGGCTCATACTAATCCCTTAAATCAGAGATGGGGAATTCTGGCCCTTTTATGACTTGTGGACTTCAATTCCCAAAATTCCTGAGCCAGCATGGGAGAAATTAGCATGAGCCATGCTCAGGAATTCTGAGAATTGAAGTCCACAAGTCATAAGTGGGCCATAGTTCCCCACCTCTGCCCTAAATCCTCTCATTGCGCAACCTGCGAGCTGCACTGGCTTCCGGTGGCCTTCCGGGTGTGATTCAAGGTGCTAGTGACCATATTTAAAGTGCTCCATGGCTTGGGACCCGGATACTTGCGGGACCGCCTGCTGCCACTGTCGGCCTCCCACCGGCCAGTTCGCTCCCCAGGGTTGGCCTCCTTGGGATGCTGCCGGCAGGTCGATGTCAGTTGACGGGCCCGAGGGTGTGGGCCTTCTTTGTGGGAGCACCCTCCCTTTGGAATGAACTACTGGCGGAGATGCGAACCATTACTGACCTACGGGCCTTCCGACGAGCACTTAAGACCCACCTTTTCCAACAGGCCAATCTGGCATAACGTTATGAGTAGGGTTTTTTATTCGATTTTAATTTTTTTATGGGTTTTACTGGTCTTAGCCATGTATTTAATTAATTTTTAAACTCTTTTTAACTTTTCTATTTGGGAGAGGGGGCGGTATACAAATCGAAGTAATAAATAAATAAATAAATAAATAAATAAATAAATAAAAATAATAATAATCAAATTGAAGAGCCTCAGAACTTAGTGACTGAAGGCCCAGCTTTCTCCTTCCCACCATCTTGCCTATGTTAGGCTTAGAAGGACATCTGTCTGAATAAAGATTTCCTGTACTTTCATTCCAGTCATATATGTCCAGCCAGTATTTCTCCACAGGAAAATATTTTATTTGCTTCAAAAAGTCTATTGGGGATAGCTGCTTGTTAGGTTTATGGCATAATTAAAATAAACCCATCCTGAGAGATGTTTTGGAACCTTGGCCAAAAAGCCTTATGAGAAATTGAGGCTTGACCTCATTACCTGGGCTGCAATCTCCATGTGATTTCATGTCAGACATTTTATCCCATACAGGTAGTCCTCGATTTAAAACAGTTTGTTTAGTGACCATTTGAAGCTACAACAGTGCTAAAAAAAGTGACTTATGAACATTTTTCACATGATCATTGGTCATGTAATCAAAATTCAGAAGCTTGGCAACTGACTCATATTTATGACGGTTGCAATGTCTTGGGATCATGTGATCATCTTTTGAGACCTTCTGACAAGCAAAATCATTGCGGAAGCCAGATTCACTTTACAACTGTGTTACTAACTTAACAACTGCAATGATTCACTTAACAACAGTGGCAAGAACAGTTGTAAAATGGGGCAAAACTCACTTAACGTCTTGCTTAGCAATGGAAATTCTGGACTCAGATGAGTCATAAATCAAGGACTACCTATATTGCTATAGCCATTGGGGAAACAATATGTTCCATGAAGCCAACATATTTATTTGTTCATTATACTAAACATAAGTGTCATCTGAATATTGATAGCTTTTGTTTAAGTTGTGGGAAAATGTTATATTTTATTATTTTGTTTTATCTTATGTCTCAGGCTTTTAAATCTCTATAGCTTTTATTCCATTTAGGCCATTCAAACCATTATTCGACCAGTTTTATGGCATGCCATTCTTTTATTGCTATTTAATAGCATTTTATAACATTCCCCACCATTGCTATTATAAGCCACTTGAATAATGCCAAATGTATTGAAAGGGAGTGTGTAGCATTTCATACATGCACGCACGCATGCATGCATGCATAAATACATATATACATTCATATATACTCATTTGTTGTTATGGGACAAACAATCATCCACAAGAATAGTAGTTGCTCCAAGGGCAGGCAATAAAATACTTCTAGAGAAATAAAACTCTAAAATGTTTCTATGGTCTTCTTCCATTAAATGAACAAGAGATTGAGAAAGTGAAAAGAAAAAAAGAAAAAAGAAAACTTCTGTCTCCAGGATGATCTTGCAAATATGAAATCTAGAGATCTAATTTTATCTTCTAAAATAAAAATATGGTTGGGAATAACCATAGGACGTTCTGCAATATGCAGGCAGTCATATTAAAAACAAACAAGCAACCAGGACCTGGAACACTTATCATGATCCACTTACATTATTCAGTGCTAAGTACGCAGGCACCAGAAATTTCCTGTTATTGCATTTTGACACTTTGACACCCTAGGTTTTCTCTGCAGCAACAGACTTTTAAGCAGGAAGCATATAATACAAAGGAGATTGAAACATTCTCACAGTAAACCCTCAGTTAAATTGTCCTCAGTTACATGATTTCAGAATTAATAGGCAATGTTTGCTGAATGGAGTTTTGGTGTATTGGATGTTGCAACTGAGGAGAGGCAAAGGAAGGATGAGAGGATGTGGGGAAGAAAGAGGACCAACAGATTAGTAGACTAGTTAGTACCGGAACATCAGAGATGTTGAGGAAGGAAGGGAAAAAAGAAGATTGATTCTTAGAGTTCTGTGGCAATTCTGAATTGTAGTAGTCAGAAAGGCTTTGGAGTTTTTTCTTCATTATCATCATCATTGGAAGGGACCTTGGAGGTCTTCTAGTCCAGCCCCTTGCTCAAGTAGGAGACCCTATACCATTTCAGACAAATTGATGTCCAGTCTCTTCTTAAAAGCCTCCAGTGATGTCAGTTGCAAAGCCGCAAACCCAATGTGGGAATACAGAAGAGTTTTGCTTCTGGAAATAATTTCCATGGGAGAAGGAGGAGCAGATACACAGTTGACCTCAAGGAGAAAGTCTTAAAACTTCCAGGATGATGTGGTAGCCACTGAGATCCTCTGGATGGTGCTGGATGCTAGCAGCAGCTTGCACATTTGTTTAAGAGGGCCTCTTTTGCTACTGCATGATCTCATCCTCTATCTACTAGGCTGGAAAGTCCCTAACTTTCCAGACAAATAGGTGATCTCATTTACTAACATCACCACTAGTCTTAAGGATTGGTTGAGAGGTTTCGCCTCTGTGAGATTTATTCTTCAATCTAAATGCTGTATCTATGTTGCCTTTGTCTTCTTGTAAAAACCCTATAAATGTAATAAACACTGTCCGAGGCAGTCAGACATCTTGGCAGTCTGCACAATGACTGATCTTTGATCACCACAGGATGACATGTTCAGGTCAGAGGGATTCTGAGGAGAAGCTCAATAATAGAAAAGCATGGTAGCTAGAAATGCTACCATGTATGAAGTGGACTAGACCAGGGGTCGCCAACCTTTTGGACCTCAGGGACCACCAAACTCATAATTTTAGATCTCAGGGACCACTAAAGGGTTATGTGGGCATGGCCTAATTTGTGGGTGTGGCTTGGTGGTCATGTGACTGGCTGGGCATGACTTGTATGTAAATATTATAAATATTTATATAAATATTGATTTTTTTTATAAAAAAAGAGCAACTTTTATCAAAAATCAGGCAAAGCAGGCAGGCAGATTGAGTTGCTCACAGAATCACAGATTCATTCAGAGATCTATCTATCTGCCATTGACTAGCTCAGTCTGTCAATAAAATTTGCTTGCAAGCAAACTCATAAAATTTGCTAGCAACCAAACTCACAAAATTAACTCACAACACACAATGCATGTAAATATTGAATTAACAGGATGCTGTAACACAAAGTATATACTTATTCCCCTGCCTCAGCTGAACAGGATAGAACCAGTGGTCTAGTGGCAGTTACAACTGCCTCACATGTAATACTTCCCTGGTTCGAATCCCAGTAAGGGTATGGCTAGCTGAAGAGAGCTAACTAGCTCGAAATAGATCTGTCCTAGTCTCCCTTATTTAATTATTTATCAGCTCAAAACCTAACACACATGTAAACAAAAGACAACGAAACAAATAGCTTTCTGTCAGTATGGTCTCTGGTGATTAGCCGAAAGACAGAAAAGAAAGCAATATGCTTCCTCCCTTAATTGGGGCTTAACAGGGTGTTGTAACATAAAGTATATACTTATTCCCCTGCCTCAGCTGAACAGGGTAGAACCTAGTGGTCCAGTGGCAATTACAACTGCCTCACATGTAATACTTCCCTAGTTCGAATCCCAGTAAGGGTTAGCTGAAGAGAGCTAACTAGCTCAAAATAGATCTATCCTAGTCTCCCTTATTTAATTATTTATCAGCTCAAAACCTAACACACACACACACACACACACATATGTATACTACATATATATGTATACTATATATACTGTGTATATAACTCAATCTTACATGGGAAAAGACCTGAACACACGGGTATAGATATGCAGGTCTTGGTGTGTTCAGATCTTTTCCCGTGTAAGATTGAGACTATCTGGGCAATGTTTCGATGAGATCCTATCGCCATCTTCAGGTGTATATATATGTGTGTGTGCGTGTGTGTGTGTGTGTGTGTGTTTTCGTAGATTTTCACGGGTACAGGTATGCAGGTCTTGGTGTGTTCGGGTCTTTTCCCATGTAAGATTGAGACTATCTGGGCAATGTTTCGACGAGATTCCACTCGCCATCTTCAGGCTGATGCTTTCGGCTTTGTGCAAGCAAAACGTGATCTGAGCTGCTGTCTCCCTATATATACTGGTGGGGAGGTTGGCTGTGTTGTCATTTCTTGATTGGTTGATGGAGTTGATGTTTGCAGATTGGCTGGCTTTTTCTTAAGATCATGTGTGGCTGAGGTATTGGCTGTGTGTCTATCCACCTCCTGTGTTGTAACGACTTGGCTGTGTGATGATCTTCTGAGTTTTAATCTTGTGACCTCCTGGGTCTTGTTCTATAATGACCTGGGTAATGGGCTGTGTGATGACTTTCTGAGTTTTAATCTTGTGACATCCTGGGTTTTGTATTGTAATCTCCTGGGTCATTGGCTGTGTTGCAACATCCTGAGGTTTTGTGATGTAGCCTCCTAAGTTTTGTGATGTGATATCCTGAGCGGGTGGCTGTGATGTGATATTCCAGGTTTTGGTTTGGCTCCAAGTTTGAGGCCTGGATCTGTGTTCATGGTGTGTGTCATTTGGTTGGTTTGGGGGTCGGGGTGTGTGGCAGCTGATGATGCAGCCATGGTCTGGTTTCTGGATGGTGGTTGTCTTTTATCTATGGAGTAGGTTTGGGTTTGAGTCTGGTGAGGCAGATTGGTGATGGCGTCCTGTGTTGTTTTGGGTCCAGTGTTGGTTTTCATGGCTGGGACTTGTTTGTTGATAAGGGCTAGTTTCCAAATGTCCGGTAGGTGGGAGGCATCGTCCCGTTTATTCATGTTATGGGGTGTTTCTCTATTTCGATGGCTTCCCTGATTATTCTGAAAACATCAATCTGCAAACATCAACTCCATCAACCAATCAAGAAATGACAAAACAGCCTACCTGCCCACCAGTATATACAGGGAGATAGCAGCTCAGATCATGCTTTGCTCGCATAAGCACAAAGCCGAAATCACCAGCCTGAAGATGGCAAGTGAGATCTCATCGAAACGTTGCCAAGATAGTCTCAATCTTGCACAGGAAAAGACCCAAACACACCAAGACCTGCATACTTGTACCAGTGAAAATCTACAAAAACGTGTGTGTGTGTGTGTGTGTGTGTGTGTGTGTGTGTGGTATTTAGGTTTCTTCAGTTTAATATTTTAATATTTGTACTTTTATTATAGCGATGTTACGGCAGAATCTCATCTGCCATCCTCAAGCTTGTGTATTGGGTTCTTTTTAATCTTGTGTGTCAGGCTTGGTAGCTGTTTTATATATATATATACTGTATGTGTATATATATACATGCATATACATACATACACACACACATACACACATATATATATGCTTTTTTAAAAACACATGTTTTTGCAATGTCTATACTTACAAAGTTTTGGGAGAAAGTAGTGGACCATATAAATGTGATTGTGTGACAAAGGTAAAAGAGAGGGATATAAAATAGCTTCAGAGAGCATTATGAAGCAGTATATAAATCTAAATGCTATTGTTATTACTAAAAGTTTCAAAGGAAAATATTCTCTTGAATTGTATACCTAATACGTGGGATATGCCAATTGGACTACATAAATGGATTCTCTGTGCTCTTACTATGGCCAGAAGACTGATATTGCACCATTGGAAAGATAAAAATATGGCTCCATTCACTCAATGGATTGAGGACTTGATTGGACTAACCAGGGCAATCAGATGCCAGATGTAGACTTTGTATGGACAATAAGTATAATGAAATATGGCACTTATTTATACAAGCAGGTTTAAAAAGTACATTGGTTCTATATATGTGTGTTACAAATAAATATACATACTCCCATATTATTTTTTATTAGATAAGGGTATATATAGACTGTATATAGAATAAAAACATATTTGCTATAATTATAGCAGTCTAAGGCCTTTCATTACATCAGAGTGGTAAATAAGAACCGAACTAGGAATTAGAATCCCGGGAGGGCAGGGGGTGCATATAGATCAGGCATGCCATGTTAGGCACCTTTGTGTTAAGCTTTGCTTACTTAGAATGTTTCTGAGAACAAATGGAGATGTAGAGGGGAAAATGCTGGCTTGGTACTTTTACTTCAGATTTTGTCAAGCTCTCAGTGGAAGATGGGAAAATGTCTACTAAGGAATGTAAGCATGTAATGAAGCCAGTGAAAAGTGAAACTGCCTGTCTGCTCTAATAAACCTGGCTTCTGCTCAGTTTCCTTATTTTGCCTGGTTTAGTTTAATAAAAAAGAAATCTGGAAATCATGTTATTCTGTTTTATGCCAAACCTGTGCTTATGAGTCCTTGGTAACATTTTATTTAACAGCCCCAAAGATGCTTTTTCAAAAGGCAACTGAACTTTTTTTGTTTTTCTTTGAAGACATTTTGCTTTTCATCCAAGAAGCTTCTTTAGTTCTTCATGCGAAGCAAAACATCTTTAAGGAAAAACAAAGAAAGTCTACCTTGAAAAAGCACCTTTGAGACAACCATGATCTGGATGACTAAGAGGTGCTTTTTCAAGGTAGCCATTTGATTTAATTATTTGGTTTTTTATTGTTGTTTTCTTACCTACATTTGCTTTATATTACATCCCACCAAATGTTTCATCACCTACCCACATACTAGCAAAATAAATTGATTATGGGCATGTTTACCTTTTGGCATACCAAACTGTATGACTAAGCATTAGCCCTCTGAAACAGCAGAAAGGGGCTCCATCACTCCATTCACAATTCCATAACAAAACAGAAAATGTTTTGTTTTCAAAGTTTTAGCATTGGTACTTTAAAGGTACCCAACAGCTAGACTCTTGAATTACATACAATAGGAATGCATGTTAACATGAGTTAACCTTTTGTCAATGTACGTCTCTGAGGACAATCATCATGTACGCAGTATTTCCTCCAAGTTTGAAAGATGTTTGAATACAAATAGCTTTATGATCCCCCTGCAATAAAAAACCCACCATGCACTGGGCTCTTCTTACACTTACAGAAAAAAAATGCTCTCTAGCTAGGCTTTATTGCTCCAAACACTACAGTCAGGATTCACTGATGCCTTCATATCATAATCTAATTTTATCTACTGCCGAATTTCTTTGGTGTGTTGCACAGGGCAACATCTGTCTAACTCGTCCTAGTTAAAACTTTGGTGGAATTCTCAATCTCTTTCATATCCAGCATAAAATAAAACTGTGCATGTATTTCTTAACTGTGAAAGTAAGCGTTTGGGGAAAGCACATCTATCATTATTAATCTCATTTAAAAAAGCCCAAAAGACCATTAAAGAAATATAGGTTATCCCGGTGAAATACCTGATGAGTCATTTGATAGTAGAGTACTAAGCATAAATTTCACCTTGCTTCTGCCCCTATATTATTCTACACAAGGTAGGATCGTTGTTGAAAACTTTCAGTAGGGTTTTGGCTGACATAATTATGCCATATATTTCAGTGGGTGATCTGGCCTTGGCATCATTCAATGGCTGAACCAGTTTTGTAAATATTTGTTAAAGCATTTCATTAAGTTAGTTTTTATTTCAATGTTAGCATTACCTCTGAAACTTCAAAGCAGGCATATTCATTGCAAAAGAAAGAAACTGGATTTTTACAGATCACAGAAAGAAGTCTTACTTTGAAGTTTTTTACTATAATAGTATCCACTATTGCACTGCTGTAATGAAAGATCATATGTCATCTCATTGTTTCTTCCCTTACAAAAGCATAAAAGAAAATGTCTATACAAAGGAAGGAAAGAGGAGAAGATAGAATGGATTGAATGAGTAAATACACACCGAGAATCTACTGACACAAGACAAATCTAGTAGTAAGTCATTAAATCCCTAGTCAAATATTTTGATAGTGAATAATCAGAAAGAAAACAAGTATTCTGCTATTGGACTGTATGAGAAAACCTGGCAGCAGAGGTGGTATTCAGCTGGTTCAGACTGGTTCTGGCGTACTGGTAGCGGAAATTTTAGCCAGTTCAGAGAACCGGCAAAAACCACCTCTGGCTGGCCCCACCCACCTGCCCCTGCTCTTTCCCATTCTTTATTCCATTTATTTTTAGCTCAGCTGATTTGTGTGGCAGAATGGATTACCTCACCTCAACTGAGCTAAAAAAACAGCTCAGGCAATCTTTGAGTGCTGCGCAAGGGCGATCTTTGACTGCTGTGCGGGTGCATGAAGCCTGCAGAACTGGTAGCCCACAGAACCAGTAGCAAGCAATTTGGCAGAGATAGCAGGCAGTGTTAAACCTGTCATTAGCTTAGAGTCGATAAATTGTGAAAGTGATCCAAGCTCAACCTCCCATGAATTCCTTTGAATCTGATATCTAATACCAATTTAGTGCTGATCACTACTTGATCAGATTCTTAAGTATAAGCTTGAGCCTATCTTCTGAACTGCAATTTAATATATAGTCCAGATCCTTTGTGTCAGATGTGGACTAAAAAATTGTTAAAGGAGAAACCACTTGTAGCTAAGAACAGTTATGTTAATCTTTTCCCAAATATATTTCTCAGACTTGAAAGTTTGGGTTGCATCCTGTGATAATTTTCATGAGGGAAGGAACCTTGTCTTTGCAAAACAAAAACAAAAAACACAGCCTCATTTGACAAAAAGTCTCCATTAAGGGATATACAGGTAGTCCTCAACTTATAACAGTTCATTTAGTGAACATTCAAAATTACAACGACACTTAACAGATCAAGATCAAATAAGATATAAATGAGACTTGGGGTAATGCTTTTCTTGAAGGATGTGAAAATATGTTTTTAAAATGACATAGAAGAAGAACAAGTGGGTGAAGTTAAGCATATATCAGCTTAGAGTTGTTACATTCCTATAAATGGTTTAAGTCCAATCTCTATTGACTTCCATTGACTCTTATTTGGTGCCAATTTAGCACTGAACTTTAGTTGACTTGATTCTTGTGTATAGGCTTGAGTAATACATCTTAATTGCAACTTCATGCGTGGTCCTGATCCTTTGTGCACAGTGGTTAGAATGCAGTACTGCAGGCTATTTCTCCTGATTGCCAGCTGCCTGCAATTTGGCAGTTCGAATCCCACCAGGCTCAAGGTTGACTCAGCCTTCCATTCTTCCAAGGTGGGTAAAATGAGGGCCCAAATTGTTGGGCTCAATAGGCTGACTCTCTCTTACAGAAATCTCCAATATGGAATAGGCCTTTAGGATCCATGAAGGGGTCTACCTAACTAGGAAACAAATGCAGTAGAATATGATTGTTCTGTATGCTCAGTACTGGGAAAGAAAATTGCTTGGCTTATTTCCATAGATATTAATTTCAGTTTGGCAAAAAGCTGATGCGAGATGACACAGTGCTGTCACAAGCTGCATAGAAATGACTGCTTGTCCTTAAAATGAAAGTCAGTAATTTCAGTTGACTTGAGGCTATGACACAAAGCTTTGCATGACACGTCAGTTTTAAAATGTGCTTGGCCATGCTCTTTTGGGTAGGACATTTGGAGGTTTTAAGGGAAGAAGTTGATCCTTAACATTATGTAAAACATGCCAAAAGTTTTGGTCCCTTCTGCTCTGGAGAGACTCTGCGGGCCACCAAAGAGATATTGGCAATCACACCTATCAGTCATACTTTCAGCATCTTTGCCATAAGTGCTCTGATGGTGCTTATTGGAGGATTAAACAACATCAGGATGGATCAGCAACTATTCTCCCTAGCAGGTTCTCTCTCTCTTTTAAAAAAAAATTAAAAAGGAAGTCAGCTTTCAATCAATTTTCTCTCTGAAAGGAAAATATTTTAGTGGCAATGGTTAGGATGTGGAAGTTCCTCTCAAGCCTCTATGGGATTGCTCTGACTAAACATTATGCCACTCTGCCAAATTGTCCTGTAATGGATTGTCATCTTTTGCAGGCAGATATTCCCTTCCTTAACTGTCAAAGAATTCCTCTTTCCCATCAGTCTTGTTGGCCTCTCTCTAGAGCAGCATCCAGGCATTCCTCCAAAAGCACTTTTAGCCTTGTTGTAATGGAATGTCTATGGGACTTAGGAACATGGAAGAAAAAGCAGGTGCATTACAGGAAACTATTTTAGTCCAAGGGGAGAAGAAAACATGAAAAAAGAGATTCAAAACAACTGCTTTATTTACCCCGTATAAGTTATGGGATAAACAGCATCAGCACCAGAGGGATTCATAATTGGCTGACAAACCACACTCAAGGTATAGTCCTAAATGAAACTACATCTACATGGAAGGAAGTAAACAATGGGGTACCTCAACGTTTTGTTTTTGATGCAGTACTCTTCAATAACTTCATAAATGACTCAGAAGAGTTTTAGAAGGGGAACTCATCAAATTTGCAGATGACATCAAGCTGGCAGGAATAGCCAACAACTCAGATACCTCCAGGGCTTCTTTCAAGTCTATTATTCCATTTTGTTTTTCCATTATTCTTTCTATGATCCCATGATTAGACCCAAAGAAAGTCTGGAATGGTATAAGATGTCCTGCCATGGGCAATACATTAGGATTGGAAGGGACCTTCAAGGTCCCTTCCAATCCTAATGTACCTTTTCTTTATGTATACTGAGAGTATTTACTCCAAGACAAATTCCTTGTGTGTCCAATCACACTTGGCCAATAAAGTATTGTATTGTATTGTATTGTATTGTATTGTATTGTATTGTATTGTATTGTATTGTGTTCTGTTCTGTTCTGTTCTATTCTGTTCTATTTTCTATGTTGAATTGATTCCCCTTATTAGGACAAGTCTGGTCAGACATATTGCTATAAGTCCCTCCCCTTTCAGAAGTCCATAGAACCTGGAGGAACTGGAAAATCTTCTTGATGGTGGCCTCAGTAGTGTGAACGTGCCTCATCTAGAGACTTGAACCTCGTCCTCCTTTTTATGTTCATGAAAATAATTATACTATTCTACTGGTGTTTAGCTCCAGTGGATTGCTTATGAAGACCTATCAATATATTTGTTTGACCACATTATTTATTTAGCATCTTTTTTTTTCTGAGTCTTAATTTTTACACCTCCCCAATGTTAGATGATGGGATGGTTAACAAACATGAAAAATACATAACTAATGAAATAAATAAGAGGGATACATTAGCCAATTTCTCTTGTCACATCAATCTTTCTAGAGGTGTGATGCAGTGGCCTAGAGGTGGAGCTCTCACCTCACAATCAGGAGGCTGTGAGTTCAATCCTAGGTAGAGGCAGATATTTCTTTTTCTGGGCACATTGAGAATATATCTGCTGAACTAAACTCCGAATCGGTGACAGGAAAAGTATCCGGCCATTAACAAACTCGCCTAGTTCCGTTCATTTACTTTTCATCAAGCTTTTCATCTTGATGTCCTACCATCAGAGTTAAGGCCGCAAGCGAGCATAGATGTTTTGCTGCTTCTTGTGCTGTGCAGATATCTGATTCAGTTTTGCGGGGGGAATGGGGGGGGGGTCTTTAACAGAGGTTTCTGTTTTGTTTTGCTTTGTTTTCTTCCTGCGTCATGTTCAGAGTGCTTCAGAATTTCTATTGAATTTCCTTTAAAGCTGAATTGGAATGAACCTTAAGGAGAGACCCGAGGATAGCATTATCTCCTTCTTCCTCTCCATTACAAATCATTCTGTTGGTCTGAAGACTCTCTGACCACCTGTCTTTCTTGCTACAAAAACTTCCTGAGGAAAGGTTTAGCACATGATATCTTACACTGAAGAGATCATGTTATCCTCATAACTACAAAAGCAGAACGCGCCCCCCCTTGCCCCTTAAAATTTTCATTTAAAGTCCTTTGCCTTTAAATTATTTTTTGAAAGCAATTTCTTTCCTCTCCAACAGAAGTTGAATAGGAAAAAGAAAAAGAAAAAAAAATATGGAAGAAATATTTTCATGGCGTATTACTTCAGGTACCAAGTAGAAACATTTTCATTTCCCCAAGCTTTTAAATTGTCGGATGTCTTTTAAGCACCAGTAGTTTTTCATGTTGTTCACTCTTTTCTGAAAACAAACAAACAAAATAAAGTGGTTGCATTTTTTATTGTTCTCATTGTCTTTTATAGTTTTCATTTGCATATATATTATGGAAGTTGTGTTCCCAGGTAAACATAGACCCACACAGAGAGAAAGAACAAGAAAGAACATAACAGTATTTTTATTTCTGATTTTTATTTTTATTTGATTATTGCTGTATTTTTATTGTACCCTAATAGCTTAATGACCATTTGTTTTTGTTTTTAGTAAAATGTGATTTGTAAATCACCGCAGAAAGTAAGATGGAATTAAACTTTTTAATTAGAATATGAGGCCATCAATACTCCTACATGGTAAATGACTTCAGAGTGGGTTTGTGAGGAGAAAAAGAACTAGCATTGTGGCTCATTGTAATTATGGAAATATTTTGTGTATGTGTGTGTATGTGTTGTAGAGCAGCGGCAATCACTCAGGCAGACACTGAGGCAAAGGTTCAGCTCTAACTTTATTTTAAAAAATAAAGGATTACCGCTACTGCCGCTCTAACACGGCAGCCAGCTGGAGCGGCAACAGCTGATGCCGTTTGACAGCTGCCTTTTATAGCCGGCTGTCAAACGGCATCAACCAATGGGAGAGGTCCGTGCTTTCCCGCTCAAAGCACGGACCTGAGTGGAAACTTCAGTCAATACACAACAGTATATATATATATATGATTTTAAAATACCTTTAATACTATATTGCATAAATTAGCAGAGCCAGCAAATTACAACCACGCTTTGCCCACAACTGTGGGCAAATTACCAAACACGGCGTGTTTCTTGCTGTACTTTGTATATTTTTTCTGCATATTTTGTAGTAAAGTCTGCAATTTAATATAGTTCAATAAAGCACATAATTTAACTTAACAGCTTCAATACATCTTCATTATGGATACTGTTAGGCAGCAAAAAGTATCCTTTCTTTGACCGATCTTATACGCTTCTATTGTAACTTTCAGAGGTGGGACTTAATAGCAATAGTACTTAGACTTATATACCGCTTCACAGTACTTTACTGACCTCTCTAAGTGGTTTACAGAGTAAGCATATTGCCCCCCAAAATCTGGATCCTCATTTTACTGACCTCGGAAGGATGGAAGGCTAAGTGAACCTTGAGCCAGTCAGAATTGAACTCCTGGCAGTTGGAAGAATTAACCCACAATACTGAATTGTAACTGCCATCTTCACTTTTTTGACGGACACTCTCCTTCCCAGCATGCTCCCTCTGTTTTTTTGGAGTGGTTCGAATTATTAGCCGGAGTATGAAATACACATGAAACAATGCAAGGGGTATGTGGAATGACCTGTTTATTGTGGATATACAGTATGTTCCTGAGCCACAAATAGTAATGATAGTAATGCTTTATTTATTGCTGTAATATTAAAATTTGCAATGTTTCTAATATCTTCTAATGCATGACAGAAAAAAGAAGAAAATCCACCCTTATTCTCAGTTCTTTTTAAGCGAAACATTCAAAGGTGAGGGAAACTACATAATTTGGACATATCTTCCTGCTATAAAATTTAATGATGGTATAAAATTTAATGGCAGTATTCCTGTATCCATATTAAACCAATATCAATATTAAATTTATTCAGTTTTTCATTTGTTTCATTATTCTCCGAACTATTTTTTAATTGCGAGAAAATCCACATATTATAACTTTCCCTACATGTGCATACCCAATTAGTCTTTCATGAGGCTGTGAGGACCAGGCTGGGTCTCCAGATATCTGGGTCAGAAGCTTAGATGAGATTTGCTGTTGTTGTGTTTTCTTTCTGTGTTTAGGATTTACTGTTTGAACCTCAGGCACCATCAGGTTCACCTTGCAGTTTTTGTTTTAATCTCTATACGCTGCCCAGAGTAAGTTTTGTAAGTGGAGAAGTCATATCGACTATATAAACAAAGAAATAAATTGAAGATGCATTGAAGATGTTTGCTGGCATCCCTCCCTAGCAGGCACATTTTATACTCAACTTTCCCTAATAATTTCTTCCTCTGAAAATTGGCCAAAAATGCCATGTTATAAAACTTTTCTGAAACTGCAAATTTTGTCTCTAGTTTTGAGGTGAAAAACATTCTGAAATGGATGCCAACAAACACCATCTGTTTCATCACCACTGACCCCACCACAGATGTGTCAGTGGATCAAATTATTTCATATAAAAAAGAATCTGTCATTTGCCATTCTCCCTTTTCACATGTATTATGTAGGATAATACAGTTGGGACAGTAAAATGATAGTTACTATAGTTACCATAATCCCATATAATAATATATCCAATGATTAAAACTTCAAAACTGTCACCTGTCCACCCGACAACCTATTCTGGATTGCATAGTGACCCATAGGATCCTAAGGAGACATCCTAGGAAGAAATCCAAATGCACTACCACTTTGGTTACATAATCTACTTCAGAATATAAGAACAGTGGCAGCACCTTGATGGATTCAACCCCTGACCAATCTAGTGCAGCAGCCTGTTTTCACGGTAACCAAGCAGATGCACAAAAAAGTCTACTAGTCTCTTGTCAGATGGCCTCCAGAGGTAGTCACACTGCCATCAAGGTTAATAACCATGACTTTCATGAATTTGTCCTTTTGTGAAGCCAGCCACAAGGTAATTGTCATTTAGCGAACACAATTGGGACAGCTACTCGGTCATTAAATAAACTGTGATTGTGTTTACAATCCTCTTTCAGATTTACTTTGCTTTACAGATTTAAATATGGGATTTGTTGCAAAGTTATATTTTCATCACTATCTTAACTGCAAGAAGTCATTGAATGAAGCAGTTGCCAACCAAGGATAGCCTTACAGTAGGACATTTCAAAGTTTAATGATGTGTTGGGTAAAACAATGTTTTGTTTGTTTGTTCTGATTCTTCCAGGATTCAGTTTCATTGGATAATCTCTGATTCTAATAGGGAGAATACTTTGGCCAGCTGATGCTTTGTCTAATAGTCAAATCTTTTTTGGGTGCTGTACTTGAAGCACCTGCAAACATGACTATGCTGTGACTATCCTATGCCTCCTCTTCTGTGAGAAATTATGCAATAGTTAATATGACAGCTTCCACCTTTGCAGATGTTCTGGCTGGAATGCCTCCTAAAATATCAAGGATTTAGCTGCCTGCACTTTCCATGCAGGTGAAGGATAGAATTATCACTCCATATTTAAGAGCCTTGGTGGTGCTGTGGTTAGAGTGCAGTACTTGCAAGCTACCTCTGCTGAATGACTGCTGCCTGAAATTTGGCAGTTCGAAGCTCACCAGGCTCAAGGTTGACTCAGCTTTCATCTTCCAAGGTGGGTAAAATGAGGATCCAGATTGTTGGGGGCAATATGCTGACTCTGTAAACTGCTTAGAGGGGGCTGAAAAGCACTGTGAAGTGGTAAATAAGCCTAAATGCTAAGTGCTGTTGCTATATTTCAGCCTCTGTGAAGAAAAATAGTCCCTACAATGCCTTTTAATAATATTAATAATAATAATAATAATAAATATTTATTTATATACCACTCCTCTCCCAAAGGACTCAGAGCGGTGCATAGCCTTACAATTAAAACAATAAATATGTGAAAAGTTAAAACTAAATTAAACTAAGGTCCTGGCTGTAATCAATTAAAACCCCTCCCTAAAACCCTAAAATTTAATATAAAAAGTAAAGCACCCAAATCTAAAATCAGCCCAAGTCGGCCTGGTCAAAGAACCAGGTTTTCAAGGCATGCCTGAAGATCCTCAGATCCGTGGCTATACGTAACTCCGGAGGCAACCCATTCCAGAGGGCAGACGCCCCCACAGAGAAGGCCCTATTCCTCGGGGTCACCAGCTGGCACATAGATGCCGATGGGACCTGCAGGAGACCCTCCCTGTGGAAGCGCACCGGACGGTGACAAGAAAATGGCAGAATGCGGTCTTGTAAATATCCTGGTCCGATGCCATGGAGCGCTTTAAAAGTTAACACTAAAATCTTAAAGCGCACCCGAGAGGCCACTGGCAACCAATGCAGCTCGCACAGGAGGGGTGTGACATGAGAGAACCTTGACGCCCCCATAACCACCCGTGCGGCTGCATTCCTGAATACATTACCTTTTATCCATGCAGAAGAAGAGAGGTGCTTCTTTCCCACCTTTTCTTTCTGAGTGGACAAACCAATGATGCTGCTGTCTAGTCTAGAGGAAAAAAAGACTAGGGGTGACATGAGAGCAGTGTTCCGGTATTTAAGGGGCTGTCACAAAGGAAAGTGGGGGGAGGGGGTACTGCAAGTATAGCACCCAAAAAAGATTTGGCTATTTTTCAAAGCACCAGAAGGCAAGGCAAGAAATAATGGATGGAAATTAATCAAGCAGAGAAGCAACCTATAACTAAGGAGGACTTCCTAATAGGAACAATTAAACAATGGAACAGCTTACCTTCAAAATTTGTAGGTGCTTCATCACTGGAGATTTTAAAGAAGAGATTGGATAGTATTTGTCTGAAATGGTATAGGGCAGGGGTGTTAAACTCCTGACCCTCGGGCCGTATTGCTGGCCACACTTGCTGGCCACACCCATGCCCGATTTAATGAAGGGAAAAAAGTTCTGATACGATACGTGACGCCGCGACGCTATGAGTTTGATACCCCTGGTATAGGGTCTCATGCTTGAACAGGGGGTTGGACTAGAAGATCTCCAAGTTCCATTCCTGCTGCATTCTGTAACACTATATTTAAGAGATTTAAGACTTCCTCTCTGAAGGATTCAGTTCTTGCCTTCATCCACCCTGCTGGGGCATGTAGAAAACAAGATCTAGTCTTGCGGTTTCTTTTACCTGACTAGACATAAAGGTGTCAAAAAATGTAACTCAAAACAACCAGGTACCAAAACTATATAAAATTGAATTACCATAGTATGTTGACACAATGCAACTTTAGGCTTATCTTTTTTTATAGTTGTTTCTTTCTCAATATAAATTATGTTTCCATAATTTATATTTTCACTAGATGGTCTTGCATAGCTTGTGCCAAAGAATCATATATATGGGACACTCATGGTAAAACCAACGTTTTGATATCAAAGAAGCATTTACTAAAGAATGTGGCACATAAAGGACACAGGAAAAACAGTATTCTATCAACTCCACAAGCTAAACATGCTTAATATCTTATAGGTAGCAATTTTTTAGTAAGTGACTGAAGATTAGAGATTTTTCAATCTGTGGGCAAAAATTAGACACATACTGAATTGCATATAAGGAAACTGATTTACCAGACATGATTGGTAAACAGCATTAGTCACTCTTCACTCTTTTGGAGAGAAAAACCTAGTGGCTGTACTCTTAATTTCTATAGGGCCTATCACTAATTGCAAGCATTTATATAAAAATTCATTTTCTAAAAAATCTGCTTGGACATGCTAAATACAGAGCATAGAGAGGAAAAAAGGTAAATATAATACAAATGATTAACAGTATCACCCAATTATAATAAAAAAGACAGCTCGACAAGGAAGCCATGAAATATGGGGAAACTGCTTTTAGTTTCAATTCCAGGACAAATGTAAGGAGAAGTTTGGTCTGGCAAAGAGAAAGTTTAAAATTTATGACAATCCACAAAAGGTGACACCTGAGTTATTCTACATTCATTTGGGGATTGAATATTGGCTATCTGTGCTTCCCCTATGCATCTGAGTTAGCTAAATGTCTGTGGAGATTCTCAATCAGCTAAGTCATGGTTGTCCCAAAGGTCTTTTTTCAAAGGCAACTTTGTTTTTTCCTTGAAGACATTTCGTTTTTCATCCAAGAAGCTTCTTCAGTTCTGACTGAATGGTGGAGAATGGAAGGATTTATATGACCTTTGGTCATTAGCATTCATTCTAAGAGTCATTGAGGCCACTTGGAGGTTTATCTGTGTCTTCTACTACAAATACTACAAATGGGTGTTGAATCTTTTGAAAAAGTACCTTTGGGACATCTAGGTTAGCCACTTATGTTAAAATGTGGTTATTGAATGCATATAAAGCTGCATTTGGGTTTGTGCAGCTTTGCAGCAGAGAGCTGCCAACCTACCTAAAACCATGAGTGCTTGTAATCATGCAGCTGCTTCATTTATTTTTGCAATCCAACCTATTTGAAAGGAAAGGAAGAGCAGAAAGCTTATAAGATGGACGTACAATGCTTTCCCAAAGCATCTCATCCTTCTGTAAGCTGTGACCTGTAAATGTTCTTGTTTTTTAAAGGCATCCTGTTACTATTGTTCCTGCAGGTAATATGCTGAACCATTAATAATAATGAATGTATTAATAATTAATTAGCCCTAACAGCCATCAAGAATTTGCAGGCTATTATGGCCTACTTTGTTGTTCGTACAATCAGGCATTAATATCTCCTTAACTAATTTCCTTTTTCCTTTTCACCACACTGTTTTTAATCTGCACTTCTGCATTCTTCCAGGCAGTCACTGGAAGAATGTCACATTTCTTAGGCACAATCAGCTCATCATTCAGGTGAATCAGTCTTTAGCACTGTCCATGTGACAGCTTATTCAAGCCACTCCACATTTTCATTTAATTTTTCAACTAACCACATTAATATATACTCATCTTTTGGCAAAAAGAAAGGGCCTCAGGTCTCAGATGCCCAAGGGGAATCAACCCAATTGATATGAGATTTTCCATTTTTTTCAACGATCAAAAAGGAAGAGTTGCCCCTGCTGTTTTATTTCCAAAGGTGCTTTTTTCAAGAGGCAGCTGGACTTTTTGGTTTTAATTTGAAGACATTTCGCTTCTCATCCAAGAAGCTTCTTCAGCTCTGATTGGATGGTGAAAAATGGAAGGATATTTTCTTGCAGACAGCTGGTCATTTGCATTCTTTTAGAGAATTGTTAAGGTCACGTGAAGGTTTACTTGTGTTATCAGGGTCACCTTGAGTAGTGCAAATTGGTGTGGAGCCTTCTTAAAACTGTTGAAAGGACTGTGTTGTAGACTACTGTGTTATAGATTACAACACAGTCCTTTCAGCAGTTCCAAAAAGGCTCCACACCAATTTGCACCACTCAGGTGACCCAGGTGATGCTGGTGACACAGATAAACCTCCAGGTGACCTTAATGGCCAGCTAAAACAATGCAAATCTGGCTAAATGGTAGAGAATAGAAGGATTTATATTCTTTGCAGCCAAAATCCTTCCATTTCCCAGCATTTAGCCAGAACTGAAGAATCTTCTTGGATGAGAAGTGAAACATCTTCAAGGAAAAACAAAGCAAGCCTTTTGAGAAACATCTCTGGGACCAGGGGTTATAGGCTACATCAGTATTTCCCAACATCAGTATTTCCCAAGTTTAAAATGTGTGGATTTCAACTTCCAGAATTCCCCAGCCAGCCATGGTGGCTGGGAATTCTGGGAATTGAATTTCAAACATTTTAAAGTTGATGAAATTGAGAAATACTTGGCTACAGTGAGAAGTTAAATGGCAAGTTGCTTTCATATGGATACCAAGAAAATGGACATAATTTTGAAATTAGCAGGACCGAACTTGTTCAAGGATTACTTTAAATCCAGATTTTATACAAAAACAGTTGTATTATTTCTTGGGGTGGAATATTTTAGTGGACTTCTAGTACATGTGATATATAAGTTTATAATGTGTGAATGAATATGCTTCTAATTACTACTTACATGTTAAGCTATTGCAAGTTAGAAGATCGTTTATGACTTACATTGTGTGGTCCAGTAATATAATTCTGCCTGGTCTAAATCAGACACAGGAACTGAATATTTAAGTATGAGGAAATAGTATATAAATAAAGACAGTTTAAGGTGGAGACAAATCCAAAACAAAAGGGAAGCAATAAATAAGTAAACATTAATTTTTGAATTTTTGTGGTTGTTACTGCTATTCTTTTATTTTATTCTATCTCACTTCTTAATTAATATTGTTAAGGTTGTCATAATTTCAATAGAAATCAGCAATGGATATATGGAAAATATCTACTATTATAATCTATATTTTTTCCGTCAATGGAACTGTCAGACTTTTGAAAACACAAAATTTCAATTTGTAATAGTGGTCAGTGGTTCCATTGGGACTGCTTAATAATTACACAAGTGCAGGAGAAGTTTTTAAAACTTGTGCCCTGAAGGTCATATTGTACACATGAGTATTTTTTTTCTCCTTTCCTTTCCTTTCCTTTCCTTTCCTTTCCTTTCCTTTTCCTCTCCTCTCCTCCCCTCCCCATTAATAATTTCAAAACGCATCAAAGAATTAAAATGTTCTAGTTGCACCCATTCTTCCTTACTTTTTCTTCAATACTCTCTGTTGGGAATGGAAATAACTCTGCTTTGTACAGTGAAGCTTCTTTTATACTTTTCAGTCTTGTAAAAGAATCTGTAAGTACTAGGTACAGGGAGTAATGTTTATTGATGGCCCTCAAAATGTTGCAGGACTCTTTATTTTTTCCAGATGATCCTAAGCTTTCAAAGGATTCGGATAATTGCAGCAAAATGGAAAAGGCTCAGTCATTCCATTTTGCCAATGGCACGTCTTTTTTAAGCCGGATTCTGCCAATAGTATATTTCTGTTATTGAAAGGGAATTCAGAATTCACTCTTGTTTTGTGTTAGTTGTTGAACACTTAAAAAATGTTTAATATGCATATTCATTTCTGGAAGCTATTCTGTGACTTGATTTATTTAGAAAGCAAATGAATCACTCATTAAAAAGCTGTCGCGTCTGATGCTCTTGGAATGGATGAATCAATTATATTGAAAAGACTAGTCTTTTATTTGAAAAAAAATAATGAAATGGAAAACCTCTTTTGTTCTTGCCATTAAGGAAAAAGGCAAATTGGTACAGAACATTTTCAGAATCTAAAACTTGGCTAAGCAACATTTGATGATGTAAGGGAATAGTTCATATTTCTAATCATGTTTATGTTTCATCTGACAACTGTTACTGAAAGTTAAGGCCTGCATATCTTCATATGCAAGCTATAACCCACATTATTTGCCTTGAAAACAAGCACCCCCCTTTCTTACAATGTATAGTCTGTTTTAAGCTATTTCTCTAAACTGTCAAGGTCGTTTTGATATTTTTTTAGTCTTCAAGCTATTCTGCAGCACTTTGTGTCATCTGCTAATCTAATGAGAATTCTGTGTTATAATTCAAATTATTCCTGCATAATTAGCTTCTTAATCATAATATAATGGGGTACTTTGTTGAGATAAAGATATATTATGTCTACATTATACCCAGAATCTCTTAAGGAAGTTAGGCATTAATAAGAGAGATACAATGACTCTGACAAGACATCTTCCTGACAAATGTAAGCACTTATGTTCAAAGTGCTTACAGACTAATGATCTGCTCAAGAAATCTTCCAATGCATTAATACCAGACTGACTGATGTTAATTCCCTCATTTCTAATTTTCACTTTCAAAAAATCTGGACAACTTGATGTCCTTTATTCAGGTGGCACTTTATCCATACTCAAAAGTTTTGTCAGAATTAATGGGTAGAAGTTTGACTACATGCTAGTGAGCCTTTCACTTGTCCACAGAAAGCTGGATATTTCCAAGATAAATTTATAATCTGTTAATAGCTCTCAGTTAACCTCAAAAAAAAAAGTCATCCTTTCTGGTTAGAGAAAATTTGGCCATTCAGTCTTTACTTAGCTTTGCTAGTTTGCCCAGCATTTCCACCACCATGATGGTTAGGTTAGAGTTAAGACACCCTTAGAGGTTTATGTAAAATAGTAGAAGTTTGCCAGAAATGAGAAAGTTATATCTTGTTAGCAAAGAACTGGATCAGTTACTAAGTTGTCAGAATCATTGGCACAGGGATTTCTGGAGAGAACAAATGAAGGGAAGGGTTTAAGAGGAGTTGCTCTAGACAAAAGCAGTATATACTTTGTACTTGTGACACAATGAGAGATCCCTGGACAACTCTTAACATATGGTAGAAGGGAGAAAGTATGACATTTTTCTCTCCCAACCAGACTTCCACAGGGAGTAGTATGCGTATGTGCAAAGCAATACCGAGTCTGTGTTGGCAAAACATGAGCAACAGAGAGACAGGATTCACCCAGGATTAATTTGAAGAGACTTGTAACAGATAAGAGGCACTGCAGAAAAGAGAAAAGGAGACTAGGTGAAAAGGACAAAGAGATCTAATCCAAAAGCAGATGGAGGAGAGTTGAGGGGGAACCCGCTATGCACACCAATGATTCCCCCGTGGCATTTGGAAAGAAAGGGAGAGGAGAAACCAGTTGATTTGTTTCAATATGAATGACATTTTTAAAAAGTACTGCATTTTTAAGAAGACAGCTAAATCAGTGTACATGAGAGGGAGAGAAAGGGGAATGCTTAGCTGTGAGCTGGCAGAAAGCAACTTCGCAAGAGCAAAGGCCATTCACCCCATTAATTCAACAGCTAATACAACAGTATTGTTTCTCAAGGAATTCTTGTACTTGTGTGATGTTGTTTATACATCACTATGCTGTTTCTGTATCGCAGGTAGTAATGCTATTCTTGGTAGTTCACATTTTAGAGTTTTGGAGGTTTTATCGGCTGTCTCAAAAGAGGGGAAGGAAATCAGTCCTTGAATACTCTGCTTCCTACCAAGGACATAACCTCAGGCTTCCTTAAAATAAGCAAATAAGCTAAAAAGATCCATCCTGGTCCTTAGAGGTGTCCCAAAAGTCAACTTCCTGAAAGTGGAACAAACTCTATTTTAAAATAATGACAACATGTTTCCAGGGTTATAGAATATTTACCCATAGCCACTTCAAATGTAGCTATATTGAAGTTAAATGAAGAATTGCATACAACTCTAATTCTGCTATTAAGTCAGCCGTTAAGCAGCTTGTCATGTACAGGACTGGATAATCAACACAGTAGCCAGAAACTCCTGACATTTCAGAAATTGATGCTATAGCTCATCAGTTAAGCCATCATATGCACTTGGAGGATTCTCTATTATTAGTTGTTTCCACTTGCTAGGTTCTGAATGGGTGATAACAATCAGTAATGGGATCATAGCGAGCATCTATGGTGTGATCTTAAGTCCCAAGTCAATGATCCACTCTGGTTCTAAGCATCTTTTAAATGCTTATCAAAACACATTGGGCTGACTTCAAAGCTACCTTGGACCCTTCAATAGCAATGATACTCTTCTTTGCTCTTAAAACTAAATTGATTGATCTGGATTAACATGGGATTTTGGGTGTCTCCTAGAAAAAAAAGGTTATTATTATCACCACTACCACTTCTTGTATGAATTAGTTTCAAAATGTATATATACTGTAGCAAAAGCAATAACTTATTCTTCAAATGGAGCCTTCCCTCTGGTCTCTGTTTCTTCAGCATTTTCGCTAATGGACAAAACATCGGTAATAAAGCCAGTATACACCTGATTGCCACTCAGTTTGGTCAGAAAAAAGTTGGGTTAGTTGGTTTCCAGATAACCTCAAACACAATTACCATCAAAGTCTGTATCATGGGCTTACTTTTACCGCATTTTTCCAGGAATTATTTCTTCATTTCCTTACCAAAAACACATTGTCCAAAAATTAGCCTAAAAATACTATAACACGTTTTGAAAAATGAACCTTTTGTCTAGCAGAGGCAACCATACTTGTAATTTTATAGTGTCATGCATAGCAATCTGAACCTCAGCTATAAGATTTTTAGGTGGTTGGGATTTAATATCTCTACAATTGTTGTTCTAATTAAAAATAATCCTGCTTCAATGATATGCTGTAATAAGTGTTGCAGGATAGTCTGATCACACAAAAGATGATCATCCAAATGATGACTAAAGGAACTACATGCTGAGCAGGCAGAAGTGGTGGTAAAAGGGTTGTAGAAGCTAGCCCTAAGTTGTGTCAGGCACAGGTAACCAAGAATGATATAGTGAACAGTTGTTTCTTTATTGCTGTTCATTTATAGATAGAATCTTGCCAGATTAAAGCACATTCTGCATAACTATCAGACAAATACTGTGAAGGTTTAGAGATGATCTTTTATGGACAACTTTCTGTATATCAATGACTCAAAATAGTGATTTGCCTCTTCATTCCTTCCTCCTGCAAGTCAGCACCAGACTCTACCACAGTCCAGAAAGCTGGCTTTCTGAATAAATTGTCTTTATCCCCCCCACCCCCTCCCAAGTCAAGCATAGATTCTGGCCCAGAATTTTAGTATCCTGAAATTAACATTGCTATATCATGCAGAAAATAACTTCACTTTTTCTTCAATAAACAGAGAGGTGGAATGGGGAAAAAACCAAGATAATTATTGCAAACTAGCACTCATTCTAATTTGGTGTCACACAACAGAATTTACTAAAACAAACTATGATACTATAGAAAATGTTAATTATAGGATTTTGATAAATATAAGAAATTTCATCTTAAGAAATATTTTGTTTATTTACATATGTACCATATTCTTAAGGGGCAGGCAATTACAAGCCAATAATTAAATGAATACAAATTGTAAAACAAAAATCATAATTGCTGGGTCCATCTGCTGTTGTCTTTCCCAAAATACCCTATATTAAGAAGTGAGTAAGTCCAAATATCATCACAAAGCAATAGCAATAACACTTAGACGTATGTAGCACTCCGTGGTGCTTTACAGCACTCTCTGAGTGGTTTACAGAGCCAGCATACTGTCCCTAACAATCGGGGTCCTCATTTTACCAACCTCATAAGGATGGAAGGCCGAGTCAATTTTGAGTCAATCAGAATCAAACTCCTGGCAGTCAGCAGAGTTAGCCTGCAATACTGCATTCTAACCGCTGCACCATCATGGCTCTTCATATCTACAACAGGAGTACAAATGGGAGAGCAAAACAAATAGCAGTACAAAATACAACTGCAATAGATAGATAGATAGATAGATAGATAGATAGATAGATAGATAGATAGATAGATAGGTAGGTAGGTAGGTAGGTAGGTAGGTAGGTAGGCAGATAAATTAGTAAATAACTTGGCAAATAAATTGATAAATAAACTTACAATGAATTAATATGCAATAATGTGCAATGATTAAATAATCAACACTCACTGTGCCTATGCAAATATTCCCCTGCTTTTATGATAGTTAAATAACTAGTGGACAAAGGCAGACATCTGAATTTTAATATTTTCATTTTCATCTGCTCAGTCTATGATTTTCCCCATGTTAACAAGAAAGATTTGCAGACGGTCTTCATTGCATTGGATGAGGAGAGCATATCTTTCTCCTTCTGTCCTAGCCTTTCTCCTTCTGTCCTAGCTTTTAACAGAGGCACAATTGAGAAAATTGAGTTTAACAAACTGTGTTACGGTTTAGTAGCAGCAGTGACTCAGATAGAAGATCCATACAGAGAGTGGTAAAGACAGCTGAGAAAATTATAGGAAGCTCACTTCCTGATATGCAGGATAATGCTTATAAGTGCTTAGAGCTCTGTTATGGCCTGTTGGCCGCCAGCCCCTCCGGCGGCTGAATCAGAGGAGGAGGAAGAGGAGGTGTGGGAGTTAGATTCAGCATCAGGGCAACCTGGGAGCTGTGAGGGGGAAGAGGGAATGGAGCTGGCAGAAAGAGAGAGAAAGGTAAAGCCTGAGCCATCCATCAGCCCTTACATGGAGAGTCAACAGCCCCCAAGTCTGGAGGCAGTTGAGGAAGAAGAAGAATAGCTGGGTCCAGTGCCTGTCACGCTCCTGCGCAGAAGGCAGAGAATGGGAAAGCAGTGGAAAGCCATGGGCCGATCCTGGGGAAGGAAGAGCCATCACTACTAACGAGGCCCCATCCTAACTCTGGGGATAAAAGACATCTGAAGTAGACTATGTTGTTTCTCTGTGTCATGTAATATATGTGTGTATGTGGGTATATGCATAATTGTATTTATTTATTTATTTTGTCATGTTTATGTAGTGTACATTGGAGGTGGCGATCTTTTGAGAGCAGTAGGCAATGAAATTTTATTTTCATGTATGCCAATTAGTGTACATTTAAAGCAGGGACATCAAACTCAAGGCCCGGAGGCTGAATCTGGCCCACGGGACTGCCCTGGAAACAGCAAAGGACTGGCCCGCAGTACCTCTGCCAGTGAAAACAAAGCTTGCAAGGGCTGTGCATGGACCTCCTGAGCTCCATTTTACCAACCTCATAACTAGTAGAGGGTTGCAGGAGGCTGTCCCAGCTGAAAACGGAGCTCAAAAGCCCATTTTCACTGGCAGAGCACTTGGGCCACCACAGTCACCCCCTAATATAGTGACATCATGTTGGCCACATCCACCATGGCCATGCCCCTCCCAAGGTCAAACACAACTCTGATGCGGCCCTCAATGAAATTGAGTTTGACACAGGGGTAGGTTCTGCCTGGTTCTATAGAACTGGTAGCTCTGAAGAGTAGCAGACACCGAACCGGTTCGCTGTGATGACCTTTTGGTCATTTATTTGGCCCACCTACCCACCCGGGCTCTTGGCTGACATTTATTTCCTGGTTTTTCAACCTCAGCTGCTTTGCGCAGCACAGCTGAGGTTGAAAAACCCGGTAAGAAGAAGATTGTCAAATGCTGCGCACCGGTGTGCAGCACTTGTCAGCTGTCCGGGTGGCACAGCTGATGTTTTTATTCAAATGTCCTACACACAGCAAAACATAGTCTCATCGAACCAGTAGTAACACCAGTTGAATCCCACCCCTGGTTTAACACCCCTGATTTAAAGTGTCCTAACCGTAACCCTAACCCTAAGTCTTAGCTCATACTTAGTTTACTAAGATGAGCAATCCCTGCACAGATAAGAATCCTGATAAAGTTGAAATTTAAACAAATATACCATCAGAAACCCAACCTCTCAACCCAAATTGAGCAAGAGGGGACAATGACACTAGGGATAAAGTTTCCATGCGTTCTTCTAACATTCTTAGAAGAAGCTTTTTAAGAAAGCCAGTGTCATTATCATATTATCAAATCAGATAAGATTATTAAATAAGTATGGCAATTAGAATAAATATGGATGAAACCATTAAGCAGAAGGGAAAATCCAGTCATTCCATAAACCAAAGTCTTTCCTAAATAAAAGAGACTTTGCCTTTGAAAGTTGTCAACAAACTTAGATGAAACATTCTTTATTAATGAGAACAACCTCACCAGAGAATATCAACCATTTGGCAATCTTCTACCTAAGTAAGAAACTGTCCTCTTTTCCCATATGGAATTGCTGTCTATCTATACTGTCCTACTGACTTCTTGGAAGAAATCTATAACCATTTAACAATTAGGAACATAATTCAAACAGAGATGTATTAGGCAATAACTCTTTTTGTCTAAGCAGTTAGAAAACAGCTGCTGACAGGCATTGTGTCATAATTAGAAACAGAACATCAAAACAGTTCCGATATGGAATACCTGTCTCAGACAACTATCAAATACAATATAAATTGAAGAGTTTAGTTCATGATGGTGAAAGTCCTATTAGAACATCATCTACCAAGTGTCATCGAGAGGACAATAATTCAACATAGGAACTTTAATATGACAATTCATTTAGAAAAAAACATTTAAATGAATATACAGAAGAGAAATAAATTCAAAGCACGCAATGATAAGCACCCATAAACATTCACAGTATGGCACACATTCATAGGGACATTGGGTACTAAGGAATAGAACTGAGCTATATTTAGAAGCCAGCCAGGTTAAAAAGGCTTTGTTCTTTATTTCTGCAGGATGCAAATTGAAATATAAAATCAGATCAATTTTACTTTGAAGTTCAGAGCTACATTTTTAAAAAACCTTGCAAGAGGGTAAAAAATAATAACCTCATATCAATGTAGAGCTTTTCATCTTGAAAAAGATTTACAGTGGAAGCTTGGGTAATGACCATAATCCGTTCCAGGACTTCAGTCACCAGCTGATTTGGTCATGACCAGAAACAAGACTGACTGCACATGCAAAAAAAATTGCATGGAAGGGAAAATCATCGCGGCTGTATTTGATCGGCACCTGAGGATCTGTTCGCAACCAGAAACAACAATTTTCTGAAATTTTTGGTCGTCACTTGATTTGGTCACAAACAGAAGCGTTCGTGACTCGAGGTTCCACTGTATACATTTGCAGGTAGTCCTCAACTTACAACAGTTCATTTAATGACTGTTCAAAATTACAACAGTGTTATAACTAGTGACCTATGACCATTTTTCACACTTTTGAACCCTGTAGCATACCCACAGTCTAGGGGTGGGATTCTACCAGTTCGTACCTATTCACTAGAACCAGTTGTTAACATTCTAAGTGGTTCGGAGAATAGGTTGTTAGAAAAAATTACTGGCCTAATCCTGTAAGGAAGGCAGGAAGGAAACATTCTGGTGTTCCTTACAGAAACTGCCTCTCCGTTAACCCTTATTACATTATTGGAAGGACTGGACTTCTTGTCTCCCTTTGCTGGTACTTTGTTTGTGTGGAGTGACCATTCAAAGTTACAATGGCACTGAAAAAAGTGTCTTATGACCATTTTTCACACTTACGACTGTTGCAGCATCCCCACAATCATGAGAGGCCAGGTGAGGAGATGCGTGCCTCGATGTGAGTAATATTGAGTTGGCCACGCCCAGCCAATAACATGACCACCAAGCCACGCCCACCAACTAAACAATGCCCACAGAAACAGTCGTTAAAAAATTTGAATCCCACTCCTGCCACAGTCATATGCATTTACATTCAGATGCTTGACAACTGACTCACATTTATGATGGTTTCAGTGTCCCGGAGTCATGTAATTCCCCTTTTGTGACCTTTTGACACTCAAAGTCAATGGGAAAAACAGATTCACTTTAAATTAATTAGTATTATTAATTCAACCATCACAGGGATTAACTTAACAAATGTGCCAAGAAAAATCATAAAAATGGGACAAAACGTACTTAACAAATTTCTCACTTAACAACGTAAATTTTGGGCTCAATTCTTGTTGTAAATTGAAGATTACCTATATTTCTACATGAATTCCTTTTATCCTGTAGTAAAATACAAAATGCAAAGGAAGAATATATAGGCACAGTGTGTTTGTACCACTCTTTTAAATAGTTTCAATCACTTTAGTTAAATCAATGGGGCACAACTGATACGTATTAATCATATCTAAATATGCCCTTCTATTAGCTTAAACAACCTGGTTTTCTTTTTTAGGCATTTCAGCGGGCACTCTGAAACTCACAATGCCATTCATTTATATTACGGAAGTTACATCAGTGGGTATCATGTTTATGAAGATTCTCAGTCATCCCGATCATGGTTGTCCCAAAGGTGCTTTTTTTTTTCAAAAGGCAACTGGGCTTTCTTTGTTTTTCCATGGATATGTTTTGCTTCTCATCCAAGAAGCTGAAGAAGCTTCTTGAATGAGAAGCAGAATGTTTCCAAGGAAAAACAGAGAAAGTCCAGTTGCTGTTCTGACCTAGTCTTCACAAAATCACGAAGCAGACTCCCTGTCCCGACAAAACCTCTTTTTATTAGGCTAATGTGAATTCCTATCATTCACATCCAGCAAAGTCCTGGCAAACAGTCTTTCAAGGGTGAATTACAACCACAGACTTTATCAGGCTTGGAGAGTTGCCAGGCCAAGAGCTTCCAAGCACAATGCTGTACAAGAAAATACTTGGCAAGGAGTCTCTGAGAGTCACAAACAAATCTTCACCCTAATTTAATGAACTAATTGTCTCCTGCAAACACCATTTCCCTTTCACTCCTCTTTATTCCCTATGGGAGGGGCCAGTCACTATCCACCTATGCCTTTACTCCCGAGTCAACCGTTGTTTTTTAACTATTCCCTTCTCCTGGCAGCTCTGCACATGTACACATCAGGAACAGGCTCCAGCTGTTCATCTGCCCCACTGATCTCCATTGCCAAAGGAAGCTGATAACTGCTGATTGGCCCTGGCCCCATCTCTGTCTCTGATGCAGAGCACTCATCAGGGCCTTCCCCAGACTCCAGGACTGGCCCATGTTCCTCCCCAACCTCCTCACTGTCCAAGACTGCCACCAGATCCATTGGCCGCTGGCAGGCCACAACAGTTGCTTTGTGAAAAAGCACCTTTCGGTATTGTAAGTAAATCAAAAATATTGTAAGACCATTTCTATAGTCCATAAAACTATCTATTTATAAACATATAAGATCACTTGTATAATACATATAGCTCTGTATTTATCAACCTCTGATGAATAACTATACATATTGGATTATGTTTAATCCTCTTAAATCACAGTCATAATATTCATTTGGAAAGATACATCATTTTCTCATGGATGTACCCTATATTAGTGAAAACTATCTGTTAGATTGCTGCTGAATTCTGAAATGATGTACTGAATATGCAAAAAGCTGAAACTTGGTATTACACTATAAAAAATAAATAAATGCCTACTAGACTCTGAAAAACTGGTGAATTTCTACTTCCTTTTCTCTATCTTGAAATCAAAATACTATTTAAAAAAAAAACATTTCTTTTTGCCAAACATTTGGTATAATAATATATGAAGCAAAGAATTGTTTTAAACAATGCAACAAAGAATCTTGTGATATACTAAACACTGACATTTTTAAAAAATATATCAAATATATTGTGGGCTACATTTCATAAAATATTAAGGAAAAATAAATCCATCGGTTTTTAAAATGTCCCAAGATTCCCTGCATGCTTCCAGAAACTATTTATACATGACATCTTTCTATCCAAATTTAGCAAGCTATAATGTTTAAACCTATGAATTTTATTATATTAGGTCATATGAATAGTTAATGAATTACCCTACTTCCCAAATATTTCCCTATTGATCCAGACTGTCACTCCACTTACCTACTGTTCCCTATGGTGAAACTGTAAAATAAAACGTTCCCATCTATGTGATATGAAAATTTTACTCCCAGCACGCCAAGTTTCAGATTCACTCGAGACTGAAGTAAAATTACATTTTTATGAAAAGAATCATTTTTAATTCAGTTATGTGTCATTTAAACTTCAAAGTTGTCAGCTCTTCTAATGGAAATGTCAGCTCTGTTGGAAGTTCATTGGGTCACCAGGAACTACTCTGCTAGCTAAAATTATTAGAACATGAGACTCAACACTCACAAGGACAGTTAGAACAGTTAGACAAGATAAGGTCGTTTGCTGGTCTTCCTTACTTAAAAAAATAAGGAACAGGTTATTAGTTGTGATCTGATTTTCATTTTTTTCAGAATCATCTTCAAGACAGCTATCTGGCTAGCTGAATTCTTATTAAACATAAAAAGCATAAAGCTTATTTTTAGAACTCTTCTGGATTGACTATTATCCTGAGCTAATTGAGAGCTTCAAAATGATCCCAGATCGCTGGTTTATTCATTCACATGTATTCATAACATTCTCTGGGAAGTTTGGGCTGCAAAATAGTGACTGGTCCATAATCTAGGACTAAGACTAACGGTGAACTTGGATGTCTAGGAATCTAGTGATGGTATGTTAGCTTGCTTTAAGATATCAATGCTGAATTAAACTCATTGTATAGCCATGATATCTTATTGACTACGGATATTGACTATGAATGAGCCTGAACAGAACCATTGCACATAGACCTCTACCAATAGTAAAGGAAGAAGTCATCATCATTTATATGGGAAACTAAAGGCAAACAATCATGATTGGACAACTAAATATTCAATAAACAATAAATAATTAATGAACTGCATAGAACTCATGAAATTACCAACATAGAAGGAACACATCCATATATAGTAGAACCTCTGATCATGACCTTAATTCATTCCATAACTTTGGTCACAACCCAATTTGGTCATGATCCAAACCTAATTTTGGAAATTTGGCACTTATAAAAAAATGGTGCAGAAGGAGAAATCGGCAGCAAGAAAAAAATGTAAATTTTTTGGTCGGAACTCGATTTGGTTATGGTCTGAAGCGTTCATGACCAGAGATTCTACTGTATTTGGTTATACTGTAGTGTTCAACTGGAACATGATGGATGGCATGATGGCTTAGGGGTAAAGATGCTTCCCTCCCCACTCAGAAGGTTGAAAGTTCAATCCTACATAGCAACAGATGTTTCTCTCCTAGGGCTCAAAGAAAAAAAAATCTGCTGTGAACTCCATGTGGGCATCAGGAAGGGCATCTAGCAAGTAAATGCTGAGATCCATTCAGTTGCTCCAACTCTGTCTCAGATTATGGGATTATAGGGTCATAAAAAGGGAGTTCAACTGGAACATGGCAAAAACTGATATAAGATGCAAAAGGAAGAAAGCATTTGCTGCTACTCTTACCAACAACTGTGTGTTTTTCCTCCTTCCTTCCCAAGATCATTGGAGCCAATTTCACTGGGAAGAAGAAGATCAAGAAGCTTTATTGCTTAATGCTACTGTTAACCAAGTGGGCTAGGAGGCCTCTCAGTTTTGCTTGAGGCCTTCAGAATCACCAGTGATAAGAAAGAAGAAACCATCTGCTCTAATGATGCAATCTGGTTTTCTTTTCTACTTTTCCTTTCCAGCATTTGTCTGGTGCAGATTTGATGCCAGATGTCTCATGAGGCTTAATCTTTGCCTAATGCTAAGTTTTGAAAGACAAAAGAGTTGTAATTAAACTATGCTATCTTCATACTTTAAGACACTGGACAGAGAGGAAAGTCCTATCTTTTCTCTACTAAATTTGAGTCAGTGGGTTCACTAAAAGAAGAGGAACCCTGTGGCTACATATCTCACTCTGGCTGAAAAAGCAAATGTTTTATGAGATCTGCAACAGAAGAAAAAGAAGGGTAAACACAAACACAGATGCACACTCTCTCTTCTCCTGAGCTCAGGAAGCAGCTCAAATCTGTTTCTAATGCTGACAGAGAGTCAATAATCTCATAGGCAGTTAACTTTAATAAAATTGAATGCCACATCCTCATATCCTACTGTATTTCTACAATCAATTATTAATGACGAGCGCCTCATTTGGAAAACCATTTTATCCTCTTGTAAAAGTAGGGGTGTATCATGTGACAAACGTTTTTAGAATAATTATTATTGTACATTTGAATATTACTTATTCCAGTTTTTATTATGGCTCTATTCCTTTTGGGAAATTAATTCCAGTGCCAATATAGACCACTTCAAAGGCTATCCCTGGCTTGACACATATAAAAGTTGGAAGGAAGAGGAGGAGATTATCTAGTGCTGTATTTCTGTTAGCCCTTTGAGGTAATCCTGACAAACATCAGCACAACCAGGAGCATGAACATGAGTACTATTTTTATGGTAAGGATGACATTACACAGAAACTTGTAAGACTGAAAGTAGTTCTAGTTTCCTCTCTCTTTTAGTTTCCAAGAAACCTTGGAGAGACCCTTCTGAAATGCTTCCCATGCATTTGCATGGACTGTGAACTGAACTACCTCTTATCAGACCATTGCCTAAGATGTGGGTCTTCCTCCTGTCTCCCATATTTCAATGCCACCCAGGAGTGCTTGAAAACTCTGAATAGGATCTGTGCCTTGCATGACATCGGCCAAGACTCTCTGTTTAAATGGGGCAGAGTGTCCTAATCCAGATCATGCCATGAAAATGTGAATGCTTCAGAGGTGTTATTCAGCTGGTTATGACTGGAAAATTTTGATTGGTTCAGAGAACCGGTAGGGAAAATTTTGACTGGCCCCACCCACCTGCCCACACTCTTATCTCTCCAACCTCTCCTATATTCTGTTGTTTATTTGCTCAGCTGATTTGCGCAGCGGAGCAGAATGCCAGGCCTCAGCTGAGCTAAGAAACAGCAAAGCTTACCATCATTGATAAAGAGGGCAGTCTCTGAGCCCTGCGCATGTATGTATGGCATTTGGTGCATGCATGTGATAGGCATTGATATATTCCTTCCAGTGTTGATACAGAGGGTGGTGTTTGAGCACTGTGCACACGTGTGCAAAGCGCATGATTGAAGCAAGCTCTCCAAAAGAAAAAAAAAATGAAACCCACCACTGGAATGCTCCATTGGATATTGGGCATCTCTCTTCTTGGCTACATCACAAATGACACCATTCAACAACATTTTGGTGTGGCACCAATTATAGAGAAGATGAGAGAAAGCGGGCTCTACTGGTATGGACATGTCTTGAAAGCAGCACCTTCCACCGTTGCCAAGACTGCCTGCTAACTAGAAGTCAATGTCCAGCGATCAAACGGGCGCCCAAAATAGAGATGGCAAGACACCATCAACAAGTATGTATGTATGCAAGCTGTGGGCCTGCACCCTGGAGATGCAATTGACCATGCAAAGTGGCATTCAATGATCTGAAAAGTGGATCCTAAACTTGTGGGAACATATTAGGCAGAAGAAGAGAAGAAGAGTGTCCTCCCCTAAATGTGTTGGTGGTGGTCCTTGCCAGACACTAGATCATACAGCTGCCATTTGAGAGCTTATACATGAGGAAAAGAAGATTTCCCCCCCAACTAACAAATATTGCACTTAATTGGATAGGCCTAGATATTCATATAGATAGAACACTTACTCCATTCTCATGAATCAATGTATTTCAAAACGCAATGTCTATAGAGAGTCTCAGTCATCCAGGTCATGGTTGTCTCAAAGATGCTTTTTCAAAAGGTTAACTAGGCTTTCTTTGTTTTTCTTTGAAGATGTGTCACTTCTCATCCAAGAAGCTTCTTTAGTTCTTCTTCTTTAGAGAACTGAAGAAGCTTCTTAAATGAGAAACAAAACAAAACATCTTTTTTCAAAACATTTTTTTGAAAAAGCACCTCTGGTTCAAAATGTAACCTATAATATACCATATATAACTTATTTAATACCTTGCAAAATTGACTACATATTTCCATCATACATGTATCACACACACACACACACATGTATATAAAGTGTTATATATATATATATACACATACATACATACATATAAAACATATTACTACTATTTAGTTACTTAATTTTTGTTTGTAACACTTGCTATTAAGCAAGAAGTACCTGTACCTGGTGATCTTCATCATAACGGTGCAGTCCATTTCATTGTAGTCACATTTTCAAATTTTGACAGTGATATGCAAAATGAACAGTCTCCTGAGAAGTTATATTATTCTTTGTCACTCAAGCCCACTTTTCTCAAGATCCAGCCCAAGAGAGACATAAAGAGATAAGGCCTCAAGATAGAAATCTTCAGTTATAATGTGTTTCCTTTATATGACTGCCTGATTAAGGTATTATTCATACATAAGGAAACTCCTTAATGTCAGTTTTCTACAGTTAACAAAGGACGTTTTTCAGTGAGTTAGAAGAATTATCATCTCTCCATATATTCTCCCTGAAGGATTCTCCTCTCTAACAATACCCCTCTGAAGCTCTGTCCAGATTCCAGGATTAAATATCATCTTAGAGATTTCCTGAAGCAGAGTTTTCTCAAAGATGCCAGAAGTCATTTACACTCCCTGCTGTGTAGTTCACACACTTCTGGTCCTGTTGTCAATTTGCCTTGAGTTAAGGACAATAATCTTTCAAGCAGCTTGTAGGGTTCTCCTAATGTGTGAAGAAATGCATCTTTGCTTACATTTTTAAATGTGAATCTTTATTTTATTTTTTATTTTAGTTTGTCAAGCATGTATAAGAAAACAAGTATACGTATGAACGTAACACATAAACATATAAGTATAAACAGGTATAAGTATATGCATAATAAATGAGTGTGAATAAATGGGAACAGTAGGACAGAGATGGTAAGCACACTGGTGCGCTTATGCATGCCCCCTTACAGCCCTCTTAGGAATGGAGTGAGGTCCACAGTAGACAATTTAAGGTTAAAGTTTTGGGGGTTTGAGGATGTAACAACAGAGTCAGGTAGTGAGTTCCAGGCATTGACCACTCTTTTGCTGAAGTTGTATTTTCTGCAATCTTCATAAGGGATTCTGGTTTCTACCCTTCTATGATTTCTGATTGAATCACTTTCTTTACTCTTTCCTTGATATGTGTATTACTGGTTGTTGTTGTTTTGACAATGTTTATTGTCTTTTCAGATTACATTCGTTATCCCAAAGGTGTTTTTTTTAAAGAGCAAACTGGACTTTCTTGTTTTGTTTTTTTAACAAGACACTCCAGTTGCCTCTTGAAAAAACACTTTTGGGAGAACCATGACCTGGATGATTGAGAGTCTCCATAGATATTTAGCTGTGCACTTTGGGTTACATTTACAGTATTTTAACTTGCCAATGTTGGCTTTTAGATAAAATTTGGGGGGGGGCGGGGGATGGAAAACAATTTAAGAAAGAAACTCTGAGCTATCCTACATTGTTATTACAGGTTTTAGTTATTTGTGAGTTGAAAACTGAAAAAGGAATATACAGCAGAAAGACAGTTAAAATTAATAGAAGTTTATAAATAAAGTCTAGATACTAAAATAGGGAGAGCAGTGGCTCATGTGGTTAGGATGCTGGGTTGGTGGTTATCAAGCCCACATTTGAGAACTGAGTGCTGCTACGTGGTGTGGTGAGCTCTTGTCATTCAAGTGGAGCAATTTGAAAGCAAGCAATCACAAGTAAATAGGTACCACTTCATTGAACCCATTAACAGAGACATGAACCTGGTGTCCCTTAGGCAACGGTGATGTCACTAGTTAATCCTTTCAATCCAGAAGAATTTTAGATGCTTCCAACATGAACTGGATGGAGCACTTACTGAAATGGAGAGACTCCCTCCCAATTAGCTCAGTGAGCCCAAGTAGCAGCAAAAAAAGGAATGTTATAGCATCCACTTAAAAGTGGGTTATCTTTTTAGGCCAGATATTATAGCCCTTTCCTTTCCATATCTCCTTGGACCCCTCACCTGAGTCTGGATAGACTTAAAAGAAAATGAGACTTTTTTTTAGACTCTGCAAACAAAGAAGAGGAAAACCGTACTTAGAGAGATATTGGGGGGTCTCCACTTAAGAATGTTACACAGTACATTGTTATGCCTATAGCAGCATAATGTAAGCCATGCTGGTGGTAAAAGCAGTCAGCAATTAACTTATTAAAGTCATAGAGGTGACTGGTTAGTTTGTGGCTCATGCTTGGTAAGCAAGTGGTATGATGCTCCAGAAAGCAAATAGGAATAGCTAGCTTTTTGAAGCCACCACTCCTCCCAGTGTTAATTGAACATGCAGGTCAATTACAGGATGTGTGATCCATTCTTAATATTTGTGTCTCTGCCAGTGTATACATCTTGCTTTGCATAAACCAGAGTAGTCATTTAATCAGATCTTCCTTAAAAAAATATTAGAGCAAATTTTCAAAATCAAGCCACCAAGAGAAAACATTTTTTTTTTGTCTTTTAATGACCCCATAATCCTTTACATCAGGGTAGAATCGGAGCAACTGAATGGAACTGAGTGTTTACTGGCTGGATGCCCTTCCTGTCACCAATGCAGACTTCACAACAGATAAGTACTCAATGTGCCCAGAGAGAGAAATATTTGCCACTACCTAGGATCAAACTCACAGCCTCCTGATTGTGAGATGAGAGCTCCACCTCTAGGCCAGTGCACCACTTCATCAAGAGAAAACATGATGTGTGTAAAAGATTAGAGGAGCTGACTATCTTGATGCACAGTGTGTTCTGTTGTTGTATATCTTTGCCATTCTCTGTTCTTAAATGAGCTGAAGATTATTTTCTAGGAAGTCTTTCTTCAGTTGAGAGCTACAAACAAGGAGGTGGAGTCCAGTACTGCCCAGTCACTATTGGGGAAGGAGAGGAGGAATATTACAGAAAATATTCCTCCTCTCCTTCCCCATGCACCCTCCAAAACTGAATTGAGGATTGGGGATATTTCTGAGAAGATTTGACAGCTCTAGTAGGAATTACTGGTGGGGGGAGTACAACATGATGTCCTAGAAATTCCCTTGCTTAGAAATTCCCCAGTATATGTACAGTATAAAGATTTCTTGAACTGTACATTTCTTTCTTTATCTACAGATGCATAAACCTATCCAACTCAAAATGACTTGAGGAGACTTTGCAACTTTGCTTTACAGATGGATCAGGGGAATGGGATTTCTATTACAATGGCTTCATCTACCAATGTTGAGAATATTTTCAATAAATCACAAGTTTTAGGATAAAATGTAATGCCTTTCTACCTTCATCATTGTACTACCCAACATTGATCTCAGTTCTATGATGTTCCTTAATTTGGAATATTATGACTTTCAGAGATGCTTAATTGATATATCTGCCCTTATTTTAAAGGCAAAGCAAACAAATGCAACATTTTTAACAATTAAGTCCTCAAAAAAATAAAATAAAAGGACATCGTTTCTTCCTTGATATATAATGAGAGACCAGATGGCTGAAAACAAGGATCTCAAGCTTGGCTGTTTTCATTGATGCAGAAGAGAGAGAAGAAAATGGTAAATATTAGCAGCTGCATCTCCGTAGGCAAAAAAAAACCTAAGAAAAAAGTAAGTCATCATTCTTAAGGGACAGGAACAAGGAACAAAATGGCCACTCTTTCGTGATCCCATTGCTTACAACATGGAAGAATGAATATAGATGGGAAGGGGGCTTAAAAACAAGAAATGAAATCTAGCCCTCCTTGAGGGAAATAAGATGTCTTTGTGTATCAATAAGCTGTGCAATGAAGTTGGCAATTATTTTTAGATTTTATTATTTTCAAATTCTACCTTACTGGGAATAAAGTTTTGAGGAGGCATATTTTGGTAATAATTTCATTTTCTATTTTGTGATTTGGTCTACCTGTTCAGAGTTTTGCAGCATAAATTCAGTGCCAAAAAAGTAAGTACAGATGACTGAGGCTTCATTTAACTTCTTTATAAACGTATAAAATAAATTTTACAAACCAGTTGTAGATTTCTCCAACACGGAGCAAACTCAAACAGAAGCAGACACGTTACAAGCAACTCAACTTCAGCAGACAAGAAAGCAAGTTAGTTTCTCTTTAGTTCAGCACACAACAGAAGAGAGAAGCAGTTTCATCTTCAATAGACAGACTCAGAGTTTAACATGCTTCAGAGCTGCAGAGCTTAATATAGAGCCATGCCTATGCTACTTCTAGTTTCAGTTTCCAAATAGTCCTTATTGACTGACTTGATTGCTATACCTATTCATTGGCTGACCTTTTTACCATACTCTATTCCAGTTCATGAATATACACTGACACTATCATTTTGTTTCCCATTTGGAAAACCACAGGCAAGACTACTTTTATGGAAGAATAGTTCTAGTGTTGTATAAGAAACATATTTTTTTTATTTTCTGTGAAATCACTGTGTGGTGGTTTCTTTGGTCAGGACCAGGGATGGGAGCCTATGTCTCTGTGTAATGTAATTAAAATTTAGGGCAATATAAGGTCTGCCAGATATTCTTGGGCTTCAGCCGTTTCCTTCCTCATTGGTTATTTTACCTAGAGTTAAGGAGATTTGAAGTTCAATACATGGAGGAAATGGGGTGTGGTAGCCTAGGGGTTAAGATACTGGGCTTGTTGATCGGAAGGTTGGCAATTTGAGACTTAAGCACTGCATGATGGGGTGAAAGCCCATTCTTTCTCCAGCTCCTGCCAATCTAGCAATTCAAGGGCATGCAGATGCAATTAGATAAATAGGTAACATTTCAATGAGAAAGTAATAGTGCTCTGTGCACTTTGGTGTATAGTCATGTTGGTCACATGATCACAGAAGTATCTTCAGACAATGCTGGCTCCCTTGGCTAAGAAACAGAGATGACCACTGCCCCCTAAAGTTGAACAGGACTGGATAGGGGAAACCTCTACCTTTACCTTTATATGGAGGATAGACATTGTCTAGGTTTGTTTTAGGCATTGGTTTCTAAAACATGGTCAACTATTATTAATGCTGGAATGTATTGTATTATAGGTTGACTTGTTAAAAGAACAGCAAATTGTAACAGTAGCTTTCGAAATGATCAGTAATAGTATTTCCTTGATTATCAAAAGAGTTATCAAAAGATATAAATCATCCCCCCTTATTCACCATAGCCATAAATCCATCTTGTTTCCCAATCCAATTCTGAACAATGTATTAAATACAGAATACAGGCCGGTAATTTATTACTTCATTTGGAATTTGTTCCTTCTTGCTAAGCATTTGCAATTATTAATGTTCTTTTGAAAAAAAATGAGGATCCACTAACTTTCTCATCATAGTTGCCATGGTAGCTTTCCTTTTTCTCTGTGATAACATGAAGCATGATGAAGACAAGATATAAATCTCATAGCAACTATGACAAGACACAAGTAAAAGTGCATTACTGAGCTTTCTTTGTGACAGATAGGGTAGTAAAAGTATTCCATTTCTCCATCTCCAAGACATGAGCTTTTTCAAGCTATCAAATATATAGGAACCTAAAAGAGTCACTCTGCTACAGCTGAAAGGCATTTTTGTAATATTGTTATGTTTGTGGAATACCTTTCCCAGAGAAACTTACCAAATGCCGATCTATTTAGGATATTTCTGTGGATAGATGAAAACTTTTCTTCTACTTTACCATGTATTTCTTTAAAAACAGTCGTGTTAAATGTATTGGCTATTATTTTGATGCTAGCATAGTTATATTACTATCTTTTGTGCTCTCTTTACTTGTGCTTTCTGTTTTCTCTTTGTTATGCTATTCAAAATGTTTCATTTTCATAAAGTTGTGGCAGAAGTCATTACGTTTCCCCCCCCTGTTCAGTTCACGAAAGCAAATTAAGGCATCTTGAAGAGGAAACAGGTAGGAGTCGTCTTGCAAGGAGTCTGCCTATTGCATATTATACAGTTGAAATTAGTTGTATACCATCAAATGGTCTAGAAATAAAGAATTTCTTCAGATTTGCCCTAACAAAATGATCAGTTTCAGAGAAGGTATTCAGAACACCAGTTGTTCTGATTTTATCAGAATTGTTTTAGATGCTGTAACCCGAGAATTTAGGTAGGTTGCTTGGAAAGATTTGGCCAACTATTTATATCCTTAACATGTGTTCATCTTGGGATCTTTCATCAGGCAAAAAGGGATTGATTTGGTATACCTTACTGAAAGAAGGATTGATCCTAGAAGCCTTTAAGAGACCAGCCCTTACTAACCTGCACCAATTGGAAACCAACTCGGCAAAAAGGCCATTCAGAAGTCAGGTCACACTGGCTATGAAAACAGGAGCTCAGTTAGTCCCTGCTGTGACTAACAGCCTGTGATATGCAGAGCAGGCTACTTTGCTGCTGAAGATGCCAGTCAAAATTGCTAACAAAAAATCATGTAATCTGTTGTCTAGATCAGGGGTGTCAAATTCAATTTCATTGAGGGTCACATCAAGGTTGTGTTTGATTTCAGGGGGGCAGGGGCATGGCCAGTTCCACATCACTCATTGAGGCTCCTGCAGCCCTCTGCCAATGAAAATGGAGCTCAGGGAGGTTGCACAGGGTCCACCCGGGTTCCGTTTTCAGCCACAATGGCCTCCTACAACCCTCTGCCAGCAACAGAGCTCAGGGAGACTGCACAGCCTCCCTGAGCTCTGTTTTTGCTGGCAGAGAGTTGCAGGAGACTGTAATGGCTGAAAACAGAGCCAAGGCGGGCCACGTGCAGTCTCCCTGAGCTCCATTTTCTCTGGCAAAGGCACCACAGGCCAGTCCTTCATTGTTTCCCTAGTGGGCAGATTTAAGCACCCCACAATCCAGATCTGGCCTGCAGACCTAGAGTTTGACACCCCTGGTCTAGACTATAATCACTAAACCTTGAAGCCTAGCACTACCCTCTAAGATAATTTTACAAGAATGCATAATTGGAGATAGAAGATTGAAATAAATCTGATAGAAATGGCTTAGTGTCTGAGAAGATGGTGATGATTCATCATCAGGTGTACCTGAATGAAATGGTTTATTTATATCTATTTCATTCCAAGTCTGGAACAAAGGTTGGCATGGTAACTATTTTACCTGTCCTGATGGATAACATTTATAGATACATATCTACTATTCAATTTTTGTTCTGCCCTAGGTTTCACAAAATCACAAAGCAGACTCCTTGTCCCAACAAAATCCCTTTTTATTAGGCTAATGTGAATTCCTATCATTCACATCCAGCAAAGTCCTGGCAAACAGTCTTTCAAGGGTGAATTCCAACCACAGACCTTATCAGGCTTGGAGAGCTGCCAGACCGATAGCTTTCAAGTGCAACGCTGTACAAATAAATACTTGGCAAGGAGTCTCTGAGAGTCACAAACAAATCTTCTAATTAAATGAAGTAATTGTCTTCTGCAAACACCACTCCCCTTTCACTCCTCTTTATTTCCTATGGGAGGGACCATTTACCGTCTACCTGTACTTTTACTCCTGAGTCGACCCTTGGTCCTTAACTGTTTCCTTCTCCTGGCAGCTCTGCACATGATCCCATCAGGAACAGGCTCCAGCTGTTCTTCTGCCCCATTGATCTCCGACTCTGAAGGCAGCTGATAACTGTTGGATGGCCCTGGCCCCATCTCTGCCTCCAACGCAGAGCACTCATCAGAGTTTTCCCCAGATTCTAGGATTGGCCCATGTTCCTCCCCAACTTCCTCACTTTCCGAGTCTGCCACTGCTGGTGGGCCACAACAGCTTTTTCTTCCATTCCTTTAAATTAGGGGGGTCAAATTCATGTTGTCATGGCATCGTCACATGAAATATCACAACTTTTTTCCCCTTTGCTAAACCGGGCATGGGCATGGCCATTGTATAACACATCCGACCCATTGGCCACGAGTTTGATAGCCCTGTTTTAAATAAAAGCTACGCTGACATGTCCAGACCAAAAACTTCACATTCCAGGCTGATTTACCTTTATCAGTTTTATGCTGAACAGATTCTGTAGGACACAGCTGGAAGGCATCCGGTCATATCATTTGAGATACTGATGGGTCAAATTAATTTTTACTACATCATTTGTACTCTTTAGTAAATTTCCTGTTGTGTGAACTTGTTTGTATTCAGAAGGCTGGTGGAAAATAAAGACCAGATCCTGCTATGAAACTAGTGAAATATTCTATAAATATTTTTAAATGAAAGGTTTCCAGTAAGTTTTAATAGCCATATCTGATATGTTTTAGTTAGCAAATTTGTTGTGGTTGTTGTTGTTATTTTAAATTGCAATTGAGCATTCCTGACTTCTCTCTGCTGGAAGGAGGATTACTTCAAGTAATAAGAGTGGTTGGAGAGGGAAAGCATGTGTTGGTAAATTACGTAAAAGACAGTCAAGAACAAGCACTGATGCAGGCTAAAAATTGTAAATTATTGAAGATATAAGAAACAAAATGTGAATATTGAAATAATATAATACAAATATGAAACAATGCAGCAAGGAAAAACATTATATAGTCAATTTCTACAAAAGATTCAGGGGAATGTGGATAAAGATAAAATCTGCCAATAGCTTACAACTGAAACTAAAGCTCAATTTTGGCTGCTTAAGAGCAGGCAAGGAATCAAGGCCAAACACAAAAATTATCAATGAATCAAAGTGCAAATTGTGCAAAAATAGCAGAAATAGCAGAAGAAACAGCAAACTGTACACTCAGTTTGGGCAAGAAGATTGCACAGACTGATTTTAAATAACATAATATAAAATAACTGCCAAAATGATTCCTGGAACATCTGTAAAAATTGTCATGCACCAGCAATGAAAATCAGCAGAAACATAGTTGAAAAACTAGTCAAAATGAGAAAATAAAAATATTGTGAGATATCTGAAATGAAAATTGATAAAGTCTTGATGTATAATAAACCAAATGTAACTATGGTGGTTAATTGATATGGAATAATTGATATGGTAGTACTAGGGGATAGTATAAGGGGCAAAGAATTAGAGAAGATCACAAAGTATCAAGATCTGAAAATAACAGATTGACAGAATTGGGAGGTGGAAGGGACTTTGTAGGTCTTCTAGCCCAATCTCCTGCTTAAGCAGGAAACCCTATATACCATTTCAGACAAATGGTTGTCCAATCTCTTCTTTAAAAACTCCAGTGTTGGAACACCCACATTTTTTTGAGGCAAGTCATTCCACTGCTTAATTGTTCTAACTGGTAGAAAATTTCTCAAAGTTGGAAGATTTTGGCATAAACTGGCTGTGGCCATTCCAGTATGTCAGCCCCCCAGGTAAACCAAACAGGATACACAATTAGATGAGTTAAATCTACTTTAATGTAAAGCCATATTAACAAAACCTTGCAAATCTGAAGGTGCAAACTTTCCACCACCACTGTTAAATATCTGATCAATTAGATCAGGTCCTTCTTTTAAAAAAAAAAAATCCAATTGTGTCCTCTTTCTCTTGTTTGATTGTTTCCTAGGCAGCACCACTTTCCTTTGCCCCCCCTTCCAAGTCATCCACACATCCCGTCATCTAGCAGTTTATATGCCATACCAAAAAGACTTGGACAATATTTTAAAAATCTGCACATTGACAACATTTCCACCTATCAATTAGGAAAAGCTACACTTGTTTGGATCTGCACATATACTATGCAACATCCTAGGGTCTTGAAAAGAACTTGATGCAAATGAAGGCCAATAACAGCTAAAGAACTGGCAGCTGTGATTTCATATCATTGGATATAAATAATAATAATATTAATAATAATAATAATAATAATAATAATAATAATAATAATAATAATAATAATAATAATAATAATAATAATAATAATAATAATAATAATAATAATTGTAAAAACCACAAGAGCTGCCATGAGAAATGCTGAAAAAAAAACCTACTTTTCCCCTTATAAAACCTGCAGTCAAGGCTCTGGAAAGCAGGAATTAGACCGTTGTCTAATTTTTATAAAGCTATAATTTTAAAAACATCATTATCATCCTCACCACCTCCAACATCATGTTTCACATAAGTTAAGCTGGCTAAACTGTAAAATAACTTAGCTTTCATATATAGCAGACTTCGTGGAATTATATGGAAAACCCTATACCTGTTGTGAAGATAGAAAATTAAAAGGATTCCATTTACCTACCTAACTGAATTTATTTTATTTATTTGTCAGTAACTTATAAGATAATATACATAAGTATAAATACAAGAAATGGGTACGAATAATTGGGGATAATAGGACAGGGACGGTAGGCATGATTCTGTGCTTATGTACACCATTTACCTATCATTATGAAAAAGTTTTTCCCTAGCATGAAATATGAGTTTGCTTTCCTGGCCAGGGATGATTCTACATGCTTTTCCATACTTTAATTCATTTATTGTTTATTTTATTGATTTAAAACATTTATGTAACCTCCCATCTTATATCAAACTCCAGAGGGCTCCCAATTACCCTCACACAAATGTTTATCTGAGGCTAAAACAGAAAAAATCCATATAACATAACAACTAATATAACTAACATAATATAACAACTAAAACAATATATTCTGGTACCATATGTAAGAAGATTACATTGTTAATGAACATGTTATCATCCCATTAATCACTGTGTATAATAGTTACCCTATCAATGAAAAAGGGTAGCTAATATATAAATTATATAGAAATGGTGGCTTCTGCAATCCAACAGGACAGACACAGACTACGGAGGATAATTAGGACTGCAGAAAAAACAATTACTACCCACCTGCCTTCAATTGAGGACCTGTATACTGCACGAGTCAAAAAGAGGGCTGGGAAAATATTTACAGACCCCTCACATCCCGGACATAAACTGTTTCAACTCCTACCCTCAAAACAACGCTATAGAGCACTGCACACCAGAACAACTAGACACACGAACAGTTTTTTCCTGAAAACTATCACTCTGCTAAACAAATAATTCCCTCAACACTGTTCAACTATTTACAAAGTATACACTGCTGTTACTGTTAATCTTCCCATCACTCCTTATCACCCATCCCCTCCCACTTGTGACTGTAGGACTGTAATTTTGTTGCTTGTATTCTTATGATTTATATTGACTGTTTTCTAGTATGATTTGATTGTTGATTGTACCCTATGACTATCATTAAGTGTTGTACATTATGATTTTTGATTCTTAACGAATGTACCTTTTCTTTATGTATACTGAGAGTATTTACACCAAGACAAATTCCTTGGGTGTCCAATCACACTTGGCCAATAAAGTATTCTATTCTATTCTATCCTATTCAATGGCTAAGATGCTGAACTTGTCTATTAGGAAGGTCGGCAGTTCGGCAGTTTGAATCCCTAGCACCACGTAATGGAGTGAGCTCATGTTACTTGTCCCAGCTTCTGCCAACCCAGCCATTTGAAAGCATGTAAAAATGCAAGTAGAAAAATAGGGATTACTTTGATGGGAAGCTAACAGCATTCCATGAGCCTTCGGTGTTTAGTCATGCTGGTCACATGACCACAGAGACTTCTTCAGACAGTGCTGGCTCTTCACTTTGTAACAAACACCACCCTCTAGATCTGGAAACAACTAGCATGAATGTGCAAGGGGAAGCTTTACCTTTAATATATAAATTAGGAGGAATCTGGTTTTTTGTTTTTTTTTAACTAGTAAATGCAGCAATGTTTGTGTTGTTTACTTCAGTGATTTAGTTAAATGCTCTAAATGCTTATGGGGCTAAAGCAGTATGGAACTTAGTATTTGGATTAAATTTTAAAAAAAACAAAACTCTGAGTAATGCTGTTCTAATCCTGATTTCCAATATCTGGTGTCTTTTACTAAGTCAATAAATCCCTTGAGACAGACAAAATGCTGCTATGTACTGCTATGTTTAGCTTTGGTGAGTTAATTGCCAAGAACAGATAAGGGATCAATAGTCTTTCAGTACCAATAATTCTTAGTTAATAATTTAATACTCTACCATTTTAACACATTTTTAAATTAGTATAGGCACAGTAAAAATGCTAGAACTTTGCAGTTGCTTTATTTGTACACTGCTGCATTATCCTTGCCAGAAAGATAAGCATTATTATTATTATTATTATTATTATTTAAATTTCTATACCGCCCCCTCTCCCAAAAAAGAGACTCGGGGCAGTGCACAGCCAACTAAAAACAAAACAATATATACAATTAAAAACAAATTAAAACAATTTCATCAGGGGCCGAATATACAATTTAAAATATAAAACTAATACAAATTTAAAATTTAAAAAATTTAAAATACCTAGTTTTAAAAACCCCAAAAATTGTTACTGGGCCAGGCTGGCCTGTTGAAAAAACAGGGTCTTTACTGCGCGCCGGAAGGTCTGAATGTCGGTAATGGCCCGACATATGTTACCGTTCTTCCATTTAAATGCCTTAAATAACAATGTGCATTATGAAAATACACACACACACACACACACATATATTATCTATAGCATAATCTGAAAGTCAGCATGGCGAGATGGAAAAAATCTTGATTGTCAATCTCAAAGATGCATTTTTTCTTCAAAAGCCAACTAGACTGCTTTTTCTTTGAGGAAATAGTAGAATATGTTTTGTTTCTCATCCAAGAAACTTCATCAGTTCTGATGCCTGGGGTATGGAAGGGTAAGTACTGATAGTTGAGACTGGATGGTGTGGGGATGGAAGGATAGCTTATGATAGGATGGAAGCACTTTCCCATTTTTCTGGGACTCTGACTCTTCTCCTCTCATCCCATCCCAGCACTTGTTCCAAAATTCTGACTGACATGGAAAACTTTCTGTCTCGAATTCTTGTTTAATTGTAGGAGATGAGAAGGCTGAGACCAATGGAGGGGTCAAATGCATCATCACTCATGAACCCCTTCACTTCCACAAAAAGTTCAGTCCACCTTGATTTCCTTCTACTTTTAGCTCCTGCTAATTTCCCTTGGCTATTAGTAGTTCAGATTCTTGTAGAGATCTCAAGCTTACAAAAAATCTTTCTACCCATTTGAACTGTCTGGATTTCCTGGTATTTCTGGCACTTGACAATAACTCACCTGTAAAGGAATAGACATTATCCTGGTGGCACCTTTATCATTTTAAGAACTTTCTTCTCTTTGCCTGTGCCTCTAGGTGTTATTGATTTGATGCTTTCACACTGAGGGCTTCCCAAATTTTGATCTTAACCAAAATGGATAAGTGCATAAAAGTGCACCGAATCCTAAGATACACCTTCATGCAACTGCTGAAACTCTTGTGTGTGGAGATAAACTTACCAAAATTGGTTCAGGCAATATTTCAGCAGGAATTCTATCACAAAGCTTTCAATTGAGGGGGAAAGAGGAAGAGAGAATGATCCTGGTGAACATCATACCACCAACAAAATAACCTAAATAAGTCCTCACTGAGTCTCTAAAAGATCTCTTTTGTAACCTTTCAGAGTAGCATCTTTTTCCCCTCTCTTTCTTTACAGAATGCCATCATTGTAAGGCTTTTATTATCTTTTAATTAATGTGAGTTCAGGTACAGCCTCCTGCTCTGTTTGATTATAGGAGGATTACTTTTGGCTTGGACTTTTTTTCTTATCTGTTTCAGATAATACGGGGGGGGGAACTATTTTCAAAATATATAATCATTAGACTATTAGACACATACTAGTAATGTGACCTGCTTTATTGCATTACCTTTGCTCAATTTGGTTTTGATTGTCTTAAACTTGGCCCATGGGATCATTTAAGGAAGCGAGATTTATGTAGCAGATAGCAGGCATACAACATGTAAGTAAGATTTTGTGAAGAAAATTATTTGAGACCATTGTACATGAGACAGAAGATAGCTTGAGGGCCTGATCACAAGACAGAACATCACCATTGTCTTTTGCAAAAGCAGTTCTGCTTGGAATAGCTTAAATCTTGTGACAATATCTTTAATACCTTCAAACAATAACATCTGTCTATTCCAGCTCCTTGAGAAGGATTCAGACAAAAATGGCAAGCCCAGTCTAGACTTCTGAATGACTATGCAACCAACCATTATAATAATATAATGTCAATTCTATTGAGGTAGGCTGAGTCCAAACTGTAACAACCTTGTCAACATGATTTCAAATTATATAAGCAGTAAACATTGAAGGACTCAAAACATTCATTTGATATTGTTTCTGTTTAGCAAGTTCAGGTATGCTTGGAGAGTGAATAGTGTGGTGACCTAGATATGAAGACATTCACCTGTCACTTGGAAGATTTAAAGTTTAATCCAAGGGAGTGACAGATGTTTCATTATCAGTGTGCAAAGAGAAAATATCTGCTGTGAACTCCATATAGGTGTCAGGAAGGGGATCTGGCCAGTAAATGCTCAGCTCCATTCAGTCACCTCAATCCCACCCTGAAGCAAGGGATTACAGGGTCGTAAAAAGAAAAAAAAGGTGTCCTTGGATGGTAAAACATCTGATTGAAAGAATGATCTCTTTGTTCAATTGTGCCCAAGTTAATATTAGATATACCTTTGGATTGAGATTTGTCATCATGAGTGGGAAAAGGATAGCTATTGTAAATTATCAAAGAAAGCATTTGAATCTCTGGGATCCAAAGTTCCTGTGCTCTTTGGCAAGAGACTATACACTCAAGTATCCTAAATATTTCCCCACCTTTTGCTTACAAGAAGAATTAAATCAGTATTTCCACTCAAAAATGACAGGGGAAGTAGAATGACATTTTCATTTCCACCCTGCTTTGGACCTAATGGATGTTTTCAAGTAGGCAGATGACATTGCTCAGCCAAAAATCTTATATAAGTAGATCTATATCCATGGAAAAAGTAGCTTATAGGCCATGCATCAAGTGAAAATGGAGAGAAAGGAATGTTCACTAAAATATATGAAATATGATGGTGGCCAGTCTTATGGAAGTTCTCTCCCATTCTTTTTCCAGTATGTGTCATTTCCACTGCACAAATGTTATCTGGAAGGAAAACTCATCCCATAATTATGTATACATACTACTATATGAGTCAAGTATCTATATTTTTCTTTTACCCCTCACTGCAGGAAGATTTTATATTTTAATATTCCCCATGAAATCTTGCTCGTAAAAAAGCGCTGCTTTTTGAACTTGATAAATAAATAAAACATGCTTAACCCATATAGATTTCAGGGTCATTTACTTTTAAGTAATTTACTTGCTTAGCATTGCAATTTGACTCATATATCAGATTCATTAATGTTAAGAGTTGTGCTATGCTGTCTGATTTATTTGGGTATCTTAAATTTTCTCATCTTTTTATTATGATTTTGACATACAAATATGTTAGATGCCACATTGAAATACAGAAGGAAAAGACAAGGTTATCAAGTAATATAAATATTCCGATGAAGTGATTATATCTAAATGGATCTAAGTGACATTTACAATGCCAAAAGTGATAATTAATTTATATGGATCAAATTATTCCCTCAGCTCAATTAAGACTAACTCAGTTTGAGAGACTCTGAACTCTAGTGGCACTTTTCATACTATTTTAGTGGACTTGGATAGGTTGCCATTAAATGATTATATTTACAAGCCCATCCTATGCAAGTAGTCCTCAAATTACAACCATTGTTTAGTGACCGTTCAAAGTTAAAACAGCACTGAGAAGATTAAATTATGACTGTTTTTTTTACACTTAGGACCATTACAGTATCCCCATGGTCACATGATCAAAATTTGGATGCTTGGCAACTGGTTCATATTTATGACAGTTGTAGTGTCCTGGGGTCATGTGATCACCTTTTGTGACCTTCTTCCGAGCAAGGTCAAAGTCACTTAACAATTGTGTTACTAACTTAACAACTGCAATGATTCACTGTAGCAAAAAAATGTTCATAAAATGGGGCAAAACTCCCATAACAACTGCCTCACTTAGCAACAGAAATTTTGGGCTCAATTGTGATCGTACATCAAGGATAAGCTGTAGTCAAAGCTCTGAACATGAAGATAAAATGAGAATCGTAGAGAATCGCACAGTCACTTCCGCCCTCGTTATCTCCCGCTTGGATTATTGCAATGCTCTCTACATGGGGCTCCCCTTGAAGAGTCTCCGGAGGTTGCAGTTAGTTCAGAATGCAGCCGCACGGGTGATCGTGGGTGCCCCTCAGGGCGCGCACGTAACACCACTTCTCCGCAGGCTGCACTGGCTTCCTGTGGCCTTCCGGATTCGATTCAAGGTGGTACTGATGGTATTTAAAGTGCTCCATGGCTCGGGACCTGGGTACTTACGGGACCGCCTGCTGCCACCAACAACCTCCCGCCGCCCAGTACGCTCCCACAGGGTCGCCCTACTTGGGGTGCCGCCACCTGATCGCTGGCGGCTGGCGGCCCCGAGGGTGCGTGCTTTCTCTGTGGGAGCCCCCTCCCTGTGGAATGATCTGCCCCCGGAGATACGAGCCATGACAGATATCCTGACCTTCCGGCGCGCAGTTAAGACCTTATTTTTTAAACAGGCCGGCCTGGCCCAGTAAGGGTCTATGGGGTTTTAAGTTAATAGGGGTTTTAAATTTTAATCTTATTTTTAAACTTTATATTTCCCGGTTTTAAATGAATTATTGTCGGACGGGGTGCAGCCAATTTGTATTTAATTTGGTTTTAAATTCTATTTAACTTTGTATTTTATGTATTTATTAGGCTGTACACCGCCCCGAGTCCCTTTTGGGAGAGGGAGCGGTATAGAAATACGATTAAATAAATAAAATAAATAAATAAATAAAGTAAAGGTTGGAGGAAACTTTGGAAGTCAACCTCTTGCCAAGGACAGGAATCTACTATAATTCTGACATGATGGTCATTCTGCTTTCTTTTGAGAAGGAAAATCTACTTTCTTTCAAGGTAGTCTGTTCCATTAGTCAACTTTTCTTAGATTTTTTTTCTTGATGTCTAATCAGAATCTTCTTTATTTTAATTTAATTGTTTTAATTTAATTTAATTTAATTTAATTTAATTTAATTTAATTTAATTCCTTTGTTACATGTTCTTTCTTCTGCATTTATTTTTCACTAGATAGTCCTCCAGATGCTTAAAAACAGCTATTGTGTCTCCTGTAGTCTTCAGGTTAAATATAACCAATGCTTCAAACTATTCCTCATAAGATTTCTTTCAGAGCCACTTATTATTATTTTATTATGGCTCATTGGAGAGTCAACCAGATGTTTAGACTGGATTTGGATTTATCCATCTATCAAGACCTTCCCAAGGAAGTGGGATAAGAAGATCTTGATGTTTGATAATATTGTCAACAGGATGTAAGTTGTTCCTAGTAATGTAGCCTTTTGCAATTGAGTGATGGTGAATTTGTCAATGCCAATGGTGTTCAAGTGATGCTGCCTTTATTTGCTAAAAACAGTTCAAGGTGGTGAACATATCAAATACCCCTTCCCTCTGTTTTCCCTACAAAAACATTAATCATACTGACATTCAGTATTCTGGACTAATACAAGCTCTCCCTTTTGTGTATTCATGCAAATATTTCATATTAGAAACTTCTGCTCTGGCAATAATTAAATCAGGAGGATTCTTAAGATATAGATTTCCTTGCCTGCGACAACACAAACACTTAAGTCTTACATAAATGGATAATGTTGCTATAGATTTCATGAGTCTGAAAACAGTGGTTCACTAAGGTCAATTGCATGAATCATAATCCAATATAGCAAAGATATGCTGCTTAATTTTTAAAAAAAGAAAAAGAAAGAAAAATAAAATAAAATGTTTTGAAACTGTCTCATTCTCTCTTCTACTCTTTCCTCACAGACTCAGATACTAGCCAGATTCTTCTCTACAACTAAGTTACTGTAATGCAATCAACTTGGGTAGATCCAAAATCTGGACCAGAATGTAATGGTACCAGCTACCGTATTATGTCTTGCCATTTGCGTATTACACTTTTGCTTCACAAGCTGTACTGGCTCATAATAAGCTTCCAGGAATAATTGAAGCTGCTGATTCTCATGGTACAGGATCATCATATTTCTCAAAATTTTCTTTACATGCCTCAACAGGTGTTACAGGAGGGGCATACTCCAGGTTTGGTCTATTGACAGATGCCCTTTGGAGCACCATTTTTCCTGAGATTAGGTTGGCTCTGATCTGCTTGGGGTTTTTTGGAAGGTCCTTCAGACCTGTTTGTTTTCTCAGGAATGAGAATTTAGGTGAACCTGAGATTTATTGTTATTGTAGTTGATTACCTTGGCCACCATGTTTTATCTGAGTAGATCAGATCATCAAACAAATTGCTGATCTACAGATAAAACTGCAGCTCAATGATTACAGGAAAAAGGATTAATGGCACATTACTTCCCTTTTATTCAAAATAGACTGTGCATTAAAATCCCATACAGAGTCCCATTGAACTCAATTTTTAACATTCTTCTCAATAGCCATATAAAGAAGCAGACACAAATACCAAATCCAGTTTAAACATCTGGGTGACTGTGTAACGGACCACATAAATGGATTCATACTTAATGATAAACAAATCAAACATGTCATATCATTGTTCTGCATGACCCATGAACCTAACTGATGTTCGTTGGTATTGATTATTTATTTCTGTGAGGAAGATGTTTTTTACATAAATGTTAATAACCTCAACCTGAAATGATAGTTTGTTCCGCTGAATATACCGCTGTCAGTGAATTCCTCAATTATAATTTTGTGTGTGTTCAGTAAACACTGCTCTGTAAGCAAAAGCCAAAGAAATAGTTCAGAATTACTCCAGAATCTGTTTTTTAACTGTTACTTGCTTTTATGGTTAACACTGCTCCTCCTGAGTGAGACTGGAATTTTTTTAAAAAAGAGCGGGTTTCTCCTCAAAGATATCTAAGACAACATTTTCAAATGCTCTTCTACTTTAGACTGAATAAAAAATAAACTCATGTGTGTAAATGTGTGTGTGACAGAGAGAGACAGACAGACAGAAAGAGACACAGAGACACAGAGACAGAGAGAGAGAGAAGAGAGAGAAAGAGAGACAGAGATAGAAAGATGAATCTCTAACTGAAAATTGGGATAGGTACTGAGTCAGTTTCTGCCTTGCTTTAAATACTGCAACTGAAATGACAAAAATGTGCTTAAAATTTCTTTGCAAACTTTCTTTTTTCTGCCAAGGAGGTCAAAATGTGTATAACATCCATGTTTATAATTGTCTTCTCCTTTCTTTTCCTTTCCTTTCCTTTCCTTTCCTTTCCTTTCCCAATCCTGAAGACAATTGGATCTTAGCTTATTTTCAGATGCTGAAATTTTTGTGTATGGATTTATTTGAGCCCTTTATATTTACACATTATTATTTATGAAGTCTGAAGTCAGAGGTAATCACTGATAATAAACAATGTGTACATTTATAATTCACTCATGTCATGAAACACACTGTACTTTTGTAGACAATGAAGGTTAGCTGAAAGGAGTGTTTTTTCAAGCCATGTTACGAGCCTTATGACTCTTTCCTCATCAGTAATGGTGAGAAATTGTACCATTAAAATATTTATATTTAGAATTAACAGTTGCATGCTCGCTAAACAAGCACCGTCAATAATTTTCACTTTGATGCTTTTTATGATAATACAATGTAATTGGATTCAGTAGTAAATCCAAACACAGCTCTAAGAAATGAAGCAGAAGCTTGATGAGGCATATAATAAAATGATTTAAAATATGCTTATCGAGGAGAAGATGCCAGGAAGCTGATAGTTTTGTTTGCTAAGACAATCTATACAGAGAAATGCAAATAATTTCGATAAAATTTATGTTGTACTAGTGTATTTTCTCTTTTTGGTTAATTGGCAAGTGGATAATAATGTACTCTATTTTCTGAGACATAGGAATAAGATATTGTTTAGTTCAAATACAGTTAAGAAGAAAATTATTTGAAAGAAGCATGATCCTATCTATATGTGCCTCCAGTCCTGAAGGATGGCTTACTCAAATAAATTACTCCTTTGGCAGGTTATCTAGCCCATTAGTATTTGTTCGATTGTCAATGTATTTATTAGTTATAATGGAATTCTCATCTGTAAAATAATAATAATAATAATAATAATAATAATAATAATAATAATAATAATAATAATAATAATAATAATAATAATTAAAAAAAGTTAGGATGCCAGCAAAAAGGAACAACTTTTTGGTGGGGACAGTGGGGAGAATAGATTTGTGGAAGTTAGTCTAGACTAGAATTCTTTATTGGCCAAGTGTGATTGGACACACAAGGAACTTGTCTTCAGTGTCATAAGCTTTCAGAGTGAATAGAATAGAATAGAATAGAATAGAATAGGATAGAATAGAATACTTTATTGGCCAAGTGTGATTGGACACACAAGGAATTTGTCTTGGTGTAAATACTCTCAGTATACATAAAGAAAAGGTACATGCGTTAAGAATCAAGAATCATAACATACAAAACTTAATGATAGTCATAGGGTACAATCAACATCAAATCATACTAGGAAACAGTTTGTTTAGCAGAGTGATGGCTTTTGGGAAATTGCTGGATAGTTCCTTGCAGTTTTCTTGGCAGTGTTTTCAAAAGTGGTTTGGCATTGCATCATTCCTAGGGCTGAGAGAGAAGGGGCTGGCCCGAGATCATCCAGCTTCTGATCTGGTTTTCTGTGATACTCCAAGGGATTGGAATTGGTAGCTTTCGAGTTGAGGACTTGCCCGAATCCTATGACTGTCTAGATTTTATACATTTTCAGCTATATCCCTTCTACATCATCCATGAGAGGGAATGGGGAGAAATAGCTTCATTTCAAACCTTTTCATAAAAAATGGAGTTACTTTGTCCAGTTTCAATCCTCCCAGGAAGAGATTTTTCATATATTCATTTCAATTTCCTTGTTTTTTTTAAAAATGTCTTTATTAAATTTCAACACCTCCCCCAAAATACAATCTAAAATAAAGGGGGGAAAGGGAATAACAGGGCCTAGTAAAAATTGACCCAAAATCAAATACATCAGACAAATATATAATTAAGATGATCTCCAACGTTTTCCAATACAGAGTTAAAAATGTAAGATGCCAATCATCAACCTCCTGAGAGGACAATATTCATAATGTTTTCTTCTCTTAATTTAAATCTAAGCCATAATATATTGTCAAATATGAATAACCATTTAGCTGAAAATCCAAAATATTTCTCTACTCAAATCAAATCTAATTCTCAAAACCCAAAATCAAAAACTGAATTTTCTCCTTGTCTTATAAGAAATCTGATTGTGGTCTCTAAGTGGCAAGAAATATAGTCAGATGATTGTCTCTAATCAAGGCAATCCATTTCACCATTTTGGGCTTGCTTCATTCATTTTGTTGGAAAAATCAAAGGATTCCAGTTTCCGAGCCAGAAAATGCCCCAGAAATCAATTGGACTGCCGGTTGAAGAGGAAAAGAATAGATTTATTCCTGATGACACAGCATACAGATTAGCTTTCAAAAATGGTAGCCTGCCCTACTAGGGATGTATAAGTAGATATTTATAAATGACAAGAGGCTTTGATGTTCAGATATGGAGTTCCTACCTTGAGCTTTGATCATGAGGTGTATGATAGATGTGTATATCTGGATATTGGCCTTTGCTTGCAAAAGGTGATCACATGCCTCTGGGACACTGCAACTATCACAAATGCACATGAGTTGTCAAGGTTCCAAATTTTGATCACATGACCATGGGGATGCAGTCATAAGTGTAAAAAAAACCCAGTCGTAAGTCACTTTTTTCAGTGCTACTATAACTTTGAACAATCGCTAAACAAACAGTTCTAAGTTAAGGGCTACCTTAATACTAATCAAAGCAGGACAATGTAATGGCTGATTGGGCTTTGCAGTAGTAAAATATTAATAATAAACATTGTAATGTATTTTAATTTGAAAATGGACCAAAATGTAAGATAGCTGTAATTTGTTTTGAAAAAAAAATGATTAAGTTTTTTATTTTATATTTACAACAAATCCATTTCATTTAAACAGTGTGTTGACTGGGTACATATGCCTTATGCTAGGAATTATAATTAACATATTTTACTTGCCAAAATATCAGTAATTACATTTGCTTTATAAACCTTTGTCACTTACATATTTTACCTTTATAACAATCTTAACTTATTTCTCTATATATTCACCTACTCAATTTTAACTTTTTTTTTTTAACAACCATTGATAAAATAGCTCCCATACCATATAGTACTCAGTTTCTTCTTTTTCTTAATTGCCAATGTTAATCTATTCATCCCTGCACATTCTAATATTTTCTTAATCACATTTTCCTCTAGCGGAATTTTTTCGCTTTTCCAATTCTGAACAAATACAAATCTATCTGCAGTTAATATATGAATAATTAAATATACTTTTTCTTTGCTATAGCTTTCAGGTACCATCCCTAAAAGGAATATTTCAGGTTTCAAATCTATATGTTGCTTTATCATTTTTTCCAACTGTGTGTGAACTTTTGTTTAGTATCTTTTAGCTTCTGCACATGTCCACCACATATGGTAGTATGATTTAGTGTCTGATGGCACTTCCAGATGATTTGGCTGATTTGTCTTTGAACATCTTTGTTTTGAAAATTTTGTATCTCTGTTTAACCTGATATCCCAAACATGTTCAGTGTATTCAAATCTGCCCTGGGAAGATGGAGATAGAGGAAGCTTGTACTCGTTAGTCCACATCCAAGGGTACCCTACATGGGTTATTTCATGGAGGGAGGCTTGTAGCTTGACAGGGGAACTGCCCCCTCTATCATATTTCTTCCTTGGTTTCTCTTCCTACTTCTCTGACTCATAAGAACAGTGAGACATCTTTGTGCTATGGTTAGATGCCATCAGTTAGATGCCCTTTGGGAGATTTTAGAGAAGGAGGTATTGTGTCTTGAGAATGGCAAAGGAAACTAAAATAATCTACTGTTGGGCTAATTAGATCTGAACTTTGATTCTATTGCCAGATTCTCCAGAACTGCTGTCCAGTTTGTGAAGATTTATTCAGTGCATGCTCTCTGTCTTTTTATGTGCTTGTTATAAACATGATTAATTTTGCCTTTGAGCCAGTCTTGACTCCTGGCAACTGTCTGACCTAGTCTCTGCAGTTTTCTTGATGAGATTTTAGAAATGCTTTGCCTTTGCCTGCTTCCTAAGGCTGAGAGAGACTGACTGGTCCAAGATCACCCAGCAGGTTTTGTGCCTGAAGCAGAACTAAAACTCACAGTCTCCCAATTTGTAACCTGATACCTTAACCACACCCAACTCTCAAAATTATTATTATTTTATTTATGTCTGTTCTCTACTGATTCTGTAAATTTCTATTTTGCTAGTCACAGAGTATAACAATAAAGATGTAATGGTATCTGAGAAAGACCTTGAATTATAGGGCAAAGAAATGCTGCCCAGGGAATGGTCAGATAAGAGAGAGCATAGCCCCATGATGGCGAACCTATGGCACGCATGCCACAGATGGCACGCAGAGCCATTTGTGCCAGCACGCAGAGCCACAGGCAAACTTACCTCACTGCACTTGTGCATGTCTCACAGCTGATTTTCAGCCAGTTTAAGGCTTTTTCGGCCTCCCCGTGATACCGGAAGTGATGAAACACTATTATTTGGCCTGTAAAGCCTGCAGAAGCTTTTTTCAAGCTCTGGGAGGCTGAAAAAGGCCTCAAACTAGCCAAAAATCAGATGTGAGGTGCAGTGCAGGTAAAGGGGCAATGGGGGGATTGCATGGACATACACAGGGCCATGGGGGGGGTGCACACATCGCCTTCTGGGTTCTGGCATGCGAGCACAAGCACACACACAATTTTTGGCACAGAAGCCCAAAAAGGTTAGCAACCACTGGCATAGCCCAAAACTGCACAATTGGTGAAGAAAGAAGCTCAGAAGGGACCTTCCCTAGCTTCTCAGACTGTAAAAGAGATGGTGGGAGAATTGTACTTTCAGACCTGCAAGATTCTATTAATGTTGCTTTACAATAAAGTAGAATTAGTTCATCTGGTTATGTTTTCTTTCTAGTCTGTCTGGGGAAGGTTGACAATTACTAGCAATAAAGTTAGTTACTAATTAGAGAGCATTGCAAAAAAAGAAAAGAAAAGAAAGGTCAGATGCTGACCTACTCAGAATCAGCATAGTCAGAATTCACAACGCTCTGATTAGAAATTATGTTGTATTCGGGTAGCCAGAATTAATTAGCCATTAGGTGTTGTTTTAATTATTATCCTATTTAATTTACTCTGCTCTTTAAACAAATCTTCAGTTCAAAATGTAGTTTTTTTAATAAGCCCTAAATAATTAAAATTCAGGGAGAGACAACTCTGCTGCTGGGAGAAAAATACAAGCAGCAATAACAGGCAACAAAGAGAAACCATTTATATTTTGCATTAGCTTAGAGTGAATTTTAATGTGATTCAACCTGCTTCACATTTTCATAATTTTGCTTTGGTTTTTGAACCTCTCTTAGAATTTTGCTTTCAATATAAAGATTTCTTTGCTGCTATCTCTGTTGCCCTGATTTTTACAGCCCAAATCTGGCAATTCCACACTAGAGTAACCTGATAAAAATGCACTCAGAAATATACATTTGGGAAAACAGAAGATAAAATATATACACCACAGAAAATAGCATTTAGTGATACATATTGGTGGTGAGACTTCTTACAGAAATTCAAATACAGTTTTCTGCACATGAAAATATGAGCACAATTTTCATGAAGATTTTTTATATATACAAAAAAGCTGCAAATGTGTGATGAAAGAGTTAAAAGACATGGGTGTATTTAGCATGAAGGAAAATCTAGAAGTGATAGAAATAACACTATCTGTTATGTGGATGGTGGGAAAAAATTGTCATTTTTTTTTCAAGAAAGGAAACATGGAACAAATAGATTTTGCCTAAATACTAGAAAACTTTACAAACAGGATTCATCTACATACTTTCATTGCATTACATCTCAAGTAATCTGGAAAGAAAGATTTATTTTGTATTAGAACATTTAATAAAACCTTTTATGCAAACTTGTTGGCTTCATGGTCTAGTGAGTAAAACACCAGGGTAGAAAACTGGGAGACTGTGAGTTCCAGTCTTGCCTTATGCATGAAAGCCCACTCACTCCTTCCTCCTCCTATTTTTCCAACAGCAACAACCCTGTGAGGTGATTTGGGCTGAGATAAAGTGACCATACCAAGGTCACCTAGCCAGCTTTGATAACTAAGGTAGAACTATAACTCATAATCTCCTGGTTTCTACATCAGCACCTTAACTATTACACCAAATTGGCTCTGTGTCAGTCAAGTTGGAGTTACCTAATAGTGTGGGCACTAAGAAGTAACTTTATGCAGATCTTCTATGTGTCTTTATAACTCTTCTGGGTCTTGTGAGAAGAGAACAACATCATCTGCAAATCTTAAGTGATTTAAATAGGCCCCACTGATTTTTATTCCATCATTTGCCAAGTCTAGTTCACGAAAAACTTCTTCAAAGCAGGCTGAGAAAAGGATAAATGATATTGTATCACCTTGTTCTACACCTCATTCTAGGTTGATTTCCACTTAAAGATTAGGAAGGCCATTGTTTTTTCACATATTGATTGTATAAGTTTATGTAAACAGTATCTACAGTGAACAATGGATTAATTATTGCTTGCTGAAATACTAGATCAAACATCTTTTTGTAGTTGATGAAAGCAATGCACAGAGGCATGGTGTACTCATTGTGCCCTTCAGTGACTTGCTGAACAACCTGGATGTGATTCATTATGCTGAACTCTGCTTTGTGAACCCTGCTTTCTCCTCTGATTGTACATCATTTAATATTCTCAATATTTTTTTTGCTATTATATTGAAAACTTTGTAGATGGCTGAAAGAAGGCTTTTTGGCTGATAGTCCTTTAAATCATCTTCAGACCCTTTCTTATGTAGAAGAATTACTTCAGCATTTTACCATGTATTTTTTCTTCTCTGAGGCATCTTGAGTATAGTGTCAGGATTCCGGCAGTTACTCCAATTAAATCATGAGCCTTGAGCCACACTCCCAAAACTAAAAAAAAAAAAAAACCTAGAATCTTGCGTAAGCTGTTACCACCAGCTTTCAGCATTTCAACAGTCAATTGAAGCTTGGCCATTTTCACTGATTTTATGGCAGATATCCTCCATTAGGATATCTGATTTCCTCTTTTGTGGGAGTTGTTACTTTTGAGTGATCTTGATTTTCGTATAGCTCTGAATAGAATTTTCCAATTATTTCTAATCTTTCCTGTCTTTTTTTTTTTAACACACAAAGCCATCTTCATGTTTTAATATAAAACCTTTCTTGTATTTATAAGCCTGCATTTTGCTCTATTAATCCCTTTGTTTTCTTCAATTACCTTTTTCACAAGCTTCGCCTTAAACTGACATGTTTCTTCTTGAATATATTTTCTGAGGAAAGATCTTTGCCACTATAAATGGAAGCTTAGAGGGAAGCATGTGCCCCCTTGCAAAGACGACCACAATCTCTCATCCATGCAGGCCTCAGCAAGCCTTGATCAAGGCAAAACCTCAACATAGAGGCTGGAGAGGAGAAAGCTCCCTTGATCATTGAGATCTACCTAAGATAAGTGACCCAGTTGGTAAGGATGGGGGGGAAGCATGAGATATCTCAGTGGGTATCCCACCCTGAGATACCATGTCCATTTAATGACCCACACATTCAATTAGCAAATGCATGGGGAAAGCAGGGAGTGATCATGTTCAAGTTATATGATTCATTCCTACGAATCCTTGGGTTACAAATGTAATTGCCAGGCTCCATCACATTCATAACTCAATGACTAGTAGTTTATGTGCTACTTCAAAAATTCACATTTTATCTATTCCTTTGGTTTGGCTTTAAAAGCATTAATTATATATTTTAGTTACATTACAAGAATTAATGGTGTGAGGTATAAAATGGATATGTCACTGAGGGATTGTTTCATCATGTTATAAACTAAGTGCTGTGGAAAAAAGAAAGTATTATGATAATCAGGTTCTGAACACTGCTAAAAAAATGCAGAAAATACAAATTACAACAGAAAATCTGTCTCTGATGGATCTTCTGAAAGTAAATCTTAAACCTAAGCTGCACTGTAATTGAAATAAAATTTAAGTATTCCATCTTGACCATCAGGCCATCTCATCCTACTCTTCATTATTCAGACAAAGCATTGTCAATGAAATGAAGTCATCAGTGTAACAGAGATAAATGAGACAACATGGAACAGTCACAACTATCTCCCTGCACTTATAAAGAAAATTGTCTCTTATATCAGTGACAAAGATGTCTGGAGTTTATAAGCATCTTTTTCTATTAAGTCTGCCTTGAATATTAATGGCCCTGTAATTTAAACTTAAAATGCATTCAAATAAATACTTAAAAGTACTATTGACAACAGGAACTGTAAAAAGATTAAGCTATATAGAAATAGTCAAATTCTGTGATATAAGACATTCTTATTTTTCAAAATAAGAAAAGAAGAAAAAAGAGGAGAGGAGAATTTTGCTGATAATCACGAGTTGCTGTGTTTATCCCCATACAAAACATAACATCTGGAACATTTCTGCAAATAGAGCTTTCTAATATAACTCAGTCATACAGCATTTCAAAGATATTTCAATTTTTATGTTCATTGTTTTTGAATTGTGTAAGTTTTAATACAATGGTCCTTGACTTATGACCATGTCAGAGCCCAAAATTTTGATTGCTAAGAAAGGCAATTGTTAAGTAAGCTTTGCCCCATTTAACACCTTTCTGGCCATTGTTGTTAAGTGAATCACTACAGTTGTTAAGTAACCCATGCAGTCATTAACGAATCTGGATTCCCGCATTGGCTTTGGTTGCTGGAAGCTGGCTGGGTAGGTTACAAATGGTATTCACATGATCCCAGGACAGTGCAACTGTCATAAATACATGCCAGTTGCCAAGCATCTGATTTTCGATCATATGACCATGGGGATGCTGCAATGATCTATGAGAAAAGTGTGAAAAAAGTCATGAGTCACTTTTTTCAGTGTTCTTGTGATGGTCATTAAAAGAATGGTTGTGGATCAGAGGTGGTATTCAGTAGGTTCTGACCAGTTCTGGAGAAACGGTAGCGGAAATTTTGAGTACTTCGAAGAACTGGCAAATACCACCTCTGACTGGAGATTTTACAGTATCCTTCCCCTGCCACATCCACCAAGCCACGCTCACAGAACCAGTAGTAAAAAAAAAAATTGAATCCCACCACTGGTTGTGGATGACTACCTGTAAAAGAATTTTTTAACCACATAGCTTGCTTCTACTGAAGAAACTCCACTGGGGAAATTCAGTTTTAACCAGATCGTAAATTCATAATTGTTTAATCAAAGACTGTTTGTTCCTCTAAGACAGATTTGGTTCTGTTCTGTCCAGTTTTTGGAACTACCATGCTGACAGAGTGACACCTTTTCCAATTTTCTTCACATAGCTTTTTTCCAGCATTTTCCACTGGGTTGGAAAGAATAACAAGGAAAAGAAACAGGAAAGTTTGGTGTCCTTTCTGCTCTCAGGTTCTACCCTTTCTCTAGAACCAATAGCTTGATGTCTATTTATTTCTATTTGCAGTTCAAGAAAGAAAATACCTGAAAGCTCTTGAGCAGAGACAGTAATAGGACCTTGCAGTGTATAGAATGCTGATTCTGTTATGTATATAGAAAACGTGCCTCCACAATACAAAATATCTCATATATGTCTGAAATGGTACAAGAATTCTAGAGCAGTGGTCTCCAACATTTTTGGCTCAATGAATCGGCAGAAGCAGTGGTGGCGGCAGCTGGGGGAGAGGGGATGTTTTCACATGTACAGGCTGCTTTCACAAATGCAGTTTTGCATGCACGCATGCTCGCCCACCACTTCTGCAGCTTGGTTTTAAATGGGCTGTGTCCTCAGTACTAGGCTATGGCCTGGGGATTGAGGACCCCTGTTCTAGAGGACTCCCCAAAGAGAGGACATTTCCTCTATTAAATAAATAAAAATAGAGCAAATAGGAATCAGATTTTGGTGGGTGAATAAATGTGTGAAACAGGGAAGAACAGTTTTTTCTTCTACATTTTTCCATATTTCATAGGTCCAACAAGGGGCAGCATTTAACTGACCCTGAAAAACTAAATAGGTTCAGATTTGATTGAGTTACAAACCACCAGGAAAATCTTAGATCTACAACTGGGTAGTAAAGCAAAAAACATTAAGAAAGAAAGAAAGAAAGAAAGAAAGAAAGAAAGAAAGAAAGAAAGAAAGAAAGAAAGAAAGAAAGAAAGAAAGAAAGAAAGAAAGAAAGAAAGAAAGAAAGAAAATCCCAGAAGGCAATGACAAACCATTTTGTTATTGTTGCCAAGGAAACCCTCCACAGAGTTGCTAGGAATGGCTTTATTTGAAGGATGTTATCTTAATCCTCAATCTATATAGTCATGTGTTAAATAATTTTTATTTACTCCCCTATCGCAATTGTGGATATTATGTATAATTCTAGAATGAAAGCTATAAATCCATGTACAGCTTAGAAATGAACCATTTTCAGATGTAGGATTTCAGTAAAACTTTTTTGCTTTTTTCCGCCTCCTCAGCTAATGCTCTGCGTGCATCACAGCATTAGGAAAATGAAAAAGAAAAGTAAGGTAAAAGGCAAATCGTCAGATTGAAAGCAATCAGGCATTTCAGTCCATAAATTGCTGGCAAATATCTATTTGCCATCTAATGACACTCTCTTAAAAAGTAGAGAGAAATACTTTACTAAGACTAACTTTTGGAATATTTCAAAATTGAATGCATTTATATAGTCTCTCAAGAAAATCCAGTATAACTGCCAAGGATACCAGTTTCAAACTTGAGTTTTCTGTTCGAATACTTTGATTTCTGAATTAAATTTGTGATTTGGAGAAAAATATTCAGTAATGTTTGCCTTGGTAGATTTATTATAGCAATAATAATACCAGTTAGACTTGTATACTGATTCACAATGCTTTATTGCCTTCTCTAGGTGGTTTACAAAATCAGCATTTTGCACCCAACAATCTGGGTTCTTTTTTTTACTGACCTCAGAAGGATGAAAGAGTGAATCAACCTTCAAACCAGTCAGGACTGAACTGCTGGCACTTGGCAGCGTTAGCCTGCAGTGCTGCATTCTAACCACTGCACCACCACACATCCTATTCAATATTTTATATTATATAACACCTATGAAACAAAACAAAATTATCTGAAATTCCAGGCTCCTCCCAAGTCATTTTATTTTATAGAACATACAATTATGCACTGGATGCTTTGGATTAATAAAAGGATTGAAAATGAATATGTGAACAAAGAATATATTTTTGCAGTGTTTAATCAATTTACATCTTAACTTAAGGTATGATGGTTTTGGAAAAAGCACTTTATGACTTGTATAACTATCACAACATCTCTGCGGTCATGTGATCACAGTTTGGGTGCTTGGCAACCACTTCACACGTGCAACTCGCATTCATGTGATTGAAATTGCAACTTTTTTTTTGCCCTGGTTCGAATCCCAGTAAGGGTATGGCTAGCTGAAGAGAGCTAACTAGCTCGAAATAGATCTATACTAGTCTCCCTTATTTATTATTTAAAATTATCAGCTTAAAAACCTTACACATATGTGTGTATATATATATATATAGTTTGCACTGGATACTGAACTGAGTCCATTATTGTTGTTCTTCCATGTTCTTATTTTATATTTATGAAATGAGAAATCCTAGCAGAAACAAACCCGCCTTTCTCAGTCCTTTTTTAAAGCTTTCCTTAAAGTCTTTAGGTGCGGTGTTGGTATGCATTCAAATGTGATGACAGAATCTCGAAATGAAACTCTAGAAAGAGTGCAGAGAAGAGCAACAAAGATGATTAGGAGACTGGAGGCTAAAACACATAAAGAATGGTTGCTGGAATTGGGTATGTCTAGTTTAGTGAAAAAAAGAGCTAGGGGTGACATGATAGCACTGTTCCAATATCTGAGGGGTTGCCACAAAGAAGAGGGAATCAAGCAATTCTCCAAAGCACCTGAGGGCAGGACAAGAAGCAATGGGTGGAAACTAATCAAGGAGAGAATCAACTTAGAACTAAGGATAAATTTCCTTACAATTACAACAATTAATCAGTGGAACAACTTGCCTCCAGAAGTTGTGAATGCTCCAACTTTGGAAGTTTTTAAGAAGAGATTGGACTGAAATGGTATAGCGTTTCCTGCCTGAGCAGGGGTTGGACTAGAAGACCTCCAAGGTCTCTTCCAACTCTGTTATTCTATTCTATTCCAAGTGGTGGTTATATTACTTGAGACAAACATGCCATGTGTGAGATTTCCTATGCAAAATACAATAAAAATAAGAATGAATTGCCTACAAATTAAAAAAAAAATAGCATAGTCGCATAGTAGAAATGCAGCTGGCTTTGAAGTTCAGTTTTTTTGTATATTGGAGAGCAGCATTGATGAACACTGAAAACAATACACTATAAGCTGAAACTTTACAAAGTGTTTACTCTTTGTAACTACAAGTTCTCATTTAGCCTTGTCAAGCAACTATTCACCTCCATGATGGTGACAAAAAAAGTAACTTTGTGATCTGTACTCACCTTTATGACTTTTGCACTCACATGTTCCCCTTTACAGTCATTAATTGTCCTATTATAATCATACATTGTCCTGTTACACTCCTGCATTGTCTCATTACAGTTACAAACACAGTTGCAGTTACGTGATTTTTCACTTAGCAATCGCTTTACTGAATGACCCAAATGCAGTCTCTAAAATGAAAACTTCCTATATTTACTACTTCATGTGGTGTGCATATCCCACCAAGGATACAGTATTTTGCTAGCATGACTAGTTGACTTTCTTCTAATTTCAGCAAATTAAGGGGGGAGATGGAAACAGTTGGGAGCATAGCCATTTTTCTGTGTTCTAACTAAATCTTTCCCCCTCTAATTCTCTGCCTACTTTACCTGAAGAGTATCCCGGAAGCTAAAACAGCTCTTTAAATGAAATTTCAAGAGCAATTTTAAGCCATATTCCAAATAGGAAGGCCAAATCATAAAAACACTTCTGATGAGTTGGGGCTTTGTTTGTTTGGTCTGGCATTTCCTTCCTCTTCTGCGTTTTCAGGCCTTTCCATTCCAATTGGCTCTGAGCATAAACAAAATTGTTAATGACACCATCCACTGAAGTCTGGCCATTTGAAAAAACAATTGCTTTTCATCGGTTTCATGGTACATTCCAATGTTGGCAGGGGCCTCTTTTATTTCTAAAACTTACATTTTAATAACTGTATCAACATATCATTTATTTATTACAAAGAAAGAATTGTTAACAATATTTAGCAATAGATCTAGACTGCAAAATCTGACCAACACTACATGGCAACAATAAGTTAGATCTATTCATCCTTATATATATTTTGCCTGTCTGTCTATCATCTGTCTGTCATCTATCTATCTATCTATCTATCTATCTATCTATCTATCTATCTATCTATCTATCTATCTATCTATTTATCTATCTAATTTGTCTTTCTAAATCAATGTATATGGTCACTTATTTATTACCTCGTCACCTTGAGTTACTTATAAAGCAATGATTAAATAAATAAAAATGAAATAAAAAGAGAAAGAAAGAAAGAAAGAAAGAAAGAAAGAAAGAAAGAAAGAAAGAAAGAAAGAAAGAAAGAAAGAAAGAAAGAAAGAAAGAAAGAAAGAAAGAAAGAAAGAAAGAAAGAAATGCAACTCTGGTGTCTATCAACACATTGAAAAGATACCATTTCACTATTGCTCTTCTTATGGCAGCATATTAAGAAACATGCTGTAATTTATCATAATAAATAGTAATAATAAATAAACAATTGGAACAAAATCAGACTGTCAAAAATGAATTAGGGCATTAGTGCATTCTGCAACACAGTTCCCTTGATGTTTATCCCTTGATGTTTATCCATTTATTGTTTGCTTATTAACTGGAACAGCTATGATAACCATTATGGATTTTTCAATTATTAAGTGGGAATTATTGACCTTCTGTTAAAGAATTCGAGATCAGAAAATAAAGAATAATGACAGTTATGCACTGAATGTGAACACAAAATACTAACTTGGTTATAAATAATAAGCATTTGGATGAATTTCTACTGTGAAGATATAATTCCTACAAAAATGAGGACAAAATTCAACCTCCTCCACATTTCAGGGACTTCTTTTTCCATCTCGGTTTTGTTTAAAAAAAAGTGTGAGAGAGAAAAACCTACATCATTGGGTATGTCTAGTCTAATGAAAAGAAAGATCAGGGGGAACATGATAGCAGTATTTCAATATTTGAGGGAGTCAAACTAACATGTAATCTGCAACTCTTACACTGCAAAAACATATGGACTACACAATTCGATCAGGGCAAAGCAATAGATGCAATCTACATAGACTTCTGTAAAGCCTTTGATTCAGTGGTACACTACAAACTAGTCCTAAAACTTAAATCTTACGGTATCTCTGGACACCTGCATAACTGGATAGAAGCATTCCTGTCAAACAGACAACAAATGGTCAAAATTGGGAGCGTCCTATCAAATTCTGTACCTGTCAACAGTGGTGTCCCCCAGGGCAATGTTCTAGGACCAACTCTCTTCATACTCTACATAAATGACCTCTGTGATCATATTAAGAGCAACTGCATTCTCTTCGCTGATGATGTAAAGCTATTCAATATCACTGACAATACTGCTACCCTTCAAAAAGACCTTGACTATGTATCAGAATGGTCAAACAAATGGCAACTTCAAATCTCAACAAGTAAATGCTCTGTTCTACATATTGGCAAAAAAAAAAAAAAAGAAAATACAGGCTGAATAGTCAAGACCTTGTTGATGACCCAAACTGTGTAAAGGATCTTGGAGTACTCATCTCTAATGATCTAAGTGCTAGAGCCCACTGTAACTACATAGCAAAAAAGGCGTTAAGAGTTGTTAACCTAATCTTATGTAGCTTTTTCTCTGGTAATATTACATAATAACTAGAGCATACAAAACATTTGCTAGACCAATACTCGAATACAGCTCATCAGTCTAGAACCCACATTACGTATCTGATATTAACACAGTTGAGAAAGTCCAGAAATATTTCACAAGAAGAGTTCTTCACTCTGCTACTCGTTGCAGAATACCTTATGCCACCAGACTCAAAATTCAAGACCTAGAAAACCTAGAACTATGCTGCCTTCGGTCCGATCTAAGTATAGTATATAAAATCATACATTGCAATGTCAATGAATACTTCAGCTTCAACTATAACAACACAAGAGCAAACAATAGATACAAACTCAAGGTTAATTGCACCAAACTTGATTGCAGGAAATACGAGTTCAGCAACAGAGTGGTCAGTGTCTGGATTACTCTACCTGACTCTGTGGTTTCTTTCCAAAACCCCAAAAACTTTAACCTTAGACTGTCTGCTAGGGACCTCACCCCTTTCCTAAGAGGTCTGTAAGGGGCATGCATAAGCGCACCAATGTGCCTACCACCCCTGTCCTATTGTTTCTTTTATTTTTTTTAAATTTTTCTTATATGTATCCATGTATTCATAACTATGTTTTTACGTATACCTATTATCTTGTAAGCAATTGACAAATTGACAAATAAAATAAATAAATAAAATATTTTGCAAAGCACCAAAGGCAAGACAAGAAACAATGGATGAAAACTAACCAAAGAGAGATGCAACCTAGAACTAAGGAGAGATTTCTTTACGGTGAGAACAATTAATCAGTGAAACTGCTTACTTTCAGAAGTTGTGGGTGCTCCATCACTGAAGGCTTTCAAAAAGAGACTGGACAGCCATTCGTCTGGAATTATATAGGGTCTCCTCCTGCTTGAACAGGGGGTTGTACTAGATGACCTCCGAGGTCCCTTCCAACTCTATTATTCTATATTCTCTGCTCTGTGATCTCCACACAATGGAGGAAAGTTTGCAATGTTTGCTGAAATTAGAGGTTAGGAAAGGGATGAGGTTTCCTGTTGTGATCAGCAATGAATTTGGAGCTGCACAAACATTATAGATGGAACACAGGAACAGAGTTATCAAGTGAAGGACTTTTCCTTCTCTTTGCCCTCACTCTGTTTCCTCAGGTTGAAAGACTGGTATTTTTAAACTTTCTCTTTCAACCAAGTTCCTGAAAGAAGAATAAAGGTTTTCATCTCCTTTCTGTCTTCATTCTCTCACCATGAGAATAGAAATTTCAGGATGCACCTTTTTTTAAAAATCATAGCTTTGTGATTTCCTTGCCCTTTATTTATCCTTTCTGGTGTTAAGCCATAGGCATTGGTGTCTAAGCACATTGATGACAAAATGATGAAGCACACATAGTGACATCATGATGCAAGTTCAGTTGTTTTCTGTTTCCATTAGGATGTCACATTAGACCCCTTGCTGCCCTCTGTAGAGGCATCTATCTTTAGATACTTCAGTAGGCTTTTTTCTTCTTATATGCATAAATTCTGTTACAAAGAGATCCCAGGAAATGAACTGCAGGGTTTTCTTAACAACTTCCTATAGTCCAGTTGGAATTTTTCTGTCCATCCCATCTAATAAATTGCAGTCTTCATGATCACAAGTAATTAAAACAACAAGAGTTCTTCTTTATAATTTTTTGAGCTTACTCAAGCTAAGAGAGTAATTATGATATGACTCCTGGACATTGATTATCAAAGGGAGAGTAATTTTATTCTGAAAACTATCTCAGCATGATTTAATAAGGCAAGGTGGAAACTAGTTAATTATATAAATTTATTAATCTCCCCATCAAAACTAAGGAATTTTTTAAGGATTCAACAGCCTTGCCTTCTGTATGAGAAATGTAGAAAAATTACTATAGCTAACTGAACTTGTCTTTATCTGACAGTTCAGTCAAATCCATCCTTCACATACAGTTATATTGTTTGTTTTATAACAACATCATAAAACAGTTTCATCTTTTCTCTGTTGTATTCTCCAAGTTGGCTTGTAAAATTTTGGGCTGACTTCTTGTAACTTCTATTATATATAACATATAATAGTTATGCATAATAATTGTCAGTGTGCGTGAACAATTGGCCTCAGACTTGCATTGCTTTTATATCTGTCTTTTAATCATTCTTTTTGGTTTTCTGTGATTACTATCCCAAATCCTTAAATTTAATGGGATAATTTGTCTATATTAATAAATTATTTTATTGTAGGTAAGATGCTTCCTTCCTCTTTTAGACTTAGATATAAGATTAATTCAAAAAATGTATCTTTAATAGTACTGTATATACACCTATGCGATATTTCTAGTTCCTAAGGAAAGAGAGGAGGGGAGAGAAAGTGCTTTCAAATATGTTAGGAGCGTTAGAAGAAAGGTTTACTCAAGAATGATGTATAGCCAATTATTACAATTAGAAATCCTGAATGTGTTGTTTCAAAATTTAAAGACAAAGTCAGTTATTAATTTTAATTAGGTTGGAATGCACAAAACTTCTAAGAGTGAAAAAAATAGAAACATATCTTATTTTGATATCTGCATATATCATGCAATCCCATTGACAGGATTATATTTTAATTTTTCCATAAGAGTATACACACACAAACATTACAAACTAGAATATATCATATCAGAACCCATGGGCCCTTCATTTTCCAAGAAAGTGTACTCAAGGGAAATACTAGATTTTTGCAAATCTATTATTTATTCATTTATTAAATGTTTTTATTATATAAATTAATGATTTCATTAAAGCAGATTTGAAGCAGCAAATCAAAGTTGGTGGCTTTAAAATGCATTACAGCTTTCAAAAAGCATCATAAATTCTATAGGTTTTATATTGCTTTGGGGAATTGTTAGAGATGAGATACAATGAAGAAGCTTCTTAGATGAGAAGTAAAATGCCTTCAAGGAAAAAAAAAGAGGAAGTCCAATTGCCTTATTAAAAGCACCTTTAGAACATACAATGCTATAGTTTCACTTTTGTATGGAGCAGGCTGAAGGAAGAGGTTAGTTATGTGATGGACCTTCTGTCATTGATGTAAAGAGCTAGCAAAATAATGTTATCGCCTTATTATAATCTCTTTTCATCACAGCTTTCTTGAGGCTTCCTTCTTTTTTTTTCAGCATTTAACTTTTGGTCAACTACACATCTTAACTTTGCCTACTTTTGTGCTTAATAGAACATTGCTTTTCTCTGCCCAAAAAACTGGAAGCTTCACTATTGCAGCTCTTAGCCCCTCTGAGCATGGACTAAAAGCTGATTCATCCAGATGCATCCTCGAGTCAAATGCTCTCTGTGTGTGTGTGTTTAATTTTTAAGGTTTAAAGAAAATTTAAGACTCCAAATGAATGACTGAATGGGTGCCAAGTTGTCAGGATCATACATTTATTGTTTTTAACAGTAAGAGCTGTCTTACTTTAAAAGCTGTCTACTTTTAAAGAACCAAAATGATTAAAGATCTTCAACAAATTTATTGGCATACAAAAAAAACAGTGTCCACTGGGCCCTTAGAAGAGAGCTCTGAATGTTCCAACAAGAAAGTTATATAGAGAAAGGAAGATACAGTAGTGTCATATTTGACAAATATCTCATGAATAATTAATGTATGGTCACAAGGCTTGCAGGAGATGAACAAATGACCCTCAAATGATGGCATTTTGAAAACATCATTCAAAGGTTCCAGTATCTGCATCAACATATCTTCAACCTAATAAAATAAACTTCTGCATTTTTCTTTGTTTCATCCTGACAATAGGGATGAACTTCTAAGCACTTATCTCCCCAAAAATAACAGCTGGACATAAAAATCTGTATTTTTCTTTGTTTCCTCCTGACATAAACATAATATAAAAATTGGCATTTTTCTTGTTTCATCCTGACATGAACTTCTAAGCACTTGTCTCCCCAAAAATAACAGCTGGACATAAACATCTGTATTTTTCTTTGTTTCATCCTGACATAAACATAATATAAAAATTGACATTTTTCTTGTTTCATCCTGACAATAGAGGTGACATTCCTATCGCTTATATCCCAAGAAATAACAAGTCCAGAGTTTGTCATCTGACTCCAGCTACTTTTACCCATGACTGTAGAATCATCATGAAAAACACTATAATACAATACTCTTAAAGATGATAAGATTTAGAAATGAGGATTAAAGCCAGAACAAAACAATGCACTGCTGGAATCCTAAAAATATTGTAAGAGAAGAGCAGGCAGAGCTGAGAGGTGGAATTAAACATGTCATCAGTTTAGAGGCATTGCATTCACACAAGTACTCCAAGTCAACCCCTCCTGAATTCCGTTGACCCTTATCTGGCACCAATTTTGAAAATATCCACAAAAACTACTAATGCCACTTGTTTTGTGTCAGATTCTTTTTTCTTTCTTTTTTCGCCTGCCTATATTTTAGTATTTTATCTAACCGTGTCATTCTGCTTCTGCTGCTAACTAAAAAAAACTACTGTAACATTAAGTGCTGCAAGCAAATCACCACCCTGACACAATCAACTTCTGGTACTGATGAGGGGTTCTTCCCAGGAGGGGTCAAACTTGCCAATCAACTATGCCAATGCTGTCAACCCACAAAACACAGCTGCAATCAGAGCACCCCAAGGATAAGCCGGTGGGCATTCTTTACTATCAAATCAAGGATGGCATCTCAGAGAAGCAAGTGGAAAATAGTTGGGTTTTTTTTGTTTGTTTTTTTGAGGGGAAAAAAAGCCACTATTTATTTGCTAAGTTCGAGTAGGATACTTCCTGCATTGGTTCAACGCAACTCAAGGTCTTTAATGGATATTTTGGGAGTTGCTGAGCTATCCTTTCCTCAACTCTGTTATTGCTGCCTGTCTTACAGATACAGGGGGAGTAATTTGAAACATTTATTGCAGTGAAGGTATCCAGCTGAAAGTGGACAAATTTAATATTTTCTAAGGGGTCTGCAGTTTCTGCTGGTTTCAAGCTCTGCTAAAAAAAAGATGAAAAAAACCACATGGATGTTGATGCTTACTCATTTTGGTCTATGGAGAAATCTGTTACTGAAATGGATTCTCAAAGCAGCTCGAAGCACACCCCTCTTGAACCACAAACATATACTGAATCACCATATCTTGCATCTCCAAATCAAATCAAATTAAATCAAAGCTTATTAATATGGAACCAACACATACTAACTGCTTCCTTATTCATTTTATAAATTAACCAATTTAGCCTAATGATTAAGGCTCAGGCTAGAAACCAAGAGTTGGGCAATTCTAGTTTTGGCTTAGGCATGAAAGCCAGCTGGGTAATTTTTGGGCTAGACACTGTTTCTCAAGCCACCAGCTTGTTGCGAGAAAAAAGGAAGAGGAAGGAGAATTAGGTATGTTCACCAGCTTGAGTTACATAAAAGTAATAAAGATGAGATAAAAAATCAAATAAGTAAATAATAAATGCATCAATATTAACCATTAAATGATGATTTCCCCCCATTGACTTCTTGCAGAAACATTTCCTTTTATATTTTACCTTTATAGTTGTATAAAAGAATAACATCCTTCCGTAACTGAGATAGTTAAACATGTTAAATTGAATAATTAATGACCCAATGGCTGCCAATTTTTTTCACATTTCCTCTTCAAGCTCCTAGTCAAGTCAGCTTTTGCTGCTGTGATTAAAAATGCTCTGAACATAAGAACATTAATTTATAACTTATTGACAACATCATGCTACAGTATGCAGATGAGAAGCTAATGCCTATTCGTACCAAAGGCACATTATATTATTAACATTGTTATCATTTTCATCATTATTAATCATTGCAGTCAACCAGATGTTCAGACTGGGGTTTGGCATTTTTGTCTACCTATTGAGTCCATACCAAGGACTTGGGATAGGCAAATCTGAATGTTTGATGGTGTTACAAGTATTGTCGCAGGATGGAAGCAGTTCCAAGTAAAGTCACCTTCTGCAATTGACTGATGGCAAATTTGCCAATGCCCTATGCTGTTCAAGTGGTGCTCCAGTTATCATTATCATTATCTATTATTATCTCTTTTATTCATTAAACATGAAACTCAGTCAACTGAACATTTAAAAATGTATCAAAAATATAATTGACTGGTACTGATGGTTAATACGGGTTGTTGCCAACATCCTAGGTATCAACCAAGTATTTTTTTAAGATGTATGATGTTCCGAGTAGTGCAGTTTTTGCAGTTTTGCTGGTCTTATTGCAAGAAATTGAAATTTCTTGATGTATTTTATAAAATTCTTGGACATGGTACCAAGTGCCCCTATGACAATGGGTATCACTGTTACATGTTTCATCCATAATCCCGTAGTTTTGATGGCCAGGTTGCAATATTTCATGATTTTTTTCAAGTTCTTTTTCTTCTACTCTGGCATCTCCTGGTATAGTGATATCAATAAATTGTACGCTTCAGTTTTCAGCAACTGTGATACCTGGCATATTGTGTTCCAAATGATGATCCATCTGTATTCAAAATCTTCACTTTCTCATTTTTGACAACTTTTTCCACTTTATATTCCCATGACTTTTCAGATACAGGTAAATTGTATTTTTTACATAATGACCAGTGGATTAATTTAGTAACTCGGTCATGTCTAGCTTTGTAATCAGTTTGCGTGATTTTGCTGCACTCGCATATTAAGTGTGAAACAGTTTCAAGTTTGTCATTGCAAAGTCGGCAGTTTGGATTCCCAGTTTGGATTTGTATCTTTGCTTTCATGGCATTAGTTTGTAGTGCTTGTTCTTAAGCAGCCAGTATTAAATTTTCTGTTTGTTTCTTGATAGTTCCCATCTTGCCCATGTTAAGTTGTTATCACATTTTTCTTCAATGTTTTTCAAGTGCTGTCCATGCAAAGCTTTGGTTTTCCATCCATTTAATCTGTCATCCAGCTGTTTTTCCTTGTATTCTGCCTTTGTTTCTGTTATTTTTATAAAGTTCTCTGTTTTCACAGCCTGCAGCAATTTTTCTGTACTTTGGTTCACATCATCATCATCATAATCAACATTATTATTTACTATTATTATTACTTTGAAAATGCAGCTATGACAACCATGTTCAGTGCCAGCTATGAAAACCATGTTCAGTGCCAGAACATATTTTTCACAATGCTGAAAAAGGAAATGCAAACCATGTTCATATTGATAATTTTGCACATGAGGTATATTGAATGAGTGACATTAGTTAAGTCATAGCACACAACTGCTTGCATGGAGTACAATGATCACTTCTACTCTTCTACAAATCAAAATAACTTTTCAGTTTGTAAAGATAAAGAGGCAATGACAGATCTGCAATTAGAAAAAGATGTGATTCCATCTGAATGGAATATTTTTATTTATTAATTGAAATTAAACATCTCTGATACAGGATATATAGTCCAGTTTTTACGAACAGTGCTCAGGACAATAAACAATTTAAAGGAATCAGTTAAAATTAATCAAAACCTAATTAAGAATAATAAAAGCAGGTAGTAATCACTCTCAATTCAGCATCTTTATTCTCTTTCCCAAGAAACTTTGTTTCCCTCAGGAATTTGCATTGCCAGATCTGACATTGTGAGAAATGGGCAGTGTTAGTGTAGAAAATGTAGAACTGATTCCATAAATATGTGTGTAATAGCAAGCATGAACCCATAAGATGAAAAATGTATGTGGAGGATTAAGACTCCTTGACATTTCCCCAACTCTGTGTAACTTCTTGGTAGATGTGTTGTCAATATTTATCTTATTTGGAGATGTCTTTAACAAGTCATCCACCTCTTTATTCCAGTATGTGAGTTTGATAGGAAAGCTACAGAAGTTTCTTTACTTAGCAGTTTTATAAGAATAAGAATAATGGAAAATGATCATTTTTATAGAGGCAGAACCTAGACCTGTAGCTTTTAGAGCATGTGACTAGCAAAATCAACATGTATTTTATTTATATATTTTATTTATCAAATTTAAACACCACCCATTCACTTGCAAAGCAACACTTGCATTTTGGAAGCTGGATAATTTATAGTACAAAATCAGTGTTATCAAAAAGAATAAGGAGGAGGAAAATGCAACACTTTACTTTTTAAGTTCAGGTGGTCACCTGACTAAAACAGTTAATGGCAAAGGAACTGCTGAAGGGAACTATTCCACAGATGCACTAAATAGAGAGGTACCCATAATGGTATCCTGGGCAAATCACAATGTGGTCTGAATATATACAGAATCTGAGGAACTGCTAACAGTGATCCCCATTTTTTTTATAGGATGTGCTTGCATAATGACAATTGGCATCAGTGTCAATAAAGCAGTCATAAGTATACAGAAACTAAAATAATATTTCCGACATAGTGCTCCCCAGACATTTTTTCTCATCTCTTGACTCTGCCTTATTGCTTGTTCCACTTCTACAGATCTTTCCTGGTTTCCATAGGACATAGGGCTTTTTAAAGATATTCAAAAAGAAAGTAAGACATGATCTTGTTCTTAGAGCTATGGTGGCACAGTGGTTAGAATGCAGTATTGCAGGCTAATTCTGCCCATAGCCAGAGTTCAATCCTGACCACTCGAGATTGATTCTTTTTTCCATCCATCCAAGGGAAATAAAATGAGGACTCAGATTGTTGGGGATTATGTGCTGACTCTGTAAATCACTTAGAGAGTTAAGCATTATGAAGCAGTATAAGTCGGTGCTCTTGCTCTTGCTATTCTTCCCCAGAGAAGTGGAAGCATATCTAAGATAAAATGTTGATTCCCTGGCTGGAAAGCCTGGGAATTGTAATTTTCAATCTTTATGAGAAACCAACATACAGGTTGTCCTCAACTACTGATTACAATTTAGCTCTGTAGCTAAGCAAGAGACTTGTTAAGTGAGTTTTGCACCATTTTACAAGCTCTCTAGCTTTCTTTAAGTTAGTAATAATGGTTGTTAAGTGATTCTGTCTTCGCCATTGACTTTGCTCATCAGAAACTCACAAAAGGGGATCACAAGAGTCAGGGACACTGCAACCATCATAAATACATTTGCCAAGTGTTCAGATTTTGATTATGTGACCATGGGGATGCTGCAAAAGTCATAAGAGTGAAAAAGTCGTAAGACCCCTTTTTTCAGTGCTATTGTAAACTTGAATGGTTACTAAATGAATGGTTGCAAGTCCAGGACTACTATATGAAGAAAAGGAATCAAAACATAGCTTTGTGGCCTCACCTAGGGAGCCCAGAGGACCACATAGCCTTGGGACTGGCTAGTGCTCTGAAACCCACCCTTCACCCTATAACTAATTTTAACGCTGTTTAATCATCCTTGTCTCCTAAATTTTTAATTTGTACATACTGTTTTCATTTTTTAACATTTAATTGTATACCGCCCAGTGATGGAGAAGGGTGGTTCAAAAATGTGAAAAATAAATAAAGTAAAAATAAAAAGATGAACACCATTTTCTAGACCCACCTAGTACATGATCAGAAAGACTTCTGAACTAAGTTTCAAATTCCCCCTCTCATTCCAAACCATTGCTAGTTCCAGACACTGATAGCTGCCTTCAGTTTCAGTGGAAAATGGAAATAGCAATTAATGTTTTCAGTGATACTGAGCCTGGGAACAAACCTTCAACATAGCAGTAGGTCCCAGCCTAGATTGTCCACTAAGTGGACTAAAAATTGAGCAAAATAAAATCTCAATTATCATGCCCAAAGCCTGATAGATATAGATTTGGATAATCTGCATTATCTATGAGAAAGATTTTTTTTTTTAATCAAAAATTGAATCTACCTCCTATTATGGAAAATAATGATATATTCTTTGCAAGATGTTAGCTCTTTTTGGTTGCTGCTCAGTGCTGAGTCTGTGCTATCTTAATAGATACAGGTTGTTCACTTCTTGCATCATTACCTCCACATTAATACATGATCTTAGAAGTGAAGCTGAGTTCCCAGATAGCAGTGATGACATGTCAAAGAGCACAGGGCAGGCAGAAACCACATTTCTGCTAGCTTTTTAAAACAAAAGATGAGAATTACTGTCCAGTATTATTATTAGTGTATGAAATTGTTACAGCGGCTCTCTATTGCAGTTTGGCTTGCAAGGTACCAGCCCTGTTATAAGACACATTTGCATACTTTCTAAGGTGTGTCACAGAAGAGTAAGCTGGCTTTGCACCAGAGAGAAAGACAAGTGGCTCTTCCTGCAGTGTCATCAAAGGCCCCTCGCCCTTTCTGGAGCTGCCTCACAAGCGGGTGTCACAACTGGGAAAGCTCAAAGCCACCAGGAATCTGACTGCCTGCACCAAGCAGCAGCTCATCTTCCCACCAAAGTGGTACCCATCTCTCTACTCACTTAGAACAGGCTTTCAAACTATTAGGTGGACAGAAGCTGAGGTGACAGGAGTTCACCCTGCCACACAGTACTGGGGCTTGAACAGAGACAAACTCCAGCATCATTAAGCTACTGAGCCACCACAGTTTTTACTGTCCAGTCAAGCCACAGAGAGTCATTTCAAGGCTAGAAATTTAACTGCAGCATTACTGCATTACAACCATTAGAGACTGGCACTCTCTTAGGTGTTAAATGAATAGGGGCATCCAAAAAAGAAATATCCTACAATATGCAACTCTGTCAAAAACAAGAATCTTATTTTCTTTCAAACTTTCTCCACTAAAGAAGCGATACTAGCAAAGTTCTGCTTATGACCAAAGCAACATAAAATGGTTAGAAAAAGAGAATTGCTTATTTTTTGACCTAGCCTGTGGTAAGTGGACTTCATAGATACTCATTGAAAGAGATTATACCCACAGATATCTAGAGGGAAAATAGGACTTAATTCTTCACTGGCACGAAGTGAAAGGCAGTGATATCCATCGTCGCCAAATATAGGAGGAAAACACTAATAAAAAACAACAACATTGGAAACGTTACACTTTGAGAGAAACGTTCTGCTAAATTTTCTTCCAGGCATAATAAGTCAATGAAAGTCACTGGCTGTTAAGAACACTAGAAAATGCTCACTTCCCACAGTATTTTAAGAAGGAAATGTGTTATTGGTGCCTCACGCTATTAAAAAAATCCCTCAATCCATAATTATTTTCTCAATTCTTCTTTGTGATAGAAAAGGAAAAAGAAAGAAAACTAAACAAGCATTAATCTCCAAGTGGGAGTATAAGATTTCATGGAGAATTATTAGGTAGGCAGGCACTGGCCTAATTAAATGGATCTGGTAAATACTCAACAGAGATGTGTTTTCTACTGCTCTATCATCATGATTAATAGATAAACAATAAGGTAATCTTGGAAGTGAAAAGTCCTTTGTGGAACATACTAAATTAACCACCAACCACTTAAAAAAACCTTGTAAAATACTTGACCCAGCAGTGTCCGAATCAAAGGAAGAGAGCAGCAGTTAGCTTCATCATTATAAGTTGATGTATTAATATAGACCAGGAAAGAGTTTTTCTATCTTTCATCCATTTTTATGCCACCCCTTGATTTAAAATTGACTGTATGACTTACAGTAAATAAGACAATTTGAATACAATATAAATATAAACCCCAAAAATCAAAGTAACTGCAAGTGTGAGTCCAAATTGAAACCATTTTCAGAGTTTATATGTAGACTTTAAAATTGAGGAACTCACAATATATAAATGGTCAAGGTCAACTGAAACATTTTTCTTAAATCACTGAGAAATTACAATGTACCAAAAAAAGGCAGAAAGGCTTATTTTTATACATTTTCCAGTTTGGTATACAAAAGTTGGATATAAATGGTTTTGAGTCACTTTGCAGAATGTGACAGGTGGCATCTAAATATAACAATAGCAATAGCACTTAGACTTATATGCCACACCATAGTGCTTTACAGCCATCTAAAAGAAGTTTACAGAGTCAACATGTTGCCCCCAACAATCTGGGTCATCATTTTACTGACTTCAGAAGGATGGAAGGCTGAGTCAACCTTGAGTCCCACCAGGATCAAATTCCTGGCTGTGGGCAGAGTTGGCTTGCAATATTGCATTCTAACCACTGCATCACCATGATTATAATAAATCAATTGGCAGAAATATAGCTATAGGTTTTGCATAACTGCCATCACCAACATTTTACCACACCATCACATAGGAGAAAACTATATGCCCACATAATCTTGCACATAATGACTTCCAATTCTAACAATTAGCAATTCTTATAACTTTCAGTTATCTTTGGCAGCCTATCTGCCCTCCATTTTTTAAAATAGAGAATTGCCTTTGGAAACAAATTTAGTTTTAAAATGCATTTAATTTTTTTTTTTTTGTAAAAAGAATTGTTTTATATCTCATGAGCACAGACTGGGAATTTTCAAACTTTATTTTGAGCAGCAAAACATGTTAGCTTAAAAAGAAAAACACAAAATCTCTAATGAAAAGACAAAGCAATAAGAAATCACGAGAATTGTTAAGATACATGTGCAGAGTAACCCTTGTATAAAAAGGATATGCACACAGAAACGGTTTATGAGAACAGTTATGAATAAATATACAGCCACACAGATTTGAATAAGTTATATTAATGTTTACTTGAAGTAATAGCCCAGTCCAATAAACAGTCCATGTCGTACATGTTTTTATCAGTCCAGAAATATCCAGTTATAAAGTCTTCTTACCAGTTTCAAGTCTTATACAGCAGACAAATATCAAACCATAATATAACAGATAATTTTCAATATCAACAGAATATCAAAATAAACATGGTTAGTCAGTATCGGTCTGTAGTCAGTCAGTATCAGTATCAAAAGAGATCATCAGTGAAAAAGAGAGAATTAAACCATGATCTATAGCTCCCTCTTATGGCAACTTGTAGCATAATTAACCAACCAGAACACAGCATAATACATTACAGTATTTTTCCTTAAAGCTACAAACATATATATTTGTAGTTTATATATTGTCATCCCAACTATGTTATTTACATATACATAACAAGAACCAATGCCCATCTTGATCCAAGATAGTGCCGATGACGGCTGTCTCAGTGAAATGCTCTCCAATGGTTTCTTTATTCTTTATTATTGTCTGCAATTCACTACAGATTTCATACTCATGAGACCATCTGCTAAGAATTAGGCAATGTTTCTTTAAGGAGCAACTTTCAGATTCCTCACCACCCTTGTCTTTGTAAATGGAGAGGAGATTCTAACTAATTTCCCAGTGCTATGGATTACAACAAAGAAAGCAAAGAAGTGGCAGCGCCAAAAAAGGAGACGAGGTAAACAAGTGGGAATTTTAAACAGACTAAGGAATAGGGGGAAAAAAAATTCCTCTGCCTTCAGTCTTACTGACTAATTTACACTCTCTTGCTAACAATATGGATGAAATGCATCTCTTAAATAGATGGAATTATGATTTCTACAATTCTGCAGTTCTTTGTTTTACTGAAACCTGGTTTAATCCACAAATTCATGGGGAGAATAACATATACACCCACAGGATTTCAGATATTTAGATCAGACAGAATTGAAGAGACATCAGGTAAAACAAAGGGTGGAGGATTATGTTAATAGATCAACAACAGCTGGTCTCAGGATATAACTATAATATATAAATTCTGTGATGAAAACTTAGAGTCTTTACATATCAACTGCAAGCCATTTGATCCGCCACATGAGTTCTCCTCATTTCTCGTAATAGTTGTGTATGTTCCTCCACAAGCCTGTGTAAACAAGGCATTACAAACTCTTGCTGATCAAATTATGGAGGCTGAAGCCAAACACCCAGATTCCCTTCCCATCATTTTAGGAGATTTCAATCAAGCAAATTTAAGGAAAGAGCTCCCAAAAATTTCCAACATGTAAATTGTCCCACCAGAGGGAAAAATACTTTTGACCACTGCTACACATAGTAAAAGATGCTTATAGGTCTTTATCACAAGCAGCTGTGGGACACTCTGACCACTGTATGATTCACCTTATATCCGCCTACAGATAAAGACTTAAAACCACAAAAAACAACAATTAAATCTGTGAGGATTTTGTCTGATGAGGCAAAGCTGAAGCTCCAGGCTTGCCCTGATTGCGCTGATTGGAATGCTTTTGAAGATACCTCTGCAGACCTAGATGAGTTCACAGATACTGTAGCATCATATGTCAGCTTCTACGAAGACTTATGTGTACCAACAAGGAACCTGCAAATATATAATAACAATAAACCTTGGTTAACGGCTAAACTTAAGCAGCTACATCGTTCCAAAGAGGAAGCCTACAGAAAAGATGACAGAATGCTATACAATTAGGCCAGAAACATATTAACAAAAGAGATCAGAGCAGCAAAAAGAAGCTACTCTAAAAAGTTAAGGAATCAGTTCTCAACAAATGAATCAGCAAACATCTGGAAAACACTTAAAAACATCACTGGCTTCAGCAAACCTCCTTCCCAGGCAGAAGGAAATCAACAACTAGCAGATGACCTGAGTGTGTTTTACTACAGGTTTGAAAGGAAACTACAGCCACCTATCTCCACAACCCCCATTTCAAACACACCAACAATAGCCAAATCTCCTACAACTGGCTCCAACCCATTGGGTTCACAATCTCTGGTGATCACAGAAAAAGAACTGCAAGATCTATTTCACAGACAAAAGCCAGGAAAAGCACCAGGGCCAGACAAGATAACTCCTTCTTGCTTAAAAGTCTGTGCTGACCAATTGGCCCCCATTTTCACCTGACTCTTCAATAGATCACTAGAGATGTGCTATCTTCCTTCCTGCTTCAAATGCTCTACTGTCATCCCACTGCCATAGAATCAAGGAACTGAATGACTACAGACCAGTTACTCTAACATCTGTAGTTATGAAAATCTTTGAAAGGCTTGTAGTGTCCCACCTGAAAACCATCATAGATCCGCTGTTAGATCCCATCTAGTTTGCATACCGAGCAAATAGATCAACAGATGCTGCTGTTAATATGGCTCTGCATTACATCCTACAACATTTTGAATCTCCAAATACTTACACAAGGGTCCTCTTTGTAGACTTCAGTTCAGCATTCAATACTATCATTCCAGACATTCTTCTAACTAAATTAAACCAACTAGCGGTACCTGAACACACTTGTAAGTGGATCATAAGCTTCCTAACAGACAGGAAGCAGCAGGTGAAGCTAGGTAGAATCACATCTGATACTTGTACAATTAGCACAGGGCCCCCCAAGGCTGTGGGCTTTCTCCACTTCTTTTCTCCATATATATCAATGACTGCATCTCAAACGATCCATCTGTTAAAATACTGAAGTTTGCAGATGACACAACAGTGATTGGTCTCATTCGAGACAATGATGAATCCACATACAGACAGGAGATTGTACAACTTGCCTCATGGTGTAACGGAACAATCTGGAACTCAACACACTCAAAACCGTAGAAATGGTGGTAGACTTTAGAAGAAACCCTCCCATACTACCACCTCTTACAATACTAGACAACACAGTATTAACAGTAGACACCTTCAAATTTCTAGGTTCTACTACATCACACGACTTAAAATGGATACCTAACATCAAAAACATCATTAAAAAAGCACAACAAAAAATGTTCTTTCTGCACCAACTCAGAAAGCTCAAACTGCCCAAGGAGCTTCTGATACAGTTTTACAGAGGAACTATGGAGTCTATCATCTGCACCTCTATAACTGTCTGGTTTGGTTCTGCAACCCAACAGGACAGACACAGACTTCAGAGGATAATTAGGACTGCAGAAAAAACAATTACTACCAACCTGCCTTCAGTCGAGGACCTGTATACTGCACAAGTCAAAAAGAGGGCTGGGAAAATATTTACAGACCCCTCACATCCCAGACATAAACTGTTTCAACTCCTACCCTCAAAAGTATGCTATAGAGGACTGCACACCAGAACAACTAGACATAAGAACAATTTTTTTCCCAAAAGCCATCACTCTGCTAAACAAATAATTCTCTCAACACTATTCAACTATTACAAAGTTTGCACTACTATTACTGTTAATCTTCTCATCACTCCTTATCACCTATCCCCTCCCACTTGTGACTGTATGACTATAACTTTGTCGCTTGTATTCTTATGATTTATGTTGACTGTTTCCTAGTATGATTTGATTGCTTATTGTACCCTATGACTATAATTAAGTGTTGTATCTTATGATTCTTGACTCTTGATGAATGTATCTTTTCTCTTATGTATATTGAGAGTATTTGCACCAAGAAAAATTCCTTGTGTGTCCAATCACACTTGGCCAATAAAGTATTCTATTGTACTCTATTCTATCTGCCATTTGAGTTTCTGAATGATAACTGACATTCTGCTATACCTTAGAATCTTGCAACTTTTTGGCCTTATTTCTCATGAAAACTTATAAAGTTCTCCTGAGGAGATATATAGGTTGGAAAACCCAATCAGGCTACTCAAAATTAAGATCTCCAAAGAGAAAAGAGGAATGCTACTTGTTGGTTGAATTCTTTTTTTCCCTCCCTGTTTCATTATGGTCATACAGCTTGGAGAAAAGATATTAAAAGCTTGGGGTTTTGTTAAAAGGTATGACACATGCTTATATACAATTGTTTATATTTTTTGTAACCCACTTTGGAAGGGTTGTGATCCTAGAAAGGAGGAAATAAACAACTGCAATACAACTATTAAGTAAATTTGTGATTAAAGTTAATACAATTGTCTTCCCACATCTATAAGAGCTATGATATATTTTGTAAAAAAGAAAAAAAATGTAAACTGTAATCCAATTTATGAAGGCACTTATTGTGAAAGTAGAATATACATTTGGAGAAAAAGAATAACAGCATATCTATCATCTGTTGACACACAATGGATAGCTAGATAGCTAGATGACTCCTAAAGCAGCCTAAGATGCTGCCCTTACAAATGGATCATTACAAAGCTGCTAGGAAGTGTATTATTCCTTTCAAAAGAGGTAAAATAATAATAGCAATCTCTGGCCTGAGAAACCCCAGCTGTTACTTTAAAGGACTCTTCCAATTTTTCTCCAAGCTCTCACTAAAAGCAGACAATAATATGGAATGCTTTTCCCAGAGCAGTTTGTATGGACTGCAGATTGAATTTATTTAAGAAGTAATTAAGCTATCCACTCCTTTTTAAAAAAAGAGAGAGATGTCATGACAAGCTTAAAAGACATACTAGCCAAGAAGTGAGACAAGGTTTTATTGTCTTGTCCTAAACAAGACACAAAAGCCACAATACATTTATGACTCTACCTAGCTAAAACTACATCCCCAGGCTACAACTGCCCTGCAATTTCTGCACTTGCTTTTAACAGCTTCAATATAGCAACTGTTTCACAACAGCAGAGGCCTGTCCAGGCAATGTCTTGGTGCCATGTCCAAACTGAATACAATCTGTTTCTCTTTATATTGTTATTTTTGTTTGGGGTGGTGATAGTGTTAAAGCATTTCAGGCTATATAATGTTCCCTGGCCTACGCAAAGAACGTATGCCATGTGCATGGCTGCAGGCAGTCTGATCTGAAATCCTGTGTAGGTCTCCTCTGGAAGATAACAAGGTTTTTAAAAAATTCAGAAAAATAACACAAATGGATTGCTGCTGCCCTTGGACAATATGGAGCTAAAAACAAATAAACAAACCCTAGTCAGCTCCACTTTTTTTTTTTTTAACTAGTGGTGCTTTGTTAAGGCAAAAAAGGTACAGGTGTCTGCAGATTTTAGTCCACTAGTCATAGTCAACTTTAGGGGCAGTGCTCACCTCCATTTCTGTAAGCCAATGAGCCAGCACTGTCTGAAGATGTTTATGCAATCATGTGTCCAGCATGACCTCATGCCGCAGCGCAGAGTGTAGGACGAAATATAGAACTCTATTACCTTCCCACTGAAGGGGTACCTACTTATCTACTTGCATTTGCATGCTTTCAAATTCCTAGGTTGGCAGGAGCTGAGACAAGTGATGGGAGCTTACTCCATTACATGATGGTGGGAGTCAAATTGCCAGAGCATAGACCTTCTCCAGCATCTTTTAAGCCACTGTGCTTGATTTTGGGGTGGGGGTGGGAGTCTCCTAAATATTCAAGAGAGTAATAAATACTCTCTTTGTAAGGCTTCCTATGTGGTTAAATCAGTTAAGTGTAATATATGGAAGCTAGTGGTTCCAGTCCTCAAAGGCCTTTTGGAAAAGCCAGATGTTCAACTATCTCTGGAAAGCTGTGAAAATGGTAATCAATAAAGGAGAATATTTACAGTTCAGGGATAAAATAAGGGGTTTTATTGCTGTCTGGTTTTGGTTGTTTTCTTGCAGGCGTTTCATTACCCAAAGTAGGCAACATCAACAGTGCTCATCATCAGCCCTGATAATATTACCTAGTTTGAGTAGTGAAATGTTTGGCAGAAAACAACCAAGCTTAGAGAGCACCAAGGACTCCTCAAAGTGGTAATCATTTGTCACCTTTCACAGGAGGGGAGTGGCCAAATAGATTACCCAGAATGCCCAGCTCCTTTTCTGTTTCATCTCCTGATAAGGACCCTTAATAATTGCTCTCTAGCTCTCTGGATGGGATGGACACAGAGGTGGTATTCAGCAGGTTCTGACCAGTTCTGGAGAACTGGTAGCGGAAATTTTGAGTAGTTCAGAGAACAGGGCAAATACCACCTCTGACTGGAGATTTTATGGTACCTTTCCCCTGCCACGCCCAACAAGCCACACCCAAAGAACCGGTAGTAAAAGAATTTGAATCCCACCTCTGGATGGACATCCTAAAAACAACTTCCTCCTTTTGTCGTGCTCCTGAACTATTTGATAGCAGCATGCCCCCTCTCCATTCTAAACTACCATCCTAAACAGCTTTCTGTTCAGTTTATGCAACCTTTCCTCAACCCTACGCAACTCAATCCTGTTCATTTGCTAGAGTACTATTGACTCAGGTTTTTCACTCATTATGTATTGCTTTCAAGTGTTTCACTCTTTAACGCTGTCTTTTGACACGTGAATAATCTAACTCGGTGCTGGAGGAAAAAAATGCCCTAAGATTTTTTTTTTTTAAAGGTTATATTGCAAGCATTCAGCTGAGTGTAAGGCACGCTAATGATGTCATCTTGCAAACCTGATGGATACTATTCTGACAAAGGGCTATAAATAGAGACACTCATGGGGTGAACAAATCCTCAGAGAGAGAAAGAGTCCCCGAAAGCACTCAACTATAGATATGATACATGTGCCAGACTGTCAAAAAAAAAAAAATGTCACCCAATGTGCCTTTTCAAATTAAGTTATTATGTCACAGACTGAAGAGCTGTTATTTTCCTCTAAGGGGCATTGCAAGTGGTATCCCAGCAGAGTTCAGCAAGTTCAGACTTTCCCTTTCAAGCTTTCTGCTCACAACAATGAGAAGCCCAATCGACTGTAATACATGTCATGATGCTGCCATAAAAGAGGATTTTCAGCACATGGACAAGAAGGGAAAAAAGGCAATGACCTGGTGTGAGAATCACATTCCGATAGTTACATTTAAAAAGAAGAGAGAAATGCTAAAAGCTTTTTTTGGGGAGGGGGAGAGGGGGCAGTGAGGAGGGTATGTTTTTGACCAAAAATACTTGGTTGATCTGCTTTAAGAGCTTGAAATGCTTATCGGTATTATATGCCAGGGTTCAGTTATACTCCGCAGTGCTTAACAAAGAATCAAAATTACTATCGGGCTACTAGGTGTGTATAAGTAGACTTAGTTCTGAATAGATGCGTATGAGATTGCAAGTGCTAAAAATAGTATAGAAAGGTAGATGTTTAATTAGGGTCATTTTTTCTTCATTCTTCCCTTCTTTCGTTATTCCATTTTAAGCAGGTAGTCAAAAATACATAAAAACCAAGGAATGGCATGGGCTGTTAGACTGGAAAGGGTTTCCTGTGTCTGAAAGGTATACATTTTCCCTGATTTTTACAAATGCTTGCAATAATAGTTTATAAAAAGGTTATACTGGAATCTAGATTCAAAGTCTTTATCCTTTTCCTGTCAACAGGGGTGAGGGAGATGGATGGTTCAAAAATATGCAATATAGACAGAGGTGGGTATTCAGCAGGTTCTGACCAGTTCTGGAGAACCGGTAGCGGAAATTTTAAGTAGTCTGCTGAACCAGCAAATACCATTTCTGACTAGCCCCGCCCCCATCTATTCTCTGCCTCCCGAGTCCCTGTTGATTGGCCTGCCCTGCATAGGAGAACAGAGCTGGAAAGCAGGTTAGTGGGGTGGGGAGAGAATGGAGATTTTACAGTATCCTTCCCTTGCCACACCCACCAAGCCATGCCCACAAAACCAGTAGTAACAAAATTTGAATCCCACCACTGGATATAGATACATACATGCATGCATAAATATATACATACCTTACCTTGTAACATACATCTCAATTGTGCTTTATTTTAAAAAAAGCATAAAGATGGTAGAAGCCCTACCTGGCACAGGATCTGGTTATTTGTGGGATTTTCCCTCCCTAAGAATATCCCACTAGATCAGATAGGCTTGGGTATGTTCTATGTTGTTGCATCTAGCAGGAAATTGTGCCATTTTCTGTGGCTGTCCCTACTTTCTGGATCATCCTTCCATGGGTGATTTGACAGGCCTTCCACTCTTCTAGACTTTTGGAAGGCTGTTCAAACCTGTTTTTCTACTAAAGAGCTGGGATTGGATTGTATCCATAGATAGTATGGAAGAAGGGCAGCTGATCTGCTATGGGCCATCCCAAAAGCATGATTAAGGTACAGAGTTTTTGTTTTATTGTTTTTTGAATTTCCTATTTTATGATTGTGGGGTCCTTGGTGCTCTATGAACTTTGTGGTTTTCTTGCAGATGTTTCATTACCAACGGGGGTAACATCATCAGTGTTTTATGTTTTTTATAGCATCAATTAGTAATAGTTGAGGCTGACAGAAGTGAAAAAAGGAGGAGGAGTTAAAAGCGATCCATATACATCTTTTAAATAAATACATTTCTCTTATTCTTTTCTGCTGCTTTCTGCATTGTTATCTCTATTCTTTGCTTGAAAAGCAACAAAGGGAAACATATATGCACTGGCCCAGAGGTAGGCAATTTGTGGCACTCCAGATGTTCCTGTATTATAGCTTCCAGCATTGTTAGAAAGCACATCTTAACAGCAAGGGCTTCTGGCAGTTGTACTTCACCAAGATGTGGACTGTCACAAATTGTCTACCCTTGGGATAATTCTTTCCAGTCTCAAGGAGATTTCAAGAAGAATCATAGTAACAGTAGCTGAAGTCATTTAACAAGATCTTTGGAAGGTTCAAAATAATTCTATATTTGAAGATACAGTCTAGAAAATGTAGTTGTTGACAATTCTCAGGCAGGTTTTTGCCATATATGTCCCTATTCTGGTTATATCTGTCATTAAAAAAAAAAAGACCAATAGGGAGCCACCTCCATTTCGGAAGAGACATAATGTGACTTGGAATTCCCTGTTTGTTTGTTTGTTGCAATAATGAGAAAGTAGAGATGAGCTGGCACATTGCGTTCATAAAAAGAGCACATATAGATTAAATAGAGCGTATTTCAGTTATGGAAGGAGAAAAATTCACTTGCTAAATTAGATATATTAAAGGAGAGTCATGATATATGTGCTTTTTAATCCTAATTAGAACTCTAAAATAATTTTATCATAATTTTGTTTTCAAGAACATCCAAAGTCAGAGCACAAACAAAATTGGTATATATTTGTGGCAAGCACCAATGAGATGGCATTTCACAATTACACAAAAGAAAGTTCCAGTGAAAGAGTAAAGTCAATGCAAAGATTGTGATGCCTTTGCTTTCAAAAAGCTAAGTAAAGCTGAAGGAAATCCTGTAGCCACTTTATACACTACAATTCTTTTTTTTTCTAGTTTGCAAATATTGTTTTGAATCTTAAAAAAAATCCTTTCAAAAGAATGTTAGATTTAGTTCTACTGCCAAAAAGTGGATAGTAGAACAAAGTGGATTTTTGAAGATATGTACATTCTTATTCCCCACATCTGCCTTTTTACAGAAGACAAAGTACCATAAAACAGAATATATTTAAATCAATTGCTTTACAGTTTTCACATGCATATAATGGAATATGACACATTTAGCAAATTCTTGTGCAAGAAAAAAAATCAATGGGACAGGATGTAACTGACTATTTGCGTATCCCCTATCAGCTTCACATCAAAGCATATTTTATGATACAGATTTATGCTCTAGGTAACATTACTTAAATCTAAAATGAAAACTCCTTGAAATTTCTTCTCTCTTCTGATCAGAAGCTTCCCAGTTTCCTTCCTTCCTTCCTTCCTTCCTTCCTTCCTTCCTTCCTTCCTTCCTTCCTTCCTTCCTTCCTTCCTTCCTTCCTTCCTTCCTTCCTTCTCACCTGCCAAAACAAGGTAACCATGCTGATGGGTAGCACCAATTCTCTCCTTCTACTTATTTCACACTGTTTCTTGGAATTTATAGTTGTATCTATATAACTTCCATCTTTCTGACTCCAAAATGGTTTGATGTCAGCATCCATTTGCTTTTCAACCCTTCCAGTGCAACCTGATCCTATAGAACTCTTGATTCATTGTTCATAGCTGGACAATGACAAAAAGTTGTTATTGTTGTTTTCATTGATAAGAGGGTGTGGTGCAAGTGAATACCATTTAATAATCTTGTTGGTTTCACTTTGGTTCATAGCAGAAAATAATATTACTTTGCTCATAACTCAACTGCATAATATCTGTTCCTCACTCACTGGATAGAAGTAAACAAGTTCCCTCACAAAAAAGTAGCATGCCAGAAGAAATGAGGATCTGGTGGATAGATATGTTTTCTGTTTGGGTATCTTGCCTGACTATTATTAGCTAGCATTAAAAAAATAAGAATACATCATTCCATTTGTACCCACAAGAATGATAGCGAATTATGTATACTGGGTGGAATATCTCTCTAGATAGTGATGAGTGGAAGACAATAATGTTGCTGATGATATAAGAGATATGGTGTTTTCAGGGTGGCATGATACTCAAACTTCAGCAAGGCCCACACCTCAACATTTCTCCCTCATACTATTGATACTTCTGGCTTCTTCTCCCCACACTCTTTGCAATAGTACCTGCTCCTTGTTGTCATTCCTCCTCAATTTTCTAAGGCTATGTCTCTCTATGTTTCTGCAAAGACTCTCTTAGTACACCATCATCCTGCCTCCTTCTCATTACACCATACTCTATCCTTTCCATTCTCTTTCCTTATCCTTGTGATGAAAAGAAACACACTGATATTCTGCAAATCCTCAATGTGATTCTGCAAAGATCCTGATTTCTCTTGGGAAATCTGCAACACAGTCTTGCTGAATTGAGTCATTTTCACTTCTGGGTGGATTCCAGAGTATTGCATCTCTTAGGGTCCCCAGCTATTAATTTATTCAATTTAGGCATCATCTGACTCCAGCCAACTCTAGATAGCATGCTGTAAAAGTGACAGCATAAGAACATAATACAATAATTGCAAAATAATAAAAGAACCAGCGTTAGATCTAGTCAACCATATCCACATGCAATCCAGGAAGGAAGGGCCTCTCTGCTAACCCAAGGCCAGGGTGAACAATCAGATATTTATGGCTTTCTAGATTGCCAGTAGGATGGGAGCAACACAGATGTCAACAAGAATCTCATTCCAGAAGGGAAGCACTGAAACAGATAAAGACAATTCTGGGATCCCAATAGATGGCATTGTTTAATTGAATGAATCTAGCATGCATCACTATCCTAACACAGGCCATATTGGTGGGGAAAATGATACTTAACTGGGATTGATAAAGCTCATTCTCAAGGGAAGAATGTTATCCAAAAAGGAGACCATTGAAAAGCTGTCAAATAATCTTGTGCATTAGTATTAGGAGCACAGGTATTCTGGTTTTGTTGTGGTTTTTCTTGTTTGCTTGTTTTACCTTCCATCACTTGCAATGCTCACTGCATCCTGTCTACCTTTCCTGTCAATTAAAACCAGCACAATAGCAAATCTCACAGTTGTAAAAGGAAGCATTTCTAATGAAAGACACCCACTCATATAAAAGAGAGGGCCAGGTGATCTATTACATGGAAGAGAAGAGACCAGAAAGATTCATGCATTACACAGGGGTTGCTTGTGTAAGAAGAAAAATCTATCTGGTTCAGTTCCAAGCTGGGAGAAAGGCACAGGAAATAAAATGGAGGCTGATTGGAAAGAAGGATTCCATTTATTGATGAGCAGAAACAGCATGTGGTTCTGGGACAGCTGACAAATTAGCTTGATGAAAAAAAAAACATTTTCTCCATTTCTCCTTTGGGGAAATATAATATTTCACCTCTTTTAATATCCCCAAAAATATTTAATTCTCTAGAAGGGGGCAGCACTTCCCACACTTGTAAGCCCAGTAATTGCTAGAATCCTTTCATATGGCTTTATTAATGCTGCCTTCAATAAAGATTACTTATCACTAGTTTTTGGATTTTTTTTAGAGCTTCCCTAATTACCTGCTGGGTGAAACTAACATCTACTTGTTCAAGAGTTCATGGGAAATCAGGAATTTCTTGGACTTTATATTACCAGAAGATGAAGTTTGACCCAGTTAGAGGAATGGCTTCTTGCCAAAACTATTTACAAAGAGTTTCAATAAGGCTATTAGTGGCTGTTTGGGAAGAGCATGTTATGGTAACATAATTTTTAAGCAACATGACTGATTTTGCCCAAGAATAGTACAGTTTCTAAACCTGGTTATGGCTACTGTAGCCATCATCTCTTCTATATCTTAGTTGCTTTGGTTTGGGTGGATTTCATTGGCTTAGGACAATTAAGTTGTGAAAGTGAAAAAAATGCAGGCAAGCCAATATAGGGTGAGTAACATGAAATATTATGTAGAATGGTTTAAATAGTAAGGAGAAATAACAAAATGAGATGGATAAATAATGGGAAAGAGATTAATATGCAGTATGTTAGAGAATATATAAATGTAGCACTAAATAAGATTTCCTGGGGTCCAGAGAGGATGTACTTACACTCCTCCTAGGAGGCATAAGTTCAATGAGGTCCTCTGTGTAATTAGCAAGGAAAAGAAAGAAGGAAAGGTGAAGTCATAGGTGAAAGATAGATTAAATGCAGGGTAAATGCCTAGCCTTGAACGAACCATAAAATATATTTTGCTCTGTCTTTCACTGCCATTCCCGAAACTGCTTAAATAATTTAAACTGTAGCTGGCTTCCCATTAACAAGACTAATACAAAATAAATGAATGATTGAATGAATGAATGATTTTTTTAAAAAAAATGAAAATAATACTCCTGCTGAATATTCTTATATTTTAGATTGAAGATGCAGTCGCTTTAATGACTAATGTACTCATCGGTGAGAGAGTCCAGATTCTGGACTTATTTCTGGAATTTTTGCTTACCTCTAAATCAGGGGTCCCCAAGCTATGCTGGCTGAGGAATTCTGGGAGTTGAAGTCCACAAGTCTTAAAGTTGCCAAGTTTTGAGACCTCTGCTCTAAATGATGGAAGTCCAGCCTTACAGAATATTTTTTTTTGTCCTGGCCACCTGAAACTTAGGACCCAGGTGCAGAATGTGTGAAATAGTTGGTTTATGATTGAACTGTCTATCATAATTTAGCAATAAACTACTTAATTATATTATTGGTGGCAGAATTGAGAAACACCTGTAAAAAGGCAAGCAGCTTACTAATATACCTCTTAATAGAGACCAGGGTTTTAAAGAAAAGCATTAAAAATCCCCACATATGAGAAAACAAGTAAGAATGAGAAAATCTGAGTGATAGGAATCTAATTAATTCAGATAGTATCTCCAAAATTATTATTTTATATATATATATATATATATATATATATATATATATATATATATATATATATACTTTGTATTATAATGATATTATATGAGCTGATATTATATGAGCTGATATGAGCTGATAAGGAGAGAGCCAGTGGTGTAGAGGCAATTACAACTGCCTCACATGTAATACTTCCCTGGTTCGAATCCCAGTAAGGGTATGGCTAGCTGAAGAGAGCTAACTAGCTCGAAATAGATCTATACTAGTCTCCCTTATTTATTATTTAAAATTATCAGCTTAAAAACCTTACACACACACATATATATATATATATATATATATATATATATATATATATATATATATATAATAATTTTGGAGATACTCATATATATATACTCATTACCTCAATAGATATCCCCACCCTGCCTCGTACAATGGGATCTAATCTCTAAGGCCACCTTGGCACTGAATTAGGGATTCTCTAAAGTTGCAGTGATATTTGATAATTCTCTGTGATAGTCCCCAACTATCCCCACTAACCAACAAGTACTTGGTTTTAAAGAGGTTAGCATTGGGACTGAAGCAAGCTACAACCCTAATACATGTCTATGGAGATTCTCAGTCATCCAGGTCATTGTTATCTCAAAGATGCATTTTTCAAGAGGCAACTGGACTTTCTGGTTTTTCTTTGAGGATGTTTTGCTTCTCATCCAAGAAGCTTCTTCAGCTCTGACTGGATGGTGGGGGAAGGGGTGGGGGAAGGGGTGTGTCTACCTATTCTCCACCTTCCACTCCTTCCTCAGATCATGACTTGCTTAATAATTTCCTTAGGATTGCAGTCTACAATTTAAAAATCCTAAAAAGAATGAATGCATCGCACCTCATTTTATTTCTCATTGATGCCAAACTAGCCTAGCAAAAGAACAAGAGGAATTGCCCTACTCTCGTGCCACTTAGTTCACATGAAATAATACTTTAAGAAATAGTGATAATATCTTCTGAATCATTTGAGCTCCTCTCTCGACAACTCAGCAATGGTTTTAAAACCAAGATTGGCCTTATTTCTCTCTGAGAATAATACCTGAGAAACAGATTTCCCAGTCGTGATGCTGAGGTTATAAAATCTTCTAATTTAGGAAATCAGATTGAATATCATTAAGGAGAGAACCAGGTGCCACACTAATATGTTTTTATTCCAAGGTAATTATAGTTAACTGATTCTTTAATGGTCTCCTGATCATTGCTATTGCCATTGCTATGCAATTTGAATGACAATGTTACTGCTACTTGGAGGAAGAGGTTAATTATATGACACATTGATTTTTAGGGTTTCAGTTATATATACTGCATGTCTTATGTACATACTCATAAAATGTTGAAAATCATGAATATGGGTGCTTTGAAATTCAGTTCTTTAAACCTGTATAGGAGAAGTCTCAGAAAATAAGGATGGTTGAAATATATGTATGTGTATCATAGGGAGAGGGAAGCATTTCAAACAGACATAGAAAACATGCAGTGGCTTCCAAATATTTTTTTGTTTTAAAAAGTCTACAAGTAAAAAAAAGTTTGCATCTTTTCTACTTGTCCCCTAACTTTTCATTGGATATCAAGTGTCTTCAAGCCAAAAATATTTAAAAGTTTAATAGATCTTTTCAAATTTGCTCCCCCCCAAAATGAATGCAAAGACATTCACCATACTGGCCATACAGGGAAAACCACTATTGGGCAGATGTGGACATCTGTAGTAGAATGCCATGGGAGGCATTTGACCAATGTTGGGAAGAGAAGAACCAAGAATCCCAGCAGTAGCAACTAAAAGCACATACCGATACGAAGTGGGAATTAACAGAGAGCTTTTATAAATAGTAAAAATTGATTTCCTGCAATTTCCAGCAGAGTGAAACAATGCTTGTGTATGCCTGTCTAGTACAAATGCATCTTCAGGGGGAATTTGCACATCAAGCATTGTAGCCCGCATGCAGTTTTTATTATGAGCTTTAACTAAACATTGGTAAAAACGCGCATGCACATTATTAGAAATAATAGAATTAATATTCTCTGCAAAATGTTGATACTAATGGAGGGAAACGTTAGATGAAACAGTGGAGCTGCAGCTAACTCTGAAAATATAGCCAGTAGATATAAAAAGCCAGTAGGCATAACAACAGCTGGGAGTGCTGTATAAGCACAAAGCATACTAGAAATGCATTTCTTTCCCACAGTTATTTATTTGTTTCTTTGTTTATTTGGGGAGGTAGTCCTTTTGGGAATGAAGCATACCCAAGCTAAAAACTTGATCTTTTAAGAGAAGTTCTTGCTATTCCATATTTTATTACTATTTTAACATTTTCTCCATAATTTTTCCCCTCCCTTGGTTTTCTCAACTTTATTTTTAATTATCTCATATCTAAATTCAATTATATATCTTTTTCTAAGTTTCATTGTCTTTCTAATCATTATATTTATACTTCTGTCTGTCCTGTTTCAATTTCATATTATCTTTTCTCATTTATTTATTTATTTATTTATTTATTAAATTTCTATACTGCCCCCTCTCCCAAAAAAGGGACTCGTGGCAGTGTACAGCCAACTAAAACAGAACAATATATACAATTAAAAGCAAATTAAAACGATTAAATTGGAGGCCGAATATACAATTAGCAAATATAAAACTGATAAAAATTTAAAATACCAAATTTAAAACCCCAAAAATTGTTACTGGGCCAGGCCGGCCTGTTCAAAAAACAGGGTCTTTACTGCGTGCTAGAAGGTCTGAATGTCAGTGATGGCCCGTATCTCAGGGGGCAAATCGTTCCAAAGGGAGGGAGCCCCCGGAGAGAAGGCCCGCACCTTCGGGGCCGCCAACCGGCAATGACCAGGTGGCGGAACCCCGAGCAGGCCAATCCTGTGGGAGCGCACTGGGCGGTGGGAGGCTGTTGGTGGCAGCAGGCGGTCCCATAAGTACCCAGGTCCCGAGCCATGGAGCGCTTTAAAAATGATCAATACCACCTTGAATCGGATCCGGAAGGCCAATGCAGCACGCGCAGGAGCGGTGTAACATGGGAGCTCTGAGGAGCTCCCAAGATCACCCGCGCGGCCGCATTCTGGACCAACTTCAGCCTCCGGACACTCTTCAAGGGGAGCCCCATGTAGAGAGCATTGTAATAGTCCAAGCAAGAGGTGACAAGGGCAGAAGTGACTGTGCAAAGTGCATCCAGATCCAGAAAGGGCCGCAACTGGTAAATCAGACGAATCTAACAAAAGGCCCCCCTGGCGATGACTGTAATGTGATCTTCTAAAGACAGCCATATGTCCAGGAGGACACCCAGATTGCAAGCTCTTTCCATGGGGGGCAAAATTTCTCCCCCCATGGCCAGCGACGGAATAAGCTGGCTGTATCTGAGTGCAGGAAACCACAGCCACTCGGTTTTGGTCGGGTTGAGACAAAGCCTGTTAAGACCCATCCAACTCCTCACGGCCTCCAGGCACCAGGTGATCACTTCGACGGCTTCGTTGGGGTGGCCCGGGGTAGAGATGTACAGCTAAATGTCATCAGCATACTGATGGAACTCCACCCCGAAACCACGGATGATCTCACCCAGTGGCTTCACATAAATGTTGAGCAGCAGGGGCGAGAGCACAGACCCCTGAGGCATCCCACATAATAGGGGCCTCGGGGTCGACCTCTGCCCCCCTGTCAACACAAATTGTGAGCGGTCGGAGAGAAAGGAGGAGAACCACCGTAAAATGGTGCCTCCCACTCCCAACCCCCCCAACCGCCACAATAGGATACTGTGGTCGACAGTATCAAAAGCCGCTGAGAGATCTAACAGGACCAAGACAGAGGAACAACCCCTGTCTTGGGCCTTGCAGAGATCATCCACCAACGCGACCAACATCGTCTCCGTGCTATGCTCGGGCCTGAAACCCGATTGGAGGGGGTCTAGATATACCGCTTCCTCCAGGTACTGAGGGAGCTGACATGCCACCACACTCTCAACAACCTTCGCCACAAAGCGAAGGTTGGAGACCGGATGATAATTCGACAATAATGCTGGATCCAGGGACGGTTTCTTGAGGAAGGGCTGCACCACTGCCTCTTTCAAGGCAGTGGGTAAAAGCCCCTCTCTCAAGGAAGCATTAATAATCCCTTGGAAACAGCCTCATGTCACTTCCCGAGTGGCCAAGACCAGCCAGAAGGGGCACGGGTCCAATAAACAAGTGGTGGCATTAAGCCCCCCCAGTATCCTGTCCATGTCCTCCAGGGTAACAGGATCTCATCCCAAATGACCTCACCGAAATCTGCCCCCGCCCCCCCGCCTGGAGTTGCCCAGTCAGAGTCCAGCTCATCCCGGATCTGAGTGATTTTGTCCTGCAGAAACCTAGAAAAATCCTCGGCCCGTCCCTGCAAGGGATCCTCCTGCGCCTCCACTTCGAAAGGGGAGTGGGTCACCCTAAACAGGGCGGCCGGGTGATTTTCCGTGGATGCAATAAGGGCGGAGAGGTAAGACCGCCTCACCGTCCTTATCGCCACTAAATATGCCTTAATATAGGATCGTAATAGTGTTCAGTCAGATCCAGAATGGCTGGCCCTCCAACCACTCTCTAGGCGTCTTTTCCAGCACTTCATCTCCCTCAGCTCCTCAGAAAACCAAGGAGCCTCTCGGGATCGGCACCGGGTCAGAGGCCGCAAGGGCACAATCCCAGATAGCCACTAAGCCCTCGACTGAGTCATGTGTGTGAGTCTCGGGAAACGACCCAAGCTCCATCAGGAACCTATCTGGGTCCATCAGGTGCCTGGGGCAGTGCCATTTTATCGGCCCTGCCTCCCTGCAGCGGGGGGGTGCGGAATGGAAGTCGAGTCTAAGGAGCAAATGATCAGTCTATGACAGGGGTTCTACAGCAACATCCCCTATACCGAGATCATTCTGCCACTGATCAGAGACAAAAACCAAATCCAGGATGTGACCCCCCAAGAGAATAAGGTCCCAAATTAATTGGGTCAGGCCCATGGCTGTCATGGAAGCCATGAACTCCTGAGCCATCCCCGAGGCTCCACCAGCAGAAGGCAGGTTGAAATCCCCCATGACCATAAGCCTGGAGGTCCCAACCGCCAAGCTGGCTATAACCTCAAGGAGCTCAGTCAGGGTTGATGTCACATAGCAGGGAGCCAGGTATGCGATCAACAGGCCCACCTGAACCCTGGAACCAAACTTTACGAAAAGGGACTCACATCCAGTCATCTGAGAAACAGTGGATTCCCTAGGACACAGATCTTCCTTAATAACCACCGCAACCCCCCCACTCCTCCCCTGAGCCCTCGGCCGATGAAAGACCCGAAACCCGGTTGGGCACATCTCCACCAGGGGAACTCCTCCCTCTTGGCCCAACCAGGTTTCGGTAACACCTGCCAGGTCCGCTCCCCCCCTCACAAATCAAATCATAAATGAGGCGGGCCTTGTTAACAATGGACCTGGCGTTACACAACATCAGCCGAAGGCCCAGGGCCCGATGACTCAGACCACCCGGGGAACGGGACATGACTAGAGGGTCGGAGCGCACCACCACTCGCAAACAGCGGGGGTGCACTCCCAATATAGGATATGGCCCCCTATAACCACCAAATCTGCCTCTCCCACTAACCGTGCCAATAGACTGTATTCCGCCCTCCCCGGAACAACCCCCATCCTCGATATGATCCCACCCGACCCCAGCACCTCCCGGCAACGCTCGACCCGCGGCCTGGCCCCAGCCTCAGGCAGGTTGTCCCCCAACCCCTGCCCGGCCATCCTCCCTAACCCCAATAAAAATCTAGATAAAAATTTATATAAGCAAGAACCCTCCCCCAAGCGTTTCTTTATTATTCATTAAACAAATTTTCCTCTGTAGTTACTAATTGGAGTATGAAACCTTTATATCTTTTAATTTTATCCATTAATATGAATATGAAATTGAGTTTGTGTTTGTATGGAGAAGTGATAACCTGGGAGCATACTATTCTCAAAAAAATATGTTTTATTTGTATTATGTTTTTGTGAAAACCCAAATAAAATGTATATTAAAAAAAAAAGAGAAGTTCTTGCTAAAGAACTTATCTGAAATAAACTTCAGTCCGTTAATCATTCCACTGCCATAGCAGGTTCCTACACCATATTCAAAACAATGCCTGTTCAAAACAATGCACTCCAAATCCTCAGGAAACTTTTTCAAGTATTTTTGTATAGATGCTTAGGAAGCTCCTAATTGGTGGAAAGGAAAGAAACCAGCTCCTAATTGGTGGAAAGGAAAGAAACCAGCTCCTAATTGGTGGAAAGGAAAGAAATCAGCATGGAGAGCTTTTGCACAGGACTCCTCATTAACCAACAAACATTTTTCTAGCCACTATAAGCAAGACTTTAAAGTTCCAGCGTATGTAAAATAAGATATAAAATATGAACTGTACTGTCAATTTTTTCTTTTAATAAAGAGCTATGAATATTCTTTATTACAAATGCTGTTACAAATTTGGCGACCTTTTTTTCCCTTCCACATGGCCTTCACTATGGCATTACCAGAAGAAAGGGAAACAACTGAATAAGATTTTAGCTAAAAGGTCAGCCAGACACCTGCTTGTTTGTCTTGTGTTCATCTTGCCATAATGCTAATGCACAGACCAAGCTTGAGAGCAGAGAAAGGCATTGAAGCTTGCAAATAACAGCAGTGAGCAAAGTTTCAGAAGGCAGGAATTGCCTGCTTCATTTGCTCCCATCAGTCAATAAGTTGTTTTGTCTACAGCCGGTATTTATTTATTTATTTTTGTTTATGTGCTGGTTTTAACTAGGATTAGGCCACAAGCAACTACATCCAAATGTGTGGTTTAGTTCCCGGTCTATTCCCTTGCTTTCTACGTAGACTTTTCAAGCCATTTTTTCAAATCCCGATTTCTTACTGGTAAGTAAAAGCTAGGTATTATAGCATGAAATGCAAATTTGGAAAGAAAAGATAAGAGATGAATTATTGAGAAAAATGACAACAAAATGTTTCTTCTCTATCTAACTATGACTTTGTCTTAGAGAAACCAAATATTTATACCCAAGAATTATACATTAAATATTTACTATTCAAATCCCTAACCTCAGAACTGTATTAATCCAATATATGTTTGTTTGTGTTGGAAAATTACTATGGATAACTTCCAGTTTGGTTCCACCTGGCAGATTCCAGGTCAATCCATACATCCAGATCAGAGCAAGAACACACAATTGTCTACTCAACTAGCAAGTATATAACTTGATATTTGTTTATTAAGCAATGGCAAACATTAAAACCATAGTTAACTTAATGGAATAACAGAATTGGAAAGGATCTTGGTGGTCTTCTAGTCCAACCCCCTGCTCAAGCAGGAAACCCTATACTATTCCAGACAAGTAGCCATCCAGTCTTTTCTTAAAATCTCCAGTGATGGAGCACCCATACGTTCTGAAGGCAAACTTTTTCCACTGGTTAATTTGCCCTCACTGTTAGGAAATTTTTCCTTAGTTCTAGGTTGCTTCTCTCCTTGATTATTTTCCATACATTGTTCGTTGTCTTGCCTTCTCTTCTTCATGGCAGCCTCTCAAATATTGGAACACTGCAAATATTAGAACACTTGCAAACAATGGACAAAACAGCAGGCAAAAGCAGAGACATACATACCCAGGCAAGAGATAAAAAGCTTAATATCAACCATCTCTATTATCTATTTCTATATCACAAAAGAGAAGTTTCAGCACAATTGGAAACAATATAACATGGATGGTCTCAAGCTTAATCATTCCAACCTTAGGCCTTATATGTACATAACAAAACAGAATAGAAGTGGAGATAGCATACTATGCTACATCAGGAAGAAACAATTGAGTGGACAGAGATGATATATGCAACAACTTGAGAGCCATGTTGAGGCATTCGTTGAAGTCTCAAAGACTGTATTCCTTTCTAAGGTAAGCTGCACAAGTCATATACTAATTACAACATGCTAATATAACAACCAATGTAGATCTAATTATCTTCCAAACTCTTTTTCCAGTGTTTGAAGTATTGTAGTTTATGGAGTAAATAAATGTAAGGACATTTGAAAATAACACTTCAGGGGAAATATATATTTTTCCTATGCTGGATAACAATAGTAATATACTTTCTCATACATTTAATGTCCATTATATGTGAAATATTATGAGAAATATTTGTCAAGAGAAAGGATATCCTATAGTCAATAAATTCTGGCAACTTTAAAACTAAATCTGTTATTTCCAGAGCTGGTGAAAGAAGTTTGAAGTTTATACCTCAGGAAGATTTTTCTCATCTTTTTGAAAAAAAAAAAATCAGGGAAACATGAATTAATCATTTATCAATTCAACTAAAAGCTTATTGTGATGTGAGAAGATTGAATGATTCGTACTTTGGACTGATTTAATTAATTTGCACTCAAATGCAAAAGGATTAAATCTAACGTCGGACTGTGTGATACTATTTGATGAAAAATCAATAAATAATAATTCATTCACAAAACTGGAAGTATTACAAGTCATCTCTTCTAACAGCTTTTGGGGCATGATGAAACAGTGGGAGACATTGAAAGCCAATAGGCAGAACAAAGCAGGGTTGGATGAGAAGACCATGTCCGTGTTTTATCTACAACAAGAAGGAAAAAATTATAATGATCCAGGAAATACCTACTTTTCTACATATTTCTTTTTCAAAAGTATTGAAATTGTCTCCCACATGTTTGACAGTGATTAGCCAGTTGGGTAGCCAAAAATGTTTGTATTTTGCTTGTTTGTTTGTTTTAATGTAAATTGAACATTCCTTGGTGCCTCTCAGCTGTGTACTTTGTACTTATCGACCAATGCTGGGAGGAAAAAGAATAAAACATAAATTGGAATGTTGACTAAGTACTTATCATTCTATTCCAACAATTACCACAAGTATCGATCATGGATGACACAATGTTAGGATCACAATCAGACAAAACCTGCTGAAGTTTAAAACTTACATGCCAATTTACATGGATGTCTGTGAGATAAGTGGTAAAGGGAAGGGACAAATCATGATATGTGCATCATGACATCACCATTATATACCTGGGAAGACATGATGCAAGTGCATAATTGCACTATTTGTATGATAATATTGTGCACTTGTTATCATTTGCCATTATTATGGTTGTTATGGCTGCTGCTGGACAAATAGTTCCAGTTAGAATACCTGAGACTCTGTTGCCATATTGAAATGAACATAAACTTTTCCAATTTAATCTCTCTCTCTCTTTTTTTTGTTTTTCAAAATAGCCTGGTAGGCTAAATTCTGGTTGGTTGTTATAGAAGGCCAGCTAATTACTGAAGATAGAAACTTGTTTCTTGATATTTCCAATTAGCCCCTTGAGTCAAAACATCAGAAATAGAGATTATTCAACCATTGATTCCAACAATTTTGTCTCAGAAAAGGGTCTCATTTTCTTAAATTAAATTAAATATGAAACAGCTGTTTTTTTCCAAAAATTGTTAGTGGGAATAAAGATTACTGCTTGGTTTAATTTTGGAAGAACAAATCATGGTTACTAATAGTCAGAGTCTCTATTTGGGTTAACCACCAATCAAAATAACAAACACCTGGCACACCTGGGGCTTAAGAGTGAATAGGGTAGTTTTAATTATGCTATTCATAGTAATTGCTGCTGGGGACGTTGTGTCTTGTGTGAGCATATTTCAAAAAAATAGATATAGAAACCTGCACTTTGGGGGAGAGGATGGCCATAAAAAATTAAATAGAAAGGAAATATATAAAACCAGTGGTGGGATTCAATTTTTTTACTAACGGTTCTGTGGGCGTGTCTTGGTGGGTGTGGCAGGGGAAGGATACTGTAAAATCTCCAGGCAGAGGTGGTATTTGCTGGTTTTCCAAACTACTCCAAATTTCTGCTACCGGTTCTCCAGAACTGGTCAGAACCTGCTGAATACCACCTCTGTATAAAACTCTTGTTTACGATACTCTCTTTTCATAATATTTTCTTAACAAAAAAAGTGTAAAACAAGTATGTCAAAATTGTAAGTCACCTATCATGTTATTTTGCTTGCCTGTGCCTTTACTAAACATATCCATACACTTAGGACACACACACACACACACACAAATATATATATATATATACACACATACACACACATATAAACACACACCTGCATATATATAAGTTGTCATTAAATTACAACTATTATTTAATGACCATTCAGTGTTATAATATCACTGAACAAAGTGACTTATGACCATTTTTCACACTTATGACTGTTGCAGTATTCTCATGGTCATGTTATCCAAATTTGGATGCTTGGCAACTGGCTCCTTTTCATGATGGTTGCAGTGTCCTGGAGTCATGTGATCCTCATTTGTGTCCTTCTGACAAGCAAAGTCAATAGGGAAACCAGATTCACTTAATGACTGTGTTACTAATTTAAGAACTGCAGTGATTCACTTAACTGTGACAAGCAAGGTTGTAAAATGGGGCAAAGCTCACTTAACAACTGTCTCACTTAACAATGGAAATTTTGGGCTCAATTGTGATCATAAGTTGAGGACTACCTGTACACTACTGCTACTATTACAGTACTACTACTCCTTCTTTTCTTCCTGTTCATAGCAGAAATTGATTACTGGACCAGGAATGTTAGGACTTCTCTTCTCTTCCTTAACTATTATTGAACTACTGAACTACTATTTGTAAGCTTTTATGTTCTTGGCACTTACATAATCTGCCCTTTCTGAAAATGTCTATTCAGTCCTTTGACTGGATATTTGCCAGAATTGGCCTCATTCTTCCCCTGCTCTTAGACACATATGTGCATAATCGATAAGGGATCTGATTTTAAATCTACATGGCAGTGAACTCGGCATACTTGTCTCCCTGGTCCATTAGGTACCAAAGAGGACCAAGTGGCATTGAAGACATGCTCCTTTGATACTTTCTCTGATTCTGCTTTTAACTGACATCGGCATTGTATGCCTGAATTATTTCCAGCTTCTTTTAAAACAACTGCACATTTGAGCAGGCTTGAAATGATGGACTTGTTGGAAGCACTGATCCGAGCATGCCTGCATTTACCTTGTCACAAGCAAGTTTCTTGAAAGCTGTTCTGGTTTGTTTATCTACTGAAAACTAGATCAGTTTATTCCTATTGCAAAGATGCTCCTGCAGACATGTGTGGTTGCACAGTTTATATGCATTCAAGGCAGTGGTGGGATTTAAAAAGAATTACTACTGGTTCTTGGGCATGGCTTGGTGGGCATGGTGTGGCTTGGTGGGTGTGGCTTGATGAGCATGGCAGGGGAAGGATACTGTAAAATCTCCATTCCCTCCCCACCCCACTAACCTGTTTTCCAGCTCCGTTCTCCTGTGCGGGGCAACAAAAGAAGACCCAGCCAATCAGCTGGGACTCAAGAGGTAGAGAATAGATGGGGGCAGGACCGGTCAAAGGTGGTATTTGCTGGTTCTCTGAACTACTCAAAATTTCTGCTACCAGTTCTCCAGAATTAATCAGAACCTATTGAATACCACCTCTGATTCAAAGCCATAATCTGAGCACATTTAAAGTGGTCTAGCCCAGTCTTACGTTTGGTATTCTTTTTTTTCTAAGGCAATGGCATATTTGCTGATTTTCATGATCATAGGATAATATAGTCTCTACATCTATAAATATACCTTCTAATGCTTCCATGTTCTGATCTGACTTCATTATTTTTTATTTTCTCTTTGTCATACTTACATGGTATTAATCTTTTGCCATAGAAATGAGATCTGGTTCCTATCAGGAGCTTTTTAATATGTGTAAAGAATGACAGGTATAGAAATTCATACGATTTTAAAAGCAGCTCTGCAAAATCATGAACAAAATTGAAGCTGTCCTCTTTTTCTCTTACTCTATACTTGGAAAGAAATAGGATATTCTACAGAAGAAGGGAAACAGCCTCTTTGGAGAAGTACAGAAATCCTTGAAAGAATATGTATGATTTTCCTCTTCCTCTTCTTTTCTCTTTAAGGGGGAGGAGAACTGTACTTAAAACAGTGTTTGTGAAAAATAGGCTTACTTGTTATTAATTTTAGCAACGATAAATGCACCATCTAGTGGCCTCACTGCTGTGTATTGAAAACCATCAAAGGTAAGATTGTGTTATTATCCCCATCCCCAAAACAAATGCTTTGTTTATGCACAGAAATATGCAGGTAGGCGCAGGCTGTCTTCCTAATACATTATCTATAACTTTAAGCAATGATTATTGTATCAAAAGGCTGCCTGGAACATTATTCTTCCTGCCAAATAATACAGATATTCAGATAGTTCTTTGTTGCTATGGCAATGTGTCATAAATATCTATCAACTACCAAAAATAGCTGCAGATCACAAGGTAATAGGGAAATTTTTCATGGGTTCGTATAGATTTCCCCCCTCCTATTCACTTTCCAAAAATGAATAAATCAAGCTCACCTTTATAAATGGTCAAGAATCTCTTTTAAATTTGGTTCATCAAAACAGTGTTCATGCTTCCCCCCCAATAAAATGCTTATTTTACATTAGCCAATAGTAAATTGGAATTCATTAAAAATTAGTGCATTGAGTCATGCTGACCGGTAAAGTTAATTTTAGAGCAAATCTGTCTTTTGGATTTATTAGGAACTCAACAACACAGCGTAAGACAATGTAGAACTGTGACACATCTATGAATCTTTTTCATGATCTCCTTCCTGGGTAATATGTGCTGATATAATGTCTTACCACACCAAGATTTTTCTGTACATCTGCAATTGGAAAAGAAAATCACACAGCTCTGGCCTCAAACCAGCAGAAGTTTGTTGCAAGCAGCAAACAGCTCTAGCTGATCTGCCACCTTCAGAGACCTTTTACCCTCTCTGTCCCTTTGCCTTGAATGGAACACAAGTTTTAAGTTCTAAAGTGTTTATTCTGTATTTTGATTTTTCCCCATTGGGGAGACTTCTTGCCGTTGCCACACATTCTGGCCCCCAAATCATTTTTCACGCTCAGCCGGTGGTGAGAAGCTCCTGAAAGCTTTTGTGATTGGAGGTTGGTTAGAATGCAATGAAGGAAAAATGGTTTGGATTGAGGGTGCATTGGGAATAAATCAAACAGGTTGTTAGGTGGTACTGCTCCCTGCCGATATCCAGATGAAACTGGCAAAACTTTAAAATGGAGCAAGCAAAGATGTGATAAAGAACCCTTTTTTTTTTTTGCTTTTTGCCTTCAAAAGGGTTTTAAGGAGAGTATTGTTTTCAAGTGCAGTAAGACATTCGTGTTTAAAAAATAGTGTATGAAACAGACTAAGA